>JBBGZY010001426.1:0-600000 GCA_037952925.1 Lithobates clamitans | reverse complement strand
CTAAAGCCATTGTGGACTTCCAACATCGAAGGCCTGGCAGTAAAGAAAACAAATATACAGAAAGATATACAGTATATTCCTTAAAAATACCACCTATTCATGAAAAATAGATTACTGACAGCGTGTGTTAGCAATATCATAAAGATCATCATTACAGCAACACTGAAGATCTTACAGGGGATAAACCAAGCAGCAGGATAGAGAAATGTATATCAGCATCACAACAAAGCATTAGGGAATTCCAGATGTGGAGACCAAGCAGAGACACTCCCAAATATTTCAATTAAAAAAAAAAAACAAACATTATTCGCCAAGAAAATGTTGTACCCAGAAATAAAAATTGAAGCCAGATAAAAATCACAAGAAAGCATTATCAATTGAATGTACTATAGTTTGCTGTATGATCAGGAAAATATGTGCTGACATGATGCATTATTACAGCAGAGCATCATCTAAATCTAGAAACTCTGCAAAGATGTGCTAATAAAATAATAAAATATATTTCATTGTATCTAGAATTATCTAGGAAAATAGTAATAGGAAGGTTGCATTAAAAGACCATCATTGAGTTTGAAATCTGAGGACTGGTACAGAGGCCCACAGGTTTGGAAATACATACAATACATATAAATACATTATTTCCAGACAGTAGCACAGTATATATTCAGGACAAACATGTAATGACAGAAGGCTATAGGACCACAGTACAGCATGGTGGAGTATTAAATGTATAAGTGCAGTACAGCTAGTCCACACATGTATTTCCCCTCACCTTTAAATTACAACAACATTGTGGAAAAACAATCTCCTTAAACTCTTCCGAATACAATCAGCTAAAAAAAAAAATCTCAATGTATCAAAATACAGTGTACAAAATACTCTTCAGCTATATACATATATGTTATACACCTTGTGGGTAAGTTGAAAAACAAACATATATAATCCAACATAAATCAATAAAGTCCTCCTCGCTATATTCTCACCTTCCACCATATGCTCTCACCTTACCATTTTGACCTTTGAGTGAAATGGATCAAATAAGGCCTTCCCCTTTAAGGGGTTATGTACCTTTCCCAGCTCTCCAAATGGGGTTATGCACTGAACATTTTTACCTGGCATTCCCTGGGCTCTCCTGTGTGCCTACATTTCCTTGAGAGATAGGACTTTTATATGGCCATCTTCAACCTTCCAGAAATATGCTCAAAGAAATAAAATCAATCAAAAAATATTTTCCCTCTCCCAGTAATGTGGTGCACTGAACTGGTGCACCACATTACTGACACCTATACTGCCCCCTTATGTAGATGTATTGGCATTCTGCGGTTTAATTTTAGCAAACTGTGCTTACTTCCTGGCACAGCGTCCTGACGTCACTGGCTCCTCCATCATGGAGTGCCAAATGTGGAAATTAAGCAGAAAAATCCACAGACATTTGGAAATGTGAAAGACGAAATTTATTGAAATAGTCAATAGGAACAAAAACACTACAGTGTGCACTTTAACTACAGGAAATCTTCAAAGTTTGCTGCAGTCAAAGAATGATTCTTTCCATTCTTTTAAAGTCCCAAATGTGTACACAAAGCATCGCCAGAAGAGCAATCCTTTACCCTGCTGGGAGATGTCAACAGCATGACAAGAGGGCAAAAATTAGACACTGCTGTTTTGTGCGTTTTCAGAAGAATTTGTTAGCCATGATAGACTGTCAGGGAAATGACAGATTAAGTTTGCTTGAGTATGAATGTTAGCAATGTATTTAGCATATTACAAAAAAACAGTACTTATCAGTAGTTCTTCAAACAGAAGCGGGCTTACCTACTATGGTGCAGGCTTTCAAAGAATAATTTAGTGTTAGAGGTTACAATCCAGGTTAAAGTGATTGTAAAGTGTTATTTTTAGAGAAACATGATGTACCTGCCTGCTCGGTGTAGTGGTTTTGCACAGAGCAGCCTGGATCCTCCTCTTCTCGGTTCCCTCTTCGGCTCTTCTGGCCCCTCCTTCCTTTGAGTGCCCCCACAGCAAGCAGCTTGCTATGGGGCCATCCGAGCCAAACTGCAGCTTTGTGTGTCTATTCAGACACGGAGCTGCAATTCGGCCCACCCCTTCTCTCTCCACATTGGCTAACTGACTTTGATTGACAGCAGCGGCAGCCAATGGCGCTGCTGCTTTGTCTCAGCCAATGAGGAGGGGAGTCCCAGAAGGCCGAGGCAGTCGTGGACATCGCTGGATAGAGATGGGTCTCAAGTAAGTATTAGGCCCCATTCACACCTGAGCATTTTGTAGCTTGAAGCCTGACGCTACAACACGCTGGAAGGGAAAAAATTAATTATTCTCTATGGAGATGGTTAACATCTCCACTCCACAAAGCCTGAAGCCAGAAGCTCCAAAACGCCTGAAGCTCAAACAAGTTCTGGAAAAAAAATTTTAGGCAGTTTTTCTGCTTTTTTCATTGGTGATCATTGACCTGTACAAAATCGCAGCAAAATCACGTGACTTTCTGCTGGAAAACACTACGTTCAGGTGTGAATGGGGCCTTAGGGGGGATGCTGTACACAGAAGACTTTTTACCTTAATGAATAGAATGCATTAAGATTAAAAAAACCTTTTGCCTTTACAACACCTTTAAGGGTGAAGGAACAACAATAACTTTTCAATACTGTAGTCTGCCCACATTTTTGCATTACAAAACATTTACATTTAGATGACTAAACCAATTTTTACACATTTGCATTACAAACTTTAGGCAGAATTTTACTTTTCATAATAAATAGAAGCCTTTTCTGATGTCTTTTCTGATGTCTCTTCTGCCCAAGCCATCCCAATGTGCTCATCTCACAGTATCTAGTCCATGGCAGCTTTAAATCTGCACCACTTTGTTCAAAATTAAAAAAATATGCATTCTGAGCCCTGACTTCCTGTAGCATTATGTGACCATCCAGGAAACTTCACATCTCGTCATCCCATACTGCATCACAGAATGGGGGGGGGTGGATGTTTACCTCTTAGGACCATACCTCCCGCATCACTTCGCCACCTCTTTTATATATGTATTATTATGTATAAAAGGTGGCATGCACTATTCTGTACAATCTCCTTTGGATTTACCAAAACTATATGATATGGAGGACAAACCTCTCTATCCAATCACTCTGCATCCAAACAGGTAGGCCCTTGCACTACGAAATTGATGGTAGATCTAAAGGATATTGTACAATCAGATTGTATAGTGCACGGTGATCTTTACAGACCCCCAGGGACACACTTTTCCGATTTTCAGTACTACAACTGTGCTCCACATAGGCTGTTATGTGATTGTTCAGCTCCTGCACACTCTGACAAATAAACGATCTATGCAAGAAGAAGGTAAGGTACAAAACAATACATCAGCAGAGGAAAACACTGCCTATGCATTCAGGAAAAATGGTGCTAACTGGTATTGCCTGCATTGCATTGGGGGAGGGCAGATGCAGGATGTGTGTTTATGAGATCAGCTGAGATCAGCTGCTGAAGTACTTAGTTCACCAACAGTTTTCCTAAAAGACCCCTTTCGTACAGGCTTTCCGTTCAGGTCCGCCTGTCAGTTTTTCGGGCTGACCTGACTGGAAGCTCCATTCAGCCCTATGAAGCGGCGGATGTTAGCGGTGACATGTCTGCTGACACCCGCTACTCTCTGATCCGATCCGGTCTGCCAAATCCAGATGGATGGAGACTCTATTTTCCATCCATCTGGGAGGATCGGATAGGATTGGATGAAAAAACGGACAGGCGGTCAGTTTTCATCTAATGCCCCCATAGAGGACAGCAGGGCTCTGACAGGTCGGTCACAGCACAGTGAGCGGAGACGGACATGTCATCCGCCTGCTCAGCGGGGATCAGTGGATTGATCCCCCATTGAGCAAAGATTAGAATCTGGAGGTAAAGCCTGCCCTAGAATATAGAGGGAGATTTTTCTTTTCTTCAATAGAAGTACATTATGGATACAGTACATGGGTACATAGGAAAGCTGGAATTACGAAAAAGAAAAGGTGAACTTAGCCTTTAAAGTATATTGATACCTTTTTTTTTTTTTTTTTTAGATAGCATGGGAAAGTTAAAGAACACCAAGCACTGCATTTTTGCAAGCGCAGGATTATCAGGCCTTAATAGGACTGTTTCCTTCCTAGTGAAGACGAGCAAGGACTGTAGAGTGGAGAAGGGGAGGATGCAAGGCAGGAGGTGTTCTATCAAAGTTAGGTTAGGCAAGCAATAAAATCCAAGGATTTCCATGGGCCAGAGGTAGTAGTAAAAGGATCAAGAGTATCAGGCAGTGTTTCTCAACCTCAAGGCACCCTTTAAAATTATAGACAGTCTTAAGGCACCCCATTCTAAAATGTAAAAAAACATTTGAATAGTTTTACATAATGTGGCATCAACACGCGTGTAGGACACCCAACATTAGAGATGAGTTATTCTTTCAAAGCAAATACTTTTGCACACTGACACTGGATAGTATTCCAGTTTTTCTCCTCTCCCTCAATTTCTCTCCATCACACAGCTAATGTGACCCCAGTGTTGACGGAGGGGGTCAGGGGAGGGTCAAACAAGGAAGCTGTGCAGGTGATCAACGCCCTTATCAACACAGATGACATCAGTGGCATCGCTATGGGGGGCGGGGGGTGTGGCCCGCACCGGGTGACACCCACGCCATAGGGGTGACACCGGGCCTGCCGCTACACAGTGCACTATATTGCGTGCACTTGCAGACCTGCAACAGAGCGGTGCGAGCAGGAAACTTAGCCGTGCGAGGGAGGCAGCCTATAACACTCCCCAGTCAGTGAAGCTAACCCTCTGGGATCTCCAATATCTCCTACACCCGGGGATGATGGGCGGAGCTGGGGGGGTGTGGCTGCCTCCTGCACTCCTCCCACAGACTTCTTTACTCTAGCTGATCCCGCGCCTGAAGGAGGAGAAAGAGGCGAGGACACAGCAGCCTCAAGTGTCTTCACCTGCAGCTATCCTTTAAGGTACTGCAAACTGTCACTGCATAGATCCCTAACCTGCCCTATACCACCCCAAACGGCCCTATATTATCCTAACCTGCCCTATTCCACCACAAACTGCCCTATATTACCCTAACCTGCCCTATTCCACCCCAAACTGCCCTATATTACCCTATACTACCCCAAACTGCCCTATTTCTCACTAACCTGCCCTATTCCACCCCAAACTGCCCTATATTACCCTATTGTGCCCTATACCACCCCAAACTGCCCTATTCCTCACTAACCTGCCCTATACCACCCCAAACTGCCCTATTCCTCACTAACCTGCCCTATACCACCCCAAACTGCACTATACTGTTAGAACACACACTAGGGAACACAGTTAACCCCTTAATTGCCCCCTAGTGTTAACCTCTTCCCTGTCAGTGGCATTTATACAGTAATCAGTGCATTTTTATAGCACTGATCGCTGTATAATTGTCAATCGTCCCGAAAATGTGTCAAGTGTCCAATTTGTGCGCCGCAATATCGCAGTCCCGATAAAAAACGTAGATCGCTGCCATTACTAGTAAAAAAAATAATAAAAATGCCATAAATCTAGCCCCTGTTTTGTAGACACTATAACTTTTGCGCAAACCAATTAATATACGCTTTGTGATTTTTTTTTTTACCATAAATATGTAGAAAAATACATATCGGCCTAAACTGAGGAAAAAAATAGTTTTTTTGAAAAAAAAAAAAAGTGGGATATTTATTATAGCAAAAAGTAAAAGATATTGTGTTTTTTCGAAATTGTCGCTCTTCTTTTGTTTATAGCACAAAAAAATAAAAAACCACAGGGGTGATCAAATACCACCAAAAGAAAGCTCTATTTGTGGAAAAAAAAGGATGTCAATTTTGTTTGGGTACATCGCACGACCGTGCAATTGTCAGTTAAAGCGACGCAGTGCCGAATCACAAAAAATGGCCTGGTCATTAGGGGGCAAATCTTCCGGGGCTGAAGTAGTTAAATGAATGGTAAGCTCACATGCAGTATAAATACAGCTTGCACTTATTGCTCAGTATTCCATAGGAGCTTTTAAAGAATCAAGCACTAATTAGCATGCAGTGTTGAGCAATACCTACAGTGGGGATACTTTTACCAGCATTTGATGATTTAGGCCCAATGACCCTTTCAGCAACTTCAGTTTTGTGAATCACAGTATAATTAAAATAAACAAACTATAACTTGCATGGGAACATTCCTTGTATAGATTATTGAAAATGTTATATCTGTTCTAAAAAAAAAAACAAAAAAACAATACGCTTGCAGATTTTGTAATACAGCAATTTATGAAACAATCTAAAATCTTCCTACTGCAGCAGAATTTCAAAAAGACAGCTGATGCATTATAATGCCTAGTCATAAAACAATAGCCTTCACAACATTAAAGCGGTATAAAACTCAAAACCAAAAATGTAATATATTGCAGCTTACCAGTCATTAGATTCAGTGGCTGCATTCCTTTTCTTTTTTCTTTTTTTCCCCCCTCTGTTTTCACTGTTGATCCAGCCAGTAAGACACCTCCTGTTTTAGAGGGCCCCCACTCTGGATGAAGGGGCGCAGTAGACAGCAACCTTGTCAATCTGGGGTGAGGGGAGTGTTAAATGTACTAGCAGATTTAGATACACTAACAAGTTTAAGTCAAACTCCAACTCACACGTTATAATCCATTAAGGTTGTACATGAATAAATAAAAGCTGATCATTCTAAGCACCCGTCAGTGTTAAATGGTTTGTCTGTTAACTGATACATCTGGAAGAGAGTTTGTTCTTTTGAAAAAACAACAAACTTACTGGCTGGATCACAATGTGAAAATAGAAGAAAGAAAGCCTAAAAAATAAAACAAATGCAGGCATCGCATATAAGAATTGGTAAGCTGCAATATAATGAATGTTTCATTTTGGGTTTAATGTTGCTTTATTGTTCACAGCAACCTATGGCCCTCTGATTCCTCTTGTACAAAATTGTAATGTAACTGTAATGTCTGTAATGTTGTGTTAAGCGTTGCGCAAACAGTTGGCACTATATAAATCCTATATAATAATATTTACTTCTTACATGGCATCATGTTGTCAAAAGTCAATTTTGTAAAATATTGTTACATACAGTAGATCAAGCATTCTTAACCTTTTTAACAAGAATGATCCTTTGAAATAACTTTTAGGATCCAAGGAATCCCTGTTAATTTAATTACAAACTTTTTAAATAAAAATATGAATGACATAATAATCATCAAGGCCAGAAAAGAAACGCAAACAACAGAAATTGCAGTGTTCCCTCATACTAGTGGTCAGTGGAGAAGTACATTCTTATAGTGTTGATTAGTGGAATGCCCCCTTTCACTAGTGCTTAGTGGAGAAGGGCTCCTTTATATTGGTGACCATTGTGAGAAGGAACCTTCTACAGTGGGGATCTTTGGAAGAAGGGCCCCTTTACACCAGTGCAAAGTGGAAATAATGTCCTTTACAAATAGCTAAATATAGTATCTCAAAAGTGAGTACACCCCTCACATTTTTGTAAATATTTTATTAAATCTTTTCATGTGACAACACTGAAGAAATGACACTTTGCTACAATGTAAAGTAGCGAGTCCTCTTCCATTCCTCCTGGTGGATGTTAGAGACCTTGCGCTCCTCCACCTTCCGTTTGAGGATGCCCCACAGATGCTCAATAGGGTTTAGGTCTGGAGCCATACTTGGCCAGTCCATCACCTTTACCCTCAGCTTCTTCAGCAAGGCAGTGGTCGTCTTGGAGGTGTGTTTGGGGTTGTTATGTTGGAATACTGCCCTGCGGCCCAGTCTCTGAAGGGAGGAGATCATGCTTTGCTTCAGTATGTCACAGTACATGTTGGCATTCATGGTTCCCTCAATGAACTGTAGCTCCCCAATGCTGGCAGCACTCATGCAGCCCCAGACCATGACACTCCCACCACCATGCTTGACTGTAGGCAAGACACACTTGTCTTTGTACTCCTCACCTGGTTACCGCCACATACACTTGACACCATCTGAACCAAATAAGTTTATCTTGGTCTCATCAGACCACAAGACATGGTTCCAGTAATCTATGCTCTTGGTTTGCTTGTCTTCAGAAAACTGTTTGCAGTTTTTCTTGTGCATCATCTTTAGAAGAGACTTCCTTCTGGGAAAACAGTCATGCAGACCAATTTGATGCAGTGTATGGTCTGAGCACTGACAGGCTGACCCCTTCAACCTCTGCAGCAATGCTGGCAGCACTTATACATCTATTTCCCAAAGGCAACTTCTTGATATGACACTGAGCACGTGCACTCAACTTCTTTGGTCAACCATGGCAAGGCCTGTTTGGAGTGGAACCTGTCCTGTTAAACCTCTGTATAGTCTGGGCCACCGTGCTGCAGCTCAGTTTCAGGGTCTTGGTAATCTTCCTATAGCCTAGGCCATCTTTATGTAGAGCAACAATTCTTTTTTTCAGATTCTCAGAGGGTTCTTTACCATGAGGTGCCATGTTGAACTTCCAGTGATCATTATGAGAGAGTGAGAGCGATAACACCAAATTTAACACACCTGAGACCTTGTAACACTAACGAGTCACATGACACCGGGGAGGGAAAATGGCTAATTGGGCTCAATTTGCACATTTTCATTTAGAGGTGTACTCACTTTTGTTGCCAGCGGTTTAGACATTAAAGTGACACTAAAGTTAATTTTTATTTTTATTTTTTTGTAAATAACAAACTTATCATACTTAGCTCTACTGTGCAGCTCGTGGAGTGGACCCGAAGCTCGTCTTCTGGGGTCCTTCGGCGGCTCTCTCGGCACCTCCCCGCTTCAGATGACCCCCCTGGGAGAAGCGCTCTCCTGAGGGGGGTCACCTTGTGGGCGCGCTCCCGGGTCCAGCATTCGGTGTCTATGGCGTCCGCGTCATTGGATTTGATTGACAGCAGCGGGAGCCAATGGCTGCACTGCTATTCAACCTATCCAATCAATAGCCGAGAACCCCAGGCAGAGATGACGAGTCCCCGTGGGACAAGTTTGAGGGTTCAGGTAAGGAAAAAGGGGGGGGGGCGCACACTGATGGGTGTTTTTTCACCTTAATGCATATGATGCATTAAGGTGAAAAAAAACACAAACCTTTACAACCCCCTTTAATGGCTGTGTGTTGCCTTATTTTGAGGGGACAGCAAATTTACATTGTATACTCACTACTTTACATTGTAGCAAACTGTGTTATGTCTTCAGTTGTATGTTCACATAAAAAGATATAATAAAATGGCACAGGGTTTGGAAGGAACGGAACGGCTGGCCGTTCTTTCAGAGCGCATGCGTCAGTGACCTCACTGGCTGCATGTAATGTTAATATATCTAGTAAATATCTGCTTTAAGGTGTATGACTAACTTTGCTGCATCTGAGCACCACAAAGCAAAAATGCTGTTTAACTCATTTTTAATATTCAAAGCAAACTGAACCATCCATCTATATCTCCATGCTTTATTTTGCTGAGAAATTGCTTTGAAAAACAACCCCTAGCATTCCTGGCTGTGTCCATCTTGAGAAAGGGCAGATGATTCATGTAGCTTTTACTTCCTGGAATCCATCTGCCCCTAGTTCAGGCATGCAGCCAGGAGGGTGTGCTTATTTCAGAAAATCCCTCCTCCCCTGCAGAAAACTCCTGAGATATATGACATCATTTGCCTAGCCAAGAAACCAGGAAGTAACTGAAGAAACATAAAAAAATTGTTTAAAACAAGTAAATATGACATACTTTCCTATCTATTTACTAATGCTACCAGTATAAGGAATTAAAAATAGTCAATGTTGATTGAGAGAGTGAAGTTCTGCTTTAAGTTAATTGTTTTTGTGAATCTGTTGCAAAGCTTGTTACTTGCAAATCCTGACAGTAAGGCTTAATGTACATGGGAAGTTTTTACAACCTCTCCTGAACGATTTAACTTGACAGATAGTAACCCATGTTTAAAACATCCGTTTTGCCGCGTTTACATGCCGCATTTGAAAAAAAAAAAAAGTTTTTTCCTTTTTTTTTAAAAAAATAGACAAAAATGAAAAATGTCTGTAAACGAAATGCAGCTAAACGCAAGTTACCGCGTTTACAATCGTTTAGTGCTTGAAATGTCTCTAAACTCAGCGTTTGAACGAATTTTTTTGCTTTCCAAAAAAGGCCTCTAAACTCAACTGCCTAAAAACGACATTAAACGAACCTGTGTACATGTACACATCAGATAACACTGGATGAGTTCAGGGGCAGCTGAAAAAAGCATCCAACGGCCTCTGAACGTCCATTTATCAGCAGCAGTGTACATGAGGCCTAACAGCACTTGTCGCAAGCTGACAACACAAAACCACTTCCTTGTAATTAGAAGCAACAGTGTCAACCTGCCATGTATGCTCTTTCAGTTGGCTTTTGGGCAGCCTATTAGGTCTTTGCATGTCTGCTGCAGAACTAAAAGACAGCCCAATGGCCACATGAAGGAGTGTGCACAGTGAATACTAATTGAAAGGCAGTGACTTAGGATGTCAGTCTGTAATAGAAAGTGATGTAAAAGGCAGGATCTCAAGGAAACATGATGCAGGATACCAAGCATACTGAAAAAAAAACTTATTATGTTTTACAGTGTATGTAAACCCTATATGGTCAAAATCTAAAATCCTATAATAATTTCTATATTGTATTTCAATTACTTCTAGCAAACCCCTTTTAATCTGAATGATCTTGAAGTTTGTAAACTTACTTTGTGTAAATCCCAACACATTTACTTCCTTTAATTCTGTGACACATATTTACTGTGTCCTGTTGATAGGCATTGCTGTGTCACAGAATTCACAGAGCCTGTCTTCTGAACTACAGAGGTGCTGAGAGGAGGAGCTTCGGGATATGGGATATGTAGTCCTTAGAAATTGAAAGTAAACAGCAGAGGGAAACTGCAAAGCATGCAGGGAATCCAAGAAGATGTAAAAAGAGATGGTCAGCAGACAGGCAGCACTCATAACATTAACCTGTTCACGCCGGCCTTAACATATATGCAGCCCTGTGTAAACCACTTACTGTGCTGTGAGCGCGCTCCCTGTGCGCTCTCAGCATGGTAACCTGCGCGTACTGGAAAGCTCCTGATGCATACTAGCGATCAGGAGCTTTCCGATCATGTGACCGTGGTGACAGCCAATCAAAGCGGTCACATGACCCGAATACCTGCCTCCACCTCTTGGCTTTTAGAACCCTTAAAGCGGTTGTAAACCCTCCTTCCTGACTTTTACCTATAGGTAAGCCTAGAATAATAGTGGAAATATAGGTAGTGGAAATATCTCCTAAATGCTCGCCGTTTAGGAGATATTTCCCGTGCTGTGAAGAAACAGACCTCCGCGTCGTTTCCTCCCCAGTGACGGCTCCCACACGCATGCAGTCACAGAGCCGGAGTCCACAGCCCCGGAAGGAAGAGGGGCAAAGATGGATGCGTCCTGCACAAGGCACAGCGCAGGGAACATTTGCTCACCCCTGGTGTTAACCCCTTCCCGGCCTGTGCCATTTATACAGTAATCAGTGCATTTTTATAGCACTGATCACTGCATTGGTGTCACTGGTCTCCAAAAAGTGTCACTCAGTGTCAGATTTTTCCGCCGCAATGTCACAGTCCAGCTAAAAATTGCAGATCACCATTACCAGTAAAATAAATAAAAGTCCCTAAATCTATGCCATAGTTTGTAGACGCTATAACTTTTGTGCAAACCAATCAATATACGCTTATTGGGATTTTTTTTACCAAAAGTATGTAGAAGAATACATATTGGCCCAAATGGATAAAGAAATTAGTTTTTTTACTTTTTTTTTTTTTGGATATGTATTATAGCAGAAAGTAAAAAATACTGTTTTTTTTTCAAAATGTGCGGTCTTTTTATGTTTATAGCACAAAAAATAAAAAGCGCAGAGGCAAATACCACCAAGAGAAAGTTCTTTTTGTGGGGAAAAAAAAAGGACATTAATTTTATTTGGGTAAACTGTCGCATGATGGCGCAATTGTCAGTTAAAGTGACGCAGTTCCGTATCGCAAAAAATGGCATGTTCAAGAAGTGGGTAAAACTTTCTGGAGCTGAAGTGGTAAAGAGGGGTTCCCATTTAAAAAAAAAAAAAAATTAAAAGTCAGCAGCTACAAATACTGCAGCTGCTGACTTTTAATCGGACATCTGTCCCAGGGTCCAGCGATGCGGGTGATCGAAGCCCCGCTCCTCCCCCCCTTCGCTCGGCGGCGCCGGCATTTTAACTGTGGATGCCCGACTGTGGCTTCACAGCCGGGCACCCACTGCGCATGCGCAAGCCGTCGCTAGCCCAGCAATCATCTGGGACCGGTCATGTGTCCCAGATGATTGACAAGAGGGAGGGTGGAGAGGCGATCTTCCCTTCTGCGCGGAGGGAAGCGATGTCAGGAGCCCAGGCACCGAAGGAGGCAGACTACGAAGGACCCCCTAGCAACAGGCATTTGGAGGTGAGTGAAAAAAAAAATTTCTCAAAATGTTTTTTTTTTAATTTTCTTTTAAGCACGTTATTTTTTCATTTTATTTTTTTGGGGTGGAACTCCACTTTAAGTAATAACGCTATTTTAGATTTTTAGATGTTATATACAAGAAGTGTACAAAATAAAAGAAACATCTAACAATTTATTACTCTCAAGAACCTAATAAGACGACAGACTACACTTTGCTTACACATAAGTCTCAAGCCTTTATAAAATGCTGCCATACAAGCTCTGAACACTGTGTACTGGGATATGCACGATCCCACAATATCGAAAATAGTAATCCAATAGCAACAGTAATAGGAATCATAACAATATGTGTCTCAAAGCATTGGAATGCTTCTTTGTACACATTTTCACAGATATTGAGTTGTACTCTTCACATTGCTTCTTTTCTTCAAAGTCTAATAAAACCTTTATAGAAGAGAACAAAAATATCCAGTTCCTTTAGGGATGTGGAAAATCTACATTGCATTGTGTATCCAGAACTTTCCATCAAGGTTCAATGATGTTTAGAAAGGATCACTGTGGATATGAAAGGTGTTTAAAATTCATTAACCACTTGACTACTGGGCACTTTTCCCCCCTTCCTGCCCCTTCAGCTTTCAGCACTGCCGCACTTTGAATGACAATTGCGTGGTCATGCAACATTTTTATCATTTTTTTCACACAAATAGAGCTTTCATTTGGTGGCATTTAATCACCACTGGGTTTTTTATTTTTTGCTTAATAAACAAAGACCGAAACTTCTTAAAAAAAAAACAAAAAAAAAAAAAACATCTCTCTAGGTTTAGTAAGTCAGCTCCATTGTGTTTAAGGCCATGCATTTGACCCTGTAAACGGTTCCATATGCAGGAAGCTCTGTACTGCCCCTGCGTCTGTCAGCCTGTCATTGACTTTTAACAGGCTGCTGGCTGTGGCTATGTGGAATATCTATGTCTTCTTAAAGCGGGGTTCCACCCAAATTTTGAACAATATCTGTATGTATTCTCTTCCTTGCCTAGATGCTGACATGCCATTTAAAAAAATTTAAATCGCCGTAATTACCTTTTATTTTTCTATTCTTTTTTGCACTTCCTGGTTCTCCTCCCGTGGGAGTAGGCGTGTTTCTAGCCTCTCCCAGACTCCTGGGAGCTAGTCTCAGGCTTCCCAGGATGTCACTGAGCATGTGCGGGAACGAGCAGTGAATTCTGGGAGCACAGCATTCACCACATCCAGGAAATAAATGCTTGTGGGCTTCAAATGCCCACAATGAAGATGGAAACCGCCTGCAGTGAATAATATAAGTTATTCTTTGCGACGAAATCTGACACAGGCGGACATATTACACGCAATATGTGAGTATGTAATGCTGAGAAGAAAAGTCTGTGAATGAACTAAAAAAAAAAAAAAAAAAAAAAAAACCACGATAGATAGGTGGACCCCCGCTTTAAGTGTATAAACACAGACCTTCTGCACACTGTATGGACCTCTGTGTCCATGTGAATAATCCTTTACAACAATCATTGATCTTTGTAACTATGAGTACTGTAGACTAATTCTTCCTCAAAGATCCCAACAGAGATTCTAAATAAGGTTTCAGTTGTTTTGAAACAGCTTACGGCACCTGCTCTTTGTTTACATTGAAAGGCTGGCAGGCTTCCAAGTCTCTACTATCAACCAAAATAAGGTGAAAAGAACTGCCATTTCAGTGCCTCTGTGGTGAACTGTGAAGATTAAGGCCCCTTTCACACATGCTGTTCAATCAGGTCCATTTTTCAGGCGGACCTGATCAGACACTCCATTCATCTCTATGGAGCGACGGATGTCAGCTGTGACATGTCCACTGGCATCCGCCCCTATCCGATCTGGTCCACCAAATCCTGACAGATGGAGGTCCTATTTTCCATCTGTCTGGCAGATCCGATCACCACATAGAGGAGAGCTGGGCTCTGACAGGTCCGTCTCAGCACAGTAAGCGGAGATGAACCTGTCATCCACCTGCTTAGCGGAGATTAACGGATCGATCCCCCGCTGAGCAAGCAGAGTCCGTCAAAACGGACGTGCCCTGTGTGAAAGGGGCCTATGGTCAAAATGGATATGTATTATAGCAGAAAGTAAAAAATACTGTTTTTTTTTTCAAAATGTGCGGTCTTTTTATGTTTATAGCACAAAAAATAAAAAGCGCAGAGGCAAATACCACCAAGAGAAAGTTCTTTTTGTGGGGAAAAAAAAAGGACATTAATTTTATTTGGGTACACTGTCGCATGATGGCGCAATTGTCAGTTAAAGTGACGCAGTTCCGTATCGCAAAAAATGGCATGTTCAAGAAGTGGGTAAAACTTTCTGGAGCTGAAGTGGTTAAAGAGGGGTTCCCATTTAAAAAAAAAAAAAAAAAATTAAAAGTCAGCAGCTACAAATACTGCAGCTGCTGACTTTTAATCGGACACCTGTCCCAGGGTCCAGCGATGCGAGTGATCAAAGCCCCGCTCGTCCCCCCCTTCGCTCGGCGGCGCCGGCAGATCCGATCACCCCATAGAGGAGAGCAGGTCCATCTCAGCACAGTGAGCGGAGATGAACCTGTCATCCACCTGCTCAGCGGAGATTAACGGATCGATCCCCCGCTGAGCAAGCAGAGTCCGTCAAAACGGACGTGCCCTGTGTGAAAGGGGCCTATGGTCAAAATGTAAAATCATAGATGTATTTTTACATTGCATTTCAATTTTTTTCTAGCCTACTTCTATAATCTAAACAAACAATCTTAAAGTTTATAAACTTACTTTAAGATCGCACATATCTATTTCCATGGATTCTGCGATATGTATTCGCTATGCCCTGCGAGTAGGCACTGCTGTGTCACACAATTCACAGAGCCTGCCTTCTCAACGACAGGAGGTGCTGAAAGGAGGAGTTTCAGGAGGTGGAGTCCATACAGCAATCACTGCTTGCGGGCAAGGTACTTCGGGATATGTATATACTGTAGGTAAAGGTCCCCTTAAGGCAGTGGTTCTCAACTCCGGTCCTCAGGACCCACCAACAGGCCAGGTTTGTAAGATAGCTGAAATACATCACAGGTGATATCATTTGCTGCTCAGTGATTGCAGCATTCTAATCTGCAACTCCCCAAAGTAATACTTAAAATCTGGCCTGTTGGTGGGTCCCGAGGACTGGAGTTGAGAACCACTGCCTTAAGGGTTGCTCTTCCTAACAGTAGAGTGCATTGTGAGTGTCCCTAATTAAGGTGGATAGAGCTGAGGCTTTGGGCTCATTCTAGACAGGATACAGGGAGAGAAGGAAGGCTTGCTGAGGATTCTTGTGCTCTATGCTTCGGGAGAGAGGCTTTTCTGAGGACCATGCTGGGAATGATCTGGGGAGGGGGGAGGCTGTGAGTCACCAGGAAGTGACAGCCGGCTCCTAAAGCCAGGATGGCACTACGGAAGATCCAAAGTCCTAAAAAGAACAGCATTGGACTTCATGGGCTGGTAAGGATCTGTTTCTTAAAAGAAATTTGTAGCTCCTGACTTTGAATTTTTGCATTTCCAGGTAAAGTTCAGCTTGAACTGAGTTGTACCAATTACAATGCTATGATCTTTGCGGGGCCTTGCATATCTCAGGACTGGATGGACAGGAATGCAAATCATCTGGCAGGTAAGGCCACATTCACACCTGAGTGTGAGCGTTTACAGGTGATTTTGGAGGTGTTTATTCTGTGCATTTGGCTCAAGTTGTATTTTATTTTTTTTTAGGCTTGAGAGTATTTAGCCAATATAAAGCTAGTTGCGGGGGGGGGGGGGGGGGGATGGTTGCTTAGCCTGCATTTACACCTGAGCATAGCACATTTCTAGTGATTTTAAAGAGTTTTTGGGGCTATTTGCAGGTGCATTACGGGTGTTTTTGCATGAGTATCAAGCGTTCATTTCTTGGGCTGGGCACAGGGAGAAGAGCAGCATGAGAGGAGTTTTTCAGGTGCAGAAACAGGCACACAAAGGCATGTCTCGTGTTTACAGGTACCCCCTATGAGGCCAGAACAAGGTAATACGCTCCCGTAGGGCATAGAGCCTAGGAAGACTAAACATACAAGTGTGAATGGGGACAATTATAAAGAATGGGATTGTGCATGTTGAACATAGTCAGACATTGGAAAAGAAGCTGGAAAACACTGAAGTGTGAATGGGGGCTCAGGATTGAAAAACACAAAATTTTCAGGTATTTCTAAGGTTCCCATTGAAGTCTATGGGGCCAAAAATGTCCCATACCGCTTCAGAAGTAACTCCTGAACCTTTTTGAGATTCAGGCATTGATCTACCATCACCTGAGTGCCCATATGTGAACAGGTAGAATTTAAAACCATGGGATTTTAGTTGAGCATTTTGGATCTTCGACCTTCAAGCTACAAAATGCACAGGGGTGAATCAGGACTAAAAGCAGATGCCTTATATGAAATCCATGCATTTAGCTATTTGCTAGGTGTTTATGTGAATTTCTTATCAAAGATCACCTACAAATTAACCATTAATCCCTTTCTAGCCAGCCCCAGCATCCCTTTAACTGGGCTATTATGCCTGGAGAGCTGGAAAGTCTGCCTGATCATATAACCAATGTGATTGGCTGTCTTAGTGGACACATGATCAGGAGCCTGTCCCATTGGCTCACAATCATTAATAGAAGAGATGGGCTCGTGCCTGTTCAGGACCTTAGTCCGATCCCACTTGCCTAATCCCGCCAGGAAGCCGACACTGCACACCGCTAATCACAGGCAGTGAGACATTTCTAGATCTGTGCAGCTGTGGACCGGGAAGTGTCACTGCCTGTGATTAGCGGTGTGCAGAGTCGGCTTCCTGGTGGGATGGGGCAGGTGGGATCCTGATCACGCTGAGCCCATTTCTAATTACTAAGGGAAAAAATCAGTGCTGCAAATAGTGCAACAATATGTAACATTCAGCCTATCCTCCGAAAGACGTCTTATTAATGACAAATGCATCAGGGAGTGGCCTAACGACATCACGCACGCCCGATCGCTTACCAGCGGTAAGGTTTGAAGACGACACCCTGCTGCTCTTCTGTTATACATAACAGATGCCTTTTATATTTTGTATGAAGGTAATTGTAACCATCTTTTAAAATAAATAGTTTTTATATCATGATGGGTTTCACTATGGGATTTTCCTTTTTTATCATTGTGAGTCTCCCCTATACGATCTGTGATCCATATGACGGTTACCTTCCTGGATGAATTTGTCGCTGCATGTTTGACCATTAGAAACTATGGCACTGGACATCTGGTAAGAAGCTTGAGTGTGAGGTTGCTGCTGGTGATGGATCCCTTTACTTTCACTCTGCTTGGATCATTCCTTCATTGGATTGTTTTGCATTTATGGACTGTTTAAGAATTTTTGTGCTGCATTATTAAAGCAGAGGTCTGCCCAGAAAAAAAAAAAAAAAAAAATTAAAAACCACCAGCTACATATCCTGCAGCTGCTGGCTTATAATAATAGGACACATACCTGTCCTGGAGTCCAGCGATATCAGTACCACAGCTGATGTTTCCATCACCTGTCGAGTGCTGCCGCCACTATTGCTGGTAAGGATACCCAGCAGTGTAGCCTTTTGGCTTCACGCCGGGAACCCTACTGTGCATGCACGATGCCCACTCCTCTCTTCTACTGGCCCAGCGACAGGGGAAGGAGGAGGGAGCTGTGGCCGTGATGTCAATAGCCGTGGCTGAGGCTCCCGGGAGTGGGAAAGGGAGCCCTGTCCCCCTCCTCCCCCCGAAAAGGTGCCAATTGTGGCACCGGAGGGGGGAGGAATCAGGTGAGCGGAAGTTCCACTTTTGGGTGGCACTCCGCTTTAAGATTGAGTTATTTTTTTGCACATGGACACCTTTTCACTCTTTATGTACAACTGAATGTTACATATTGTTGCACTATTTGGAGCGCTGTTTTTTTTCCCCCCTTTATAAATTTACTAACTGGTATCACGGTTTGCTAATTGGCTGCTATATTTCCTTATTTACACCAAGTGCGGATTTTACATTCTTTTATCATTTCTAAGTACTAGACATTGGGAGCTGTCAGGTGTCTCCAAACTTTTTAGTACAAGGGTCACATGTTTATATGTTTCTAATATTTGGGGAATGAAAAAAAAAAATTGCTTTTAGGCTCCTTTCACACTAGCCGACTCCACAGTTGCATGGTTTTCAGTGCAACTTTGGAGTCCAACTTTGATAAGACTTTTAGCCCAGGTTCACTGCTGTGGGATTGAAATCGTGCGAGTTCAGCTGAACTCGCACAATTTCATTCCCGCATATCAGTCCGACAATTTCAGAGACAAGATGCACAGATGTCAATTGAAAGTGCACCTGAAATCGCCAAAAGTAGTGAAAGTCGGCAAAGTAGACGTCGCACCGATTGGGACGGTTCCATTGCGGGCAATAGCCACCAATTTGGCATGTGATTTGACATGTCAAATCGCATGCCAAATCACATCAATGTGAACCAGTGCTCACACTCTCTGGCACTGAAGTTGTGTCAAAGTCGGATCAAAGTAGTGCAGGAACCTTTACTGTAGTTGCAGCAACTTCAGTAGTGTCAATTGGAAGGGCTCTCATAGAGATACATGGCATTTCACATGTCCTGCGACTGACTCTCACAAGTCAGATCCAAAGCCACACAAGTGTGAAAGGAGCCTTATACATACTTGGATGTTTTTTTTTGTTATCAGCATGATATGATTTAAAACAAATGAGAAAGAAACAAAGCAAAGTCCCCTCTTACATCAGTGTCTATATCAGATCCCATCCCTTATATCAGTGTCCCCATCAGAATCCTCGCTCACAATAGTGACCCTATCAGCGTGCAACATCTCTCAGTGTCTCCATCAGAGCCCACCCCCCTTACATCAGCGTCCCCATCAGAGTGCCCCCTTACATCAGCGTCCCCATCAGAGTGCCCCCTTACATCAGCGTCCCCATCAGAGTGCCCCCTTACATCAGCGTCCCCATCAGAGTGCCCCCTTACATCAGCGTCCCAAGAGTGCCCCCTTACATCAGCGTCCCAAGAGTGCCCCCTTACATCAGCGTCCCAAGAGTGCCCCCTTACATCAGCGTCCCAAGAGTGCCCCCTTACATCAGCGTCCCAAGAGTGCCCCCTTACATCAGCGTCCCAAGAGTGCCCCCTTACATCAGCGTCCCAAGAGTGCCCCCTTACATCAGCGTCCCAAGAGTGCCCCCTTACATCAGCGTCCCAAGAGTGCCCCCTTACATCAGCGTCCCAAGAGTGCCCCCTTACATCAGCGTCCCAAGAGTGCCCCCTTACATCAGCGTCCCAAGAGTGCCCCCTTACATCAGCGTCCCAAGAGTGCCCCCTTACATCAGCGTCCCAAGAGTGCCCCCTTACATCAGTGTCCCAAGAGTGCCCCCTTACATCAGTGTCCCAAGAGTGCCCCCTTACATCAGTGTCTCCCCTTACATCAGTGTTTCCATCAGAGTGCCCCCTTACATCAGTGACCCCATCAGAGTCCCCCCTTACATCAGTGACCCCATCAGAGTCCCCCCTTACATCAGTTTCCCCGTCAGAGTCCCCCCTTACATCAGTTTCCCCGTCAGAGTCCCCCCATATAGCAGTGTCACCAGAGTCCACCTTAGATCAGTGTCCTCTTCAGAGACCCCTCTACACGAAAACCCCCATCAGAGACCCCCTTTACATCAGATTTTTCCCTTATTTCAGGCTCCCATCACAATCACCCCTTTCATGAGTGTCCCAATCAGAGTCTCCCCTTACATGAGTGTCCCCATCAGAGTCTCCCCTTATATCAGTGCCCCATCTGAGTCCACCCTTACATCAGTGTCCCCAACAGCATCCCTGCTTACATCAGTGTCAATCAGTGTCCCCCTTACATTAGTGCCCCATTAGAGCCCCCCCTTACATCAGTGTCCCAATCAGAATCTCTCCTTTCATCAGTGCCCTATCAGAAACCACCCTTTCCATCAGTGTCCCCATCAGAATCTCTCCTTCCACCAGTGCCCCATTGGAGTCCCCCCTTACATCAGTGTCCCAATCATAATCTCCCCTTACACCAGTGTTCCCATCAGACACTCCTCTTATATCAGTGCCCCATCAAAATCCCCCCTTTCCATCAGAGTCCCTATCAGAATTCCCCCATTCATGAGTGCCCCCCTTAAATCTTTATTTCAGCTTACAATATAGCTGTGTGGGAGGGTGGGAGCCAAGAGGTGGTGCAGGTCTGGATGGAGGAAATTCTGCCCTCCTGTAAATGTTGGGGCAAGCATTATATTATTTAAGGTACTTCTATAGCGCTGTCAATTTACCAATAATACTAATTTATTATTGGTTGCTAGTATGCTGACGTTCCTAGCAACCAATCCAGCGCAGTGGGAAACACCTGTGCATGTGCAGAATGAATGTTGCTGTCAGGGGCGGAGAAGTGAAGGTGGGCTGAAGTTTGGAGACCCCATCCAGGGGACTGAGCAAGAGAGGGTGACTACGTTCCTAGACACAGACCATGGAGAATGAATGTAGTCACCCTCTAACAGGAAGTCACCTCTCAGCAGCAAGAGAAGGAGATTTGGAGGAGGATGAGGGTAATACAAGGTAGTGTTTGGAGACTGGAATAGATATAAAGCAGAGTTTAGTGTCACTGAAAGTGGTGGATTAGGATTATGGTTGTATCAGTGCAGCTATACATCCCTTCCCATAGAGCTGTGTCCTCCCTGAGGATGTAGGACAGGTGGGGAGATGAGTGGGGGATATTCCATGGATGGGGAGGAGCACACAACACACAATATGACCAGGAGGGAACACATCCTCTGCCAGCCCTTTCATCTTTCCTCTGCCAAAAGTTTCATTAACTCCTCCAACATGAGTGAGCGAGCACAGCACAGAGTGGAGAAGAGTTGTCCACACTCAGCATGGAGCCTGAGCCCAGCACTCCTCTCCTGCACATACAACTGTCACCTCCACTCTTCCCAGCCCCCCCTCTCTCTACAAGTGTGACTAAGTTTGTGAGGAGTAATGAGTGGCCCGGTAGCGGGCACCAGTCCTCTGCATGCCATGCACTTACCCCGAGCTCTGCAGAGGAGCCGCATCCGCTGCCACCACCAGCTCTCCCTCAGCTCAATCTGAGATCCCAGCTATTCCGCCAGCCCGTGACGTCACAGCCGTGCCCCCCTCCCTCCCGCCCGCTCAGTCGCATTCCGAGCACCCTTCACATGCCGGAGCAGAGGGGAGACGAGGGGCGCCGTGTGCTTTACCCCGGACGTCTGACAGATACACACCCCCTCAGCACGCCGCTGACTCCGGCTATGTATTCATCTGGGGACATCCAAAGGACTTCTAACTGCAGTTTGGATGTGGAGTGTTGAGGAGTCTCTCAGGCTGGATCAGATGGTGGTGAGGAGCTCTCAGGTTGGATCAGATGGTGGTGAGGAGCTCTCAGGTTGGATCAGATGGTGGTGAGGAGCTCTCAGGTTGGATTAGATGGTGGTGAGGAGCTCTCAGGTTGGATGGATCAGATGGAGGTGAGGAGCTCTCAGGTTGGATTAGATGGTGGTGAGGAGCTCTCAGGTTGGATTAGATGGTGGTGATGAGTCTCTTATGTTGGATCAGGGGGTGGTGATGAGTCTCTCATGTTAGATCAGATGGCGGTGAGGAGTCTCTCATGTTAGAACAGATGGCGGTGAGGAGTCTCTCATGTTAGATCAGATGGCGGTGAGGAGTCTCTCATGTTAGATCAGATGGCGGTGAGGAGTCTCTCATGTTAGATCAGATGGCGGTGAGGAGTCTCTCATGTTAGATCAGATGGCGGTGAGGAGTCTCTCATGTTAGATCAGATGGCGGTGAGGAGTCTCTCATGTTAGATCAGATGGCGGTGAGGAGTCTCTCATGTTAGATCAGATGGCGGTGAGGAGTCTCTCATGTTAGATCAGATGGCGGTGAGGAGTCTCTCATGTTAGATCAGATGGCGGTGAGGAGTCTCTCATGTTAGATCAGATGGCGGTGAGGAGTCTCTCATGTTAGATCAGATGGCGGTGAGGAGTCTCTCATGTTAGATCAGATGGCGGTGAGGAGTCTCTCATGTTAGATTAGATGGTAGTGAGGAGTCTCTCATGTTAGATCAGATGGCGGTGAGGAGTCTCTCGTGTTAGATCAGATGGCGGTGAGGAGTCTCTCATGTTAGATCAGATGGCGGTGAGGAGTCTCTCATGTTAGATCAGATGGCGGTGAGGAGTCTCTCATGTTAGATCAGATGGCGGTGAGGAGTCTCTCATGTTAGATCAGATGGCGGTGAGGAGTCTCTCATGTTAGATCAGATGGCGGTGAGGAGTCTCTCATGTTAGATCAGATGGCGGTGAGGAGTCTCTCATGTTAGATTAGATGGTAGTGAGGAGTCTCTCATGTTAGATCAGATGGCGGTGAGGAGTCTCTCATGTTAGAACAGATGGCGGTGAGGAGTCTCTCATGTTAGATCAGATGGCGGTGAGGAGTCTCTCATGTTAGATCAGATGGCGGTGAGGAGTCTCTCATGTTAGATCAGATGGCGGTGAGGAGTCTCTCATGTTAGATCAGATGGCGGTGAGGAGTCTCTCATGTTAGATCAGATGGCGGTGAGGAGTCTCTCATGTTAGATCAGATGGCGGTGAGGAGTCTCTCATGTTAGATTAGATGGTAGTGAGGAGTCTCTCATGTTAGATCAGATGGCGGTGAGGAGTCTCTCGTGTTAGATCAGATGGCGGTGAGGAGTCTCTCATGTTAGATCAGATGGCGGTGAGGAGTCTCTCATGTTAGATCAGATGGCGGTGAGGAGTCTCTCATGTTAGATCAGATGGCGGTGAGGAGTCTCTCATGTTAGATCAGATGGCGGTGAGGAGTCTCTCATGTTAGATCAGATGGCGGTGAGGAGTCTCTCATGTTAGATCAGATGGCGGTGAGGAGTCTCTCATGTTAGATTAGATGGTAGTGAGGAGTCTCTCATGTTAGATCAGATGGCGGTGAGGAGTCTCTCATGTTAGATCAGATGGCGGTGAGGAGTCTCTCATGTTAGATCAGATGGCGGTGAGGAGTCTCTCATGTTAGATCAGATGGGATGAGGAGACTCTCATGTTGGATGAGATGATGGCGACAAGCCTCTCAGGCTGGATCAGATGGTGGTGAGGTGCTTCTCAGGTTGGATCAAATGGGGGTGAGCACTGGCGGTGTGTCCATAAGGGCCCACAGCCGCTGCCCCCTCATGCATTGCATGAATCTATCCATGGCCGTCGCTGCCACCCCCTATTCAGATGCCCGGCCCCTTTTCGGGCACCAGGTGCCTGAATTACAGTGGCAGGGGGTGATTTTGAAGCACCTGATCAGAACCATAGGCTCTAATAGGCGTCAAAAAAGTAAACAGCAAGCACCATGCTTGGCACTCACAGTTCATCCAGGTGTGTTAAAAAAGCGAATGTTATTAATATTTGCTTTCCTAACACTGAACCGCCTCTCCGCCAATCAGGTGCTTGGGTCTGTCACCCGTCACCTAATTGGCTGAAAGGACAGGCGCTGTGATTGGACGCCTATCGGATGTCCAATCATAGAAGAGGACAGGAGAAGACATGGAGGACACCGCCTGCCACCGTCACCCTCTGCCCCCACCGAGACAGGGTAAGTGCCGGGCAGAGGGCGGGCACAGTGGGAGCATTTGATAAGCACAGTGGCTGCGTTTGATGGGCACAGTGAGGTTGCAATTG
Source organism: Lithobates clamitans (assembly GCA_037952925.1). Classification (NCBI taxonomy): domain Eukaryota; kingdom Metazoa; phylum Chordata; class Amphibia; order Anura; family Ranidae; genus Lithobates; species Lithobates clamitans. The sequence continues at coordinate 575,754 of JBBGZY010001426.1, read as the reverse complement.
ATGTTTTTGTTTTTTTTCAGAATTTTTCAGTTTCTTTGCGCCCCCCAAAAAATTTGGAGCACCAACCGCCACAGGTGGTGATGAGTCTTTCATGTTGGATCAGATGGTGGTGAGGAACCTTTCAGGCTGGATCAGATGGTGGTGAGGAGTCTCTCATGTCGGACCAGATGGTGGTGAGGAGTCTCATGTTGGATCAGATGATGGTGGGAAGCATTTCAGGCTGGATCAGATGGTGGTGAGGAGCATCTCTGGTTGGATCAGATGGTGGTGAGGAGCCTTTCATGTTGGATCAGGTGGTGGTGAGGAGACCCTCAGGCTGAATCAGATGGTGGTGAGGAGCCTCTTAGGCTGGATCAGATGGTGGTGAGGAGCCTCTCAGGCTGGATCAGTGATGGTGAGGAGACTCTCCGCGCCTGGATCAGATGGTGATGAGTAACCGCTCAGGCTGGATTAGATGGTGGTGACGAATCCGCTCAGGCTGGATTAGATGGTGGTGGGGAGACTTTCAGGCTGGATTAGATGGTGGTGAGGAGACTCTCAGGCTGGATTAGATGGTGTTTTGTGTTATTTGGAAATTGTAGTAGGATTGGCCTAACATTTTCATTTCTCAGCAACGATTTTGAACCAAGGTAGTGCCCAGGAATGTGAAAAAGTAATTATAAATTCACCCATATTGAATAAAGGAGCCTGCAAAGCACTGGAAATGAGATCAGTGGATCACAGGTGCAAAGCACAGGCTCCTGCAGACAGTGGCGGCTGTCTTTTTTTTTTGGGGGGGGGGCAAACAAACACGCCCCCCCTGCTGTTTGCCAGTCGCTCCGGAACTTACCCCATCGTGGTGGGTGGCAGGCAGCGTGGTGCAGCGGCTCGGCTCCGAGTCCACTCCTCCATGGCGGCTTCCAGCTCCTCCCCTCCTCCTCCTAAGTGTCCAATAGGATCTCCTGTCTTTTCAGCCAATTGGTGACCAGTTTCAAAACCCGCTTCCTGATTGGCCTGAAAGGGGCCAGACGCATGGATAGAGAAGGCGGCGATGGATGGGGTGGCGACACCCATGCACCCTTAATGAACAGACCACCCCTGCCTGCAGACCTATCCCCCAGTCGCAGGTCTGTACCGAGTTAGGCTACGTTCACACTTGTGGAGATCTGTGAGCCACATTTTGTGTGGGTGCGGCAGTCCATTCATTTGAATAGGCTGCTGAGCCTCCAGAAATCGCAAGGAAAAGATCCCTGCACCTTTTCTGAAAACATGTTCTGCATGGAAACCACAAGTGCAGTGCAGTTTCCAGTGTGGGGAAACTGCTCTGAGTTTTCCAGTGTGTGGGGGTGCCATACAGAGTAATGGTACCCCCGCGCATCTCCTGATCAACAGCATGTTTTTCTATGTGGGTGGTCATGGCTGTGGCAACAGCGGCATCCCCCTGCACTAGTGTAAACTAGTGGTTCTCAACTCTGTCTTCAAGTACCCCCAACAGGACATGTTTGCAGGTTTTCCTTTATCTTGCACAGGTGCTTTAAATGGCTTGGTATTTTGGACAGCTAATTTATCTAAGAGAATTTCCCAAAACATGGCCTGTTGGGGGTACTTGAGGACAAGGTTGAGAACCACTGGTGTAAACCTAGCCTTATGGACCCTAAGTTACGGGGCTGGTTGAAGTATCAATGATGTCATCTCCCTTTGGTGCTCCATGGGTAGTTATAAGTCCCTCTGCTAGTGGCAAATGGGACTTGTGGTCTCTCCATTTATAGATAGAGGGAGAAAACATGCGTTTTTGATGTAGTTTTTGAGTTACGTGTCTTTTTTTCACAGGTGCAAAATGCACCAAAAACACATGTGTGTTTTTACTGTGTTTTTGCAATGGAGCAGTGTGAACATAACCTAACAAAGGGAGAAATTATAGCTGATTTTTTTAAGGCACCCTCATCACAACATATAGGTTACAAAAATATATATCACACACAGCTCCCCATTTTTTTTTTTTTGTGCAAACTGTATACTCGTGTATTGCGAGTGCACGTAGGTCTGTGAGTGCACGTAGGTCTGTGAGTGCACGTAGGTCTGCGAGTGCACGTAGGCCTGCGAGTGCACGTAGGTCTGCGAGTGCACGTAGGCCTGCGAGTGCACGTAGGCCTGCGAGTGCACGTAGGTCTGCGAGTGCACGTAGGTCTGCGAGTGGTCTGCCAGTGCACGTAGGTCTGCGAGTGCACGTAGGCCTGCGAGTGCACGTAGGCCTGCGAGTGCACGTAGGCCTGCGAGTGCACGTAGGCCTGCGGGTGCACGTAGGCCTGCGGGTGCACGTAGGTCTGCAAGTGGCCTGCCAGTGCACGTAGGTCTGCGAGTGCACGTAGGTCTGCGAGTGGCCTGCGAGTGCACGTTGGTCTGCGAGTGCACGTAGGTCTGCGAGTGCACATAGGTCTGCGAGTGGCCTGCGAGTGCACGTAGGTCTGTGAGTGGCCTGCGAGTGCACGTAGGTCTGTGAGTGGCCTGCGAGTGTACGTAGGTCTGCGAGTGCATGTAGGCCTGCGAGTGCACTTAGGTCTGCAACTGTCCTGCGAGTGCGCGTAGGTCTGCGAGTGCACGTAGGTCTGCAACTGTTCTGCAAGTGCACGTAGGTTTGCGAGTGCGCGTAGGTCTGTGAGTACCTGTGTATTGTCTTAAGTATTAGTGGCAGGAAGCTAGCTGTTAGGTAATTTGGACAGGGTATAATCCCCAATCCTTACTAAAATGAATAGGTACGATGCCCGGCGGGTGTGGAGAGGCAACTCTTTGTACATCTTACTGCATGTATGCGTTCCTTGATCATCCGATCGAGGGGGAATACTGCTGTGCAAAATGTAAGCACATTGTTTCCCTGGAAGCCCAGGTTCTGAATCTGTGGAAGCAACTGTCAGCACTGAGAAGTCCCCTCCATACTAAAGGAGAGCCAGGAACGTACACGGCAGGGGCCAGCACAGAGTCGGGTGGAGACAAAGAGGTGCAGGCACTAGCAAAGAGTAGATGGGTGACAGTCAGGAAGGGTAGAGGGGGAAGTGCCAGGGAGGCCGATCCAGGACTGGAGCATCCCAATAAGTACGCTCCATTGAGTGACATTGGTGAAACCAGTCAGGGACCAGCACTGCTGGAGCTGAGGGACTCTCCTAGCTGCCGGGGGAAGAACTCCTCCAGTGAGAGTGGGGGGAAGCGAAGGTAAAGGAAAGACAGATTCTGGTGGTAGAGGACTCAATTCTTAGAAGGACAGAGAGGGCAATCTGTAACCAAGACCTGAAGCGCCGAACAGTATGTTGTCTACCGGGCGCTTGGGTTCAGCACATCACAGATCTTGTGGACAGATTACTGGGAGGGACTGGGGAAGACCCAGCTGTCATGGTGCACGTTGGCACCAATGATAAAGTCAGAGGCAGATGGAGTGTCCTTTTTTTTTTTTCAGTTTTAAATACTGTTTATTGAAAAAGAAATAACAGTACAAAGGTATTAAATTGATGGAGTGTCCTAAAGAACGATTTTAGGGACTTAGGACCTAAATTGAGGAAAAGGACCTCCAAGGTAGTATTCTCAGGAACATCGAGCCACACCAGAAAGCCATTAGAGAAGTAAACAAGTGGCTGAAGAGCTGGTGTAGTAAGGAGGGTTTTGGGTTCCTGGAGGATTGGGCCGACTTCTCAGTCGATAACCGGTACTATAGAAGGGACGGACTGCACCTAAATGAAGAGGGTGCAGATCTGCTGGGAATGAAGATGGCCAAAAAGTTAGAGGGGTTTTTAAACTAGGTGATGGGGGGGGGGGTCCAGAGGTAGAGATAGTCAGCATGGAAGATATTCCAGAGGGTAGTATTGGGGGCATTAGTGGTAGGTTGACCAAAGCACAAAAACACAAGGTAAGTATAGTAGCAAGTCCTAGTTGCAATCTTGAAACACCCAATACGAGGACAATATGCGACCGGTCTAAACTATGTGGCATGTTCACCAATGCCAGGAGCATGGCGGACAAGATGGGTGAACTAGAGATACTGTTGTACGAGGAGGATTTGGATTTTGTGGGAATTTCAGAGACCTGGTTCAACAGCTCTCATGATTGGCTGGCAAACATTCAAGGGTATACCCTTTACCGCAAGTATAGAGAGGGTAAAAAAGGGGGAGGGGTATGCCTAGATATCAAGAATAATGTACAAGTGAATGTGAGAGATGACATCACTGAGGGAGCTAGGGAGGAGGTGGAATCCTTATGGGTAGAGCTCCAAAGGGATGAAGCTAATACTGGGAGTATGCTATAGGCCCCCTAACCTGAGGGAGGAAGTGGAGACAGATCTCCTATCACAATTTGGATTAGCAGCAAGGATGGGAAGCGTTATCATAATGGGGGATTTTAATTATCCAGACATAGACTGGGCGGAGGGAACTGCGCATTCATTTAAGGCTCGCCAGTTCCTTAATGTCTTGCAGGACAATTTTATGGGTCAGATGGTAGACGCACCAACTAGAAATAAAACATTACTGGATCTACTGATTACCAACAATACAGACCTGATCATGGATGTGGAAATATGGGGCAATTTAGGTAACAGCGATTTACAGGTCAATTAGTTTCAGTATAAATCACACAAATAGGAAACAAAGGGAATACAAAGACACTGAATTTCAAAAGAGCTAACTTCCCTAAACTACAAACCTGTAGTGATATAATATGTATAGTAGTATCGTGGGTATAATTAATTAGTAAGTACTCTTCCGCAGCAACCCAATTCTTCCAGAGAGATGCACTTTATTGACTTCCAACACAGAACAAAGTCCACAGATGACAATAAAATCCGACAGAGTATATAATTCAGAGTCCCATTTTCTCTAGATTTGTGCCTTCATAGTCATACACAGACAAGACTATACTGACTATAGACTGAACACCATGTTATATTCACTAGACATTGAATGGCTGAGCAATTTGATTGGCCGTATCCATTCAGGCCTTTGATATACTTTAGTCTTTCAGACAGACAACAACCCCCAGCCGTGAACAGCTGCAGTCATAAACCGCCCCAATTTGCACTCCCGCATATCAACATCAACAAGTCCCCTTAGATATGTGTAATTAAATTAGATTAACAGTTACCACCTGAACACCCTTTGAAATGTTCAATTAGGTTAACAGGCCATACCTCACACCTAGGTAGACTTGCAAAAGATTAACACATCAAAGGGTCTTCAGCTGTCCCCTTGCTATGTTAAAATTCAGTTGACTTGGACAAGTCAACTGAATTTCTGGTCAACATGGCACTCCAATACAACATTATACATAAATCAGCCAACATAATACAACAAAACGTTGCTAAAAGGCATAAATTGGGATAAAATATTAGGAACAAAGAATACGGAGGAGAGATGGATTTGCTTTAAGAGTATATTAAATAAGGGCATTAGCCAATGTATCCCATTGGGTAATAAATTTAAAAGGGCAAACAAAAGTCCTGGATGGCTTAACTCCAATGTAAAAATGCATATAAAAGCAAAGGAGGAGGCCCTCAAAAAATACAAGGTTGAGGGATCATCATCAGCATTCAGACTTTATAAAGAATGCAACAAGAAATGTAAGGGTGCAATTAGGACGGCTAAGATAGAGCATGAAAGACACATAGCGAGGAGAGAAAAAAAAATCCCAAGAAATTCTTTAAGTATGTAAACAGTAAAAAAAGGGAGGACTGACCATATTGGCCCCATAAAGAATGAGGAAGGACATCTGGTTACAAAGGATGGGGAGATGGCGAAGGTTTTGAATTTATTCTTCTCCTCAGTCTTCATGAGTGAATCGGGGGGCTTCAGTAACCAAAACTGCAGTGTTTATCCTCATGACACAACACAGGAAGCACCTCCATGGTTAGCAGAGGACAGAATTAAAATTAGACTTGAGAAACTTAACATTAATAAATCACCGGGACCAGATGGCTTGCATCCGAGGGTACTTAGGGAACTCCGTCAAGTGATTGCCAGACCGTTGTTCCTAATTTTTACAGACAGTCTACTGACTGGAATGGTACCAGCTGATTGGAAAAAAGCCAATGTAGCACCAATATTTAAAAGGGCCCAAAATACATCCCTGGGAATTACAGACCAGTTAGCCTAACATCAATAGTATGTAAACTCCTTGGAGGGGATGATAAGGGACTATATACAAGATTTTAGTAATGAGAACAGTATCATTAGCAGTAATCAGCATGGATTCATGAAGAATCGTTCTTGCTAAACCAATCTATTAACCTTCTATGAGGAGGTGAGTTTCCATCTAGATAAAGGAAGGCCCGTAGACGTGGTGTATCTGGATTTTGTAAAAGCATTTGACACAGTTCCCCATAAACGTTTACTGTACAAAATAAGGTCTGTTGGCATGGACCATAGGGTGAGTACATGGATTGAAAACTGGCTACAAGGGCGAGTTCAGAGGGTGGTGATAAATGGGGAGTACTCGAAATGGTCAGGGGTGGGTAGTGGGGTTCCCCAGGGTTTTGTGCTGGGACCATTCCTATTTAATTTGTTCATAAACGACCTGGAGGATGGGATAAACAGTTCAATCTCTGTATTTGTAGACGATACTAAGCTAAGCAGGGCAATAACTTCTCCGCAGGATGTGGAAACCTTGCAAAAAGATCTGAACAAATTAATGGGGTGGGCAACTACATGGCAGATGAGGTTCAATGTAGAAAAATGTAAAATAATGCATTTGGGTGGCAAAAATATGAATGCAATCTATACACTGGGGGGAGAACCTCTGGGGGAATCTAGGATGGAAAAGGACCTGGGGGTCCTAGTAGATGATGGGCTCAGCAATGGCATGCAATGCCAAGCTGCTGCTAACAAAGCAAACAGAATATTGGCCTGCATTAAAAAGGGGATCAACTCCAGAGATAAAACGATAATTCTCCCACTCTACAAGACTCTGGTCCGGCCGCACCTAGAGTATGCTGTCCAGTTCTGGGCACCAGTCCTCAGGAAGGATGTACTGGAAATGGAGCGAGTACAAAGAAGGGCAACAAAGCTAATAAAGGGTCTGGAGGATCTTTGTTATGAGGAAAGGTTGCGAGCACTGAACTTATTCTCTGTGGAGAAGAGACGCTTGAGAGGGGATATGATTTCAATATACAAATACCGTACTGGTGACCCTACAATAGAAATAAAACTTTTTCACAGAAGAGAGTTTAACAAGACTCGTGGCCACTCATTAAAATTAGAAGAAAAGAGTTTAACCTTAAACTACGTAGAGGGTTCTTTACTGTAAGAGCGGCAAGGATGTGGAATTCCCTGCCACAGGCGGTGGTCTCAGCGGGGGGCATCGATAGTTTCAAAAAACTATTAGATAAGCACCTAAATGAATGCAACATACAGGGATATGCAGTGTAATACTGACACATAATCACACATAGGTTGGACTTGTGTCTTTTTTCAACCTCGCCTACTATGTAACTATGTAACTTTATTTGAAGTGTACAAAACTTCATTAATGGCAATGTATGGCAGCACAATGCACCGCGCTGCTATGCGATTCGGCACAATGCGATGTGATAAAATGTAGCATGTCTGCATTTTATCACAGCATGCTGCAGAAAAGCTATAGGCTGCGTGGCAGAGTAAATGGGACACATAGGAAACAATTATTTCCCGCGTGTCCTTGCGGTGACAAATGTTTTACAATGCAGTAAAATGTATGTCACTGCACACTGAGTGAATTAGCCCTACAGGCGGTCACATTACCACCCCGAGTGCCGCCTCCAGTCAGATCAGCAATGGAATTAGATTCCCATAGGTGAGTGAAACCTACTGTAAACTGCGCATACGAGGCAGGACAGAGACTCCTATGAAACCCTATCAGTGAGTGGCAAGTGACTGCATTTGGTGGCAGCCATAAGAAAGGAGTAGAGTGAGGATATTGGAGTGGGGCCATAAGAAAGGAGTAGAGTGAGGTTTTTGGAGTGGGGCCATAAGAAAGGAGTAGAGTGAGGATATTGGGGTGGGGCCATAAGGAGCAGAGTGAGGCTATTGGAGTGGGGTCATAAGAAAGGAGCAGAGTGAGGCTATTGGAATGGGGCCATAAGAAGGGAGCAGAGTGGGGCCATAAGAAAGGAGTAGAGTGAGGATATTGGAGTGAGGCCATAAGAAAGGAGTAGAGTGAGGATATTGGAGTGGGGCCATAAGAAAGGAGTAGAGTGGGGATATTGGAGTGGGGCCATAAGGAGCAGAGTGAGGCTATTGGAGTGGGGTCATAAGAAAGGAGAGTGAGGCTATTGGAGTGGGGCCATAAGAAAGGAGCAGAGTAAGGACATTGGAGAAGGGTCATAAGAAAGGAGCAGAGTGAGGCTATTGGAATGGGGCCATAAGAAAAGAGCAGAGTGAGGATATTGGAGTGGGGCCATAAGAAAGGAGCAGAGTGCCGATATTGGAGTGGGGCCATAAGAAAGGAGCAGAGTGAGGTTATTGGAGTGGGGCCATAAGAAAGGAGTAGAGTGAGGATATTGGAGTGGGGCCATAAGGAGCAGAGTGAGGCTATTGGAGTGGGGCCATAAGAAAGGGGTAGAGTGAGGATATTGGAGTGGGGCCATACGAAAGGAGCAGAGTGAGGCTATTGGAGTGGGGCCATAAGAAAGGAGCAGAGTGAGGATATTGGAGTCGGGCCTTAAGTGGCAGAGTAAGGATATTGGAGTGGGGCCATAAGGAGCAGAGTGAGAATATTGGAGTGGAGCCATAAGAAAGGAGCAGAGTGAGGATATTGGAGTGGGGCCATAAGAAAGGTGAAGAGTGATGCTTTTGGAGTGGGGCCATAAGAAAGGAGCAGAGTGAGGCCACAAGAAAGGAGAAGAGTGAGGCTATTGAAACTGGGGTATTACCCTTTGCTTCCTGTCCTAAAGACGCAGCAGAAAATGAGAGAAAATCTTTCTAAAGTGAGGAAAGTCCTCTCTTGGTCCGCTTTCACACTGAGGCACTTTACAGGCGCTATAGCGCTAAAAATAGCATCTGTAAAGAGCCTCTCCTGTCACTCCAGTGTGAAAGCCCGAGTGCTTTCACACTGGAGCGGTGCGCTGGCAGGATGGTAAGAAAAAGTCCTGCAAGCAGCATCTTTGAGACGCTGTATGAGCGGTGTATACACTGCTCCTAAAGTGCCCATGCCCATTGAAATCAATGGGCAGCGCCGCCGAAGTGCCAGCAAATGCTTTGTGGGCGCTTTTAATCCTTTTTCGGCCATTAGCGGGGGTTAAAAGTGGCCCAGTAGCGGCCAAAAAGGGCCGCAAAAATGACGGCGCCGACACCCCAGTATGAAAGTAGCCTTAGTTGTTACAGGTGTGGAAGATTTTTTTTTCACATCTGTTTCCAATTTTGAATTCCCACCATTTATGTCAATAACAATGATCACCAGGACTATTCAAGAGAGTAAATGTATCCAATGTGGAAACAGACAGCAATGTGAACTGACATGGGTTCTAATCTTTCCTTTATTCAAAATTAAAAAACGTGTTGGACATACATACACTTTAATTACATGAATGCACTGTATATAGTATAATCTATAGTTAAGATTTACACTATGCTTTTACAGCCTTTCAGAATAAATACCTGTTGGTTTGCTTAGATTATAGCAACCATTCTCAACCAGGGTTCCTTGAAACTCTAGGGTTCCTCAATATTTTTTTAGAAGTTCCTTGAGCTGTGACTGATTGACTTCCGATTTGATGGTAACTGCATAGTTCCAGGCTTAATGCCACTTGGCAAAGCTGGCAAGATTACACCAATGGTCTTTTTTAGTCCATTTGTATAGGTGGCGTTTTGACCACCACTGTAAAGGTATAAGGCCCCTTTCACCATTCAGGTCCGCCTGTCAGTTTTGACTGCGGACCTGAACGGGCGCTCCATGCTAGCCTATGGAGCGACGAATGTCAGCGGTGACATGTCCGCTGACATCCGACCCAGTCTGATCCGCTAAAAGCAGACGGATGCTTCTATGTTCAGATCCACCGCTGGCGGATCGGATCGGGTGAGATCTGATGAAAACGGACATGCTGTCCGTTTTCGTCTGATCTCTCCATAGAAACCAGTGGCGCTCGACAAGCCCCTCCCCGCTCAGTGTGCAGAGAGGGACCTGTCATCTGCCAGCTCAGCGGAGATCAACAGAGAGATCTCCCGCTGAGCCGGCGGACTGAGGCAGGCTCCGTGGAAGCGGATCCGCCTCGTGAGAATGAGGGCTAAAGGTTGTTTTCCCCCTACTAGCCACCAACGTGAACAGCATTTTTGCTATTGACCCCAATGAAATGGTTTTAGTTAGGGTTCCCTGAGACCTGAAAATTATTTTAGGGGTTCCCCGGAGTAAAAAAGTTTGGTTTATACCAATCTATTTGTATTTCAAGATACATAGTGTATCGTAACATGATCATTTTATCGTTTTAGTTATTTTAACTATTATTGTGGTTCTGTCCTAACATTTTCTTGCATTCATGTTTTTTTACATATTTTATTATTTTTTTAAAGTAAAGTTTTTTTTGTTTGTTTTTTTTAATTCTTATTATGAAACAAAGGGGGTCAATTCACTAACAGTTAAATGCTGGGCAATAAAATGCGGTAAACTTGTGGTATATTCGTTTTGAAAGTGCAATTTACTAAGAATTTTGTGCTAAATAACGAATGCAGTATTTTATCCATTGAGAGGTAACCTCATTTTTTCATGCAGTAATTTACCGCATTGAGCTGGTTGCTAAGGAGCAAGCTAAATGTAAAAAAACATGCTGGCAATTAAAAATTATGAAAAATAAAACAGCGTGAGATCGCCCCCCCCCCCCCCCATGTATACCAGCCCTTGCCCCACACCCCAAAGCACCTTGTCCCCATGTTGAAAGGGATACTGGCCTCTTCCCCACACGCCTGGGCTGTGGTTGTGGGGGTCTGCAGGGGGGGCTTATCGGAATCTTGAAGCCCCTTTGCCTCCCGCCCGCTGTATAGACAAATGACGATGGGCCGGATCCCCTCTCATTCTGGGTCGACGTTATATGATGTTGCCCAGTCTCACCGCAATCGCTCACCCCCAGGGGTGTGCAGCAAGGCGACCGTGGGCATGCTGTGTCCCTGGGACACGCCACAACCCTGATCTCAGTAAAGAGCCAATGACACAGCTTATTGCCGATGTCACATGTAAACACAGAAGTGTCGTTAATCAGCTCGCCTCACACTGACAGAGTGTGAGGGGAGGAGAGCCGATAAGCGTCATCTCCCCACAGGGGAGACCTGTACTGATCACCAGGGCACTGATGATCAGTGCAGCCCCAACAGTGCCCATCAGTGATGCTAATTTGTGCCCATCAGTGAAGCCATTCTGTGCCCATTAGTGCCACCTATCAGTGCTCATTAGTGCCACCTATCAGTGCAGCCTCACCAACACACATCAGTAAAGGAGAAAAATTACTTATTTACAAAATTTTCTGACAGAAACTAAGAAAACCTTTTTTTTTTTTTTTCAAAATCTCTGGTCTTTGTTAGTTTTTTTTTTTAATGTGGGGTGGGTGCAGCGCTGAAAAAATTGATAAAAAAAACCCATATGAAAACCAATTCAGTAGTGGTGAAAAATAAATAAAAAAAAATAAAGCAATGTTCCTACACATCAAAAATGTAGATCAAAAAATTTGATTATAAAGAATGAATAGACATTCAGTAGTGGTGAAATATAAAAGGTGGAAAACTAAAACAGTGTCCCTATAAAATTTTAGTTTTTTAACACAAGCAATCAGTTAGATGATCATACAGTGATAATGGAAAATGCAAGTGGAAAACTAAAAATTATTAAATCTCGTGAGACACACAAAAAATATAGGGATAAAAACCTATAAGTGACAAAGATGTGAGTCACAACTAAAAAGGCACATTGATGCAGAAATATAAAATATCAAAAACATTAAAGAGATTCCAAAAAGAGAGGATGATCATGAAATATATATAAGAATTATAATAAAGTCCCAAAGAGGTAACAAAAATTGTTGAAGAATGTTCATAAGAATATAAGCAGCTGATCGCCGTGAAAAGGATAGTGAAAAGCCTTCATCCAAATAGGGTGTCTACCCAAAGTGAGCATGTAGTCTCCTTACCCGCAGGGATGACCGCAATGGCTGTCTCACCAAGCCCAGGGAATTGGGTCTCCCAGAAACCTGAACGGATATCCTAGTCATCTGGATCTTAATCACTCAAAGATCTTCGCTAGGCAGGTGCTGGCACTCTCTCCTTCCATGTTTTTGTGTGTTCAGGCAGTGGTTTGGCTCGCTGTGTCTTGTAGTTCACCTCCCCAACATGTACTCCTTTCAGGAGCACATGTGGAGCCGGTTCGCATATCTCTGTTGCTACTGGGAAGCGCACTGCACAGAAACGCTGTGCGTCTTTGGCTCAGTTTAAGGGCCGAATTCAGGTATAGATTTGGCTGTGATTCGTCCCTGGAAGGGAGAACAGGGATGCACATCGATCCTGTGCAATCCGCAGCCGGCTCCAGCGTGAACCGAGCCTCATGCCGCGTACACAAGAGTGGACTTTACGGCAGACTTTGGCCGGCGGGCGGGATTTCGTCGGACAATTCGATCGTGTGTGGGCTCCAGCGGACTTTGTTTGCCCAAAAGTTCGACAGACTTAGATTTGAAACATGTTTTAAATCTATCCGTTGAACTCGAGTCCGGTCGAAAAGTCCGCTCGTCTGTATGCTAGTTAGACGGACAAAAAGCCACGCTAGGGCAGCTATTGGCTACTGGCTATGAACTTCCTTATTTTAGTCCGGTCGTACGTCATCACGTACAAATTCGACAGACTTTGGTGGATTGTGTGTAGGCAAGTCCGTTCATTCAGAAAGTCCGTCGTAAAGTACGTTGAAAAGTCCGCCGGGCAAAGTCTGCCGTAAAGTCCGACCGTGTGTACGCGGCATCAGTGTTTTCTTGGTGTTTTTGGTGCATTTTTTCAGGCATTTGTCTGGTGTATTACAGGTGTATCAGGCTTCAACCGTTTGTTTCTTGAGCTGGACAAGGAATGGAGAGCAGTTAAGTAGGAGAAGTGGAATTCTTCAGGCATAAAAACTCACACGCATTTTGCATTTATAGGTAATTCCTGTTGAAATTTATGGGATCAAAAAGCCTATATATGCTCATGAACATTTTTAACCTCTTACCCACTGGGCACTTAAACCCCTGTCCTAACCAGACCAATTTGCAGTTTTCGGTGCTCTCACATTTTGAATGACAATTACTCAGTCATGCATCACTGTACCTATATGAAATTTTTGTCCTTTTTTTCACACAAATAGAGCTTTCTTTTGGTGGTATTTAATCACCGCTGTTTTTTTTTTTTTTGCGCTATAAAAGAAAAAAGACCGACAATTCTGTAAAAAAAAAAAATTTTCTTGGTTTCTGTTTTTGAAAATTTTGGAAATTACTAATTTTTCTTCATACATTATGCCCAAAATTTATACTGCTACATATCTTTGGTAAAAATAACCCAAATCGGTGTACATTATTTGGTCTTTATGAAAGTTATAGAATCCACAAGCTATGGGGCCAATTTCTGAAAATTGATCACAATCTATCTAATCTATGAGGCATAATGAGTCTTTTGAAAATGTCATTTTTTTTCTACAAGTTTTTGGAAAATGTGTAAAGAAAATGAAAACGCATTTTTTTTTTTACACAAAGTTGTGCGGTTATACAAATAGCATGTTCATGCCAAAAATTACACCCCAAAATAGATTCTCCTACTCCTTCTGAGTACAGCAATACCACATGTGGGAGACTTTTACAGAGCCTGACCACATAGAGAGGCCCAACATGCAGGGAGCACCATCAGGTGTTCTAGGGGAATAAATGTCAAACCTAATTTGACTACCTATTACACCTTTGTGAGGCACTGTAGTGGCATGGATGAGAACTGATGTGGCATGGATGAGCATGAATGGGGATGGATGAGCCGTGGATGGGGATGGCTAAGCATGAATGAGTATGCCTGAGTATGGTTGTGGATGGGTACAGCTGGGTATGGATGGGATGGCTGAGCATGGATGGATGGATGAGTATTGCTGAGTATGGATGGATGAGTATTGCTGAGGATGGATGGATGAGTATTGCTGAGGATGGATGGATGAGTATTGTTGAGGATGGATGGATGAGTATTGCTGAGGATGGATGGATGAGTATTGCTACGGATGGATGGTTGAGTATTGATGAGGATGGATGGATGAGTATTGAGGATGGATGGATGAGTATTGCTGAGGATCGATGGATGAGTATTGCTGAGGATGGATGGATGGATAAGTATTGTTGAGGATGGATGGATGGATGAGTATTGCTGAGGATGGATGGATGAGTATTGCTACGGGTGAATGAGTATTGATGAGGATGGATAGATGGCTGAGCATGGATGACTGAGTATTAATGAGAATGGATGGCTGAGTATTGATGAGGATGGATGGCTGAGCATGGATGGATGGATGACGTGATGAGTGCTGGAGTTATCACATATCAGAGCTGTGGACACTGCACGTCCAGCCCACAGCACTGCTGCCTCCGATCTCTCTCCTCTCTGTACCGAGCGATACAGAGAGGGGAGAGAGGAACCGGACGTGACGCCGGCTTGTTTACAAGTGATTGCTCCGTCATTTGACAGAGCGATCAGGTGGTAAACACCCGATGTCAGCGGCCATTTACCGTGATTCGTGATGCGCCGGGTCACGGATATTCCCGGGTGCACGCTCCAGAGGGCGCGCAGGAGCGCGATTCTGTGAGGACGTCTATGTACACCCTCCCAAAGTTATCCGACCGTGCTGCAGCCGTCATTCGGCTATAGCGAGGTCAGGAAGCGGTTAAAGGGTAACTCCACTTTCGTAGGGAAAAAAAATAAAGTGAAAATAATCAGATTTCAGGCATCCCCTGCAACAAAAATGTAATTTTTGGAGAGATATTTCCAATAGGAACATGACTAAGGACTAGCGTTCGAAACACGTAGGCTGTTTTACTGCTCTGTACATGTATTTAATAAAGGAATACTATTTTGGATGTCATTCTGAGTGCTGACCATCCCTTTTCCTTATTCTGGTACATTGGAGATGTCAGCAGCTTCAAGGTCTGAGTACCGGGCGGAGTTTTTATGTGGGAAGGTTGCAGCACCTATATACTTGTTTTCCATGCACGTCTAAAGGGATGCAGGCCCAGCAGCTTTCCTTATTAGTGCTCTTCAGATGCCACAGCTGACAGATAATTATGAAACCACTCCCATTAGACCCACTCAACACAGAGGCACATACAAACACAGGGATTTCTTCAGAATAACAAAAGGTAGGAATCTGCAACAAAGTTTGTTATAATCCTTGCAATGTACATATATCACCCAGATGGGAATTTTTTTTCTCAACAAAAGTGGAGTTACGCTTTAAGTGTAGGGCAACTGAGCACACAGGTGTGAACAGGGACAATTAGAAAGCATGGAATTATACGTAATCAGGCATAGGGAAATGAGGAGAAAAAGCTCAAGTGTGAATCAAGGATTAACTGTAAACTAATCAAAATGTATTTCTGTGGTACTTAGAAGCAGAATTTTAGAGATGCATAAACTTGAAAAGGCTGCATACGCATTTCTAAAGGCCTGTGAGTTCACCAATCCAGAATAAGACAAATTGTGTAAAAATTGGAAATACAGTACTGCTGATATATATAAGCATATGTTCTTTCTAGGAGCTGGAATCGTTCATAGGTCATGGCAATAGCACAGAATACAATGTGAATTAAAAGAATTCTAGGATAGCAGAAACAGGTCTGACAAGCTCTCTTAGCATTTATGTTACCCAAAAAAAGTACAGTATTCCATATATGTGGTGTGTTTTATATACATTATAGCCCATATGTTTTTTTTAATTGACAATGTTATATGCTAAATACCTGGTGATCCTGACAGTTTCTCCAGGTTGCTGTTTCAAACTTACCACACTAGGTACAGAAGCAGATTCTATCATGGTCAGTTTGCATCCCATCTCATGACTTGGGAGCTACTTGGATGCTGTGCCAATGCAAGGTCAAATCCAGCTGATGTAAATAAGATATCTACTTCATTTTTTTAATAAACATAGGCTATATGTTTGTAACAGTGCCTAGTGTCACTGTGTGGTTTGTAAATTGCATTCACATACATTTTAACCACTTCAGCTCCGGAAAATTTTACCCCCTTCATGACAAGGCTATTTTTTGCAATTTAGCACTGCACTACTGTAACTGGTAATTGCGCTGTCATGCAAAGCTGTACCCAAATGAAATCTATTTAATTTTTTTACACAAACATAGCTTATTTATGGTGGTATTTGATCACAAATGGGTTATTTTTTTGTTTGTTTTTTTTTACCGTAGTTTTAGGGAAAATAACAATATTTTTTACTTTGTTATAAAGCATATCAAATAAAAAACAAAAATCTAATTTCTTCAAAAATTGAGGCCAACATGTATTCCGCTACGTCTTTGGTAAAAACGAATTCCAGTAAGGCCCCTTTCACACTGGAGCGGTTTGCAGGCGCTATTGCGCTAAAAATAGCGCCTGCAAACCAACCCGAAACAGCTGCTGCTGTCTCTCCAGTGTGAAAGCCCCAAGGGCTTTCACACTGGAGCGGTGCGCTAGCAGGATGGGAAAAAAAAGTCCTGTTAGCAGCATCTTCAGAGCAGTGTTTACACCGCTCCTTCACCGCTCCTGCCCATTGAAATCAATGAGACAGCGCGGCTATACCGCCGGCAAAGCACCTCTACAGAGGTGCTTTGCGGTGGTTTTTAACCCTTTCTCGGCTACTAGCGGGGGTAAAACCGCCCCGCTAGCAGCTAAATACCGACAGTAAAGCGCCGTTAAAGAGGGAGTCCACCCAAACCGCAAAAAAAAAAAATAAAAGCCAGCAGCTACAAATTCTGCAGCTGCGTACTTTTAATACATGGCCACTTACCTGTCCCAGGGTCCAGCGATGTCGGCAGGCGACGCTGAGAACCCGCTCGGTTCTCGGCAGCTGCCGCTGCCATCCTAGGTGAGGGAATCAGGAAGTGAAGCGTTGCGGCTTCACTTCCCGGTTCCCTACTGCGCATGCGCGAGTCGCGCTGCGCATCGTAAGTGGTCCCCGCTCTCTCCTGGGAGCTGTGTGTTTCCCAGGAGACAGCGCGGTGGGGACAGGAAGAGGCATAGACTCCCATGGGAGTCTATGCCGGAAGTGGGTGCAAATACCTGTCTTAGACAGGTATCTGCACCCCCTCCCCCCTGAAAGGTGCCAAATGTGACACCGGAGGGGGGGAGGGTTCCGAAAAGCGGAAGTTCCATTTTTGTGTGGAACTCCGCTTTAACAATAGAGGCACTTTACCACCGACGACGCCCCCGCCCCAGTGTGAAAGGGGCCTTAGTGTATATTAATTGGTTTGTGTGAAAGTTATAGTGTCTACAAACTCTGGTATATATGGTGCCTTGAAAAAGTATTCATACCCCTTACATTTTTCCACATTTTGTCATGTTACAACCAAAAATGTATTTTATTGGGGTTATCTGTGATAGACACAAAGCGGCACATAACTGTGAAGTGGAAAAAAAAAATTATAAATGGTTTTCAAAATTGCCTACAAATAAATATCTGAAAAGTGTGGTGTGCATTTGTATTCAGCCCCCTTTACTCCGATATCCCTAACTAAAATCTAGTGCAACCAATTGCCTCAGAAGTTACCTGATTAGTAAATAGAGTCCATCTGTGTGTAATATAATCTCAGTATAAATACAGCTGTTCTTTAAAGCCCTCAGGGGTTTGTTGTTAGAGAACCTTAGTAAACAAACAGCATCATAAAGGAGCACTGTTCAATCTATCATCCGAAAATGGAAAGGAGTATGGCACAACTGCAAACCTACCAAGATATGGCTGTCCACCTAAAATGAAAGGCCAGGCAAGGAGACCATTAATAAGAGAAGCAGCCAAGAGGCCCATGGTAACTCTGCTGCAGAGATCCACAGCTCAGGTGGGAGAATCTGTCCACAGGACAACTATTGCACTCCACAAATCTGGCCTTTATGGAAGAGTGGCAAGAAGAAAACCATTGTTGAAGGAAAGCCATAAGAAGTTTTGTTTGCAGCTTGGGAGAATCCATGTGGGGGACACCGCAAACATGGGAAAGAAGGTGCTCTGGTCAGAAGAGACCATAATTGAACTTTTTGGCCTAAAAGAAAAACGCTGTGTGGCAGAAAATGAACACTGCACATCACCCTGAACACACCATCCCACCGTGAAACATGGTGGTGGCAGCATCATGTTGTGGGGATACTTTTCTTCAGCAGGGACAGGGAAGCTTGTCAGAGTGGGAAGATGTATGGAGCCTAATACAGGGCAATCTTAGACAAAAACCTGTTATAATCTGCAAAAGGCTTGAGACTGGGGCGGAGGTTCACCTTTCAGTAGGACAACAAGCCTAAACATACAGCCAAAGCTACAATGAAATGGTTTAGATCAAAGCATATTCATGTGTTAGAATGGTCCAGTCAACTTCTGGTTCCAGGGCCACATGTAGACAGAGCACAAGATGGCGGCTCTGGCGGGTACACTGACACAAGACCGGCTCCATCCTCCAGGCACAGCCTCCCAGGCCTTCTGCAGCCTCCCACATGTTCCCTGAGCACCAGCACATGGAGCAGTACCTGATTTTAGACGGCTTCACAAGCCTCAGCCGCTTACTCCCAGCCCCTCGGGTCTCAGCAGCCTAAAATGGCCGACAGCACGGCAGTGAGTCCTCACGTCATCTCAGCCCAGCCAGCTCCTGCTGCCTCTGACTCCCTTGATAATCAGTATAGGAGAATAGCTCAGGCGGTGGCAGCCTTTCTCTATCCACAATCACAGCAGCTGTGGACAGGGCTTTAAACGCAGGCATAGACCAACTGAAAAGGGAGATTCGATAGCAGGCAGGCAGATTATCTGAGGCAGAGCATTGCATCTCTGACTTGGGAGAAGAGACTCAGAACTCACAAGCAGCTGACGGAGGGTAGCGCTAACATGCCCCCACATATCTCGATGATCCCCAAGTTCGAGCGATAAGGCAGAATTGCCTACCATTCATGCTGGCGGTTTGGACTGATTAAACGGCTCATTTGACATTCACTTGATATCCACCTGGAGGCTATTTGGACTATCCAAGCCGTACTCCATAGACACTATCTCTGCATGTGTCCTGCACTATGCCTGGGATGATTGAATCCTCTCCCTAGAAACCAGCATCATTTAGGCATTATCTTTTTATGATACAATGGCTACAATTGCGGACACTAACCAAATCAAAACTACAGCCCAAAATCATGAACTGATCCAAAGGACATCTCAGCAAATTGAATCTGGAAATCCATCCTGGACATACAGAGACCTGCGTTACAATCGGTGTAAGACGCCCATACACGGGCCAATATTGTTCAATTACATTCCTGCTTTGATGTATGCAGCAGGTTTAAGACTTTGTTTATCGGTGGATACGATTCATACTTTGCAGCAAACAGATGAGCCAAGTGCTACATACTCTGCTATTGATGATTCCTCCGCTGTAGTGATATCAGTCTAATTGTCATCTACATGAGACCGTGTACATTTTCATAAACACCTATACTATGGACATTTGACACAACACAAAACAGAATTTTTACCTTTGGGTGTTTACATTGTTTCCCTTGTTCCAGCTTCAAACTTGAATGAATCAACCAATAGGATGTTAATCATCTTCAACTAATGCATATTTAATGACATATACCGGTCAATTACAGAAAACAGCAGATCTCTGCAGTTAATTGAAAGCTGGAGCCACCTTTGCTACAATTACCTTTGGTGTCACCCTTGGGAAACTCATTTTCTTTTCAAGTCCATTTTTCCTCCTGGTCTTTGGTATTAGTCTTGGTATAGTAGGGCTCATGTATTAGCGCTTTTTAATTTGTGACAATATTGTCTTATTACAATGTGATTTTATTAGTGATTCATTAATTTTTTGCAAATTACATGAACATTATCCAACCAGGGTTGTTCCGCCTGGATTGGAACACTGTCAATAATTTTGTACTTCACCAATAAAGCTTTTATTAATTAATTCATGTACCGTGGCTGATCTCCCTTGATTGTTTCTTAGGGTTACCTTTTAACCCTTCCCCCCCTTATGTCCTAGGCTGCACGCTTTCTGGGAGATATACCGCCCTAAGTGCGAATCGGTGGGTCAGTTTACCTCTATGGTTCACTAACCAATAATGCAGGATTCCTTTTTTGCCTTTTTTAGTCTCCTCATAAGCATCTGCCTTTCAGACCTCCCAAACCCAGCACTATATCCTGGAAAAACTTGACGATTTAGAAAATCATTTGCGCCAAAATAATCTGTGAATCATTGGTCTCCCTGAGTCATCCAACTCTGACTCCCTGTCAGAACTCTGCTCTAGACGTATCCCATCGGCACTCGGGATCACTAACCAATGCACAGTAGAAAGAGCACAACGTGTAGGAGCTCCCTCAAACGACAGATGCTCCCTGTGCCCTGTAATTGTTCGCTACCTCTATTATTCGGACAGGGTAGCCATTCTGAAATCCTTTCGCAATGCCAGCTCATTCCAACTGGAGGGGCATAAGCTCTTGATCTTTGCTGACTATTCTCAGGAAGTATCTCGCAAAAGAAAGGCATTTCAACCCATTGCTCAGCCCTTCATCTCAAAGTTGTTAAATTCACGTTAGCCTACCCAGCTATCCTCCGGCTCACAGACCAGTCTGGGGAAACCTTTTCACACCCAGAGGATGCTGCCTCCTACTTAAAAGCGCACTTGCAAATCTCTCAGGAGTTAACTCCCATGGAAACCAATCACTACCCTGAGGGTCCTTGAGATCTTGCTATTCTGACAACCCTGGGTCAACCAAGCACCGCTGATTTACATCTCTTCCAGGGCCTCTAAGCCAAGCAACTTCGGCTTCACCGATCAAGCAGACCTCATTTTTTTTATCGGCTATAAGTAATATCATCCTTTATGTTAAATTTTAATGCTGCCTGACCTTTGTAATGTTTTCTGCTACCTGCTGATTTACCCCCTTTGTTTTTGTCCAGTTACAGCCTTTCGGAGAGTGCGACTTGCTCAATCTGCAGATTCCTGACACCCAGCAGACCTATTCAGTCCAGACCATGCCTCAGCCTTCAATGCCTGTTAGACTTGTATCAGCAAATTGTCCACGGTCCCCTCTCCGGTAACGCTCTCATTAGTTTGGCGAGATACATGTGGAAGAAAGTGAAGTCCAGGCTTCCTTCTAACTGTGAGTCAATATGTTTTTCTGTTCTATTTTATCACAAGGCAATATCTCACATCCATCCCTTTTAAAACCCTTACCAGGGACCCCCCCCCTCTCCCCCCTCCTTGCTACAAAACATTACAAGTTTGTTCTTATAGACAGAATATTGCATCCTGGAACAAAGATCTCAACTCCCCCGAGGCATTAGATCATATCTTGGCTGCCTACAATTTTACCTGTGCCCTGGTAGTGAACGATTTCTGTCAGGAACAGCAATTTGAAATAATGCACCGGGCCTACATTTCTTTTTTGTCATCTTTTCAACAAACGCCTATGCCCCCTCTGTGGGGAGAACAAACCTACTCTGCTCCACAGGCTATGGTCTCCTTCTGGGCCCAAGTTAAAAACCTATCTGCATCAGTCACTGGTCGCCTTCCAACGAAGGACATCTTCCAACTGGTTTTTGGGGACCTGGCTCCAACCATCTCTCATACCCCAAAAGCTCAACATCTCATCTCCCAACAAAACAAAGCATGGCTGTCAACCTGCTTTATGTCAGCCAGACACTCTATCCTCAAGAACTGGTCCTCTACAACCTCCAAATATCCTGGAAGTCAAACAAGACCTTACAGTTCTTCTGCGAAAGAAAAAAAATTCAACGCCGACCTCTCACCCACCGGTATGTCTTCTCGCTTTATACGCGAATGGCTACCCTTAATTAACACTATCTTTACAAGTATCATCCTCCATGGACACCCCTCCTCATCCAACTTCTTCAGCTCTTTCCCTCCATGACACCACTGCTACGGATAACTCCTAACCTCGATCAAGAATACCCTCCTTCCAGGGAATTGGGGGTGATCCCCATATTTCTCATTGATGAACTTGTTTCATACTAGGTCCTACCCCAGAAATATAACTTGCGCTATTAGCCTTAATAAACAGTGGTTTTCCTTTGCCCCCCTTTCCTTCAGGGCTAACTCATAATCATTTACCCTTGCACATCTTATTTTCCATGTCTAGTTTCCTGCCAATTTGTTTACCTCATTTGCCACCCTACCTTCAATTCCATCCATGGTCTCCCTTTATGGTGTTTATAGGGTTTTATAATGTTTCAGTTTTATCTGTGTTTCACTGTTGTTGCGATGCGCCATTCACAGCAGCAAAGCACCTTTCACCATGGAGGCCCCCAAAGCTCTCGGCCTCCCTCTGCCTCGCTGCCCGATTGGGACCTGGCAGGGCGAGGCCTGAGGGGATTGGGGGGCACTCTTTCAGTATGTTCCTCAATTTAATGAGCCCTACTTTTACACCACACATAGGTTCTGGTACACAAAGGACTACCTATGTTTCTATGCTTGTATGTTTCCTATGTTTCTTACCTTCGCCAGAGAGCGATTTGCCTTTTGGTTTTTGGCATAACTTCTTATGCGTAACCAGGACAAGGTTTACTTGTATGATCTCTACACTATACTTTTGTACTGGTGGTATTTTCATGCTATTTTCCTGTTATTTGACGAAAAAAAATTCCAATAAAAATGACATATGAAAAAAAAAAAAGAATGGCCCAGTCAAAGTCCAGACCTAAATCCAATTGAGAATCTGTGGCAAGACTTGAAAATTGCTGTTCACAGACACTCTTCTTCCAATCTGACAGAGCTTGAGCTATTTTGCAAAGAAGAATGAGCAAAAATTTCACTCTGTAGATGTGCAAAGCTGGTAGAGACATCCCCAAAAAACTTGCAGCTGTAATTGAAGAGAAAGGTGGTTATACAAAGTATTGAATCAAGGGGGCTGAATACAAATGCATGCCACAATTTTTAAATATTTGTAAAAAATTTTGAAAACCATTTATCATTTTCCTTCCACTTCACAATTGTGTGCCAGTTTGTGTTGGTCTATCACATAAAATCCCAATAAAATACTTTTACTTTTTTGGTTGTAATATGACAAAATGTGTTGTAACATGTGACAAAATTTCAAGAGGTATGAATACTTTTTCAAGGCACTGTATGCTGGATTTTTTTTTATACTAGTAATGGCAGTGATCAGCGACTTCTAGTGGGACTGTGATAGTGTGATAGCAATCTGACACTAACTGATGCTGGGGGGGAGCTGACTAGCTGCCACTGACATCACCAGTGACACTAATACAGTGATCAGTGCTAATAATATATACTGTCACTGTACTAATGACAGTGGCTGAGAAGGGGTTAACATGTAGGGGCAATCAAGTACATGATTCAGCACAGCAGGGCCGCTTTGCTTCAGTATAAAATTAAATATAAAAAACTTTGAGAAATAAAGATGTTTATAGAAAAAATCTTCTTCTAAAAGGAAAAATTACTGTGTGTCTGAAGTGTAAAAAAAGACCATCTGGATTTTAGACAGTACTTCTGGGTCAATGCTATTTAGTCAGAAATGAAACTGTTTAATGCTATTTGTGGAGAAAAAAAATACTATGTGCCAACATGGAAACCTTATTACAACTGTGAATCATGATAGATGGAAAATATGGCGTGGACAGTTTGCTATCACATTTGAATTCAGATGTTATCACAAAATTTGATAGGAGAATGTAACGGTAGTGGCCTGTCTCCTAAAGGATAAGTTAAGATAAGATTAGGTAATACTTTGTCAGTGTATACATATAATGATATTTCTAAAGGTACTCTTTACAGCAGCCATATTAAAACATTTTTCAACACAACCACACATGCATACTGTACGTCATAACATATGGCCATATATCAATTCTTAAATATAGCAAAATTTTAATATTAAAAAAAAAATGAAATATTTCCCATAAGATTTTTAATACTCTGTATCTGGCAGATTTAAAGTCAACACAGACATATGATAGAGAAAGAAAAAGAAAAAAAACTATACATAAAAGTTATATACACTGTATAAGAAGTAGGGTGATGCAACAGAACAGTACCCAAAACAGAAGAGGGTTAACACTGGAACACCTTCAAGAAAAGAACATTTTTATTCTATAGCTGTTTATGCAGAGAATTCCAGAAATATGAAAGACCTGCAACAGTGCTATAGGAATAAACAATCAAAATTCCTACTGAGCGTTAGGTATTCTTGCACCAGCTGCCAGAGAAGGCATTGACTAATGTGAGTGTTCCCTTACACTTGATTGTTGAAGGCTTAAGCCCCGTACACACAATCTGACTTTCCGACAGGAAACGGATGTCAGGCTGTTGGAGGAAAATCCGACCGTGTGTATGCTTCATCGGACAATTGTTGTCAGACTTTCCGCCAACAAATGTTGGCTAGCATGTTTTCAAATTTTCCGCCAACAAATGTGTGTTGTCGGATTTTCCGATCGTGTGTACACAAGTCGGTCCGACAAAAGTCCAAAGTACAAACATGCATACTCGGAAGCAGAAGCGGTCGGTCTTGTAAACTAGCGTTTGTAATGGAGAATTAGCATTCGTGACGTGGCAAATTATGAAATCTTCAAATGCAGCGCACATTCTCTTCTTTAATGGGATAATAATGAAGCTGCTTTGCTGGTGATACTGATGGAGTTATTGCAAACTAATTTTCAAAGGCTTTTTTTTTTCTAGTGATATTAAGAATAATATTATTATGTTTTTTTTATTTATTTATAGTTACCACAACACCATTATCCTGTAGTTTATAAGATCAAAGATACAACTATGTTGGTGTCCCTTGTCAATTTTACATTGTATATTTCAAAATGTAACTGCCTATTCCCAAACTGTCATTTGAAGTAAAACACATAGCCAAGTATTATTCTACACATTTTTTTTATTGTGCATTAGAAAAAAAAAATAGACATGCTATCAGCCAATAGAACTTAACTAAAAATTCTATGCATCCAAAAATATAGAAAATTTACCAAATCAAATCATTTTTCAACCCAAAAAAATCATGTCAAAGCAATAACGCTTGAACTGAAAAGAGCTAAATGAAAAAAACGCCAAAAGGGTGGCGCTAAAGAGCTGAAAAAACACGTAATACGTCACTACGTTCATAATTGTTGGGCAACATTTGTGTGACCGTGTGTATGCAAGACACCAAGGGTGTTGAGCCAATACCCTTTGGACAAAATTCCACGGTTTTGTTGGTCAACAATCCGATTGTGTGTACGAGGCATAAGACTTTCTCAGGCTCGTCTCTGGGTTATGTTTTGTACCTGCCCATATAAATTTGAGCCGATTTGCAGAGTTGGATTGTACTATGTATATGTTTTTTGAGGTGTTCTTGATTTCGGCTTCACGATTGGCTGATTATGTACAAAGGACTAATTAGCAAACTGTAATATTCACTTTAGTAGTAAAATCAATTAATGAATACTTTTGTTACATGAGCAATTCCTATAATTTTGACCCCTTTCACATTGGAGCATTTTGCAGGCGCTATAGCATTAAAAATAGCGCCTGCAAACCTCCCTAAAACAGCTGCTCTATTCACTCCAGTGTGAAAGCCCAAGGGTTTTCACACTGGAGCGGTGCGCTGGCAGGGCGTCAGAAAAAGTCCTGCCAGCAGCTTCTTTGGAGCGGTAAAGGAGCGGTGAACTCAGCGCTCCTCCACCACTGCTCCCCATTGAAATCAATGGGGCAGCGCTGCTATAACGCCGGCAAAACCCCTTTTCGGCCGCTAGCGAGGGGTTAAAACTGCCCCACTAGCGGCCCAATAGCGCCGCTAAAACAACGGTAAAGTGGCGCTAAAATATCGCCACTTTACCACTGACGCCGGTGGCGGCACAGTGTGAAAGGGGTCTTTAGGAAACTATATGATGGCTAGGATGATGGAATTTTTTTTCATTTTGCTATAACAAAGATTTATACAAATATTGAAAACATTCTGATCTGCTTTTGAACTTTAACATTTCTGACTTAAAAAAAATTCTCTCTGCTCCTTACCATACTATCAAACCAGTCACAATAAAAATGACCAAAAAAAAAGTGAGGCACTCAAAAAATATATCTACCTGACTAAATATACTGTTAATCTAATAAACACGTAATGGATAATGCATAACAAAATATAAAATCATAAACGCATACATCAGTGCAACAAAAATGAACACGGTATAATATAAAATATGAATAACAAAAAACACATCCATAAACACCCAAAGTAACCAACACTTTAGTACAAATACATATTATTTCTTTCTGCATGTAAGACTGAATGTGCTCCCTCTAGTGGCCAATAATAGTGGCCACAGTTTCTAAACTCCCAGCTAAGTGCACCTGTGTCTTCTTTTTAAAAGGAACAGTGCTCCTGCTCCACAGTGTGCTCAGTAATCCCCCACTCAGGCTGGGTTCACTTCACACTGGTGCAATGCGGGAAACCCTGCGAATCCTGTGAGGGTTCCCACATCGGGTTCACACATCTTCGAATCACTGCGGGTGCCAATGTGAAGTTAATTGCACCCCCAGATTGGTGTCATTAACTTCACACTTTGTGTGAACTGTAAAATGAACTGTGAAATGATGCAGGAATTGGATTGCATAAGTGTGAACACCCATGTGATTCTTTTCCATTGCGGACCAAAAAAGGGTCCTACACCATTTTGGTGCTAATGCGATGCAATTTCAGCCATACAGTTTGTATGCCTGAATTTGCATCACACAGACATTGCATGTGATCTGCACAGCAATGTGGTGCGAATCACATGCGATGTTTGTGATCGCACAAGTGTGAACCTAGCCTCACATGGAATGGTGCTCACCTTGTACACTTGCGGTTGGGGGGGGGGTCAAAAACAGGTGCTTGAGCCCAGGGGCGGCCCCTCCATTACGGGCTCCCCTGCACCGCCCCCCTATCCATGCTCCTGGCCCCCATGCAGGACGCTGGATGCATGAATTCCAATGGGAGGTTGTTTTTTTGACGCACATGATTAGCGTCAAAGGCTCTAATAAGCTTCAAAAAAGCATCCCTAGGAGTAGATGATCAAAAAGCAATTGAGATATTGAACTCTCTATTAGAAGAAAATGAAGGACCACCAATGACAGCTACCCCAATACGGAGACAGGCTAACTTAAGAATAAGATCACAAAAAATGCCTCCCCTGTCCAAGAACAGGTGGCTTAAGCTTTTCTTGGACATGGTGCAAACAGACTTGACTAAAATAGACTGGACCAAAAGATCGCCAGACAATTTGACAGCGGGTGAACGGGCTGCCCTCCTGGATCTACAGAAAAGTCGCAATATAGTATTGAAGAAAAGTGACAAGGGGGGCAACGTTGTCCTCCTAAACCAACAGGATTATGAGAGGGAAGCAAAGCGACTCTTAAATGACACCACAACATACGAAAGACTCGAAAATAATCCATTTCCTGTGTTAGTCTTCGAACTAAACAGAAAATTACAGGAGGCAAAGGATGAGGGATTACTGACAAATCGTGAGTTCCAGCATCTCCTGGTGAGAGAGTTCAACGTGCCCACATTCTACATCATCCCTAAGGTCCATAAAAACCTAAAAAACCCTCCAGGCAGACCAATTGTTTCGGCCTGCCAGGGCCCTCTGGAGAGAGTGGGTCGCTATTTGGACTCCCTCTTACAGGACATGGTAAAAAGTTTAAAATCCTTTGTTCAAGACACAAGACACGTATTAGCTAAAATTACGGAAATCAATAAGACCATGCAACTAGAGGGAATCCTTCTGGTTAGTGTAGACGTCGAGTCACTTTATACCTCAATACCTCACAACAAGGGACTTCAAGCAGTTGAATGTTTTTTGAGGGAAACTTATCCAGAGTCTGAACCACAAAATGAGTTCTTGGTTGAACTCTTAGATTTCACCTTGTCAAACAACTTCTTTCAATTTCTGAGTTCATACTATCATCAAATACGAGGCACCTCCATGGGTGCTGCATGGGCACCGGCCTATGCATGCCTACACTTGGGCCTTTGGGAGGAGGTGGACGTCTACACTTCGCCACTGTACCGCAGCCACGTAAAAACGTGGCTGCGATACATTGACGACGTCCTGGTGATCTGGAGGGGCAGCCTCGACGAACTGCACCTGTTCATGAATGAATTGAATAACAATGATCGGAATATACGATTAACATACCAATTTGACCAGAAGAGGCTGTCCTTCCTGGATCTACAGATTACACTGGATAAGGGCCAACTCAACACCAGCACGTTCCGAAAGGAAACGGCTGCTAACACACTATTGGAAGCAACAAGCCACCACCCACATTGGCTAAAAAATGGAATACCAGTAGGACAGTTCCTTCGAATTAAAAGGAACTGTACTAATGTAGCCGATTACAAACGGGAGAGTAGTGAACTCTATACGAGATTTCGGGAACGGGGGTACTCCCACAGGCAACTCAGGAGGGCTAGAAAGAAGGCAGCCGTTAGGAATAGGGAGAGCCTCTTGCAGGGGACAAAAACAACAAAGGGGTCACAGAGACAGACAAATGAGCCAGTACGAGTTATAACAGCATATGGCTCCCAGTGGAATAATGTTTTTTGCATTTTAAAAAAACACTGGGGAATCTTGACCAATACCCCTGAACTGGCCAAGATTGTCAGCACCTCTCCCAAAATGGTGGCACGTCGAGCCCCAAGTTTGGGTGACATGCTGATTCAATCCGAATTTGTTAAAGAACCAGATCCTACCTGGCTATCAAAGTACCCACGAGCAAAGGGTATGTTCCCCTGTAACAAATGCCAAATGTGCCCCGTCGTTCACCGAACCTCCACATTCTCAGATGCTCTCAATGAAAGGACATATGAAATACGCGACCTCATTAACTGCTCAACATCAAGAGTGATATACTTAATCACGTGCCCGTGTCCTAAGATATACATTGGCAAAACTAAGAGACCTCTGAGAATACGATTTGGTGAACACCTAAGGGAAATTAACACTAAAGGCAAGATACCGGAAAAACCCCTGGCCAAACATTTTGCTATGTGCCATGGAGGCTCCTCAGAGGGGCTAACAATCAAAGGTATATATGCCCTAAAGCTGACCACCAGACGAGGAGATTTTGACCGTATACTCCTCCAAAAAGAGAAGTGGTGGGTATATAGGTTGAAGTCCCTGGTGCCTGTGGGGTTAAACACTGAACTGAACCTACAAGTGTTCCTGGAACCCTGAAATTAGGTTAGGCTATACCATAGTGTGTATCTCCTTTAACACACTATATGGTGGGTGCCAAGATTCCTACGTGTTTCTTGCAGCTCAACTTTAACTATCTATTATCTTCATGGCGAAACCATCCTTTTAGATCACAATGTTTCATGGACAAAGTATAGGCTATCCTGTACTTTACCATGGCAGGGTGCCATTTAAATAGTGAATAGAGATTAATTCTCTTTGGGAATAATTACAGTAAGATCATTGAATAGATGTCACCCCGCCGTGCAAAAAACTGATGTGTATATTTGTACATGTGTACACTCGGCATGACACCTGGGTGCTTTTGCTTTCTCCTCTATTCTATTCTATTCTTTTCTTGGTACCACTTAATAACCATGGTTTTGGTCCCTTTTCCGCCTTTATGTCTGTTCCTCTCTTCTCACCCACTTCAGACCATTTTCTCCCTATTACCTCCACTAAAAGGCAAGGAGGCTTTTAATATGCGCTAGGAAACTTTCCTAAGAGAAATGACTGAGCATTTGTTGCATTTAAAATAAATCACATTGTTTACATTGGCAGATAGGCCATTATGAACAACCAGCCACCTACGATTGGCTTAAAATCCCTTCAATTACTTCACAACTTTCCATTGGCGGCGATCCTCAGCGAAAGACACTATAAGAAGGGTATGAGGCAACCGACCAATGAACGTCCAGAGATGAAGCTACGTCATTGAATCACGGCGAAACGCGTTGACGTCACTGCGCCACCCGGTCCGTGCGCTCAGGGCAGTGAGGGTGATACTCAGCGAAGAAGCTGATACGAGGAGGACTCAGCCGCAGCTCTGAAAGGGGTAACCTAAAGGTCTACCAAGCGCCTCCGTGAGACGGGATCCCCTACCTACACTGATAAGCGGAGCACCGCAACATACAGCAGGATCTTGTGGATATCCCGTGCCTGAAATAGGAACGCAACGGCGGTCTTGGCTACTAGGACTAAGGGATTACAAGTACCCCTGAGAAAGAGCAGCGTGGAAGGCAGTGGTAATGTACAGCCAATTTTAACACCATTAAATACCAACAGCAATTGTATGACGACTACACCACTAGCTTACGATTTAAGTGATTGCACTGCCACCTGAATACCAATTTAGACTGATTATTGTCTGCTTATGGTACTATTGCACACTTGGCATCTCCAACATTCCTACAGGTTACCAAGGACTTCCGGATAAATATATAGGAGTAATACAGTTACAGGACCAATTGCATATATTGCCCTACATCCAACTCAGAGGAATATTTTACTCCTAATACCTAAACAACAACGGAATCCTATCCTGCCTCATTACACTACAGGTGTCTCCTCTCCCACTGCATCCAACTCTCTCCCATTGCACTATGCCACATGGGCCCATACATTAGTCTAAACACTAAATTGGAATCCCCATTTGGGTGGAAGTAACCAATATAATTTGACAGATTGACCTCACCAAACAGGCCAATGTGGCAACCTGCAATATGCCCTGACCGGGTGGCAATAAATGTTTCCTAAATGTATTGTTTGTCTAGTCTGTCCTGTCTGGTTTATTCAAGGCCTGATTGCACTATCTATTTCTAGCAATTAGTAAGTTTATTGTGTTTCAATTTTATGCATAAGTCCAATAAAATTGTTTTTACCACTATACCCACTCTTTAATCCATTGTTGCACAAAGTAACCCCTTCTCTTGAACCCACCCTATAGGGTTCTTCCCTTCCCCTGCCCCCTATGTGATATTGTTCAAAAAAGGGTGGGCTTGGGTCGCAGAGCACTGCGAACCGAGCCCACCCAGTTGTGTGACAATAGCGAATTAATAATCGCTATTTTCACACTGATTCTCCTCCAGACCCGCTTCCTGAATGACCAAAAGGGGAAGCGTTCCGATTGGCCGCAGAGGTGGGGGGAGGAGACGGAAGCCGCCATGATGCCCACCGCCCATGGTGCACGCCGCCTGACACCTGGGTGAAGCGCTGCCCACCATAGATGGGGAAAGTGCTTCAGACCCAACCAACCGGAGGTGGGTGGCTGTGGGTGCACTGTTTGCGCCCCCAACCAAAAAAAAATTACCACCAGAGCCATCACTGGTTAAGCCTCATTGTAACTTCCCCCAAACCACTCCCCTAATCTAAGAAGGCTGCTGTGTGGGTCTATGCACATGCTATGGCTAAATAGCTTTACATTGCAACACGGCAAAACTAATCCCCCTGTCAGGTCTTACTGCCTGCTAAACCCAACCCATTTGAGTGAATGGGGCTGCACTGCAACTGCATGAATTGCACACACTTGTGATGGTGGTGCGGCCTTTCAGGGGTTAAAACAATGCATCATCACTGCCTGTCAAATGCCCTCTGAAAAGTGATCCACTGCAGATTGTAAATGAGCCCTTAGTCTGGTCACACAGTGCTTTTCCCCTAATAAGGGTTCAACTGCCATTACATCTCTCAGACCCCTTTCACACTGAGGTGCTAAAAATAGCGCCTGTAAAGAGCTTGAAAAAAAGCCTCAGCTGTAAACCCAGTGTGAAAGCACACACAAAAAGTCCTGCAGCGTTTTGCGGGCTAACAGCGTAAAAACATTTCAACTTAAAGGCTCACTTAGGACTCATGGACATCTCGTGTCATATTAAAGCAGTCACAATTGCTGAATCCCATAAGGCTCCTTTCACATGGATTGGTCTCTCTGATCAGTGAGGGATCTGTGAGCAGATATCACATCTGTTCCCATTCATTTTCTGCCCAGTGGACACAGGCGGGCACCTGTCAGCTCTATAGGCAGCCGCGTGTAAACAGACTCCACTCTCTGTTTATATTAGGTTACCTCTGATCTGATGGAAAAGGACACAGAAGTCTGTTTATATACGCTTGTCCAAATGGCTGCATGGACCTTCCTTTCAGGTCCACCTAAAAAACTGACACTGTGCACCTGATCAGAATGCCCGTGTGAAAGGGGCCTAAGGGTCCTTTAACATGGGTATCATCAGTTCACTCACATTTTTTAATAAGAAAAAAACTGATGAATATGGATTCAGTATACATCAGTTTATATCAGTTTGCACATCCATTTTCAGTTCACTTTACATTAGTTTGCAGTTCAGTTAAAGTGGGGTTCCACCCAAAAAAACAAAAATACCTGAAAAATTCTAAAAAAAAACCCAAAAAAACATTTGGATATATATATTTTTTTTAACTTACCTCTAAATGCCTGTTGCTAGGTGGTCCCTCGTAGTCTGCCTCTTCCTTTGCCTGGGCTGGTGACATCACTTCCCCCTCGGCACAGGAAGGGCTCGGCTCTGCTCCCTCCCTCCTGTCAATTATCTGGGACCCATTACAGGTCCCAGGTGATTGAGCGGCCAATCACGGCGCGCGGCGCCGCTCGCGCATGCGCAGTGGGTGCCAGGCTGTGAAGCCACAGCCCAGCGCCCATAGTTGAAATGCCGGCGCCGACGAGCGGAGGGGGGGGACGAGCGGGGCTTCGATCCCCCGCATCGCTGGACCCAGGGACAGATAAGTGTCCAATTAAAAGTCAGCAGCTGCAGTATTTGTGGCTGCTGACTTTTAATTTTTTTTTTTTTTAATGGACCCCCTGGGTGGAACTCCTCTTTAAGTTCAGTGTACATTTGTTTTTGCACCAGTTTTTTTTAGTTGTTGCAGCAACCAATCATAGGTGACAAAAATATAAACCAAAAAATGTTGTTTTCTAAATACAGACACAAATGACAGACCATATTTGTTTACATCTGTTCAGATCCATTTAAATGGAAAAGGACGCAGCCTTGTTCTGTTTAAAAAATGGACTTGAGCAGACACAGATGTAGACATAAAGGGGTTGATTTACTAAAGATAAATAGGCTGTGTGCTTTGCAAAGTGCAGTTGCTTCAGAGCTTAGTAAATAAACAGAAGTTCTGCTGACTTTCATCATCCAATCATGTGCAAGCAAAAATCCAGTACTTTTTATTTTCCTTGCACGTGATTGGGTATTTTTGGCAAAGTGAAGCTTTAGCTTATTTACTAAGCTCTGGAGCAACTTCACTCTGCAAAGTGCACAGTCTATTTGCCTTTAGTAAATCAACCCCACAGTATATTGTGGTTCATTCTGAATCTCTCTGAAAAACTAACAGACAGATCCAGACTGAATGCCCATGTGAAAGGGCTCTGACAGTTAAAGCAGAACTTTACCCATAACAACTTGATCAAAAATGTTCTTTAGCAAGGAACATACATTTCACATTAACCACTTCAGCCCCGGAAGGATTTACTCCCTTCCTGACCAGAGCACTTTTTACAATTTGGCACTGCGTCGCTTTAACTGCTAATTGCGCGGTCATGCAATGCTGTACCCAAACAAAATTTGCGTCCTTTTCTTCCCACAAATAGAGCTTTCTTTTGATGGTATTTGATCACCTCTGTGGTTTTAATTTTTTGCCCTATAAACGGAAAAAGACCGAAAATTTTGAAAAAAAATGATATTTTCTACTTTTTGTTATAAAAAAAATCCAATAAACTCAATTTTAGTCATACATTTAGGCCAAAATGTATTCGGCCACATGTCTTTGGTAAAAAAAATGTCAATAAGCGTATATTTTTTTTGGTTGGCGGAAAAGTTATAGCGTCTACAAACTAGGGTACATTTTCTGGAATTTACACAGCTTTTAGTTTATGACTGCCTATGTCATTTCTTGAGGTGCTAAAATGGCAGGGCAGTACAACCCCCCCCCCCCCAAATGACCCCATTTTGGAAAGCAGACACCTCAAGGAAATTGCTGAGAGGCATGTTGAGCCCATTGAATATTACTTTTTTTGTCCCAAGTGATTGAATAATGACAAAAATAAAACAAACAAAAAAATGTACAAAAAGTTGTCACTAAATGATATATTGCTCACACAGGCCATGGGCATATATGGAATTGCACCCCAAAATACATTCAGCTGCTTCTCCTGAGTACGGGGATACCACATGTGTGGGACTTTTTGGGAGCCTGTCCGCGTACGGGGCCCCGAAAACCAATCACCGCCTTCAGGATTTCTAAGGGCGTAAATTTTTGGTTTCACTCCTCACTACCTATCACAGTTTTGAAGGCCATAAAATGCCCAGATGGCACAAACCCCCCCCAAATGACCCCGTTTTGGAAAGTAAACACCCCAAGCTATTTGTTGAGAGGCATGTTGAGTCCATGGAATGATTTAGATTTTGACACAAGTTGCGGGAAAGTGACAAATTATTTTTTTTTGCAAGAAAATTACTTTGAACCCCCAAACATTATATATTTTTTTAAAGCAAATGCCCTACAGATTAAAATGGTGGGTATTTCATTTTTTTTTCACACAGTATTTGCGCAGTGATTTTTCAAACACATTTTTTGGGGAAAAAACACACTTTTTAAAATTTTAATGCACTAAAACACAGCTATATTGCCCAAATGTTTGATGAAATAAAAAAGATGATGTTAGGCCGAGTACATGGATACCAAACATGACATGCTTTAAAATTGCGCACAAACGTGCAGTGGCGACAAACTAAATACATTTTTAAAAGCCTTTACAGGTTATCACTTTAGATTTACAGGTCTACTGGAGGTCTACTGCTAAAATTACTGCCCTCGATCTGACCTTTGCGGTGATACCTCACATGCATGGTGCAATTGCTGTTTACATTTGACGCCAGACCGACGCTTGCGTTCGCCTTTGCGCGAGAGCAGGGGAGGACAGGGGTGCTTTTTTTTTTCTTTATTTTTTTTTTGCTTTTTTATCTTATTTTTAAACTGTTCCTTTCATTTTTATTTTTTTTTAATCATTTTATTTGTTATCTCAGGAAATGTAAATATCCCCTATGATAGCAATAGGTAGTGACAGGTACTCTTTTTTTGAAAAAATAGGGGTCTATTAGACCCTAGATCTCTCCTCTGCCCTCAAAGCATCTGACCACACCAAGATCAGTGTGATAAAATGCTTTCCCAATTTTCCAATGGCGCTGTTTACATCCGGCGAAATCTAAGTCATGAAATGCTCGTAGCTTCCGGTTTCTTAGGCCATAGAGATGTTTGGAGCCAATCTTGTCTCTGATCAGCTCTATGGTCAGCTGGCTCAATCACCGGCTGCATTCTCAGGTTCCCTGTTGAGACAGGAGAGCCAGAGAAAAACATGGAGGACGGTGGGGGGGGCATTCCCTCCCACTGCTTGTAAAAGCAGTCTAGAGGCTAATTAGCCGCTAGGATTGCTTTTACATGAAAGCTGACCGCTGGCTGAAAAGAATGATACCAAGATGATACCTAAACCTGCAGGCATCATTCTGGTATAACCACTCAAAGTCGTGAATGGCGTACCTGAAGACAAAAAAAAGGTTAACAATAAAACACAGTAAACAGTAAAGTATAAAAAATTGCATACCTGAAAAGCAAACATGGTAAAACATAATAACAATAAAACATTGCAGAATAGAATACAGTAAAAAAAAGAGCAGAACAATAGAGAGAGAATAGAGAGAGAGAGAACAATAAAACGACAACTATTTTTTTTTATTTTATATATTTTTTTTGGGTTATTTTTTTTACACTTTTTTTTGTAACTGTAAGTTTTATAACTGTAACCGGTTCCAGGTTCAGGTCTCTCAAAATGCGATGGCATCTTGGGAGACCCTGTGTTAGTGTGCCTAGTCTGTGCAATGCTGTACGCTAATACTCAACTAGTGTATGGTAGCGTTCAAAACATTCACCAATGCAAAGACCAGGATTGTCAGGACAGGAGGGACAATAATAGCGGGTGTCACGTCTATATCCGCGCTTGCTGCAAACACATCTTTTTTGGGGGGGGTTCGTTGGGTAGGGATACTCGGGAGGACATAAAGAAAATGCCTCTCATGCAGCCGACTGCATTTGGTTGGGGATGTGAATGGGGAGAGTACGGGCGCTGCAGAAGTGGTGGGTTCCCAATTATTAGGATTGGCGAATGCAGCAGGAAGGGCATTATGGGCACGACGGGCCTGTGTTTGTCTTCTTCTTGGTGGCAGCGGGACACTACTTGTGCTTGCCACCTCACCAGCTTGAACTGCACTTATGGGACTCGCCACGTCACCAAGTGTTACTGCAGGTGCAAAGATAATAGAAGTATACGCTGCGCTAAATTGAAAAAGTATATGGTGCGGAGCAGCTACATACAGGGTGACAGTAACCAAAAAATCATGTGGAAGTAAAATGCAGCGCATAAATTGTGCAAAAAGTCTTCAATCAAGAAAACAACTGAAAAAAAACAAATGTCTACAGATGGTAAACATAACAGTGGTAAAACTTATAAGTCTCTCAATAAAGGTGAGTAAAGTCCTGTGAGTGAATAGAGAACAAATAACATGGAATATCCCACTGGAAACAATAAGTGGATGTGAGACGGCAGATGTTATAACACGGGTAATTCATCAGATCATCACCAAGCTGTATCTCACAACTGCATGCGACTTAATAAAGATGGTGTGTAAGAAACTCTTACCAGATAAAATGGACCCCCTTGTCAGCGACAGGGAGTCACTCGAGCAGGTTGCCTCTCAGGGCCTGTAAACGGACATCACAGCTCTACGAACCTTCTGGGTCAAACTCTGCGTGGATCTCCCGGGGCCGCCAGGTGGGTCCTCCCAAAGGATGGCCAAGGTGCGAATCAGAGGGAACGATGCGTCACGTGAAAAAACTGAACTGAGGTGAAGGCTGGTTGAATCTCTCAATGGATATGTGGAGAAAAAATAAACAGGCTCCACATAGTGTAGATGAGCAAAGTGGGATTTTTATTGCTAAAAAAGCCAGGTAACAATAAAATGTGATCACAGGGTATAAAAACAAAGATGGGCAACAAGGAGGATGCACCGGGGGGGGGGGGGGGGGTCAGGACCCCCCGCCCGCGGGAGGCAGATCACGTACCAGGTACGTGATTTTGCCTGCCCGTGCCATTCTGCCGCAGTATATCTGCGTGAGGCGGTCGGCAAGTGGTTAATAATTATACTACCAAAATGAGTGGTTGCTGTAAATTGCCTCCAGCATTGCTCCTGTTTCTTCTTGCTGGAGGCTGACATTTTGTGGAAGCCCAGAGCCCCTGAACAGCAATAAATCATAAAGTGGAACTAAACCCATCGATTTAACAGTTTAGAAAAAAGTTAAAATTCCTTGAATGCCAGGAATGCTAACTGCCACATTTGCTTGTGTCCTCAACCAAACTGTCAAACGATCAAATGGCTTGTGTCATAATTGATCACATGTGCAAGCATCATGGCAGTTGCAGAACAGTTTCCCTTGCTGTAAAGGATAGGAGGGTTTAATTCTGCTCTAAGGCTGTCAGCAGATTGGCCTCTAGATATTCAGCAGTACCTAAAAATAGAGAGCCACTGAGCATGTGTAGAACAGGGTGAGACAGTGTTATTACTGGATGTTAACCCCTTCCAACCGACTGTACACATATATGTGACCTCATGGAAGTGGGCTTTTTTCCGTGGGGCCGCATACTATATATATGCGTATCTCCCTTTGTGCTGGGAGTGCACGACACAGCGTGCTCCAAGCACAGAAACTGGGCTCTCACCAAGCACCCTGGGCCTCAAATTAATGATCAGGACCCAGAACTTTCTGTTCTGGGTCACCTGATCGCTGTGATGGGCTTTGATTGGCTATCACAGTGATCAATCACTGTGAGCCCACCCCTGTGTTCACTTTCTCTACTGAATGAAAAGGATGATGCATTGTAAAAATAAAGAAAGAATAAAGAAAACAATAACAAGATTAAAGTTTGCCAGGGTTATTGTTAGGGTCAAAGGTCACGGTCAGCCTATTTTGGGTAGAATGTAAAAAAAAAGCTTTTTTTTAAATTGGCATCAGTTAGTATCAGTGTGCTTTAGGCAGGATAAAAAACAAATGCGCACAATTGTTTCTGGACTACGGGTACAAACAACTACTAACATACACATATGTGGTATCGCTGCAATCGTCAGGAGCAGGAGAACTTATTTTGGGTTGTTCATTGGTGTTAAATGATGATAATAGCGACAAATATACAGCTAAATTAAAAAAAAAAAAAAGATTTTTTTTTTTACTATTTTGGGCCAGTTTTCCTTTGATAATACATTTTTTTTAAGATATTCGTTACCATTTACCACCAAAAGAAAGCCCAATTTGTCCTGAAAAAAACAAGGTATAATACACCTGGATACACTAAATAGTTGTGGCGATATGTACAGTTTTACTAACATGTCAATTTCAAAATTGTGCTTGGGCATTTAGATTTGTTTTACCTTTAGATGGGAAGGGGTTAAATAGCACTTATGGCACTTATTTTTAATGTTTGACATAGCTATACCTGCAAAAGGGGCCAGCCTGAAGTGATCTACTGTAGCAGGACTTCATGAAGTTTGACCTAAGCACAAATATCTGTAGTGTTTACTTATCTCTCTCCAAAGCTCTAAGTGTCGTTTATTTCTGGTGCTCCGTTCCGGAGTTATGAACATGAATCACTTCTGACAAGTTCTCTGATACGGGATAACATTAACTGAAAATTTGTATCGGGGAGGGACCTTAGAGGGAGATTAGCAGGGAGCTTGTCTATTCAGACTACAGCTCTGCATGTTCCTTCGTTCCTCTGCCTACATGGAGGGGGTGCGTGTGACTTTCCTCCAATCAGCTCTCACACAGTGTAAGCCCAGACTTCCCACCCACTGCTTAAAGAAGAAGAAAGATTTCCAACATGATCTGCACTTTCCAAAGAGTGTCACAACATTGCACGCACCGCGCATGCGCGATTTTAAAATAAACGACGGTAGTGTCGTTTTTTTATCTTGCTCTATTTTCTTTGTTATTTTAACGTTATTTGCCAATAAAAGAAACCAAAAGTTATCTGCACCAGCGGAGCATCTCCTTTTTTGTTTCTTTTGGCATCATAACTACTCCTTTTTGCATTGGATCTGTGGAAGATCTCAAGTTTGCCACATGAGAGGATAGGACTTAGGAGAACATCTACAGCGGTTGTTGGCTGGTCGGCTATCTGGCAAGGATTCCTGATGCACCAATCCATCGGTGGCCCTTGGAGTATCCCTGTGGCGGTTTCCGCATATCTACTAAGCCTGTTTTGACCCCCCTGAGTAAGGGCGGTCACAGGCTTTCTGGTAAGCCTTTTATTCTTCTATTCGGTGGTGGGCAACATGGAACATTGAAGAATGTACCCCTGAAATCTACACTTGTATCAAATACACTGTTGTGGACGTTTATGTGTTCTCTTAAGTTTTTTTATAAGGAAAGACTCTTTTTTAGTTTATGTGTTCACGTTCTAAGAAACACTTCACATAACTAACACGTATGATTGTATTACTGTTTTTGATTTTGATTCATTTTCTTTATTATTTTAATAATTTGTTTATCAAATTTCATAATTCACTTCACATGTCCAGCGCTGCACTTTCTAAATTATATAAAGGGGAAGACAGCAGATATACAAATATAACTTATGTAGGAGGATTTGTTTCATCTCTGTGTATCTATTAACTTCACTGGGTATATGTGAGGATTTACATCCACTTTAATTTCCTGACTAAAGTTCCACTTTAAATTCAAAATATATGATTATTTAATGTGACTAGTATGAGATTGGTTAATGTCCTGTTCAACGGACATCACAGCACAATGGTATACCCAATCACAAAGCTCATAAAAAAACAAGTGGCACAATGCTTCAAAGATTCTATCATCCAGTGGAATGTCTTCTTAATAGCAGCAGCCAATCATATGGCACAAACATTATCTTCAGAATGAAACAAATAAGCATATTGTGGCAAATCCTATCCTTTAAGCCAGTAAATGCTTTCTTCTTCAATGTAAAGAGCAACCAACCTTCTGGAGTCAAATAGGACAAACAACAAATTATTGATCCATATCCTTTTAGCTGTGTATAATAACATCCTACAGAATCTCATAACTGTTCTGAATTCTATCATATGAAAAATAATAATATCCGGAAAATCAAAAAAGTGATTTCCTAAGGAAAAATGGATAGCAAAAGAAAATCTAGCTATTGACTGTTTTCTTTAAAGTATATTAAAGAAGTGTGACAACATGTCACCAAGACCGACAGTGCAGGATAAGAGGGGTGAAATCTCCCCTACAGGACACAAAAAGCAATTAAACCTTGATTTTAAATCTTCCCACTCTGTCCGAAACTTAAAAAAAAATTTGACTGACTTTAATTAATGACAGTGCTGTGATGCTATTGTTATTTACCCGGTTACACATTATTTGTAGCAGGCTTTAGCAAATTTCAAAAAGTCTTTGGTTGGTTTGATTTTCTCTGTTGATTCTCTCCTAAACCTAAATGATGTTTGTGTGTTTGGGAACTTGTGATAAGAATAGACCAGTGCTCCATGTAGCTTGGTTAAAAAGCTTTACTTGGTTTGTAGAAAATAAATTAAGCAGAGGTTTTCTGGTTAATCTAAAGGTTTTTTAGATAGTAATACAGTTCAGTGTCATGTTGCTGGTAAACTAATATTGATTGCTAGGAATAGGCAAATCTGCCAATTCACAGGTTTCGTTGAATCCTGCTTGAAATCTGTGAAACCAAAACCAAAATAAATCCCACTAAAGTTTATCAAGGTAAATCTTGATACAAAATTCTGGCCATTTTAAGTCTTTTAACATTTAAGCTAAGGAGTTAGACTTGGAGAACTGAGCAATGCAAGGAGGGTCATTTAACAAAGCAAAAATACCAGACGGGGGGGGTCCTATAAATTTAGTTTTAAGGATAACATAAAAAAAAAGCACCGACCCTTTAAATTACATGCTTAGGAGATATCGTTAAAGGCTAAGTTCACTTATTTGAATTTCATTTTTCATAATAAATAGAATCCTTTTGTAGTATAATTTCCCAATGTTCTTATCTCTTACTTACCTCATCCACAAAAAGTTTGAAATTTCATGTTTCTGACTGAGTTTTTAAAAAATTCTTTCTGCTTGCATCACTTCCTGTAGGTCAACCCTCATCATTCTGTGTTTTTGCATCACAGAAAAGGGTGTGATGGGGGCTGTATTACCAGGAGGGATGGGCCAATGGGTTTGCAGCAGAACTCCCGAACTGGGGAAATATTCTAACCCTAACGGCAAAACCAATTAAATTTTATGGGAGCCGGACAGAGAAAATCGAAAATGCCCATTTTGAAGGCTTATATACAGGTAATTGTCCATAAAAGGGGTATGAGGGTCTGGGTACTGCCCCGGGGGACATGTATCAATTATTTTTTTTTTTTAAACAATGGTTTTATCTGGAGCAGTGATTTTACTGATGCTTAAAGTGCAACAATAAAATGAAAATGTAAATATAGTGCCTGGGGGGTCCCATTACGTGGCTGTAAAGTAGAGCATCTGTAGCATGCATAAAACATGCTATAGCAGAAATGACATTTCTAAAGAAAAAAACTTGTGGTTACAATTGATGACACACTGCTGTTGAAAAAAAATAAAGAAACAAATGGTGTGGGGTCCCTCCCCAGTCCATACCAGGCTCTTCGGGTCTAGTTTGGTTTTTAAGGGGAACTCCATGCCAAAATCGAAGAAAAAAACGGCATGGGGTCCCCCCAAAATTCATACCAGGCCCTTATCTGGGTATGCAGCCCGGCAGATCAGGAAAGGAGGGGGGGACGAGGGAGCGCCCTCCAATTCTGAACCATACCAGGCCACATGCCCTCAACATGGTGGGTTGGGTGCTTTAGGGTGGGGGGCTCTGGGGACAAGGGCCTCTTCCTGACAGCCCTGGGCTGTGGTTGTCAAGGTCTGCAGGCGGGGGGCTTATCAGAATTTGAAAGCCCCCTTTAAGAAAGGGGCCCCCAGATCTCGCCCACCCCCCTATGTGAATGGGTATTGGGTACATCGTACCCCTACCCATTCAAAGCTACATCACATGGTGGCACCGCCCCTTCTGATGGCACGTGCCATCAAAAGGGGCAGGGCCACCGGGTGACATAGCCGGGTGGCCCCGTCCCTTGCCTATATAAGTAATGTCAACGTGCAGAGTGGGCAGATGGTGGGAGACCTCCCAGGAGGCGAGAGCGGTTTTAATTGTTTTATTTTTTGGGTCTGGTGGGCTACGTGATTGATGATGGATTTACATCGAGGGACACTTTTTTTTTAACCACTCCTGCAAATCGCCGTAGCTGTACGTCATTACTTTGACGCTAAATACCATTGTTATGGCAGCAGCTAACTGCCATAACCCTGAAATTTTCAGAAACGGCGGGCGGTTCTCTTTAAGCACTTGCCAAACGGCTCACGATGATTTATGGCATCAAAGTGATTCGTTCCCGCGAATCGACGTATGGGTACGTC
Organism: Lithobates clamitans; assembly: GCA_037952925.1. Classification (NCBI taxonomy): domain Eukaryota; kingdom Metazoa; phylum Chordata; class Amphibia; order Anura; family Ranidae; genus Lithobates; species Lithobates clamitans. The sequence continues at coordinate 533,033 of JBBGZY010001426.1, read as the reverse complement.
TGTACCTTTAAGAGCGATAGCAGGCGTGCCCACTGCACGGCGGGGAACCTGATGCACGTGGCAAGCAGGTGCGATCGCTGCCGGCCACGCGTGATAGCGTGCATGAGAGCAGGAACAGGGATTTGTGTGCCTCCTTTTAGAAGTGTGTGTCACTCTTGTCTTACTTCTTCTTTCCTTCCCCCCTTTTTTCCTCCCCCCTCCCCTTTTTTTCCCTACCTTCTCTTTTTTCTCCCCCCCTCCTCTGGCTCCATAATGGCACTATCTTGGTTCCTCCACCACTGTACTACACCACCTTTTATAATAAACTTCTTTATATCCTAATTTTTATTATTACCTTCTAATTAGAGATTGTCACTCACAATCCCCCTTGTCCACTGCGGGGGGGAATTTGTCGGGTCCTGTCGCTAGTCGTTTTTGTCCAATCGAGTGAGCAGGTCTTCCTACTTTAACATTGATTGTAATTTGTTTGTTAAAGGTTATTTTGTTCTGTAAATATTGTTTCTTAATGTATTATCTATTTCTTAGACCACTCCTCCTGAAGACGTGGTTCATACCGCGAAACCGGTAGAGGAAACAATCTATACTCCACTCCAATAGAAACTCTGCGGGTGAACCCGTTAGTAGTTAGTTATATGTGGTGTATACTTTTTAAAATATTTTTGTATGTTTTCTATGTAATAAAATTTGACTTTTATCATATTAATTTTGTCACTGTATCAGTACCGAGATAGTCCATTCAATCATTTTAGGTGGTTATATGTGTTGGTCAGCTTCAGCAACTGCCCCTATATTTCCACCTCCCCAATCTTCATTCATAAATCGCATTACAGTTAAAGTGGTTATAAAGGCAGAAGGTTTTTTACCATAATGCATTCTATGCATTAAGATAAAAAAAAAAGCTTTTTGTGTGCAGCAGCCCCCCCCAGTCCCCCTAATACTTACCTGAGCCCCCTCTTGGTCCAGCGATGTCCACGAATGCCTTGATCATCTGGGACTCGATATTCTTATATATTCGAAATCCCTGTTGTAGCACCACACAGATGTCTCCCGTGTGCTACAGAGGTCGAGAGAAAATAACCTATACTGCAAGTTGGAAAAGTGCGAGTTCCATCATGAACAGGCTAAGTTTTTGGGTTATATTATTTCGACTGCTGGATTTTCGATGTACCCAGAGAAACTATCTGCAGTCTTACAGTGGCCTTGAACCATAGGTCTATGTCCTCTACAACATTTTCTTGGCTTTGCCAATTATCGGAACTGTATTCTTAATTTCTCTTCTCTTGTCAAAACCCTGACTGATATGACCAGAAAGGATGGCAACCCACAGAATTGGTCTCCGGATTCCATTAAAGCCTTTGAGTCACTCAAGACCACTGTTGCTACACCTTCTGTGCTGGCACGTCCTGATCCTATGTTACCCTTTATTCTTTAGGTTTATGTGTCTGAGACTGGATTAGGAGCCCTCTTGTCTCAATGTCCTACCTCTGAAAGCTCTATGCATCCCTGTGGCTACTTTTGAAAGAAATTGTCTCCTGCAGAATGCAATTATGAAATTGGGGACTGAGAATTGTTAGCCATCATTTTAGCTCTTAAAGAATGGAGGCATCTCCTTGAGGGTACTATTGTGCCAGTCCTCATTTTGACTGACCATAAGAATCTCACATTTTTGTCTGAGGCAGAATGCTTATCTCCCAGAAGGGCACGATGGGCCCTTTTTCTGTCAAGCTTCAATTATAGTCTCATTCTTACCCAGTAGGAAGAATATAAGGGTTGATGCACTGTCATGGTAGTTTTCCTCCTCTTCCAAGATGGAGTCAGTTCCTTCTCTTGTGATACTTGCCACTTTTCGCACTAGTCTCACAACACCTTTGGGTGAGAGAATTCTGGCCTCCCAGATCCGCTCTCCTCCTGAAAAACCTCATGACCACTGCTTTGTCCCAGAGAATCTCTGCACTGCATTACTCAAGACCTACCATTCTCCTAAGGCAGCTGGCACTTTGGGAAGAATCAGCTCATGTGGACTGGATGTCTCAACAATCCTGGTGGCTTAGTCTCCGCGCTGATGTACCTGCCTTCAGAGCCGCTTGTCCCGTGTGTGCTCATAATAAAACACCACAACATTTTCCAGTGGGCCTCCTGCAAACCATACTTAGTGGAGGGAGGCCTTGGACCCACTCGTCTATTGATTTTATTGTAGATTTACCCAACTCCCAGGACAACTCAGGTATTCTTATGGTGGTTATTTTGTTGTGTTTTTGTATCTTGTTCTATTCATTGTTGTGATTTTGTGTTGTCTTTTTTGAGTGTGGCTGTGTCACAACAATTTCTCAATTTCCCTTGAGATTAAAGTATTCTGTATTTTGTGTTGACCGATTTTTGAAAATGTCTAATTGTATTCCACTAAAGAAGGTGCCTACGTCCAAAGAAGTCTTTCGGTTACATGGGTTACCTAAGGTTATCATCTCAGACAGGGGTAGCCAGTTTGTGTCCAGATTTTGGAAAGCCTTTTGTGCAAAGTTGGGAATTCAGCTTTCCTTCTCAGCATATCACCCACAGTCCAATGGGGCCGCAGAACGGGCCAACCAAGCCTTGGAGCATTTCCTACGTTGCTAAATTTCTGACCACCAAAACAACTGGTCGGAACTGTTACCTGGAGTGGAGTTTGCTCACAATAGTGCCATTAATGCCACTTACCGATTGTCTTAGTTTATGGTGAATTATGGGTTCCAGCCATCTATGTTGCATGACATATTTGTTCCTCAAAGAATTACTACGTTAGAGGAACATCTTTGTGAACTCCATTCCACTTGGGTGCAGGTCCAAGAATCCTTGCAACGTGCCAGAGAGAGATCTACAGATTCCATGCTGACTGCTGACGCCTACCTGCGCCCTCCTACCAAAATCGGGAGAGGGTCTGGCTGTCTTATCAAAACCTCCAGCTCCGTGTTCCCTCACTAAAACTTGTGCCACAGTATATTGAGCATTTCCGCATTCTCCCTAATATCAACCCAGTGGCCTAAGGATTACATCTTCCTTCCAACAAGCGTATTTCTAATGTTTTCCATGTTTCTTTATTAAAACCTTTGGTGTGCAACCGCTATACCACCTCAGTACCACATCCTCGCCCAGATCAAGTTGACAACCATGAGGCGTATGAGATAAAATCTATCATTGACTCCCATAGGTTTCGTAGGCGCATACAATACCTTGTTTATTGGAGGGGTTACGATCTGGAGGAACACTCTTGGGTCTCATCTTCAGACGTACATGCTCTTGCCGACCTCTGTGCTTTCCATAGATGTTTTCCAATCAAGCCTGGTGCCCCTTTGAGGGGGGGTCATTAATGAGGGGGTACTGTCAGGGCTGAGCTTCTAGCAGCTCTCTTCTCAGTGCTCAAGGCTGCTCAGCTATCAGCCACTCATTGTTTTCACAGTGACTCACATGGTTACCATTACCTGCCTCATTAGTCCAACCTACAGCCAGCCCCTTTTTGCTTTTTAACCAAAGACAGCTACAGCACGGGCTTCCAGTGCCAGGAGGGCATCTATAGACAGCCTCCCGTGATCACGCTGCTCACGCACTCCCTGTGGCACACAGGTGGTGCACTCTGTGATTGTCAAGTCCTTCAAACTCGGCTGATCATATCACAGGGTAAAGGGCCAACAGAGGCGGCTCTCTAATTAGGCAAAATAGGCAGCCGCCTAAGGCCTCGCAACTTATAGGGGCCCCGCGGGGTCCTAATTTGCCTAATGGAAGAGTCTGCTCCCTGCTCTATCACACTGGCTGCAATGTTTCTCCTCATGCCCTGTCCTTGGCCAGCTCCTCCGGGTTCTTCTCTCCTGCTTAATGCAGCGCCGCCCAGCTCAGTGTCCTCCCCAGCCAGAGTCCCGCCCCCCCAAGTCGGCTGCATCTATTGCTTTCTGCAGTGCTCCGGAGATGCTCTGCACACTTCCCCCGCACTAAGGAAGTTTAAGTAAACATGTGCAGCAGCCCTATGAGAGCCGGAGGACACTGCAGGCTTGTCTGCCAGCCCCCACCTCCTCCCCCTGTCATACACAGATCTCTCTTGCCTTGGAGATAAGCTGATCGCCCTGTCTGTGCTACTGCTGGAGGGAGCCCAGCCAGGCAACCATGGATGAGTGCCCTGCAGCTTGGATATGGTAAGTGAGCTGACCCCATATCCCCTCACACCATCCCATACCCCACCCCTCCTCCCCTGGGGCCCCCCATCATCTCCCCTGGGGACAGGGGCCCCCCATCATCTCCCCTGGGTAAAGGGGCCCCCCATCATCTCCCCTGGGGATAGGGGCCCCCCATCATCTCCCCTGGGCACAGGGACCCCATCTTCCTTGAGGACAGGGCCCCCATCATCATCTCCCCTGGGAACAGGGCCTCCACCATCTTCTCTGGGGACAGGAACCCCATCATCTCTCCTGGGGACAAGGCCCCCATCATCTCCCCTGGGGACAAGGCCCTCATCATCTTCCCTGGGAACTGGGACCCCTTATTCTCTGGGGACAGGGCCCCCACCATCTTCTCTGCGGACGGGAACCCCATCTCCCCTGCGGTCAGGGACCCCTTCTCACTTGGGGACAGGGCTCCCACCATCTTTCCTGGGGGTGGGAACCCCATCTCACTTGAGGACAGCGACCCCCTTCTCACTTGAGGACAGGGACCCCCTTCTCACTTGAGGACAGGGACCCCCTTCTCACTTCAGGACAGGGACCCCCTTATCACTTGAGTACAGGGGCCCCCTTATCACTTGAGCATAGGGGCGCCCTTCTCACTCTGGGACAGGGCCCCTATCATCTCCCCTGGCAACAGGGACCCCACCATCTTCCCTGGGGTCGGGAACCCCATCTCCCCTGTGGACAGAGACCCCTTCTCACTTGGGGACAAGGCCTCCCATCATCTCCCCTAGCAACTGGGACCCCTTTTTCTCTGGGGACAGGGCCCCCACCATCTTCCCTGGGGACGGGAACCCAATCATCTCTCCTGGGGACAGGGCCCCCATCATCTCCCCTGGCAACTGGGACCCCTTATTCTCTGGGGACAGGGCCCCCACCATCTTCTCTGGGGACAGGAACCCCATCTCCCCTGCGGTCAGGGACCCCCTCTCACTTGGGGACAGGGCCCCCACCATCTTTCCTGGGGATGGGACCCCCTTACTTGGGGACAGGGACCCCCTTCTCACTTGGGGACAGGGACCCCCTTCTCCCCTGGGGACAGGGCCCCCATCATCTCCCCTGGAGACAGGGCCCCCATCATCTCCCCTAGGAAAAAGGCCCCCATTATCTCCCCTGGGGACAGGGCCCCCATCATCTCCCCTGGGAATAGGGCCCCCATTATCTCCCCTGGGGATGGGGACCTCATCTCCCTTGGGGACAGGGCCCCCATCATCTCCCTTGGGGACAGAGCCCCCATAATCTCCCCTGGGGCAGGGGCCCCATCATCTCACCTGGGGACAGGGCCCCATCTCCCTTGAGGACAGTGCCCCATCATCTCTCCTGGCTACAGGGACCCCTTCTTCCCTGGGGACAGGGCCCCTACCATCTTCCCTGGGGATGGGGACCTCATCTTTCCTGGAGAAGGGACATCTTCTCATATGGGGACAGGGACCCCCTTCTCATATGGAGACAAGGTCCCCATCATCTCCCCTGGGCTCAGGGCCCCTAACATCTCCCCTGCCAACGCCAACAGGGACCTCTTTTTCTCTGGAGACTGGGCCCCTACCATCTTCCCTGTGGATGGGAACCCCATCTCCCCTGGGGACAGGAAGCCCCTTCTTCCCTGGCAACAGGGCCCCCTTCATCTCCCTTGGCAACAGGGACCCCTTCTTCTCTGGAGGCAGGGCCCCCACCATCTTCCCTGGGTATGGGAAACCCCACCCCCAACGCCACCCCCCCTGCGGACAGGGACCCCTTCTTACTTGGGGACAGGGCCCCCATCATCTCCCCTGTGGACAGGGACCCCTTATTCTCTGAAGGCAGGGCCTCACCATCTTCCCTGGGAATGGGGAACCCCATCTCCCCTGTGGACAGGGACCCCTCACTTGGGGACAAGGCCCCCATCATCTCCCCTGGCAACTGGGACCCCTTTTTCTCTGGGGACAGGCCCCCACCATCTTCCCTGGGGACGGGAACCCCATCTCCCCTGCTGTCAGGGACCCCCTTCTCACTTGAGGACAGGGGCCCCTTATCACCTGGGGACAGGGCCCCCATCATCTCCCCTGGGGACAGGGCCCCCATCATTTCCCCCGGGGATGGGGACCTTATCCCCCTTGGGGACAGGGCCCCCGTCATCTTCCTTGGGGACAGGGCCCCCGTTGTTTCCCTTGGGAACAGGGCCACCATCATCTCCCTTGGGGGGCAGGTGCCCCATCATCTCACCTGGCTACAGGGACCCCTTCTTCCCTGGGGACAGGGCTCCCATCATCTTCCCTGGGAATGGGGACCTGTCACGTACCTGGTAGGTTTTGAGCCCGAAGTGCAGAGAAGGACCTCCCTTACAGCTCCCACTCCTGTTCCTCTGGAATGGAGACAGAAGGCCAGGAGTGAGGAGTGGTATGGGTGCCTGGCAGGATCGACAGTCACCGGAAGTTCAGGAGTGGTGGCACCCTCTGGATCCAGAAGCTGAAGAGGAAGCTGGGATGCAGAGAGGACCCGGAGCCACAGCAGGTAAGGAAGCAGGTAAGTAAGCAGGACTGGAACCAGGAACAAAGCAGCAGGTAGTAGCCTGGAACGCAGGACTGGAACCAGGAACAAAGCAGCAGGTAGTAGCCTGGAACGCAGGACTGGAACCAGGAACAAAGCAGCAGGTAGTAGCCTGGAACGCTGGACTGGAACCAGGAACAAAGCAGCAGGTAGTAGCCTGGATCGCTGGACTGGAAGCTGGAACAAGCAGCAAGTAGTAGCCTGGAACGCAGGACTGGAACCAGGAACAAGGCAACAGGTAGTAGGCTGGATGCTGGACTGAAACCAGGAACAAAGCAGCAGATAGTAGCCTGGATCGCTGGACTGGAAGCTGAAACAAGCAGCAGGTAGTAGCCTGGAACGCTGGACTGGAACCAGGAACAAGGCAGCAGGTAGTAGACTGGAACGCTGGACTGGAACCAGGAACAAGGCAGCAGGTAGTAGGCTGGATACAGGTATCAGGCTGAGGGATGGTCAAACAAGCCGGAGGTCGGTATCGGTCGATCAGCAAAGGTACCAGGGACAACACAGAGGGATGATCAGGCAAGCCAAGAGGATCTGGTGCGGATAGCAGGATGGTCTAACAGGAAGCCAGGGCAGATAGCAGAGTACACAGGTCAGATCAGGTTAAGGCACACGGAACGCTGTAGAGCAGACAGCGGGGATAGAGTGTGACAGGCCGGTTTAAATAGCCCGCCTGGCACTAGCGGGAGTGCGCGTGCCCGTGTGTGACAGCACCCGTGAACGCGCGCACATGCGCAGTAGAACCCGCGGCCGTGTCCCCCTGCGTCTGGATCGCTGATTACTGGCAGGATCTTCATGACATTGCCCCCCCCAAGGGGCAGCCTCTGGATGCCCCTTTGAAGGAATTTCTCCGGATGGGCTCTTTTAAAAGATTGCAAAAGATTTTCAGCATGAATATTATCCTCGGGTTCCCAAGAATTTTCTTCTGGGCCGAACCCCCTCCATTTTATCAGAAATTGATTTTGGTTGCCTCTTCTCCTATGGTCCATGATAGCCTCCACCTCGAATTCTTCCTCCCCATCTACCAAAATTGGATCAGGAGGATCCGTACTTCGGCCTGGAAATGGGTTAGAAACAGAGGGTCTGAGTAGAGACACATGAAATACTGGATGCACTTTTAATGAATCCGGAAGTTCAAGTTCGTATGCCACCTCATTAATTCTTCGCTTGACAGGAAATGGTCCAAGAAACTTGGGACCCAATTTCTTTGATGGGCAAGCCATCCTGAGATTTACTGTAGACAACCATACCTGGTCCCCGGGTGTAAGTAACAGCTCACCTCGTCTCTTCTTATCAAAAGTTGCTTTATTATACTCCTGGGTCTTGGTCATGGTCTCCTGCAAAACTTGATTGTTGGAAGTGAAGAAGTCCAACCTCTCCTGAACTGCGGGTACTGTGCACTCTGGAAGAGAATTAGGCAGAAATAGAGGGTGGAAACCATAATTTGCAAAAAATGGGGTTTGTTTGATAGCGGAGTGAATAGAGTTGTTGTAGGCGAATTCAGCCAATGGAAGAACAGAAATCCAATCATCCTGGGCAAATGAAGAAAAACAGCGTAAATATTGTTCAAGAGTCTGGTTTGTTCTCTCTGTTTGCCCATTAGTCTGGGGATGATAAGCAGATGAAAATGAGAGTTCAATCTTCAATGTTTTGCACAGAGACCTCCAGAATCGGGAGGTAAACTGTACCCCCCGATCTGAAACGATATTAACTGGTACCCCATGGAGCCTGATGACTTCTCTAATGAATGCCTGTGCCGTTTCTGTAGCTGAGGGAGTGCCCTTCATTGGGACAAAGTGAGCCATCTTCGACAACCGGTCTACTATGACAAAAATTGAGGTGAAGCCCCCAGCCGGAGGTAATTCGACAATAAAATCTATAGAAAGCATCTTCCAAGGCCTATCTGGGACAGGTAATGGCTTTAGCAAACCCCATGACTTGGTCCTGTGCCCCTTGTTCCTGATACAGGTGGTACAGGATTCAACAAATCTCCTACAATCTTCACGTAACTGAGGCCACCAAAAGGTACGCTGTACCAGATCAGTAGTCTTAGCCATTCCAAAATGCCCAGCCAATGCATGGTCATGACAGAGTTCTAGTACTGAAACTCGTAGTTCTTCAGGTATAAAGATCCTATTCTCATGCCATAATAACCCATCCTTAACTTGGAGTTCTGACCTAATAGTAGACCCCAACTCTGCGGAAGCCTGCCTAATCTGGGAAAGCAAGTCTCCCTGAAGCAACAGAAAATTCCCCGGGGACAGAATGGTGTCTGGAGGGGAAACCTCTTGGGGCTTGTGAAACATCCTGGATAGGGCATCAGGTTTGGTATTCTTGGAGCCGGGGCGATAAGTGACATGAAAGGAGAACCTGGAGAAAAAGAGGGCCCACCTGGCTTGGCGTGGCTTCAACCTTTTTGCAGACCTCAAATACTCCAGGTTCTTATGACCTGTAAAAATTAAGACTGGATGAGCAGCACCCTCTAGCAGATAGTGCCACTCCTCCAACGCTGATTTGATAGCCAATAACTCTCTGTCACCTACATCATAATTTCTCTCTGCCGTGGACAATTTACGAGAGAAGAAGGGCACAGGATATAACAGGGCCTTAGTTCCCTGTCTTTGGGACAACACTGCCCCTACTGCAATTTCGGATGCGTCCACCTCTAGTACAAATGGCAGAGAGGAATCTGGATGTTTTAGCACGGAAGCAGAAGTAAAAAGGCCCTTGAGAGTCTCGAAAGCCTTTTGAGCCTCAGCAGACCAGTGGAAACGTGTACCCTGTTTAGTTAGCTGTGTGATGGGTGTGATGATGACTGAAAACCCCTTAATAAATTTACGGTAAAAATTAGCGAATCCAACGAATCGCTGGATCCCCTTTTTATCTGTCGGGACTGGCCAGTCTAGTACTGCAGTGACCTTTTGAGGGTCCATCTTAATGCCCTTGCTGGAAATGATTAACCCCAAAAATGGAATACTTTCCTGTTCAAATTCACATTTCTCAGCTTTTGCATATAGACCGTGTTGTCGAAGTCGGGCCAACACACTTCTGACGTGCCTGCGATGGGATTCAAGGGAACAAGAAAAAATTAATATGTTGTCTAAATAGACGATAACAAACAGATCTAGAAAGTCTCGTAAAACATCATTGATGAAGTACTGGAATGTAGCAGGGGCATTACACAGACCGAACGGCATCACAAGGTATTCAAGATGTCCATAACGGGTACGAAAGGCGGTCTTCCATTAGTCTCCGTCCCTAATACGAACCAAATTGTAGGCTCCGCGGAGGTCAAGCTTAGTGAATATGGTAGCTGTCCCAAGTCTTTGGAACAACTCTGGTACCAGGGGAAGAGGGTAACGGTTCTTTACAGTGATCTTGTTCAGCTCGCGGTAATCTACACATGGTCTGAGGGTCTTGTCTTTCTTTTGTACAAAGAAAATACCTGCACCTGCTGGAGACGTGGATGGACGAATGAAGCCTTTCTTTAGATTCTCATCGATATATTCTTTTAAAGCCCCTTGTTCCACTTCCGTCAAAGGAAATATTCTTCCAAAAGGTATCTCAGCACCAGGGAGTAATTCGATAGGACAGTCATAGGCCTGGTAAGGGGGTAAGACCTCTGCCCCCTGCTTGCTGAATACATCTAAGAAATCATGATATGCAGAAGGGATGGAAAGGTGTAGACTAGGATCTGTGTTCAAACAGAGCAGGGTAGGGTTCTCCTGAGTGTTCTGAAGTCTACAAGACTGTTGGCAATATGGGGAAGAAAAGGTAACTTCACCTGTGATCCAATTTATGTCAGGATTGTGGGCCTGTAACCATGGCATGCCGAGGATTATGGGGAACAGAGGTGAAGCGATGATATCTAGGCGTAACAGTTCTTGATGAGAATTGGAGATGGAAACAGGTATTGGAACAGTCTCTTGGGTAACAGGCCCAGACTTAATGGCTGTTCCATCAGCTAGGTGGATGGAAAGTCCATGGGCTTTAGGCAACAGAGGTATCCGATGTTGGGTAGCAAAAAGAGAGTCCATGAAACAACTGCAAGCTCCAGAGTCAATAATGGCGGTTATTTGCAGAGTCTCTCCTGGAAGCTGTAACAGGAGAGAGAGAGCAAGGTGAGTAGTGTTCTTAACCAGAGGTGCAACATAGTCAGTGGACAGGGATAGGCACTTACGGAGTTTAAGGGGACAGTTCCTGACATAGTGCCCAGGTTCCCCACAATACAGGCACAGATTATTCACTCGACGACGTTGTCGTTCCTCCTGAGTAAGAGAAGGCCGCAGAACCCCTCATTGCATTGGCTCAGGTGGGTTAAACGTAGAGATTGGTGGTGCTGGTGACGAATGATGGGGAACTTTAGGGGTAACCCAAGTTGGGCGAGAAGTTCCCATAGCTCTCTCAGTCCTATGTTCTCTTAGACGTCGATCGATCTGGATGGTTAGATCGATCAATGCATTCAAAGTCTGTGGGGTACTCACCCTGGCCAATTCATCCTTCAGAGAGTCAGAAAGTCCCATTCGAAACTGATAGCGGAGAGCCGCATCATTCCAATTTGTGTCCGCACTCCATTTTCTGAATTCCGCCACATAGTCCTCTGCAGCCCTGCGACCCTGCTGAAGGGTGTGCAAAGCCGCTTCTGCGGTCACGGACAGCTGGGGGTCATCATACAGCTGACCTAGCGCGTCAAAAAAGGTGGGGAGATTAGTCAGGGACACGTCCTTTTGCTCCAAGAGGCAGTGGGCCCAGGTTTGGGGGTCACCAGAAAGCAGAGAGATTACGTAGCCCACCTTAGTAGCCTCCAGGGAAAAGGTACGTGGCTGAAGAGCAAAGAACAATTCACAGGAGTTGCGGAAAGCCCTGAATTTGAGACGATTTCCGGAGAAACGTTCAGGCGTCGGGACCTTGGGTTCTGGAGGGAGCATCACCACTGTTGAGGAAGGCCCCACTGAAGGAGCAGGAGCGGAAGGAACTCCCTGAGCCTCAATGGGATTAGACAAGGTTAACACTCGTTCCTCCAGCCTGGTGTAACCTTGCTGTAGATTCTTGACTGCTTCAGTCAATCCTGCCAGGTGTGCACAAAGTTCCTCCATGGGAGACGTTCCCTGCTCAGGCTCAGACATGGCTGTCTGCTACTGTCACGTACCTGGTAGGTTTTGAGCCCGAAGTGCAGAGAAGGACCTCCCTTACAGCTCCCACTCCTGTTCCTCTGTAATGGAGACAGAAGGCCAGGAGTGAGGAGTGGTATGGGTGCCTGGCAGGATCGACAGTCACCGGAAGTTCAGGAGTGGTAGCACCCTCTGGATCCAGAAGCTGAAGAGGAAGCTGGGATGCAGAGAGGACCCGGAGCCACAGAAAGTAAGGAAGCAGGTAAGTAAGCAGGACTGGAACCAGGAACAAAGCAGCAGGTAGTAGCCTGGAACGCTGGACTGGAACCAGGAACAAAGCAGCAGGTAGTAGCCTGGAACGCTGGACTGGAACCAGGAACAAAGCAGCAGGTAGTAGCCTGGAATGCTGGACTGGAACCAGGAACAAGGCAGCAGGTAGTAGGCTGGATGCTGGACTGGAACCAGGAACAAGGCAGCAGGTAGTAGACTGGAACGCTGGACTGGAACCAGGAACAAAGCAGCAGGTAGTAGCCTGGATCGCTGGACTGGAAGCTGGAACAAGCAGCAGGTAGTAGCCTGGAACGCTGGACTGGAACCAGGAACAAGGCAGCAGGTAGTAGACTGGAACGCTGGACTGGAACCAGGAACAAGGCAGCAGGTAGTAGGCTGGATACAGGTATCAGACTGAGGGATGGTAAAACAAGCCGGAGGTCGGTATCAGTCGATCAGCAAAGGTACCAGGGACAACACAGAGGGATGGTCAGGCAAGCCAAGAGGGTCTGGTGCAGGCGGATAGCAGGATGGTCTAACAGGAAGCCGGGTCAGATAGCAGAGTACACAGGTCAGATCAGGTTAAGGCACACGGAACGCTGTAGAGCAGACATCGGGGATAGAGTGTGACAGGCCGGTTTAAATAGCCCGCCTGGCACTAGCGGGAGTGCGCGCGTGCCCGTGCGTGACAGCACCCGTGAACGTGCGCGCATGTGCAGTGGAACCCGCGGCCGTGTCCCCCTGCGTCTGGATCGCTGATTACTGGCAGGATCTTCATGACAGGACCTCATCTTTCCTGGGGAAGGGACACCTTCTCATATGGAAACAGCGACCCCCTTCTAACTCGGAGACAAGGACCCTATCATCTCCCCTGGGGACAGGGCCCCTATCATCTCCCCTGGCAACACCAACAGGGACCCCTTCTTCTTTGGGGACAGGGCCCCAACCATCTTCCCTGTGGATGGGAACCCCATCTCCCCTGCGGACAGGGACCCCTTCTCACTTGAAGACAGGGACCCCTTCTCACTTGGGGACAGAGACCTTGTCAACTCCCCTGGCAACAGGGACCCCTTCATCTCCCCTGGGGACAGGGCCCTCTTCATCTCCCCTGGCAACAGGGACCCCTTCTTCTCTGGAGGCATGGCCCCCACCATCTTCCCTGGGAATGGGAAATCCCATCTCCTCTGCGGACAGGGACCCCTTCTTACTTGGGGACAGGGACCCCTTCTTACTTGGGGACAGGGACCCCTTCTTACTAGGGGACAGGGACCCCATCTAACCTGCGGACAGGGACCCCATCTCACCTGCGGACAGGGACCCCGTCTTACCTGGGGACAGGGACCCCATCTCTGTGCACTGAGAAAGAGTGTCATGACACCAGCATTGAGATAGAGAACACTGACACCAGCACTGAGATAGAGAACACTGACACCAGCACTGAGAGCATGCCAGCACTGACACCAGCGTTGAGATAGAGGTCACTGACACCAGCGAGATGGAGACGGAGATAGAGCACCCTGACATCAGCGTCAGATAGAGGACACTGACACCAGCTCCAAGACACACTGCACTGAGATAGAGTGCCCCAACACCAGCACTGAGAGTACACGGATGCCAGTGCTGAGAAGGTACACTGACGCCAGCGTTGAGATAGAGGATACTGACACCAGCACTTTAAGGTTCTTAATATATGCAGTTTATACAGTTAATTTGTGTAGCTTAATTTTTTTTTTTCATTACGGGTGTGAGTGGGGCCTCATGTCTAAGTTTTGCCTAAGGCCTCACAAAGCCTAGAGCCGCCTCTGAGGGCCAATCACAGCATAAACAGAAGCCATTTATCTGCATTTTTCTCCTCATGATCAGCTTGAAGAGAGAAGAAAGCCAGTAACTGGCTTCTGTTGCAGGGACATTGGCCCCACACAGTGCCCATTAGTGCTGCTTATCAGTGCCAACTAGAGCCTACTAGTGGCACCTATCAGTGCCCATCAGTGCCACCTCTCAATGCCTACCAGTGCCCAAGAGTGCCACCTATCAGTGCAGCCTCATCAGTGCCACCTCATCAGTGCCCACCAGTGCTGCTTCATCATTAGTGCAGCCTCATCAGCACACATCAGTGAAGGAGAAAAATTACCTGTTTGCAAAATTTTTTGTTTTTTTTCAAAATTGTCAATATTTTTTTTGTTTTTTAGCAAAAGAATGCAAATCCCATTGGAGATTAAATACCACCAAAAGAAAGCTCTATTTGTGTGGAAAAAATGATAAACATTTTGTTTGGGTACAGTGTTGCATGACTGCTCAATTGTCATTCAAAGTGTGACAGTGCTGAAAGCTGAAAATTGGCCTGGGTAGGAAGTGCCCAGTAAGCAAGTGGTTAAATTGCCTTGCTCATTCCCAGTGTGCCTTCACCTGGTCAATATCTCCAGTGTGTCTCTGCTGTGTTCCTGTTATGACTGCCTCGCGGACGTTTCTTCTGGTTCCTGATTCTGATCTTTGGCTTCCTAACTCTGGCTTATGTTTTTGACTGCGTTCCTGATCTGTATTATTTTAACTATTACATTAAAGGTGTGATTTTAACTGCATTATCTGTCTCTGCCTGGTTCATGGTCCCTGACGCCATCCCAAATCTACATACCAGGAAGTGATAAATCTTTCTAAGAAATACAGCAGGGGCTAAGGTAAGGCCTTGTTATAAAAATCCAAAAAAGCTTTTATTTTTCTGAAACAGAGGTACATTAATGATACATTGAAAAGTTACATAGAAAAAAAAAAAAGTGAACGTAGCCTTTGTGGTATAAGTGGTGTTATGGAACAGTGTCATTTTCAAGGATAGTGTCAACAATGCCATATTCTGGCATCACATATTTTAGAAGCTTAATTGATATTTGAACTTATTCCTTTTCGCTTGGCATAAATATAGCAACAACATTTTACTTTGATTAATTTGGAAAATTAAAGGGGTTGTAAAGGTAAATTTAAAAAAAAAAAAAAAATAACAAACATGTTATACTTACCTTCACTGTGCAGCTCGTTCTGCACAGAGTGGCCCCGAACCTGGTCTTCTGGGGTTCCTCGGCGGCTGTTTCAGCTCCTCCCCGCAAGCATTAACCACCTTAATGCGAGCTCCCTGGCATGGTGGTTAGTGCTTGCGGGCGCGCTTCCGTGATACAGCCGGCGGCTATAGCCGCTCACTGTATCACTCGGCCCCGCCCCCCAGCGCGCCGCGTCATTGGATGTGATTGACAGCAGCGCG
Source organism: Lithobates clamitans (assembly GCA_037952925.1). Classification (NCBI taxonomy): domain Eukaryota; kingdom Metazoa; phylum Chordata; class Amphibia; order Anura; family Ranidae; genus Lithobates; species Lithobates clamitans. Next base: position 517,686 of record JBBGZY010001426.1, on the reverse strand, counting down.
AGCCAATGGCTGCGCTGCTTCCAATCCATCCACTGTAGCCAATCAGCGGCCAGGGTGAGCGGAGGAATAGATGTCGGGAATGCGAAGCTGACTTTTGAGGCGTCAGGTAAGTAAAACAGGGGGGGCTGGGGGCGGCGGTATTGTCAGAAGTTTTTTCATAGAATGCATTAAGGTGAAAAAATTTTTACCTTTACAACCCCTTTAACAATACCTTATTAAGTAGATTTGGCTGTGATTGATTTACAAATAGGTTATAGTACCATCGTTGGGCGGCAACATTGGGCAGCAACATTGGGCGGCACAGTGGTGTAGTGGTAGCACTCTCGCCTAGCAGTAAAAAGGGTTGCTGGTTCGAATCCCAACCACAACACTACCTGCCTGGAGTTTGCATGTTCTCCCTGTGCCTGCGTGGGTTTCCTCCGGGTACTCCGGTTTCCTCCCACACTCCAAAGACATGCTGGTAGGTTAATTGGCTTCTGTCCAAAAAAAATAATTGACCATGGATTGTGGGCTCCTTGAGGGTAGGGATGTGAGTGTGGAGCACTGCATACAGTGACGGCGCTATATGGGTACCTTAAATAAATAATAAATGAGCATCTTAATGAGACACAATGTACAGGGATAGGGATAATTGTAGACACTCACCCACACTCACTCAGGTTAAACTAGATGGACTGGTGTCTTTATTCAACCTTACTATTATTTTTAAAAAGCACCAATAGGCATGTTTTGACCAGTGCAAGTAGCAGCCACAGAAATCCAAAAGCCACAGGAAAGGTAAAGCCCTCGACTTTATAAAAATCAGTCGATGTCAAAACAGTTTAATAGTGTAGTTTGTGTTTTTTTTTTTCACAGAACCACGCTGCAGTGTCTGTGAAGTTTAATAAAATGTCAAAACAGACTGCACAAAAACATTTCTAAAACCACAACCCGACATCCTTTCAATTTTTCCCCTTCATCCCTGTATTATTCCCAAAACAAATCAAAATGCAGACTTTAGGTATGTGTTTTGGTAGACATTGTCTAGTGTCAGGAAAGCATTTGAATAGGCAGCATATAGAAAGAGACAAGGCATGTTTTATTTATAAATAGAAATTGGTGTGCATTATTTGAGAGGTAAATGTCACAAATATTGTACAGTGGTTGCAAAAAGCAGCTCCAGATGACAGCAGACACCAGCCTAAAAGAAGAGAAAGAAGGTGTTGCAACACTGAGATAGCTGAGCATTTCTATTTTGACCTCTTCCTCCACCCCCTACTCCACTTCTTCCTCCCACTATTACTCCCCTTCCTCTTTCACCTCTTCCTCCTTCGTCTACTCCTATCCTTCCTCCTTCATTTCTTCTTTCTCCACCTCCTTCTATGTGGATTTTGGCATGAGGAGAGGGGAGTTTTTCACCTCTCCAGTGGCTCATCATCTAGGATGTCTACAACATTTTGGCTCATTTTGAAGCAGCAACTAAAATGATGAGCTGCGAAGAGGCAGGGATTAGTGACACATGCTGGTGCATGTGATAAGGTGTGTGTTCATACATGTGTTAGCATGAATAAGTGTGCATTTCCAACACAAGCTTTGCTGCCAAGAGTCCCATTGATCTTTGCCCCATATCCTGTCAAGCCTTCTGCCCATTGTCTTGGTACCTCTGCTGCCTGTCTGTTATTTACCCTGGCCTGGCTCCTGCTTCTGAAATAGTACCTCTGCTGCCTGGCTTTTGCTAACCTTGCCCATCCTGAATAACACGCTTCCCCTTCTACCTGCAAGTTCACACGGCTGACCTGTGTTCCAGCTTTTGGCGCAGACCTGATCCGAGCATCTTCAGCAACACAGCAGGTTCCAGATTCCTGATTTTATTTTTGCTGTATCTGGACCCACAGCAGGTCACTCCTCAGGGATATTTGGGCAGGAGGTGCAAGCCAAACATTCTTGTAAGCTTGGTCTCTACCAGATACACAACAACAGCAGTCATATTTTTTGTATTACCTTATATTTAAGAAATCCCTTAAGAAAACAGCAAAACCACCTTATTCTCCTCAAATGATACGTTTAAAAATGACAACTGTCATAAATTCTCCATCCAATGACAACTTATAATGACAATGCACACATGTCCTGCTTTTAACACATATTAAATATATACACTAAAGCTCCATGCACACTGGGTTTAAAAAAATGCCAGTTCCCTTGGCAGAAAAAAAACATATAGAGCGGTTTTGTGCATAGTTTAGATGAGTTTAGGAGAGTTTTGCATTTTCTGGCAGAAAGCTCCAAGCAGAAATGCAAACCAAAAGGGTTTTTATTTCCTGCCTCTAAACATTGAGCTTAATATATGCCTCTACTATATCTTTTTCGCCCTATCATGCATGGACTCAGTGGCGGAATTACCAGGGTCGCACCAGACGTATTTGCGACTGGGCCCTGTCATCACGCCACTATGGGGGGGGGGCCCACCGCCAGAAGGTTCTTCTGCTAGTTACTCAGAGGCAATGATGGGTGAGTGTATTATTACTGCACAGCGGATCGCTCACCCAGAGCCATCGGGAGGCAGAAGCTGTGTACTTTTCTCAGCCGCTCAGTCAGGTACAGTGAAGGGGAGGAGCCAGGGGAGGTCTCAGACGTCTGAGGAAACCCCATCTTGGGATAGTGACCTGGAGACATGTGAAGGGAGTCGGAGCATATACAGAACATGGAGCATAGAGTCCTAAGCTGACACTAAGAGAACGAGTGCAAGTGAGTAACATAGATCCCAACCCACACCAATGCTGCTACTGATCCCATCACCCTCCAGCACTGGCACTGCTCCCATCCTACCACCACTGTCACACTGATCCCAACACCCCCCAGCATCTGCCAGTGATCCCTCCCACCCCCCTAGCATCTGCCGGTGATTCCACCCCCCCAGCATCTGCCAGTGATCCCACCCCCCCCAGCATCTGCCAGTGATCCCAACACCCCTCCACCATCTGCCAGTGATCCCTCCCACCCCCCTAGCATCTGCCAGTGATTCCACCCCCCCCAGCATCTGCCAGTGATCCCAACACCCCCTCCCAGCATCTGCTAGTGATCCCAACACCCCCCCAGCATCTGCCAGTGATTCTACCCCCCCAAGCATCTGCCAGTGATTCCACCCCCCCAAGCATCTGCCAGTGATTCCCCCCCCCTTAAGCATCTGCCAGTGATTCCACCCCCCCAAGCATCTGCCAGTGATCCCAACACCCCCCCCCCCAGCATCTGCCAGTGATTCCACCGCCCCCAAGCATCTGCCAGTGATCCCAACACCCCCCCCAGCATCTGCCAGTGATTCCACTGCCCCCAGCATCTACCAGTGATTCCACCCCCCCCGCGTCTGCCAGTGATTCCACCCCCCCAGCATCTGCCAGTGATCCCAACACCCCCCCCCCAGCATCTGCCAGTGATCCCAACACCGCCCCAGCATCTGCCAGTGATCCCAACACCCCCCTTGCATCTGCCAGTGATCCCAACACCCCCCCCTTGCATCTGCCAGTGATCCCAACACCCCCCCAGCATCTGCCAGTGATCCCAACACCCCCCTCCAGCATCTGCCAGTGATCCCAACACCCCCCTCCAGCATCTACCAGTGATCCCAACCCCCCCCCCGCATCTGCCAGTGATCCCAACACCCCCCGCATCTGACAGTGATCCCAACACCCCCCCAGCATCTGCCAGTGATCCCAACCCCCCCCAGCATCTGCCAGTGATCCCAACACCCCCCAGCATCTGCCAGTGATAACACCCCCCCAGCATCTGCCAGTGATCCCAACACCCCCCAGCATCTGCCAGTGATCCCAACACCCCCCCAGCATCTGCCAGTGATCCCAACACCCCCCCCAGCATCTGCCAGTGATTTCACCGCCCCCAGCATCTGCCAGTGATCCCAACACCCCCCCAGCATCTGCCAGTGATCCCAACACTCCCCCAGCATCTGCCAGTGATTCCACCCCCCCAGCATCTGCCAGTGATTCCACCCCCCCAGCATCTGCCAGTGATCCCAACAACCCCCCCCAGCATCTGCCAGTGATCCCATCCACCCCCCTTCAGCATCTGACAGTGATCCCAACCCCCCCAGCATTTGCCAGTGATCCCACCCAACACCCCCAGCATCTGCCAGTGATCCCACCCCCCCCCCACCATCTGCCAGTGATCCCACCCACCCCCCCACCATCTGCAAGTGATCCCACCCACCCCCCCAGCCATCTGCCAGTGATCCCAACACCTCCTAGCATCTGCCAGTGATCCCCCCAGCATCTGCCAGTGATCCCAACACCCCCCCAGCATCTGCCAATGATTCCACCCCCCCAGCATCTGCCAGTGATCCCAACACCCCCCCAGCATCTGCCAGTGATCCCAACACTTCCCCAGCATCTGCCAATGATTCCACCCCCCCAGCATCTGCCAGTGATCCCACCCAACACCCCCCAGCATCTGCCAGTGATCCCACCCACCCCCCCTACCATCTGCCAGTGATCCCAACACCTCCTAGCATCTGCCAGTGATCCCACCACCCCCCCAGCATCTGCCAGTGATTCCACCACCCCCCCAGCATCTGCCAGTGATCCCACCACCCCCCAGCATGTGACAGTGATCCCACCCCTCTTTAGCATCTTACAGTGATCCCAACCACCCGCCCTTCAGCATCTGACAGTGATCCCAACCACCCCCTTCAGCATCTGACAGTGATCCCAACCACCCCCCTTCAGCATCTGACAGTGATCCCAACCACCCCCCTTCAGCATCTGACAGTGATCCCAACCACCCCCCCTTCAGCATCTGACAGTGATCCCAACCACCCCCCCCTTCAGCATCTGACAGTGATCCCAACCACCCCCCTTTAGCATCTGACAGTGATCCCAACCACCCCCTCTTCAGCATCTGGCAGTGATCCCAACCCCCCCAGCATCTGCCAGTGATCCGATTCCCCCCCCAGCACCTGCCAGTGACCCGATTCCCCCCCCCCAGCATCTGCCAGGGATTAGTCCACCCCTCCCTCCCAGCACTGCCCCTGATCAATCCCCCTTCCCTACAGCATTACCACTGATCGCATTATCACCAGCACTGCCACTGATCCCATCCACCCTAGCAGCACATCTACCATCCCCCACACAGCACTGCCACCAGGGGAGTAACTACAGGGGTCACAGTTGCGATCTGGCCTCATGCTTTACGGGGGCCCATTCCCCAATGTACACCTGGATAGGAGGAGCGGCACATAGAGGAAACGATCCCCTCCATTTTCCTCATGTAGAAAAGTGGAGAGATTGATTCCTCTATACGCCCTCCCCCCTCCGTTCCTCCTATCCAGCTTTTTTCTGCTGCTCCTGGGCCCCTGTCCTCTGTCCTGGCCCTCCTGCAGTATTGCTGGGGGATTTGTCAGGATGGAGAGCAGGGAAAGGGCTGGTAAATATGTTATTTACCGGCCCCTTCTTTGTCTGAATGGACAGAGTCAGGGATCAGTACCGATCACTAACTCTGTTCATTTATAACTATCTTAACTATGCTTTAGTTTGTGAATGAAAGGGAAGATTATGTGCAGCTGAGGTTGCAGAGAAGGAGATTGGGAGCTCTGTTTAGACCCCTGATATCTTACCGAAGCCCCCCAATGGGGCTCCTAAACAGAATGTAAAAAAAATAACAAATAATAAATTGTAAAAAATAAATTGTAAAAAAATAAAATAAACAGTAAAAAAATAATAATAAAAAACTACTGACTACCACAGTCACAAAGGTTACGCTTGCGACCGAGCCCTGGCGTTCTGCCACTGGGCTTCGGGGGAAGGGTCCCAGGCTCATGAGAAGGGACCCCATCTGGAAGTCAGGGGGGGCCCTTCATGGTCTCTTGCACCGGGGCCCTGAAGGTTCTAGTTATGCCTCTGCATGGACTTATGGGATAACATAGAGCTGCTTCTAAAAGCAGAACAAAAAACTCCTGTAGAAGCAGCGATTTTTAAGCCAACGTGTATAGAGCCTAAGAGAATGCTACACATGTTAAATGGCTTCCCGCTCGGTCCATTGTAAATTTTTGCCAGAATGGGAGCCCTATTGTTCCTGGTGTACATCACATGACATCCGTCCCAGATTGTGCGGGAGCGTGGCCCATTCTGTCACCCGCTGTCTCCACTGGACACAGGGAATGACTGATAAGTGTACCAGCCAACTGTCAGTACCATGTGATTGCTGTGACAAGATCACATGACAATTGTATACAATAAATGGTTTTGATTCATGCCATTCGTTGTGTACAATGGTGTTGCTAGCTGTGATTGGTCAATGTGATCACATGGTACAGACAGGGCCAATCACAGCTCATCCTTACCATGTGATTAGCTGTGGCCAGTCACAGCTAACCGCAACAATACACTGTCAGTTCATCTGAGGCCAGGTGACGAATGCACACCGCTGGGGTTAGGAGTGCACAGCTAAGGTTGTGGACCCTTCGGCTGGGTGCTGCGGATGGAGCTCTGGGTGGCTCAGGAAAGCAGCTCCACCTGAACACTGACACGGACCAAGCAGGAAGCTAGAGCGTAAGATTCCCCAGGGCGTGGAGTCTAAGAGTCAGCAGGTATTCACCAGAGCCTCTAGTGGTGAGGATGAATTTGGCTGCAGCTGACTCCAGGTCACGGCCCCCGGGGGGGTCTCTCAGCTCATGCTCATGAACTGGCTCTGGTGGACAGAGCGGAAGCAGCAGTTTAGCATTAAGCACATGATAGTCAGAAGAACAAGCCAAGGTCGGGGCAACTAGCAGACAGGAATGGTCAGGAAGGCACCCCAAGGTCGGGGTTATTAGCAGACAGGAATAGTCAGAAGAACACACCACAGTCGGTACACGGAAGTCAGAGATAACATACAGGAGAAGCACAAAGCAGGAGGCAGAGAGTGGCCGCAGTTAGCTGCATCTGTCGGTCATTGTCTCAATACCCCATGCAAGGGAAAATACTCCCTGAGAGGGCGAGGGGGACTATTGCGGTAATAGATAAGGTGAAGTAATCAGTACAAAAAAGTAAAGTAACAAATATAAAAAAATTTCATTTTAATAGAAAACATGGTTAAAAAATTATGACAGTGTCACATACAGTTGTAATTAAAAACGGAAGCAGTAAATACAACCAATTGGATTACAACCCATAGTGATAGTGGACACAGATAGAGCTTGGATTCTCGACCGGTTTCGCGGTTTTAACCGCTTCCTCAGGAGAGCAGAATCTGTGGTACAACATACAGTAATTATAACCAATCCATAACAAAGAAATATATGTTATCAATGCAGCAAGATGTATTAAACACTACTTTAAACATTTACATACAATTTAAGTAGAAAAAGGATGAGCTCACCCGTTCAGTAATTCCCTGTGGGTGTACAAGGCCCCAAGTGGTTCCCCCTGTGGCGGACACAGGGGATGACAGACAGCCTCTAAATAAGTGAATTTTATAAAATTAAATACGATATGAACTAAGGAGTATATCAAAAAAGAAAAATGGAGTAGGGGGGGTGCCGGAAGTGTGTCTCTACAATAACAACCAGTGTGCAAGAGAAGAACCGAAAAAACAGTTAAGGTGAGTGACAGTGGGGAGAGAGGAGGGGAAGAAGGGGGGAAGAAAAGGGGGAGGGGTTGGGAAAGGAAATAGTGGTGGGGGGGAAGGGGAGGGAAAAGGGGGGGGGGAGGGGGTAGTTGGGGGGGGGGGAAGGATGGAGGGGGGGGAAAGGAGTGGGGGGGAAAAGGAAAGGGGAGGGAGGGGGGGGGAGAGGGAGACAGAGGGGAAGAAAAAGAGATGGGAGGGGGGGGGGAGTGAGGGCAGAGAAGGGAGAGTGTGGCAAGAAGGGACTAGATTGAGAGGAACTGCACACAGGGATAAGGAGCTAGCACTCACCCCTGGAGTACTAATTATTGTAGACACATAGGCTGGAGTGATTGCGGACCATATAGTAAAGAGTTCTGTAGTGGATATAAAGGAGTCATCAAACGCTGTAGGGATAGCACTGCAGGCCCCTCCTCCCATCCACACACAGGTGGGCTAGGAATATATACAAAAGAGGGTCACAGCCGAGGCTGCAAACAAAAATAGTAATGGATTACCATAACAACAAGATCATATAGAAAAGTAGCCCAACCATCAAGAACAGCCATCTAGAAAGGGTTCAGGTAGCAGGTTAAAAGTGGTATAAAAAAAGCAGGAGTATCAAAGAGGCACTCCAGCATTGCAGCAGGCGATCACACAGGGAACGCCGCATAAGTAAGGCACATGAGGAAGTTCCAGATTCAATAGGGGTACAGGTAGGGAGAAAGATATTGCTCAGAGCTGGAGAGATAGAGGGAGAGAGAGGGCGGCAGCACTTACCCACAGCGGTGTACATCAACGATTGCAGCGTCAGGAGGCTGTAAGCTCACATGGCGGCCATGTCCGGCCGCTATAAGAGCACCCCAACCCAGAAGTCAGGGACGGCGCAGGAGGCGGTCCCTGACGTCACCGGATCTGTTCGTCCGCACTGCGCAGGTGCAGTGTGAGGTGCTACTGCGCAAGCGCGCGCTCCTGTCAAGGGGAATCGAGTTCCCGAACGAGGAGACACAAGCAGCTGTGAAGCTGCCAGGGCGAACATGTGTCCGCCACAGAGAGAAGAAACTCGAGGCGGGACAGATCCACAGGGACATGAACTTGGTGGAGGTCATCCTTGTACAGCAAATCACGTAAAACATAATACAATATAATAAAAGTGAGCAAAGGAAATCTGTATATAGTATTGTATCTAAGCAACAAGAAATCAATACCAACGGCATGGAGGGAATTCACTACGGGCAGAAAGAAGGAAGAAGGGGAAAAAAAAGGCCGAGGGAGGGGGAGAAAGGGGGGGGGAGGGGGAGTGGGGGGGGGGAGGGAAAGAGGGGAAAAAAAAAAAAAAAGGGGGGGGGGGAAACTGGGGAAGGGGGGGGAAGGGGGGGGAAAGAAGGGGATGGAGGGGTGGGGAAAGGGGGGGGGGCCCGAGGGAAAAAGGGGGGGAAGAAGGGGGGGAAAAAAACGGGGAGGGAAAGGAAAAAGGGGGGGGGGAAGGGGGGCCATAGGGGATAATAGGGAAAAACAGAAAACGTGAAAAAAGGACCACACAAGGATCTCATAGGAAAGCCCTATAGGACACGGATTCATTTAAACCGGGGGGAATGGTGGCGTTGAGTCGCTCAATCCACAGAGATTCTCTCTGGAGTATCGAGCGATCCCAATCGCCACCCCTGGGATTGGGTTGAACAACCTCCAGTACCAAGAATTTAACCACGGAATTGTCGAATCTATGATGTAGGGCAATGTGTCGGCCGATAGTTGTTAGTTTACCATTTTCCGAGTCGTATAAGTGATCACCGATTCTCTGCCTAAGTTCCCTGATTGTTTTGCCCACGTATAGAAGGCTTTGCATACGCAGGTCATAAGGTAAACCACCCCTCTTGTACTGCAGTCGGCGAAGGTCCGTGGGACCAGAGTCTCGCCGTTAGGTAAAACCACAGTTCGGCTTTCATGAATCCAAGGGCACCGGGGGCATTCCCCACACTGGAAGGTGCCGTTGGGGCCACTTCTAGTGGATTTGGTGGGGTTGTAGTGGCTGGCCGTTAATCGGTCACGAAGTGATCGCGCTCTACGAAAGACCAATTCCGGTGTACGTCTGATGTATTTGGTTAGTACTTGATGATCAGCCAAGAGGTGCCAATGTTTGGCTAAGATACCACGGAGTATATTGTGGTGTGCAGAATAGGTCGTAATGAGTCTTACAGTTTCTAAGGGGGAGGTTTATTGCCTTTAAACAGTAAAGAGGTCCTTGGGCGTGATAGGGCCTTATTAAATGCCTTGCGCAAATTGGTGGAAGAATAGCCTCGTCGTAATAGGCGTTCGCGTAGTGCTTTAGCCTGGCGTATGAAGTCACTATGGTGTGTACAATTCCTACGTAACCGTAAATATTGGGCATACGGGATGCTCCGTACCAAGGGGTTAGGGTGGGCACTGGTGGCAAATAACAAAGTGTTACCAGCCGTGGGTTTCCTATAGAGGTCGGTGCCTAGTGTTCCGTCAGGTTGTTTGATGATCAATAAATCTAGGAAGGGGATTTGCTCAGTCTCAATTTTGAAAGTAAATTTGAGATTTAAGTCATTGTTATCCAATTGACGCAAAAAGTGTAGAAGTTTGTCTCTGGAGCCCGTCCATACCATAAAAAGGTCTCCCCCCCCCCCACTACCCCCTTCCCCCCTCCCCCCCCTTTTCCCTCCCCTTCCCCCCCCCCCCCGCTATTTTCCTTTCCCAACCCCCCCCTTTTCTTCCCCCCTTCTTCCCCTCCTCTCTCCCCACTGTCACTCACCTTAACTGCTTTTTCGGTTCTTCTCTTGCACACTGGTTGTTATTGTAGAGACACACTTCCGGCACCCCCCCACTCCATTTTTCTTTTTTGATATACTCCTTAGTTCATATTCCGTATTTAATTTTATAAAATTCACTTATTTAGAGGCTGTCTGTCATCCCCTGTGTCCGCCACAGGGGGAACCACTTGGGGCCTTGTACACCCACAGGGAATTACTGAATGGGTGAGCTCATCCTTTTTCTACTTAAATTGTATGTAAATGTTTAAAGTAGTGTTTAATACATCTTGCTGCATTGATAACATATATTTCTTTGTTATGGATTGGTTATAATTACTGTATGTTGTACCACAGATTCTGCTCTCCTGAGGAAGCGGTTAAAACCGCGAAACCGGTCGAGAATCCAAGCTCTATCTGTGTCCACTATCACTATGGGTTGTAATCCAATTGGTTGTATTTACTGCTTCCGTTTTTAATTACAACTGTATGTGACACTGTCATAATTTTTTAACCATGTTTTCTATTAAAATGAAATTTTTTTATATTTGTTACTTTACTTTTTTGTACTGATTACTTCACCTTATCTAGTACCGCAATAGTCCCCCTCGCCCTCTCAGGGCGTATTTTCCCTTGCATGGGGTATTGAGACAATGACCGACAGATGCAGCTAACTGCGGCCACTCTCTGCCTCCTGCTTTGTGCTTTTGTAATAGACATTTGGGATGATGGTACTTTTATTGGGTATTGTATCTGTTGGACCTAGACGCTGTTTCCTTATAGATAACATACAGCAGGATGCCACACCAGAAGCCTAAACACAACTGTTGCTCGGACAAGGCTGGCTTGCAGTGCACGGAGTTAAATAGTGTTTCCTGTTAGAGGCAGGGGTGGAGCCATGCTGATAGAAGATTACTTAAACACACAGGTGTGAGAGCACGGTCCCTAAGCTGATACACAGACCAGAGAGGTAAGCAAACAGACAGGGCATAAAACATTACTGCAGATTCATGACATACACACTGAATCTAAAAATATAGGTGGTGAACCACAAAGAGAAATATTATATTCTCAATAGAGTGTTGCCAACATCCAAGTATTTATTGTATAAAGGACCTTAAAAAGGGACACAAGTACCCCCCAGTACAATGGGACTTTATGGGCAAACAAAAAGAAAATTATATATCATAAAATATCATTTATTTATAAAAAAAAGTTAAAAAGCATGTATAAAAGCATGACAGTTTATACAGTGCAGTTTGTGCAAAACAAAGGAGAAGTTTACACATGATACACTATTTACAACTTCAAAGATGAACATAGATTTCCTCCATTAGCCTGACATGTTTCAGTAAAATTATCCCTTCCTCAGAGGCATTTTTAGGAGAAGGTATAGATACATTTGGAATCAGAATGTATCTATACCTTCTCCTAAAAATGCCTCTGAGGAAGGGATAATTTTCCTGAAACATGTCAGGCTAATGGAGGAAATCTATGTTCATCTTTGAAGTTGTAAATAGTGTATCATGTGTAAACTTCTCCTTTGTTTTGCACAAAATGCACTGTATAAACTGTTGTCATGCTTTTATACATGCTTTTTAACTATTTTTCAAATTAAATTATATTTTATGATATATAATTTTCTTTTTGTTTGCCCATAAAGTTCCATTGTACCGGGGGGTACTTGTGTCCCTTTTTAGGGTCCTTATACAATATACACTGAATCTATTTCAATCAGTAAAAATGCTTGCTTATAAGCAATCATAGTGAATTAAGAAAAAAATCCAAATCACCTCCCCAGATTAGTATAGTGTTACAATGGTAACATTGTACTACTCTGTTCACAATATAAAAGAAAAAAAGAAAATGAAAAAAAATATATATATTTTTTTTTATACTATCACCAGTCAGTGCCTCTGCTCACCAACACACCAGTTATATCATGATGCTGTACTACACTGGTGATAGTATGTAAAAAATTTTTTGAAAAAAAACCCCCCCAATTTTTTAAATGTTTATATTTTCCAAAAAAAATTTGACAAAAAGTTGCTACTTCAAAAAACGTGCCATACTTCTTATTAAATACTATATACTATATAATTGGACTGGCTACTTTTCAAAAATGGGTAATTTGGGGGGATATTAGTACTGTTCTGGCATTTTCGGGCCTCAAGAAATGAGGCAATCAGTACATCAGGATTGATAACATTTTTAGATATACCATAGTTTGTGGACGCTATAACTTTCCTACAGACAAAATACTATACACTGATTTGGGTTATTTTCACCACAAAAATGTAGCAGTATATATTTTGGCCTTAAATGTTTGAAGAAAGATTTTTTATTTACAACATTTTATAACAGAAACAAAAGGAAAAAATGTCAGTCTTTTTTGAACCCCAGTGGTGATTAAATGCAACCAAAAGACAGCTCTATTTGTGTGGAAAAAATGATAAAAGTTTCATATGGTTTTGCATGACCGCGCAATTGTCATTCAAAGTGTGACAGAACTGGAAGCTGAAAATTGGCCAGGGCAGAAAGGTTAAAAGTATTGAGTTGGTTTAAACCCATGCATACATTTAAAATACAAAGATCTTTAACCTGGAAGAAATCCTATCCCATTGCTTAAATGTATTCTTCTGGTTCAGGAAGTTATAAACATTTGCATGTCAGCATTCATTCCTGGTTAGTGAACAGCCCTTCATATGCAACAGTTTCCCACGCTTAAATATCAACACTTATGCCGCGTACACACGAGCGGACTTTTCGACTGGACTGGTCCGACGGTCTATCCGAAGGACTTTTGGCGGACTTTCGACGGACTTTCTGAACAAACGGACTTGCCTACACACGATCACACCAAAGCCCGACGTATTCGTACGTGATGACGTACGACCGGACTAAAATAAGGAAGTTGATAGCCAGTAGCCAATAACTGCTCTAGCGTCGGTTTTCATCCGTTGGACTAGCATACAGACGAGCGGACTTTTCGATAGGAACTGGGTCCGGTGGAGTTCCGACATAAAGATTTAAAACATGTTCCAAATCTAAAATCCGTCAGATTTTCTACCGAAAAAGTCTGCTGTAGGTCCGATGAAGCCCACACACAGTTGAATTGTCCGTCGGACCAGTCCAGTCGAAAAGTCAGGTTGTGTGTACGCAGCATAAGGATTACAGCAAAGCTGCATGACCTCTAGTCATTCCAGGAATCTAAGTGATATCGCTATGAGCAACAAGCCCACAAAATCCCATGCAAATAGAATATATGTAGGACCTGTCTATATGCACAAAATACCAGATCTGCTTCTACTATAAACTATACAGCTTATAAGCACTTCCTTGGTTAGGAAACACACAGTTTGAATGTATCAGCTTCTATACCAAGCAGTTAGCAACATTGTAATGTGTATGCAGGGCTATCAAGAATATTTGTGTCTGTCCTCCAGCATTAACTGTACAGAGCTGGTAACAGCTTCAGACTCAGTTGTACTATAAACACAAATTGCACAAACTGCAATTCATCACATAGTATAGCTTGTTCCTCTAGTACAGGAAGCTAAAGGTCTGCACACTCGCTGCTCCCCCTTTCCAGACTGCATACCCGGATAAGGGTCTTGTATAAGATTTTAGTGAGTCCCACATCTTTTTTTTTTGCACAAACAAAATACTGTATATTGTACGAAAAAAATCCAAAAAAACGTAGCATTTAGTTGATGGCTAGAGAAATGTCATTTGTGGCGAAAGTCGGTCAGGAGTGGATTGTTTCGGCAATCTGTGTATTTTGCTTTGGCATGTCAGAAGGTGTTATTCATGCCGCGTACACACGGTCAGATTTTCCGACGGAAAAGGGAGCTTTTTGTTGGAAATTCCGACAAAATTGGCTTTCACAGGGGTGACTTCACCCCATTTGATGAAGGCAATATCAACACATTTTGGACAACCTAATGTCTGATATTGCCTTCATCTAATGAAGGCAATATCAACCCATTTTGGACATACTAATGTCTGATATTGCCTTCAAATTTCTCAAAGTTGTAAGTTCCTGAGTTGTGTATTGTTTTAGGCTTTTAAACATGCCTGTTTACTACAAAAAAGGCTATTTTGTACTGTCAAACGCAAAAATGTTATTCCAAAAATAAGTTGGTTTGTTCAAAAGCCCTTTTCTAACTCACATGTGAATGTGCACAGAGTAAAATTTTTGAAAAACAACAATGTGTGGCTTCTTCTTTCAATGCCCAATAGCAGTTTTGGTACTAAGTTGGTGTTTACAGTGACAATGGGGGTTATTTACTAAAGGCAAATCCACTTTGCACTACAAGTGCACTTTCAGTGCAGTTTCAAGTGCACTTTTGCAGTGCACTTGGAGTGCAAAGTGGAATTTCCTTTAGTAAATAACTCCCATAGTGCTTTTTAATTTTCCACAATCACACCATTTTCGTGACTCACAAAAAACACAAAAGAAACACAAGCAGTAAATTAAAGGAAATATTATTTCAGTTTATCCAAAATAAAATTATTTTTAAAATGTTTAGCGATTCTGTGGCATATCAATGGCCCTCCTACCCGCAAAGTACTCCAGATATTTTTGTTTCACTTCACGTGCATTTTGGGGGGGCAAGCCAGGACGGTCAGCTTCAAGTGCCATCAGGGTTGAAGGATCATGAAAACAGGCCTCAGTCCAAACTGAGGCCACATAGTTTGTTGCATTTTTTCTTAGAAGATTGTGCAGAAGGCAGCAGGCAAGCACAATATTGTTGAGTTTATATTCCGCCATGTGGATTGGTATGAGAAATAGGCGGAACCAGCTGGCCATTATCCTGAAAGCGTTCTCCACTACTCTTCTGGCTCTGGCCAGCCAGTAATTAAAAACCCTCTGGTCCGAGGTGAGGGTCCACATAGGGAATGGCCACATAAGATGGTCCCCCAGCACAAATGCTTCATCCGCGACAAAGACGAACGGGAGTCCTTCCGCAATGTCTTCCGGAGGTGGCAAGCCCAAGCTGCCATTCTGAAGCCGTCTGTAAAATTCGGTCTGGGTGATGACTCCACCATCCGACATGTGGCCATTTTCCCCCACGTCCACATAGAGGAACTCGTAATTAGCCAAAACCACCTCCAACAACACAGTACTATTAAACCCCTTGTAATTATAATAGTATGACCCCGAGTTGGGGGGTGGGACGATGTGGATGTGTTTCCCATCTATTGCCCCTCCGCAGTTGGGAAAGTCTCACCGCTGGACAAATTGGGAAGCCACAGTCTGCCATTCCTGTGGAGTCAAACAAGAAAAAAATAATTAGTACTTTTGCACATAACATTGCAAGCAGATTAGACACAAACATTCTTGGCCAACATTAGCATAACATTTATTTTAAGGAGTACTTAAAAGACAAAAATCTAAGGTCCACTTATCAGATTACTCACTCCCCCTGAAGGACCAATGTAAAAATTTTAGGGGGGGGGATGTTTTGGACAGGTAACCCTCTCCACTTCATTGGGAGCTGAATGCATAAACAATGTGTGTTTATTTGGCCAGCCCCTTCTTACTTTACAATATTGGTAGCCCACTGGTCAGGTAAGAAGTGTCACAATACAATAATATGAATACACACTGTACAAATTGAAGCACATTTTTACATTCTGCAATTACCTATCAATATAATAGGAGAACAAAACTTTAAAAACAGTACCATTTGAAAGTTTTCAGTCAGGCCCTTTTACTACATGCTTTGGTGAATTCATCCATAAATATGAACACAAAAGAGGTAGGTATAGTGTGTATGAATTGAGCAAAAGTCAGCAGATAGAGGATTGGTATCGGTTGACTTAGAAGTTGGGGGGAGGGAGGGTTTATAATGATTTTGGGACCCCCAAAAAAAGCCTCTGGCATTCTGCATGAATTTAAGCACACAAATAACATTTGTACACATTTTAGGGGGTGTTTAGGTTAAAGCCCTACTATGGAGCTGACAAAATACATTGTTAAGTGACTAGGCGTGTATGGGCCCAGGATAGCATGCTGGGGAGGTAAGTGAAGGGAAATATACATGAAGGACAAAAATGGAAGATTAAAAAATTCCAGCATGCATGATGACAAAGAGGACGTTCACAGCATATTACATTCATGGTAATTAGGGAATGATGAAAGAAATACAATACATTAGCAAACATTAAATACATAGAATGTGATGTTAAAGGATGAAAAACTTACCCTAATATTGTCCTTCTGCAGGACCTGAATGATGGCAGATGGAATAATGATTCCCAGAGCATGGGGGGAGATGCCTGTAGAGAACTTGATGTCCTACAGACTTCTCCCCATCGCCCTGTCAGGAGTGATGACTTGCCGCATGCAGGTGTCCTGCTTGGTAATATAAGGAACAGCAAAGCCAACAGACAGTGAAAAACTGGGTCCGTCATCCGGAGATAATTCCTGAAATCATCAGGATTATTCTCCTGGATATCCCGCAACAAAGGCATGTGCGAGAATTGGTCACGCTGGAGCAACCAATTCTTCATCCATGAACTCCTCCCCACCCTATTCATGGACTGGGCTTGGGTCAAAATAAGAACCCCAACACCAAGCCCCTGTACAGCACGAACTCTACGACGAGTACATAACCACGACATGGCTTCAAAACGATCGGCTGGTCAGAACGAACTAACAGAACGCACTGAAAAACAGAAAAGCCTGGGAAGAGCGAGCTGAAAATCAGAAATGAGCGGACAAGTACGCACTGCAAATTCAAATACGTACTATAAAATACGCACTGAAAAACAAATGTGAAATGACTACATGCACTGAAAACCAGATACGAACCCACAAGCACAAACTGAAGAGCAGTACTGATCGGAAAAGCACGAGCCTGAAAAGTGTGAATCGTCTGTCACCAAACTTCTACTAACACGAGATTAGCAGAAGGAGCCCAAAGGGTGGCACACTTGGTATTGAACTTCCCTTTTTTAGTGCCGTCCTACATGTTGTACGTCACCGCGTTCTTGACGTTCGTAATTTCAACATTGTGTGACCGTGTGTATGCAAGACAAGTTTGAGCCAACATCTGTCGGAAAAATCCATGGATTTTGTTGTCGGAATGTCCGATCAACGTCCGATCGTGTGTACGGAGCATTACTATTATTCTGGGGTCTCTAAGCGGCACTCCTGGCTCCTTGTCTTCTTAAGTGCTGCGTTGGAGACCCGTTCTCCCTCAGAGCACTCCTGCGGGCACACTCCCGTGTCGTGCTGCTGCGTCCATTGACACAGACAGCAGGACTCAGCCCCACCCCCCACGTCATTGGATTTGATTGACAGCAGCGGGAGCCAATGGCTGCACTGCTATAAATCTATGCAATCAGGACCCAAGAAGCTGGCTGGAGCTGGTGTGCTAGTCCCTATCGCTGGAAAGACTGGGTTCAGGTAAGTAAAAGGGGGCTCTGGGGGGGCTGCTGCATTACAGGAGGTTTTTTACCTTAATGCATAGAATGCAATAAGGCGATAAACCTTGAGGGTTTACAACCCCTTTAATTTTAAAGGGTACTTCCAGATTCCGATGAGGCGCACTCCCCACATAAACTGGATGAGAAATGTCCTGATCAACATGGAGACAAGGTGCTTTGCCAGGAGGGCCCCCTGGCAAGATACCTTCCCTGTGTTGGGGGAATGCTGCCTGTTATGGTTTAGGGGGGGGCTCACACTTACCATTTCTCTTTCCAGGCCAGCCAAGCTGTATCAGATTTTTTTTGTGTGGGGTATTCCCTCAAGATCCATACCAGAGCAGAAGAGTCTAGTATGGATTCTGCTCTCGTAAAGATTTTGAGGGGAACCACGTGCCCTTTTTTTGTTGCTTTTAGTGTGGAGTCCCCAATAAAAGTAATATCAGATAGTGATCAAGTATAAGGGTTTTTGTATAGATCCTTGAGAGGAACCTCACATCTTTGGGCCTTTTTAAAAAAAGAGCTGCTCCCTGTCAAACTTTGTTTTTTACATATTTTTTTGTTTGCATTGGTACATGTTCCTTGCAAAAGCCAAGGCTCCTATGCCCTTTGTTTGACAATCACTTGCCTATTGGTCTTGAGAATTGAGAGAATCAATTTTCAAGATTCGGCTCCCGTTAACTGAGAGTTTGCATTAAAGTTCGCAATTTTTAAATTTTTTGGTGAGTTCACCAAACCTCCCATGAATCGAAACCCAGGCAGATTCACCCACTGCTAATTCTGAGTTAATCACCTGGAAGCATGCATCCAATAAATTTAAACTGAGATTATAACTCCTTATCTTCATATTTGTTTTAGTATACGAATAGGATATATATTACATCTTCATAAAAGAAATCCATATTTGAAAATACATGCAGAAAATACCCAAGCTCAACCGCACAATTGAAAAATATTTGCTGAGATTCGGTGCTCAGGCTGGGAGATCCTCACTCCCCTGTTCAAATGCCCAAAGCAGAAATTAAGCCAGTAACTCGATAACTCCTTGGTATTATCCTTTATTTGGCTACATCATACACACGATCAATGCTGACATGTTTTGGCCATTGCAGCCTTACTCATAGCATGATTAAAATTAAAATGGCATTGCTTATATATTGTAAAAACCCACCCCCAACTAATGGAGGGGGAAGGACAGAAAAAAAAGACAATACATATCAAATGGTTACACATGGAGGGTGCACACCAGATGGCAACACATCAGAAAACCAATAGTATATAAATGACTAAAGACATTTCAACAAAATTTTTTGTTGTTCAAATACGTCAGACTCTTTGTAATAAATATTTTAGGATATTTCTATGTCCCATCTATTGTTTAAACCAATGAAAATGTTTGCCAGTTTTGGAGAATCCTAACCATTGGACTAAACTAAATAATTTTTATTTACACTAAAATTACAAACCACATCATGGAAATTCAATATAGCCCTAAAGGCACTTTTCTGGTGGTGGTTCCCTTAATAACTACCTGCACCTAATTCATACAAGCTTTTGCACCCACGTTGGTAACATTACTGACACCTGCAGCAAATTCAAGTAGTTCTTACTACCACTAATTTAAGAATATGTCGCTATGGCAGTGACAAATTCTTAAATAATTTTGCAGTTCACAGATTAGTAAACTGGCAGTAATTTAGACCAACTATGCGTACAGAGGTATGTCAGTATTTAGAGCAGGCTGTGCTTGTGCTGGAAAGCTGTCATGTATATGACAGCTTCCTGCACAAAGTGGCATCCTCAGCCACATTCAGCTGATGGCCAGAGATTTCCCAGCCAAAAGCTAAATGTAAATGAGGATACAGATGATGCCCATATTTGAGAAATGATTTGTCATTGGGTAGGCTGTGCTTGATGGGGAGACTAGCTCCTTATCATATCAGCTATGCTCTCGATTGACAACACACAGTAGTCGGTGGATTTAAAAGCCACTATTGGATTCAAGAGCAGCTATAGATCTACCTACCCCAGTGCAAAACTCCTCGTTCATATGCCTGTCAGTGTGATGGGTGCAAAGACCGGAGAGGGAGGGCAGGAATGAATGTACTGAAGAGGTAGTGTCTGATATGAATGTACCTGTCTGCTGCTCCCTGAAAAAATCCTAAAGGATGTCTGACACCATTTATAAATTTCCCCTAGTATGTTATACCAACTGTAAAACTTCTTTGGTTCAACTTTGTCAAAAAAATCATTGTATATTTGGGTTATTTTGGATAAAATGTCTTTGTGTCCCTTATTCATGTTGTAAGTGTATTGCTATGTATTGTTATTTTGTGACATTTTGTGACATTATTTTTCAAATGTTTGCAAATAAAACCAGAAATGTTTTTCAAAAAGTAATTTAGATATAGAAATCAAATATAGCTGAAATAGTCCTGTAAAGACAAATTACTTTTGTAATGAAAGCAATTTTCAGAATATTATATTAATTTTAGTAACTACAAATTGGTTTCATAAAAGCAGGCCCCTGACATTTGGGGAAATGCTAATTTAAGGATGTGTATCAGCTCAATTGAATGAACCTATTATACCAGCAATTCAATTCTTCTTCATCTTATGCTTAAATAACAGTATAAACCACAGGGTATTGACAATATCTCTAAAAAAAATGTATTCCAACAAACTAACGCTAATGAACAAATAGGATTCACAACCAAAAATGTAAGCCCTTTTCACACGGATGTAATTTTTGTAAATATGTCAATTGTAAATTGTGTCTCTTCTGTGTTTAGCTCTATTTAAAAACCAGAGCTTTTCAGTCCCATACAAGATCTATGAGTGACCAGATGTAAACAGACTTGTGTCTATTTATATCAGACTACCTCTTATCCATATCGTATATGTCTACAAAAACATAAAAGGATGCAAATATGTTTTTTTCCAAACCTGAAAAGACTTGGATGTAAATGGAAGCACTTTCATTTACATCCACCTGCCCATATACATGAAACTTTTTATAATGCCTGCCTGAAAATCTGTCAGGCAGACCTCATCAGAATGCACATGTCAAAAGGGCCTTAGCCATTACAGATAACTTGGTGTTATCCATATAATTGATGTTTTAATCATCTTTTAATAATGTTAATATTTTTATTATATATTTTACACACACACAGTGTATCTCACAAAAGTGAGTACACCCCTCACATTTTCGTAAATATTTTATTATATCTTTTCATGTGACAACACTGAAGAAATTACATTTTGCTACAATGTAAAGTAGTGAGTGTACAGCTTGTATAACAGTAAATTTGTTGTCCCCTCAAAATAACTCAACACACAGCCATTAATGTCTAAACCGCTGGCAACAAAAGTGAGTACACCCCTAAGTGAACATGTCCAAATTGGGCCCAAAGTGTCAATATTTTGTGTGGCCACCATTATTTTGAAGCACTGCCTTAACCCTCTTGGGCATGGAGTTCACCAGAGCTTCACAGGTTGCCACTGGAGTCCTCTTCCACTCCTCCATGACATCATCACGGAGCTGGTGGATGTTAGAGACTTTGTGCTCCTCCACCTTCGGTTTGAGGATGCCCCACAGATGCTCAATTGGGTTTAGGTCTGGAGACATGCTTGGCCAGTCCATCACCTTTACCCTCATCTTCTTTAGCAAGGCAGTGGTCGTCTTGGAGGTGTGTTTGGGGTCGTTATGTTGGAATACTGCCCTGCAGCCCAGTCTCCGAAGGGAGGGGATCGTGCTCGGCTTCAGTATGTCAAAGTACATGTTGGCGTTCATGGTTCCCTCAATGAACTGTAGCTCTCCAGTTCCCGGCAGCACTCATGCAGCCCCAGACCATGACACTCCAACCGCCGTGCTTGACTGTAGGCAAGACACACTCGTCTTTGTACTCCTCACCTGGTTGCTGCCACAACCGATTGACACCATCAGAACTAAATAAGTTTATCTTGGTCTCATTAGACCACAGGACATGGTTCCAGTAATCAATGTCCTTAGTCTGCAGCAAACTGTTTGCAGACTTTCTTGTGCATCACCTTTAGAAGAGGCTTCCTTCTGGGATGACAGCCATGCAGACCAATTTGATACTGTGTGCGTTGTATGGTCTGAGCACTGACAGGCTGACCCCCCACCCCTTCAACCTCTGCAGCAGTGCTGGCAGCACTTATATGCCCATTTCCCAAAGACAACCTCTGGATATGACGCTGAGCACGTGCACTTAACTTCTTTGGTCGACCATGGCAAGGCCTGTTCGGAGTGGAGCCTGTCCTGTTAAACCGCTGTATGGTCTTGGCTACTGTGCTGCAGCTCAGTTTCATGGTCTTGGCAATCTTCTTATAGCCTAGGCCATCTTTATGTAGAGCAACAATTCTTTTTTTCAGATCCTCAGAAAGTTCTTTGCCATGAGGTGCCATGTTGAACTTCCAGTGACCAGTATGAGAGAGTGAGAGTGATAACACTAAATTTAACACACCTGCTCCCCATTCACACCTGAGACCTTGTAACACTAACGAGTCACATGACACCGGGGAAGGGAAATGGCTAATTGCGCCCAATTTGGACATTTTCACTTAGGGGTGTACTCACTTTTGTTGCCAGCAGTTTAGACATTAATGGCTGTGTGTTGAGTATTTTGAGGGGACAGCAAATGTACACTGTTATACAAGCTTTGCACCCACTACTTTATGTAGCGCTGGTAGATTTTTCAATCTACCGCTTGTAGGTAAATTTAGTGGGTCATCTGTTCTGTACATAGTTCAGATTTAGTTTATTGTCAGATTTAGCCTCTGTTCCAGTTTGGCTGTGTTGCGTGTAGTTTAACACTGTGCCTGTGAGTGTTGTTGTCAATATGGGTCGGTGTTGGAAAAGCAACAAGCTGAAGTGTATGAATGCTCTTCTGTCCCGGAGATAATTCGGCGGAGGTGGTCCTCCGAGTTGCATTCTGGGAGAGGGTATTTAATGGGACAGACGCCATGTTTTGGGGAGCTTTTCACTTTGTGGCCCTCCTGGCCTAGAGGCATGTGTTAGTGAGTTCTACTTCGCAGCCCTCCGGCCTGGAGGGTTGCGTTGCTGCAGCCGGGCGGGTAGACTCAGAGGTCTGTCTGGGGCCTGCTGTTGCTGGGATGGTCCTGTGCTGTCTGTCCTGCGGGAATAAGCCGGACAATCGGGAAGATCCAGGGGAGGACCCATCTTGGAAGGGACCATGCAAGGCTGGTCTTAAGAAGGGCCTGGTGACTCGATTGGAGGACGTATCCTAGACTACCTTACCGCACGAGTACTGCCGGGTCGACTTAAAGGTTCTGGTACTGTGTTTTGCTGTTCATCAAAAAGGAAAACATCCCGTGGCAGAGGATCGTACAGGTTTTATTTCACTCAAGTCTGTGGCAGAGACTTTTTGTTCGTGCTGCGTACTGGCTACTAGGTTGGTGAGAGAAACCTATCCGGGCAGGCAAAGATTAAATCCTGAGCTGAGGATACATTCATCTCAAAGATTTCAATTCCTTAGTGCTACACCAAGAAAAGGTATTTGAACTTCCCTGCAACTCTTCCTTTACCTCTTTCCTGCTACTTCTTCCAGTTATCTCCCATTAAAGCATTGGAAATGTACTCAAGTGACTGGTGCCTACATTGTCTGATAATAAGCTCAACGGGACCCTAGACCCGGTACTGGTGAAATTACAGGTAAAAAGGTGACGGTAACAGCCCGCTTTAAATCAGCAGCTCCACCGTGAGTTAGTGCTACATTTACATTGTAGCAAAGTGTCATTTCTGCAGTGTTGTCACATGAATAGATATAATAAAATGATTACAGAAATGTGAAAGTTGTACTCACTTATGTGAGATACTGTATATACACACACACAATAATATATATATATTCAGAAAGTATTCAGACCCCCTTACATTTTTCACTCTTTGTTATATTGCTTCCATTTGCTAAAATCATTTGTAGCAATAACTCTCGGTGGAGCTGCTGGTTTAAGCGGGCTTGTTACCTTCACTCTCCTTCCCTCTGTTTTACCGGCACCGGGTCTAGGATTCCGTTGAGTTTACCTCTGCACCACACTCGCACCAACACTTGAGTACGTTTTCAATGCTTTATTAAACGATTTACCAAGGAAGTAGCAGGAAAGAGGCAGAAGGGAAACTGCAGAAGAAACTCAAATATCTTCTTGTAAGGTTCTTGACAATGGTCCTGGTAGAATTTGGATATTACAGTAGAATGCGCTCCCCTCGTGGGACACTCTTTGCTCACCTGGATAGGCCTCTCTCACTTGCCTAGCAGCAAGTACGTAGCACGAACTAAAGTCTCTGCCACAGACTTGTCTGGGATAAACCCATACGATCCTCTGCCACAGGATGTATTGGTTTTCTGCAATGAACGTCAGTCACAGTGCTTGAACCTTTAAGCCAACCCGGCAACACTATGCTGTATAGTTACTTTTAGGATACGTCCTCCAACCGAGTCACCAGGCCCATCTCCAGACCAGCACGCTGCATGATCCTTCCATGATGGGTCCTCCCCTGGGATCTCCTCGGTTGGCCAGCTTCTTCCCTCTGGATAGACAGCTCAGAACCATTCCTCGATGCTGCCTCTGGGTCCACCACTGCGCCACAGCAACGTGGGCCTCCGGAACGGAGGACCAAGAGATTGCTTCTCTAACGCATACCTGTCGGCCAGGAAGGCCAGCAGGTGGCTGTAAAACGAACCCCACAATATGGCGTCTGTCCCATAAATACCCTCGCCCAGAATGCAACTCGGAGGACCACCTCCACCGAGCTGTCTCCGGGACAGAAGAGCAGCCATACGCTTCGACACGTTGCCTTTCCAACACTGACCAGTGACAACAGCGACACCCACCGGTCAGTATGGAAACACACACAACGTCAGCCAAGCTGGAACAGAGGCAAACCTAACCTATTTAACGAACAAGTTACTAAATTTACCTAACACATGGCAGATCGCAAATCTACCAGCGCTACACATTTAAGTTTATTTTTTCCTCATTGCTGTACACACAGCACCCCATATTGACAGAAAAACACAGAATTGTTGACATTTTTGCAGATTTATTAAAAAAGAAAAACTGAAATATCACATGGTCCTAAGTATTCAGACCCTTTGCTCAGTATTTAGTAGAAGTACCCTTTTGATCTAATACAGCCGAGTCTTTTTGGGAAAGATGCAACAAGTTTTTCACACCTGGATTTCGGGATCCTCTGCCATTCCTCCTTGCAGATCCTTTCCAGTTCTATCAGGTTGGATGGTAAATGTTGGTGGACAGCCATTTTTAGGTCTCTCCAGAGATGCTCAATTGGGTTTAAGTCAGGGCTCTGGCTACTTTCCATCCTTAAGGGGGTCTGAATACACACTTGGCACACTTCTTTGGGTTTGCGGTTAAGCCGGTGTTTCTAATGGAGTTTAGGACAGCCTGAGCCTTGGGTAGGTGACTTTCCCAATCTGTGCTCCAGATAACCACATCATCTAGATAGGCTGCAGAATAGCTTTGATGTGGGCTAAGGATCTCATCCATCATCTGCTGGAATGTAGCGGGAGCTCCGTTTAACCCAAAGGGCATCTGTACATACTGCCATAATCCCCTAGGTGTTGCAAAAGCGTTTTTTTTCTTTTGCTTCTTCTGTCAGGGGAACCTGCCAATACCCTCTAGTAAGATCAAGAGTGGTTATGTACCTGGGGAGGGCCCAACTTCTCCACTAATTCATCAAACCGGGGGATGGGATATGCAACTTTGACACCTCATTTAGTTTCCGGAAAATATTAAGGACACATCTAATTTGGGAACCAAGACTATAGGACTACACCACTCACTTTTTGACTGCTCTATCACCCCCAAGGAGCTTCCCTGTCCTTTTCCAGTATTTCATAGGGTCCTTGCCACTTGGCTAGGAACTTACTTTCCACCATGGGGACCAAAACAAGTTCGAACCTTCGCTGACCTATTGTACACTCGACTCTGTGCTTCCTGGGCTTGCTGCATGTGCTCGTGAACAAGGGGCATTACTGAAGCAATTCTATCCTGCATGGCTGAGATATGCTCTATGACACTCCCTTAGGGAGTAGTTTCAGTTTCCCAGGTTTCTTTAGCAAGATCCAGCAACCCTTGGGGATGCCTTCCATACAAAATTTCAAAGGGTGAAAACCCTGTGGAAGACTGGGGGACCTCTCTAATTGCAAACAGATTTGGCAGTAGACCATCCCAGTATCATCCATCTTTAGCCACCACCTTCTTTGGCATACTCTTGAGGGTTTTGTTAAACCGTCCCACTAAACCATCTGTCTGAGGGTGGTAAACTGTATGCAAATGCTTAATACTGAACAATTTGCACAATTCTTGCATTACCTTTGAAATGAAGAGAGTCCTTTGGTTGGTTAGACCCTCTTTTGGGATTCCAGTACGGGTAAACACGTGGAACAATTCTTTGGCGATAGTCTTGGAGGAAGTGTTTAAAGGAACAGCCTTGGGATACTGGGTGGCATAGTCCATGACCACAAGGCTGTACTGTGCCTCTGACAGACTTAACTACTGGCCCTATCAGACCCATGGCAATTTGGTCAAAAGGTAGCTCACTCACAGGCAAAGGCACCAGTGGGCTACGGTAATGGGGCATAGGGGCTGCCTTTTGACCCTCAGGGCATGACTCACAATGTTTTTTCACGTCAGCATGTATCCCAGGCCAAAAAGAAAACGCTGTACAACACGGTATTTGGTCTTTTCATAAGCCAGATGACCACCCAGGGGATGTGTATGGGCCAGGTTCAGCACTGTCCTCCTATAGGGGCCAGGCACCATGAGTTGTTCCACAACCTAACCCTGAACTTTGTCAACCCGATACATTTCATGGTTAACTTCCATATGAGGAAACAAATTCTCCCATTGTTTACCTCTTGCAGGCTTGTATAAGAGTAGGTTCTTGTAACTGGGTAGTCCCGAAGTTGTCCTGAGAAACCTCTAGCTCCGGCACCCCAGACAACTCTAGGGTCTCAGGGGTCACCTCCGGTTCACCCACACAGACTTCTAGGGGAAAAGACACATTTTCATGCTGTAGGGGTCACCCCTACAGCATTTTCATCAACCTTTGGTTCAAAGGGGTTGGGGTTCCCCCCTGTAGTCCCACTAGGAAGTCCAGGCTCAAGACTCTTCTCCTTCCCACTGCAAAGTTCCTGGAACAATGGAATATCTCTTCCCAATATTACACTGTGCAATATTATAGGGGACACAGCCACTTCATGGCAAACAGAACCTGAGTTGGTTTCAAAAGTCACCAGCGCTATGGGCTACTTCTGACAGTCACCATGCACACATACCACTTTTTTATAATTAAATTTTTATTAAATTTTTTGCATTTAGGACAAACCATACAATACTGTACAAAAATATTTGTAAAAACAAAGAAAAAAATTAAAGAGTAGACTGTATATATACACTTATCTTTGCTCTTCTACCTTAAATCACTTTTCTCAATTATATAATTTATCTAATAAACCCTTCTATACAGTATTTAGAACCCACCATCCCCACCTCGGCCAAAAAAAAAAAAAAAGGAGGAGGAGAGGGGAGAGGGAAGGGGAAAAAGCAGACGCAAAAGAGGGGCACAATAAAAAAAAAACATTAAAAATAAATTTATTAAAAAAATGTGCATGGAACCTACCAACAATGACAGGGGAAGGAAAACAAACCAAAAAAACCCAAAGCATTTAAAGACCCCTGTAAAAGAGAATGTAATCCCTTCCTAAGTTGTGTGCAATCGTGTATCTGTTATAAGTGCATTATATACCACTCTTACCAAATGCCAGGTCAGCTGTTCAGGGTGCACCAGCCGGGTATGGACCAGGATGACCAAGCTTCCAGAGTCCAGGAGAGCATGCACACTTTTCAACCCTTATCTTTACTACAGAGCTTGGCATGTCCAGATCAGCGACCAGGCCAGGCAAGCAAACAGAGACATGCATTGGACTACATCACATTCCATAGGCTTAGGGTTCAAGGGACAGTTAGCAGCAATGTGACCCCACTCACTGCACCGCCAACACTACGGATGCCCACGGGTTCCTCTGGGGCTTCCCAGACGGGGTCTTTCAATAGGGGGTAATGCTCTGACCATTCTCACCGGCCTTTCAGGACTTCCTCTTTTAGGCTTCCGGGATCTTGAAAATGCAGACCCAGTGACCAGGTCCTCTGCCACAAAGTAGCATTCCACCAGCTCAACCAGAACATTCTTTGAATTTGGATCAGATTGCCTCACCCACCTCTGCAACTCAGGAGGTAGAGCTCTCAGGAACTGGTCCATTGCAACTCTTTCCACTATTTGGGGCCCTGTGAGTATCTCAGGCTGCAGCTACCATTTGACTAGGTTGATTAGGTCATACATTTGGAAGCAGGGGGATCCATCTGCCTTGAAACTCCAGCTGTGTACTCGCTGCGCTCTCACTGCCGTGGTGACGCCCAGCCACCGCAAGATCTCAGCTTTTAGTTTGACATAATCTCATGCATCCGAAGTTCTCTCAAACCTACAAAGGAAGGCTTCCACATCTACCTGGAATGTCATCTTTTGTAGAAGGTGACTTTTGGTGCCTGGCAGGGTGTCACCAGGGGACCCTGTGGAGACATTTGCAATCTGGGCTGGCATCTGCTGGAGTACTTCTGCTAAGGCCTCTTGGTCTTTCTCAGCTTCCTGAGCCAAAGCAGCCACCATTTTATTGGTTTGGTGCTGCTGAGTAGTCAGCATTTTACTGGTTTCTTTTGCTGTGCAGTCGCTTGCTGCTGCTGAGTAGTCAACATTTGATTTGTTTCTTGCTGTGCAGCATTACTTTGAACCAAGGCCCTTATAAAGTCCTCCATGCTGCAGATTCACAAATACTCTGCAGTACACTCAGTGCTGGGACAAGGCCATTTGGTGCCCAGGGAGAAGATGGCAAACTGCGCCCCCCCCCCACCCCCGTTTTTAAGAAAGAATCAATGTCGTTTCAAAACAAGAATACTTATTATTATATTAAGGGACACTCTGATGGGCAAATTGTCAGAGTGCCCCTTAACATAAAATGTGCTCATCAGCGGGCCCTTAACATAAAATAACGGGTCACGCTGATGGGCACCTTTTATGTTAAGGGGCACTCTGATGGGCACATTTTATTTTAAGGGGCACGCTGATGTGTATATTTTTATTGTGCACACTGATAGGCACATTTTATGTTAAGGGGCACTCTGATGTGCACAACAATATGTGTCCATCAGTGTGCCCCTTAAGAAAATATGCCCATCAGTGTGCACATTAAAAATATACCCATCAGCGTGTCCCTTAAAAAAAAAAAAAAAAAAGTGTCCATCAGAGTGTCCCTTAGCATAAAAAAAAGGTGCCCCTCAGCATGACCTTTAACAAAATATGCCCAGCAGTGTGCACAATAAAAATATGCCCATTAGTGATCACTAGTTAACATGTGGCCCACATACCTTGAATGCAGGAGGGCACAACTGAAATACCGAAGGGGTGGAAGCTGCGAGATATGGAGAGCCAGGACCCGGGAACCACGAGTAGCAGGGGAAGGGTGCGGGGCGCGCACGTGATGTCACGCCCCTACTCACGGCCCATGAGTGCGAGCTGGTCTTCTCTCAACTCCGAAACCTGTGGTGAGAAGCAGGGGGCGAGCGCACGCGCGCAGCGTCACTGGTTGCTGGGGAAATCTGCGGTCCCAGCAAACTAGTGATGGCTGTTTTAGTAGAACACTTAACTGCGCCCCCCACCCCCAATAAATTGTACCACCCAGGGCATCCGCCCCTTCCACCCCCCCTTGTACCGGCCCTGAGTACACTGTGCTTTTAAGTGG
Source organism: Lithobates clamitans (assembly GCA_037952925.1). Taxonomy (NCBI): domain Eukaryota; kingdom Metazoa; phylum Chordata; class Amphibia; order Anura; family Ranidae; genus Lithobates; species Lithobates clamitans. Next base: position 488,051 of record JBBGZY010001426.1, on the reverse strand, counting down.
TTTTGACACACACTGCTGTCTTTTTAACACCGCTGACACAACGTTTACACAGCTTAATTCAATGCAGTCTTTTAACAACAAGTACACAGTGTAGCCAGCAAACTTGCCTTTCAGCTTGGATCAGTAGAGGGATTGCACGCATCCATTTCCACCAATTGTGGGCAATTAGCTTCAAGTAGAGAGTTCTCGGAGAGGTAGTCCAGCCATGTGCAAGGTTGGTCGGCAAATACAGCAACAGAAAAGGCTTCCCATGCAGGGGTAGAAAACATAGTCCCAAAGTTAAAGTCTACCAAACAAAATGTAAGTATCCTGGCTAATAAATAAACCTCACTGAGTCTGCTTTAGTCCTGCAGGCATGTTGCCTCAGAGCCTGTATCTCCTCTCTCAGTGCCACCACTGATTACACTCAGATAAGTCAAAATTGTACCCCAGATGGGGAGTAAGGTGTGCCAGTGCTTAACCCCTTGCTGCCTACCTTTCACTGTCACTCATTTATCTTAAGAACCTCAAGATCCTGCGTGGCAGATACATCTATCACTGAGGGCTGTCTGTCACAATATACATTTATACATACATACATACATACACACACACAACACACACACAACAGACCCAGGAACCCAAGCATTGAGCGTAAGAAATTGTCACGTCATTTATAGTAGCTGTGAAGGAAAACATTTTTACTTTTCTGCATCCTCTGATGTAAGATAAAAAAAAACCCTTTTAGGCACTCCCCACCTACCCCCTTGAATACTTACCAGAGCCAGATCTTGATCCAGCGTTGTGCCCAAGAGCAGCGGCGCTGTGCCCGAGAGTGGCAGCGTGTGCCCAAGAGCAGCGGCACTGCTCTCTTTCTCTCTCCTTACTGGTGAGAGAAGCAGGAGCGATTGGCTTCTGTCAATCAAATCCAGTGATGATGGAGCGAGGGTTAGGGCTGAGCAGCACCGTGTGTGACCCACACAGTACGGCTTGGAATTGAGCCCACAGAAGTGCCCCCATAGCAAGTGGCTTACTATGGGGGCACTTGAAAGGCAGGAGGAGCCAGGAGTGCTAGCAGGGGACCACAGAAGAGGAGGATCAGGGCTGCTGTGATTATAATATGTTTGTTATTTTTTTAAAAATTACCTAAATTGTCTGTTATCTATCAAAAACTGAAATATTAATTTTGAGTGGACTGACCCTTTAACCATTTTTGCTAATTTTTATAACCCAATATGTAAGATACTAAGGAACACTTTAATGTTCTGGGATGTACAACATTAGGATGCTCTTGGAGCTGTACAACTGTTTCATTATCTGAAAAAAGTTTATCTGAATAGAATCACATTTCCAGTTGCCTTTGGCAAAGACAAAGGGTTTATGTTTTGTTTTATCACATATTTTTTTGTGAAAATGTATCTAGGTACAGCACAATGCTGATTTTAAAATGGACATGCCATAACTAAAAAATCCTTTGTGAAGAATCAGTGTGATGATGTACAAAGTGTTGAAGGTAAAGTGGTGCCAAAGTCAAACATCAGGAAGGGTTTCTGTGGTCATAATTTGTCAGTGCATTTAAGGAAGCATCATAGGCGTGTGCACGGGGTGTGCCACGTGTGCCTGGGCACACCCTGATGTGTGTCCGGAGATCTGCTGTAAGATGCTGCAAGAGGCTGTATAGGGAGCTGCCTGTGAGACAGTTTCCCACTGAGCAGTCAGGGAGGCATTAAAGAGCCGCTTAGTGCTTTAAACTGTAATGTAATGTCACTGCTTGCAGATAGGAGCTGTCAAAACTGGAGGCTGATGTCGGGGGTGGGTGGGACCAAACAGCTAGCCAATCAAACACGCTGATGTCGAGGGCTGGGCTGGGCTCCGTGTATGTGGCTCCGCCCCCTTTCTATCAGCTATTAAACACCAGCCAATGATTGGGCTGCTTAAGAAAGGGGCGAAGCCACACACACAGAGCAGCCTGCTTGTGTTTGATAGGCTAGCTGTTTGGTCCCACCCACCCCCGACATCAGCTCCGAGTTCTGACAGCTCGCAAGCAGTGACATTACATTACAGTTTCACACACTGAGCGGTTCTTACATGCCTAGCTGACTGCTCAATGGGAAACTTCCCCTCTCCTAGATCAGTGCCAATCGTTACCGCCTATCAATGTCCATCAGTGCCACCTATCATTGCCAACCAATGCCGCCAATCAGTGCCACCTGTCAGTGCCAATCAGTGCCCACCAATGCCACCTGTCAGTGCCCATCAGTGCCTACCAGTGCCCACCAGTGCCACCTGTCAGTGCCAATCATTGCTCATCAGTGCCACCTGTCAGTGCCAATCAGTGCCACCTGTCAGTGCCCATCAGTGCCACATGTCAGTGCCAATCAGTGCCCACCAGTGCCACCTGTCAGTATAAATCAGTGCCCATCAGTGCCACCTGTCAGTGCCTATCAGTGCCCACCAGTGCCACCTGTCAATGCCAATCATTGCTTATCAGTGCCAATCAGTGCCCACCAGTGCCACCTGTCAGTGTCAACCAATGCCATCTATCAGAGACAATCCGTGCCACCTGCCAGTGCCGATCAGTGCTGCCAGGCAGTGCCAACCAATGCCACCTATCAGTGTCAATCAGTGCTTCCAATCAGTGCCAACTATCAGTGTTGCCTATCAGTGCCCATCAGTGCTGCCAATCAGTGTTGCCTAGCAGTGCCATCTATCAGTGACAATCAGAGCCCATCAGTGCTGCCTATCGGTGCAGCCTATCAGTGCCCATAAGTGCTGCCTATCATTGCCAACCAGTGCCACCTATCAGTGCCAATCAGTGCTGCCAATTAGTGCCAATCAGTGCCACCTATCAGTGCCACCATGCAGTGCCTCAGTGCTGCCAATCAGTGCTGCCAACCAGTACCGCCTATCAGTGCTGCCTATCAGTGCCCATGAGTGCTGCCAATCAGTGTCACCTATCAGTGCCAATCAGTGCTGCCTAACAGTGCCTATGAGTGCTGTCTATCAGTACTTCCAATCAGTGCCCATCCCTGCACTGAGTGCAGGGATGGGCAGTTGAACTCAGCACCTAGGCACATTGTCTATGTGGGCTGGCCTGGTGGGGCACAACTAAAATCCGTCTGTTTATTAATGCCACATGCCGATCTTTAGTATAATACGTAATCACCACACTGCTAGTTACAATAAACTACTGGAGGTAAATTAAAAAAGTGTCAGTAAAAGGCCTGCCACTAAGCACTGTTATATGTTCCCACACCACAAAAAAAAAAGTGTAGCGCTAACTTACTAATCAATAACTGAACAATAATTGTGGAACCCTCTAATGTATGGAAATCTCAATAAACTTCAATATTACCACAATACCGGTGATATGTAATGTTACATATAATACACATCAAACTAAAAAAAAATAAATAAAAAATGAAACTTAGCAGGGGTGGTGGAAACCCCTCCTATAGATATTTGCCATACAGATTAACTACAAGTGCAATAATTCCAGTGATATGTGATTTCACATGTAATACACATCAAAATGATAATAAGACAAAACATTTTTTTTTACTTAGCAGGGATGGTGAAAACCCCTCTACAGATAATTGCAATACAAATTAACAAGTGCAACAACTTTTTAGTTGGGAGGTTTACACCATTATAGCACTTTGGAATTTTTATTGTTTAGATTGTTACACTTAATTTTATATGTTTTAGTTACTATTATAATGTGAATTTTTGCGCTTGAAGTTAATTTTCCACCACCCTTGCTCAGTCCATGTCTTTATGGACCTTGCTTTGTGCACTGGTGCGCAGTCATGTTGGAACAGGAAAGGGCCATCCCCAAACTGTTCCCACAACGTTAGGAGCATGAAATTGTCTAAAATGTCTTGGTATGCTGATGTCTTAAGAATTCCCTTCACTGGAACTAAGAGGCCAAGCCCAACCCCTGAAAAACAACACCACACCATAATCCCCCCTCCACCAAATGATTTGGACCAGTGCACAAAGCAAGGTCCATAAAGACATGGATGAGCGAGTTTGGGGTGGAGGAACTTGACTGGCCTTCACATTAAAGTGGAGACTGCGAGCCAGGCCTTCTCATCCAACATCAGTGCCTGGCCTCACAAATGCTCTTCTGGAAGAATGGTCAAACATTCCCATAGACACACTCCTAAACCTTGTGGACAGTCTTCCCAGAAGAGTTGAAGCTGTTATAGCTGCAAAGGGTGGGCCAACTCAATATTGAACCCTACGGACTAAGACTGGGATGCCATTAAAGTTCATGTGTGTGTAAAGGCAGGCGTCCCAATACTTCTGGTAATACAGTGTATATATATATATATGTATATATATGTGTGTGTGTTTGAGCTTTGGGGTGCACACTCTAATGCAATAGGCTGCGCACGTCTATGGCAAGCATCACCATAGAAATCCCTCAGATATTAAATTTGTTGGTATAGACAAGATAGACCCACAATGGAGAGGATGTAATCGGACATGTTGGGTCTCCAAAATTAGAGACCCATTGGATTTACAATATGAAAATGTCCGTTCCTCTTGGTCTAAATGTTGATCTTGACATCAATTGTTTCATAGATAATAGTTAGATTAGTCTCCCACTAGTATATATCTTTTGCCCTGCTTTTGGGTTTTACTTTCTTTTTTTTTAAATTTTTTTTTTTGTATATTATGTGCTCATTGTAACAAATAATGTAAAAAATGGCTTTGTAACATGTTTTTAATCATGCTTGTATGATCCTCAAATAGCCTGCTAGATAGATAGCATTCACTTTACGACCGTTAAAATAGTCCTTTGGAACATGGCCTCCAGTCTTTGCGAATACTAAGTAACATGACCGACATTTGCTGTTGCTACTAGCAGAGACTGAGCTTATGTGCACTGGCCATCTAACTAGCAGCATTACTGAATGTAGACTTTACTGGGACTGTATTCATGTATTCCACTGTAGAGACTGCTCATTCAGAAAACTGCTTTGCTATCTAGGGAATTTAAAATTTTATCACTTCCATTCATGCAGTGCACTCTAAAGTGGATATCGCCAACTGTTTACAGAGGAGTTACCGCAGTATTGATTATCATTGCTGGTACTGCTTTTTAATGTTATTACGCATTGCTGATTTTGTGGATTATCAGGTTTACTCTACGTCTGGTGGAATACGGAGATATAGTGCTGTGGAGGATGTCAGTGGCTCTCAAGGGTGCCCCCTAGTCTGCGGGGGTGACCCTGGGCTGGGGCTCGGTTGCTGGAAGGATCCTGCCACAACACACAGGGGAAGCCCTTCCTGGAGGTACAGGAGCAAGTGAAAGTACAGTGTGAGCAGAGCAGCACTACTGAGGACTAGAGATGGGCTAAACACCCCCCCGGTTCGGTTTGCGCCAGAATTCTCAAACATTGCAAAAGTTCAGACCCGAACTGCTAACCCTATTAAAGTCTGTGGCACCCAAACTTGAAAAACGAAAAGTCCCCATTTTGAAGGCTTATATGCAAGTTATTGGCCATTAAAAGGGTATGGGGGCCTGGGTACTGCCCTGGGGTACATGTGCCAATGCAAAAAATATTTTTTTAAAAGATTGTTTTTAAAGGAGCAGTGACTTTAAAGATGCTTAAAGTGAAAAAAAATCCTTTAAATATAGTGCTGGGGGGTCCCCTTAGTCTGCCTGTAAAGTGGTGCATCTGTAACGTGTATAGAACCTGCTGCAGCAAAACTGAAATTTATAAATAAAAATTAAAAATTAAAAAAAGGCATTTAAATTGATTTTACCTACAATCTTTCTTTCTTTATTAATCAACAGCTTGGGAAGCCAATCTGTATGATGAGGCCACAATTTAGTGCACTCTCAAAAAGATTAGAGATTTTTTGGATAAATTCTGGTGTCTCTTTGTCAGACTTTTGATGGAAATAACAAAGTTTTCCACGACATTGAGCAAGCCTTATGTGAATAATATTCCAAAAAGTGAAGGTGCTCTTCATATATCCTAATATTCTAAAAATGTGACAAGTGCTCTTCAATCGTTTGTGCTGGTGCACTTTACAGTGCCCCTATAGGTAATACACTCACCGGAAATCCTTACCCCTCCCAGGGGTATTGCGCATTCACAGTATCTGCCACTGTGCAGCAAAATGAAGATCCACAGCTTGCTTTATTCCTTCATGCCTCCCACATATAGAAGAAGAAGAAAGCTCATATAGTGTAATACCATTTGAAAAAGTTTTATTGTGCCAAACAGTAGAGTTATACTCACATTTACACTGTGTGTTAAAAGCTATTGTACACAAAACAGGAAGCTGGGATAATCCACGATAGTATGAAAAAAGACTTTACCAGCGGGCTCCACATTTAAACCTAAGTACACGTTGTTAATGCCCAAAACTTCGTATCTTACCTCATAGCCATGCTGGTATGCTGCCCTCGTGACGCTGCATATACATTACCATGTTTGATAAAATGGGTGGACATTATCTATTTTTGTCAACATTTTCTCTTGGATTGATTATATGGGGCCACCATGTGCTATAACCGTACAGCCAAACATTGATATACAGTGCCTTGCAAAAGTATTTACCCCCTTGGCATTTTTCGTGTTTTGTTGCCTCACAACCTAGAATTAACGTGGATTGTTTGAGGATTTGCATCATTTAATTTACAGAACATGCCCACAACTTTGAAGATTTTTTTTATTGTGAAGCAAACAACAAATAGGACAAAATAACAGAAAAAGTCAATGTGCATAACTATTCATCCCCCTAAAGTAAAAATTTTGTAGAGCCACCTTTTGCACCTATCACAGCTCTAAGTCCCTTTGGATAAGTCTCTATGAGCTTGCCACATCTTACCACTGGGTTTTTTGCCCATTCCTCCTTGCAAAACTGCTCCAGCTCCTTCAAGTTGGATGGTTTGCATTTGTGAACAGCAATCTTTAAGTCTGACCACAGATTTTCTATTGGATTGAGATCTGGACTTTGACTAGGCCATTCCAACACATTTATGTGTTTCCCCTTAAACCACTCAAGTGTTGCTTTAGCGGTGTGTTTGGGGTTATTGTCCTGCTGGAAGGTGAACCTCCATCCTAGCCTCAAATCACACACAGAGTGGTACAGGCTTTGCCCAAGAATATCCCTGTATTTAGTACCAACCATCTTTCCCTCACTCTGACCAGTTTTCCAGTCCTGACTGCTGAAAAACATCCCCACAGCATGACCACCATGTTTCACTGTGGGAATGGTATTCTTTGAGTGATGTGATGTGTTGATGGCAAAAAAGTTCAATTTAAGTCTCATCAGACCAGAGCGCTTTCCTCTATACATTTTGGGAGTCTCCCACATGCCTTTTCGCAAACTCAAAGCGTGCCATTTTGTTTTTTGCTGAAAGTAATGGCTTTCTTTTGGCCACTCTGCCATAAAGCCCAACTCTATGGAGCGTACGGCTTATTGTCATCCTATGTACAGATACTCCAGTCTAGGCTGTGGAACTCTGCAGCTCATCCAGGGTTACCTTAGGTCACTGTGCTGCCTTTCTGATTAATGCCCTTCTTGCCCGGTCTGTGAGTTTTGGTGTGAGGCCGTCTCTTGGCAGGTTTGCTGTTGTGCCATGTTCTTTCCATTTGGTTATGATAGATTTGATGGTGCTCCTAGGGATCATCAAATATTTAAATATTTTTTTATAACCTAACCCTGACTTGTACTTCTCAACAACATTGTCCCTTACTTGTTTGGAGAATTCCTTGGTCTTCATGACAGTGTTTGGTTAGTGGTGCATCTCGCTTAGGTGTTGCAGTCTCTGGGGCCTTTCAAAAAGGTGTGTATATGTAATGACAGATCATGTGACACTTAGATTGCACACAGGTGACATCATTTCACTAATTATGTGACTTCTGAACGTAATTGGTTGCACCAGAGCTTTTTATGGGCTTCATAACAAAGGGGGTGAATACATACACACATGCCAATTATCAGTTTTTCATTTCTGAAAAATAGTTTTATGTATATGTTTTTCTAATTTTACTTCACCAACTTAGACTATTGTGTTCTGATCCATCACATATAATTCAGGTAAATATTTTTGCAAGGCACTGTACAATATACATGAGAAAAAATATTTAAAAAAAATATATAAAGATAATGAACATCATACTGTTATCCCCTACACTTTAAGTGGTCTGTTGGGATGGGGTAAAAAATATATATTAATTTATTGTAAACCTGAGTCTATAAAAAATACCAATGAACCATTAGAATTTTTTTTTCTTTTAAATATATATGTTTAAAAAATATATGTTTAAAAATACATTTAAAAAGATACATTTGAAAATCTGGGAAGTAGGAGGTTCTTTTACTGATGTTATTGAGGATAGACAAAACATATAATACTAATAATGCAAACATTGTTTTGGGTGGTTTTAGGATACACTATAGCATATAATGAACCCTTATTATATTTGGAGGCTTTGTAACTATGATCTTAAAATGCTTCAAGATTATGTAAGGAATGTTTCAAAAGTATAGACTACATTCCAAATAAAAAAATACAAATTAGAATATATTTTTTCCAAATTTGAAATAAATTGAAATTAATTCAAAAAGATATTGTGATTAATCATAAATGAGGGCACACCTATGTGTTGGTTCAGAAATTTGTGATAAAACAGTTTAGGTCTTCATCTATATTCATCCCTGTGGGTTGAAGCGTATCGAGCAAAAAATCCATTTTGTCTCATTTTGTGAGACTTTTATCTTCTTATTCTCTCCTCTCCAGTGGCCTTTTATTTTGTCTATGGTGTAGAAGACCATACATGATGCATCTATTTTGTGATAATCCCTAAAATGTCTGGATGTGCTGTATTACTTAGAAAATTACTTAGAACCCCCCAAACATTATATTATATGTATATATGTTATGTATATATAAAACCCTAGAGAATAAAATGCCATTTCATTGCAATACTTTGTCACACCGTATTTGCGCAGCAGTTTTACAAGCGCACTTTTTTGGAAAAAATACACTTTTTTGAATTAAAAAAAATAAGACAAACAATAAAGTTAGCCCAATTATTTTTATATTGTGAAAGATAATGTTACGCAGAGTAAATTGATACCCAACATGTCACGCTTCAAAATTGCGCCCGCTCGTGGAATGGCGACAAACTTTAATTTAAAACTTAAAAATCTCAATAGGCGACTTTAAAAAAAAATCTACAGGTTGCATGTTTTGAGTTACAGGGGGCTAGAATTATTGCTCTCGCGCTAACCAACGCTGCATCCTGGCCTAGGCCAACAAAATCCAGGCCTAGGGCAGACTCTGCAGGGGGGCAGCATGGAAAGAGTCCCTGCCGGCTTGCGCTACACTGTTAGTGTAGCACCAGTCTTTTGAGGCGGACTGGGCTGAGAGGCAAGTTAGTCTAGTGCCCCAATAAAGCGGCCGCACTGCTTCCGATATGCGGGCGGTAGGCATTCCGTAACTGTGGTGGAGGACTGCTTCTAATTTTGACTGTCCTCTCATTCTGGACCACAAACCTTCCTCACTGTGCTATATGTTTTCTACTGCACCATTGGCATGATTATATCTTCTTAGTCCTCTCCATAAAATTATCAGAAATTTGTGCTTAAAGTAGAACTATAGGCAACACTTTTTTTTTTCATTGTGGATAGAGTAAGGGAGGGTTATAACCCCTGTCAGTTTATTTTTTACCATCCCTGTGCCATTGCAGAGATTTTCCTTCACTTCCTGCCCCATAGCCAAACAGGAAGTGAGAGGAAATCTATGCAAATTAAGGGAATCCATTCCCCCCAGGCCCTCAGAGCTAGTGTCCCCACTTGAAAATTTCAGGGCGGGTCTTAAACAGCAAGGGGTGTGGCCTTGACAAGAAGGGGTGGGTCATATTTAAATTAGGGGGTGCATGAGTTAGTCAGGCCTAGGGCAGCACAAAACCTAAATACACTACTGGCTCTAACGATCGCGGCGATACCTCACATGTGTGGTTTGAACACCGTTTTCATATGTGGGAGTTGCTCATCTATGCGTTTGCTTCTGCACGCGAGCTCGGCAGGACATGGTCTGTTTAAACATTTTTTTTCTTATTTATTTTACCTTTTATTTTTACACTGTTCTTTAAAAAAAAAATTGTGTCACTTTTATTCCTATTACAAGGGATATAAACATCCCTTGTAATAGTAAAAAAGCATGACAGGAGCTCTTAAATATGACATCTGGGGTCAAAAAGACCTCAGATGTCATATTTACACTAAAATGCAATGAAAAAAAAAAAAGTAATGTCATTTGAAAAAAAAAAAATAATAAAAAAAATGTCTCTAAGAGCTAGACGGGTGGGGGCCATCTTCCCCTCACTCGTTTCCATACCACAGACTTGAGAAGACCCGATCACCTCCGCCACAACTGACGGCTGCGGTAAGCGGCGGAGGGCACCTGAGTGCGGCAGGAGGGGGGCTTCTCCCGCCGATAAAAGTGATCTCCTGGCAAATCCGCCACAGAGACCACTTTTATCTGAAAGTGGTCCACCAGCTGCAGAAGAGGATACCGGGGTTATGGCAGCTACTGCGGCCATAACAACGATATCCCTCTTCAAATTACCGACGTATAACGACGGCGGGCGGTCCGTAAGTGGTTAAATATTCTTATTTGTCTTGGTGGGTCAAGGGCATTATGGGCCAATCTATTTCTCAAAGAAGGTGCTTTTCTGTAGATAAAGGTGGGTCGTTGTGGCAATATTGTTTTTAGAACTTTATCCAATTGCAGGATGGGCCAATGCTTTTTAACTACTTTTTACAAGAATTTCTACTGTTTATTATAAGAAAAGCCGTATGCCATGTGTTTACTTTTCTTCTTGTCCTTCCTTCTGTCTATCATAGTATCTCTGTTCATCAATTTAACTTTTTCTTTAAGAATCATCAGATCTTTCTTTTTGTATCCTTTTTCAATGAACCTGTTTATTAGTATGTTTTATTGTTCTTCATAATCTGTTTGGTTGCTACAGTTTCTGTACAGACGCATTAATTGGCCTTGGTATATTCCCTATCCATTGGCGCTCTGTGTTCCTTGTAAAGACTTGCTTGGCTGACATTTCTTTTGGTTCAATAAGTTTTTATTGTTTTTTCAACATGAGTATAAACAAACATGCATACGAACAGGACCAGGTACCTATCAATAGGCAATCTTGTATAATAAAATTCAAGTTCTACAAAAAAAGGAAAAAAACATAAGGCATTCTGTGTCTCTCATATAGGTAAACTCAGGGTAAATCATTGAAATGAGGTTTCTAATATTATACCAACTTTCGTGTAAGTGCAACTTCCATCGGCCTGGGTGCCCCTGTGGGAACTTGCTACACCCTGAGGTCAAGGAAGTTAATGAGTGTGAGCGGAGCATCGAGGGTTTGTCTGCACAAGGGTGTTAACGTATTTTCAAGACCCATAGCTGACTTAAGTGTATATATTTAGGAATCAGAATACACACGATTTCGTGGTATGGTTACATGTAACCAAACATATAGATGTTAGGGAGAAATAGAAGCAAAAGGGAAAAAAGAAAAAAAAGGAGGGGAGAAAGTATGAGGGAAAGAGGGGTTATAGTAGTTAATAGGAGGAAGGAGGGGGGGATAGAGAGATAGCGAACCTTACTCTACTAAAGTGTTGCCAGTCTAAGACGTGGGAACATAATTTTGGCATTAGTCAGCGTTTCAAGGCGCATTTGCTGCTGAAATTCTGTGTTTCAGTTTATCTGAAGTAGAATAATGCTTCCAAACACTCAAGATGAATGAAAATTTTGCCTGTTTATCTAGGGATTTGGCTTGCATCTCCTCCATAAGCATGATGTAGTTTATCTTGCCCATTCTATAAGGGATGGGGAGGAAGTAGTTTTCCAGTGTCTAGGAATAAGTTGTTGACCTGCACTGAGGAAGAATTTTAGGAGGTTGTCCTTTTGAGATTTAACAGTGCCAGGTAGTATGGAAAGAAGGGCAAGAGAAGGGGAAGGAGTGAGAGGCTTGTCATATATTTCCGTGTAGATTTGGAAGATCTGTGCCCAAAACAGCTGGATCTCACCACATTCCCACTAAACGTGGTTGTACGTACCTTTTGCCGAGTTACATCTCAAACAGAAATCGGTGACCGAAGGATACATGATCTTGAGGTTGGTTGGCACACAATACCACCTAGACAACAGCTTATCATTTTTCTCTTGAATGTAACTCGAGATAGATAATTTGTGGGTAAATAGAAAAGATTTACTCCATTCTGCCTCTGATATGTCTCTCCCAAGCTCCTCTGACCATGTTTTTCGTATATTTGGGAAGAGTGGCATGAGTATGATCTAGCATCATTTTGTAGAGCAGTGATAGGGTGTGTCTAGGGGTTTCTGAAAGTGTGCATAATTTCTCAAAACTAGTCAGGGGTCTGTGGATCTGTTTGGAGTTGTGAAGTTTTTTACAGTAGGAGGATAAAGGTATACAAGTCAGCCACATTATGTTGGAGGCTGTAGTAGCGTGGTTCGTCACGTAGGTGCCTAGGGTGTTGTGAACAAATTGTTATGCTGTGGGCCAGGAGGCTCTATTGTAGTTGTCTATGATTTGGGTTGACCTGCCTTCCTGGAGTGCTGGATTATCAAATAACGGGGTGAGAGGGCTCGGTTTGGTGGATAGCGAGTAGCTCTCCTTTCTATAGTACCAGATTGCTAGAGCATCCCTAGTGAGGGGAGACAGTGTTGTGAGAGATTTGTAAGTCCGGTCGTGTCCCCAGAGTGGCTGACATTTCTTTTGGCTCCAGATCCTGCTTGCTGTTCTACTACACTCATCCCTGGCTCCCTGAAGTTTTGGTTTGTCTGATTATCCGTTAAGGCTCCTGAACTCTGGCTATGTTTTGACTGTGTTTACTCTGTTTAGCTTTATTATTATTATTATTATTATTATTATTATTAATAAATAAGTGAGATTATATACTTCTGTCTCAGTCAGATTCATGGTTTCTGACAAGTATTCTCCCTTATACTAAAAAAAACAATTATGGCTCACTGCCAATTTTTACCCTTCCAGTATGTACTTTTTTGTTCTTGTAGATTAGGGATGAGCTTTGAGTTCGGGAGTTCGCCAAACAGCGAATTTTATGGGGCGTTCGCAGCAAATTCAAATGCCCCATAATGCACTGCAAGAAGGCAGTACATAGCTATATGATGATTGGCCAAAGCATACACCCGACCTGCATGCTTTGGCCAATCACAGCACACTCCTCAGCAAGAGCCATAATACCTTTGGCCAATCATGGCTCAGGGGGACTAAGTCCACGCCCCACACTAAATAAGGCTGTTTACACAGTGCCCGTATAGTGTGTTATAGTGGACGGAGATAGAGAGATTGAGCTATATTAGGCAGGCAGGTTAGTAGCAGTGTAAACTCTGCATTCAGCGTAGCCTATATATACAGGGCATTCGGTGGTGTACAGTTTCTAATACAGTGCAGCTTGTGTACACAGTATAGAATACAGTGTAGTGCGGTGATAAAAAAAAAAAAATACCCATCATGTCCGGAAGGCCTCCAAGGAGAGGCAGACACTCACAGGTCACTAAAAGAGGGAAAGCAGCGTCTGAAATAATATTTAACAGCAGGGACTGTTCCTGCACCCAACAAGAGTAACTGTGAGGGGTTGCACCACCAGCACCTAAGGCCCAATAGTATATATACACTGCAGTTTAATGTATATAGTGCAGTCAGTATAGTATATAGGGCACTCAGTGTAGTATATATAGTGCAGTATACAATATATAATATATATAGTGTATTAAAGTGGTTAGGGGGAGCCCTATGATAGAATTAAGAAAAAAACGTCATGAGTTCCCCCCGTCCATACCAGGCCCGTTGGGTCTGGTGTGGATTTTGGGGGGGACCCCCACGCCATTTAAAAAAAAAATTTGGCATGGAGTTCACCTTAATATCCACACCAGACCCGAACCCACGCTGTTTTTTAAAATGATTTTTTATGTATATTACCGGGGATCTGGCAATACATTACAGCTGTGAGAAATTTTAAATGACATTTTTTCTCTTTAGAAATGTTATTTTGCTATGGTACTTTTCTAAACATGGGGAAAATGCTCTACTTTACAGGCAGACTAAGGGGACCCCCGGCACGATATTTAAAGTAATATTTCATTTTTGTTGTTTCACTTTAAGCATTCTTAAAATCACTGCTCCTGAAAAAAACGGCTGTTTTAAAAACTTTTTTTTTGCATTGATACATATCTGGAGCAGGATCCGGGTCCCCAAACACTTTTTATCGTAATAACTTGCATAAGAGCCTTTAAAATGAGCACTTTTTCACGTTCATGTCCCATAGACTTTAACGGTGTTTACATAATTTTTTTGTCTGTTCGCAAGTTCTGGTGCAAACCGAACTGGGGGGTGTTCGGCTCATCCCTATTGTAGATCAGTTTTTCTCTGTAATGCCCATTCTGCACTGCTTACTCCATCTTTTTGTATGATGTTGGTGTACAAGGAATTCACATCTATTGTTACTAGGACTTTCCTTCTGATACCATCGGCTGTAGATATTTGTCTAGATATTCTCCCAACCTGGAAAAAAGGGAATCTATCCCACTGATTATCGGTCTTCCTGGGGTTTTTTCTTGATTTTTGGAACATAAAAAAAGACCGCTGTTTTTGCCAATTCTGGAGTTAAATATCTTGCTTCCTTTTTTGTTAGAATTCCTTTATCTTTTCCCCGTTTTATGAAAGATCTTAAATTTTTCTCATGTTCTATTTTTGGGTTTCTTTGGAGTTTTTTGTATGTGTCTTGCACACTCAGTAATTTATTCATTTCTGTTTCGTAGTCTATTTTTTTGAGGATGACCCCTCCCTTATCCGCCGGACGTATAATTACCTCTCTCTTTTTTCTATTTCTTTTATTGTTTTCCAAATGTTCTCTTTCCTAGATTGTTTTACCTTCACTTTCTTGATGTCCTCTTCCACCATCCTTTTGAATACTTCTAAACTTTCATTGTGTTGCATCTTAGCATTTTAAATGGAATTGTTTTTAGATTTGAGTGTTTGTAGCGTGTATATTCTGTTGCTTGTTGGTTCCCTTTCTTGGAGGCAAAATGTTTCTTATATTCAATTTTCTTATGAATTTTTGTAGGCCTATATAAACCTCAAGTTTTTCTAAATCTTTGTCTGGTGCATACTTTAATCCCAAGTCCAATACTCATATTTCTTCCTCATTAAAAAAAAACATCACTCCTTCTATTGTCCTTGCCTTCTTTTTCTTTATCTCTCCTCATTTGCCTCTGGCCATTTTCTCTTTCCCATCTTTGGTGTCTGTGGGGGTATTCTCGTCTCTCATCCCAGTGGTTTCTCTCTTGTTCCCAGTTGGCCTCTCTCTCTCCCGTATGTCTGAAACTTGGATGTTGCCACGTATTTTGCCAGCCTCGATGTCTTGAGGGTCACCCATATTGATTCCTGGGGGGTGCCATCCTCCCTGTGGTCTGCATTGTCTGTATCCTCCTCTTGCTACCAGTGGTCTTCCTCTGTGGCCCCTGGGGAAAAAAAAATCTCTCCTATAATAAGGCTCCCTATTGGGAGTATCTTGATGTGCATACCTGAGCGGAGAATACCTATTAGAATTTTTCGGTATTCTCTGTGTTCTGTGTACTGTGTTCGGTTAGTAATACCCGTTAGGACTTTGTTCTTGTTGTGTACGATTCCTGTGTATGGGGCTTCCTTCACTTCTATGTGTGGTGGTTCTTTCTCCTCCTTGTGTTATTCTTGGTGTTCTTTGTATAGTAGGTCTCATTTCAGGCCAAGATGCTTCCTCTCTGTCTTCTGAAGCCTCTCTTGATTCATCAATCATGGAGATATTGTTATTATCTCCTTCATTATAATTCTCATCTGCCTGCCATTTGTAGACCTGTTGGTTTCTATAGTCCAGCACATCTCTACGGAATTTTTCTGCTTCTTTTTTGTATTTCTTTAATCTCCAAGAAGTAGTTAAAAAATATGATAGTTTCCTTTTCTTTATATTCCCTCGATTCTACATACAGTATATTATATTATATTATTATATATTTTTTCATTTAAATTGTCTTCGCATAAGGTCTAGTTCACTTTGATTGAAGAATCAATACCATTCTTCCATTAAATAAAAATAAGAGCGCAGCACCAGATAAATACTAAAAATGAAAATGATATGTGTAATGATACTGTAGACAATATACTACTAGTGTAACAATAATGATCAATAATCAAGTGAAAAGGATCAAATAAAAAAAATAGTCCATATGTAATTCCTCCATTTCCAGTGGACGTGCATATGAAAACACAAAAAAGTTAGTGACAGATATAGTTCATAAGTGGAAGTATCCAAAAAGGAAGATTTCCAATGCAAGACCAAGGGTTTAAGCTTTTCACCACTTGTACTGCCCGTCACCTTAAAATAAAAAAAAATGGAGGCTTACCAGAAAGCCTTTGACCGCCCTTACTCAGGGGGGTCTAAACAGGCTTAGTAGAGCAACAGGACTGCTACTAGGATCTCCCAGACCTTCTACACAGGTGACCGGTCAGCTTCAACGAAGATCTTCCTCAATGGCGCATTTTCAAAAGACAAGCGCCATGCTACAATTGACGTGCGCCACCGCTGTAGAGTGGTGTAACTCTGCTGGACAACTTGTGACTGATTCTCTATCTGGAGCTACAGGCTATTTTCTTAATGAGCATTTGTGCCTTATCAGCACAGGGCCCTGGAATATACTAACCAGGAGACCTCTGGTGCAGGTCCATTGTTGCATGGTGCATTTTTTCTATTACAAGGAATCTAAAAATCCCTTGTAATAGAAAAAAAAGCATTACTGGACCTCTTAAATATGAGATCTGGGGTCAAAAAGACCTCAGATCTCATATTTACACTAAAATGTAATAAAAAAAAATGTAATGTCATTTGAAAAAAAATAAAAAAAATAAAAAAAATGTCTCTAAGAGCTATGGGCGGAAGTGACGTTTTAATGTCGCTTCCGCCCTGCAGTGGTATGGAGACGGGTGGGGGCCATCTTCCCCTCACTCATTTCCATACCACAGACGTGACAGGACCCAATCGCCTCCGCCGCTACCAATGGCTTGCGGTAATTGGCGGAGGGCACCTGAGCGTGGCGGGAGGGGAACCTTATCCCACCTTAATCTCTTTGGTGTAATTTTCTCTGAGATGTACATTTCTAATGTTGCTACATCCCACCATACTCGTAATTGTTTTTCCATACTGTGTCTTAATTGTTTAAACAAGCAATCCATATCTTGTTTATTCACAACTTGTTCCTGATTAAAAACTTCTACCAGATTTACAGATCTGTTATTCACGTATTTAAAATTATCCATTGCTGCAGAACCAATTGATAACAAAGGTACCACAAGATTAAGAAAAGGTTTATGGGTGGTTCCGCGCGAATGCCTAAATATTTTAGGAACTGCTGCCCCTACAGATACAGTCACCTAAGTGGAGTATAACATATAGTTTTAAAGGATATAGTTGTGGTGCTATTCTTGTGTTTTAAAGTGTGTGCTTGATCCCAACTCATTTACTAGTCACTGCTGTAGATATGTATACAAACTTGAGCGCATTATCAATGCTGCATATGTAAACAATGCTTGTATGAAAAAGTGACTAGTGATGAAATAATTCAATAGATAAAATAAATTAAAATTCAAAGTGACAAGTGCTCTTCATTCATATGTGACTTCAGTCCTTAAATTCAATATATATTAGCCAAAATGATGCAGTCCTTGAAAAAAAAAATATATATAGATATGCAGTTGTTCAATCCGAAAATATTCCAAAAAGTGACAGGTGCTCTTCATATATCCTAATATTCCAGAAGTGACAAGTGCTCTTCATTCGTTTGTGCGTGTGCTGTTTTTTTTCCTCCAAGAAAGGGAACCAACAAGCAACAGAATATACACGCTACAAACACTCAAATCTAAAAAAAAATTCCACTTTCAACCCTACGATGCAACACAATTAAAGTTTAGAAGTATTCAAAAGGATGGTGGAAGAGGACATCAAGAAATTGAAGGTTAAAAAAAAATCTAGGAGAGAGAAAATTTGGAAGACAATAAAAGAAATAGAAAAAAAGAAAGAGGTAATTATTTATCCGGTGGCTAAGGAAGGGGACTGGTCATCCTCAAAAAACAGACTACGAAACAGAAAGTAATAAATTACTGAGTGTGCAAGACACATACAGTACAAAAAAACTCCAAGGAAACCCAAAAATAGAATATGAGAAAAAAATTTAAATCTTTCATAAAAATGGCAAAAACGGCGGTCATTTATTATGCTCCAAAAATCAAGAAAAACACCCAGGAAGACTGATAATCAGTGGGATAGATTCTCTTTTTCCAGGTTGGGAGACTATCTAGACAAATATCTACAGCCGATGGTATCAGAAGGAAAGTTATATCTGAAAGATAGTAGGCAACTGATTTCAGAGTTGAGGAACTTTAAAATTGAAGAAGATATCCTAGTAACAATAGATGTAAATTTCTTGTACACCAACATCATACAAGAAGATGGAGTAAGCAGTGCATAATGGGCATTACAGAGACAAACTGATCTACAACAAGAACAAATAAAGTACATACTGGAAGGCATAGGCGTCCTTAAGGGGGGGCTATTGAGGCTTGAGCCCCGAATGTGGGGCCAATAGCCCCGAGTGTCTAAGCACCGGGTCCTGCAGTAGGTTTGCCACGTGTCCGGTTTGGACACATGTGACCGGTTTTCAAGCCGCCTGAAACCCGTTCAGCCGTCCTGTGATCAGTGGCCCCAGCTGCAAGATCTAGAGCAGCGCATTCCGATGCCCGTGCCCGTCGCCATGAGTGTTACATCATATACAGCCTGTATGAGCGCTGGGCAGCGGGCGCTCTGTCAATGGCTGTGCAGGCGGCAGACATAAGGGTCTGTGATTGGCCCGGTGGAGCTGCTGACTAGTCACATGTGGAGGCGGGGAGGGGCTGGACTGTGGGTGATCGCGGGCGCCCGGAGCCCCGCCTCCCTGGGGCGCGCTGTGTCTCCTCCTGACTGACTCTGTTATCTGCCCTTCCACCAGCCGGTCTGTCAGTGTGCCACTGACAGTGTGTCTCTGACAGCCCACTCTCCTCTGACAGCCCACTCTCCTCTGTCAGCACCCGCCCTTTGTGTCAGCACCAGCCCCCTCTGTCAGCCCACTCTCCTGTCAGCCCACCCCCCTCTGTCAGCACCACCCCCCTCTGTCAGCACCACCCCCCTCTGTCAGCACCACCCCCCTCTGTAAGAACCCCCCCTGTCAGCACCCCCCTCTCTGTCAGCACCCCCTCTCTCTGTCAGCACCCCCCCTCTCTGTCAGCCCACCCCCTCTGTCAGCCCACCCCAATCTGTCAGCACCACCTCTCTGTCAGCAGTGCACCTCTCTGTCAGCAACCCCCCTCTGTCAGCGCCCCCCTCTGTCAGCCCACACCGTCTCTGTCAGCGTACCCCTCTCTGTCAGCCCACACCTCTGTCAGCCCACCCCCCCTCTGTCAGCAGTGCACCCCCTCTCTGTCAGCCCCCCCCCCCTCTGTCAGCAGTGCACCCCCTCTCTGTCAGCCCCCCCCCTCTCTGTCAGCAACCCCCCTCTGTCAGCCCACACCTCTGTCAGCCCACCCCCTCTCTGTCAGCCCCCCCCTCTGTCAGCAGTGCACCCCCTCTCTGTCAGCCCCCCCTCTCTGTCAGCAACCCCCCTCTCTGTCAGCAACCCCCCTCTCTGTCAGCAACCCCCCTCTCTGTCAGCACACCCTCTCTGTCAGCCCACACCCTCTCTGTCAGCACCCCCCCCCACTCCCCACTCTGTCAGCACCCCCCACTCTCTCAGCACCCCCCCACTCTCTCAGCACCCCCCCACTCTCTCAGCACTCCCCCACTCTCTCAGCACACCCCACTCTCTCAGCACACCCCACTCTGTCAGCACACCCCACTCTGTCAGCACACCCCACCCTCTCTGTCAGCACCCCCCTCTCTGTCAGCACCCCCCTCTCTGTCAGCACCACCTCCCCCTCTGTCAGCAATGCACCCCCTCTCTGTCAGCAATGCACCCCCTCTCTGTCAGCAATGCACCCCCTCTCTGTCAGCAATGCACCCCCTCTCTGTCAGCACCTCCTCTCTGTCAGCACCTCCTCTCTGTCAGCACCTCCTCTCTGTCAGCACCCCCCCCCTCTGTCAGCCCACCCCCCCCATCTATGTCAGCACCCCCCTCTGTCAGAACCACCCCCCCTTGAGCACCACCCCATCTCTGTCAGCACTCCCCCTGTCAGCACCCCCCTCTCTGTCAGCAGTGCACCCCCCCTGTCAGCACCCCTTCTCTGTCAGCAGTGCACCCCGCTCTGTCAGCACCCCCCTCTGTCTGCCCACCCCCCCTATGTCAGCCCACACCATCTATGTCAGCACCCCCCCTCTGTCAGCACCACCCCCTCTCAGCACCCCCCTCTCTGTCAGCAGTGCACCCCCCTCTGTCAGCCCACACCCTCTCTGTCAGCCTCCCGCCTCTCTCTCAGCGTCCCCCTCTCTGCCAGCACCCCCCCCCCGTCAGCCCACCCCCACTCTGTCAGCCCACCCCCCCTCTGTCAACACCCCCCCTCTGTCAACACCCCCCCTCTGTCAGCCCACCCCCTCTGTGTCAGCAGTGCCCCCCCCCCCTGGGAAACACCCCCCCTCTGTCAGCACCCCCTCTCTGTGTCAGCCACCCCCTCTCTCTCCTGCCTCCTCCCCCTTTCACTCACCCCCCTTACCTCCTCCTCTCTCACCTCCCCTTTCTCACCTCCCTCCCCCCACCTCTTTTCCCCCCTCAGGGGGTGGAGGCCCCATGATTCCCAACAGCGGCCCTGTGAGTGAGTGTACCAGTTCAAATGCGTCTTGCCAACACAGTGGGCACAGCGACGCAGCATCTGCCTTTACTTTGCCTTCTCCCTAAGCCCCCCCATACAATTGAAGGGAGGGAGGAAAATGGCACTACAGAAGAGCAGCTTCGCTCCGCCCCCAAACTCCGGCTCCCACACTTCCTGACTCTAAATGGCTCTCGGTAAGAGCCAATGGAATTTTTCCTATCCAATAACACTGGTTAAAAACACACCAGTCACCTATTATGTTAGATATTCTGTATGATTTTTTGTATAATTAAGCACCAGTCACTTTATTGCATTAACAGCATGATTTTCCGCACTAACGCACTTTGTTGAAATAATTGAAGCACTTTATTTTATAACTTCACTTTTATTATAAAGAGGTATTTAAATAATCTAGCACAAGTCACAGGGTTTAACCCAAAATTTCACGTCATTATTTTGACATACACAGAAAATTTTTCTATATACATAGGGCAATAAAGTATAAATCAATGGTGCCAAGTCTCTGATTCCTTATTGCAGCAGCGCTGCTTTATTTTACTACACTTGATCTCAGGAGTAGTCCTAGGCGCAGAGCAATGTGAGGTAGAGGCGGTATTTTCCACACATTTTTGCATATAGAAAATTTCTCATTTACGGTTTAAAGTTTACCATTCAGAAGTAAAGTTCAAGTTTTATATGTATATCACGCAATACACAGAAGAATTGTTCACCATGGGAAATAAACCCTTTTAACTCCACCAGGGCAGCACCATCTCTACTCCTGCTTTTTATCAATTTCTAATACACTCCACCTAGGTGGAATTGTACCTGTAGAGGCAGCAGCCCTATATCCTAGTAACATCTAAACCACTGCGCGGATTAACCCCACACTTTTTCCAACCCCCCCGGTGCCAGGCTATGACCTTGGGCTGAAGCCCCTGGTCTTTTTGCCACCTAGCAACGCCCCTGCTGGAAGGGTTAAATTTGGCAATGAGCCATAATTATTTTTGGCATACACTCAAACAAAAGGGGTGGCGATGTGAGCAAAATATGCTCCCAGCATAGCAAATTAGTTCTTGAACAGGTGGGAAGAGGAACAAATATAAAGTGTAGGAAGATCAAATCTAAAATTGTATCGTAGATACATTGATGATATTGTGATAATTTGGAGAGGTACTGAAGAGGAATTACAAGAACTTTTTGTGTCTGTACAGAAACTGTAGCAACCGAACAGATTATGAAGAACAATCGAACATACTAATAAACAGGTTCATCGAAAAAGCATACAAAAAGAAAGATCTGATGATTCTTAAAGAAAAGGTTAAAATTGATGAACAGAGATACTATGATAGACGGAAGAAAGGAAAAGAAGAAAAGTAAACACATGGATACAGCTTTTCTTACCAGTTATAATAAACAGTACAAATCCTTGGAAAAAGCAGTTAAAAAACATTGGCCCAGCCTGCAATCAGATAAAGTTCTAAAAACAATATTGCCACAACAATACTCCTTTATCTACAAAAAAAGCACCTTCTTTGAGAAATAGCCCTTGAACCACCAGGACAAATAAAAATATTTAAGGAACTAAAAGGCTTCTATAAGTGTGGAAAATGACTTCCATGCAGGGTCAGCAAGAAAACAGACAGAAAAAGAGTAGGAAATGACAGGAAGAGAATACTGCATTAGGGAATTAGTTAGTGCATAACATGCACTAACACCAATGTAACATACATTATAGAATGCCCATGCCATTAACTGTATGTAGGGAGAATCCTAGAACACAATAATAATATAAAAAGGGATTCAACAAACACAGCGTATCAAGACATTTTAGGGATTATCACAAAAGAGATCCATCATGTATGGTTTTCTACGCCATAGATAAAAGTCTCACAAAATGAGACAAATGGATTTTTTTTGCTCGATACTCTTCAATCCACAGGGATGAATATAGTTAAAGACGTAAACTGTTTTATCACAAATTTCTGAACCAACACATAGGTGTGCCCCCATTTATGATTAATCACAACAATATCTTTTTGAATTAATTTCAATTTATTTCAAATTTGGAAATAATATATTCTAATTTTTATTTTTTTATTTGGAATGTAGTCTATACTTATGAAACATTCCTTAAATAATCTTAAAGCATTTTAAGATCATTATGTTACAAAGCCTCCAAGTAAAAATGTTTCATAATATTCTATAGTGTGTCCTAAAACCACCCAAAACAATGTTTGCATTATTAGTATTATATGTTTTTTTCTTTTCAAATACCGTATTTTTATTTGGTTTAACATATAACTAAAAATGTTTCATAGCGTAAACATAATAAACAATGAAGAACACTTATGAGTAGAAAGCCATTATGGTTAAGCAGTTATAAATCATGGTGTATATATATTCTTTTATCTGTTCTAGTAATCGTTTGAGTCATAGGTTTCGTCTAGAGAATGGTGCTGCCCCAGTTTCCCTAGCATCCCCCATTGGGAACTAACTGTGCCCTGGGAAGTAGGCCAGCTCCCCTTCCCATGTCATTAAGGCTTGTACCCGTGACTCTTAATAAGATTAGCAATAATACTGCTCAAATATTGTTAATTCTGTGAGATAGCTGAACAATAAAGCTAGTAACCATAGCAGAAATAGAAAAAGAGAATAAAAAATAAAAAGAAACCTTAATAACATGTACCATAATGTTATATGAGTGATCAGAATTTTGATGTTACATTTTTTCCTTCAGGGATCTTTCAATCAGCAACCGGGTAGCGTGCTACCCATGAGTTCCATGCTAGGTTAAATTTTAGGTAGATTGTATGATTTCATAGCGAAATGTTTTTCGTAGGTGTGTTGTGTTTGTACTCTTTGTATCACCTCAGAAATGTTGGGGGCTTTTGTGGATTTCCATTTGGACGTAATAGTTCGTTTTGCTGCAATAAAAATATGCGTAATTAGGGGTCTGAACTGTGTGGGAGTAGAGTGAATGCCTATGTTGAGTAAAGCCATCTGTGGTGTTTGGGGGATGATAATACCTGTGGTTTTCGTTATAAGAGAAAATACTTCTTTCCAGAAGCTTCGTACTCATTTACACCTCCACAATATGTGCAATATACCTCCTTTCTCCCCGCATTCCCTCCAGCATGCGGGAGAGGATGTTGGGTAGATCACGGCCAGTCTAACTGGCGTTAGGTAGGTTCTATACATTATTTTTAATATCAATTCCCAGTGGTTTACGCAGTGAGAGTAGCAAAATTCAGATTGAATCGCTCTTTTCCACTCTCCCTGTGTGTACGTGGATTCTAATTCCCTTTCCCAGTTCCGCATATTGGAAGACTTGCGAAAAAGTCCTTCACATTGAAGTAGGTTGTAGAACCACAATAGACCTTTCGGACCATCCCGGTTAGACAATAAGTATGTCCAAGTTTTGCTATGTACTTTATAGTGTATATTGGGGTTGCACTTGTGAAAGTGGGTAATTTGTACATGAGAGAATGAATCTGGAATAGGTTGCTTGGATAGTAATAGTAATTCTTTGCATGTCATAATCTGTTTGTGTAGCCAGGATTGGATTTTGATGTTGGGTATTGCATACCCGTAAATTTGTAATGGCATGTCAGTGCATTTATCCAATGTATCCTGGGGTACTATGGAGTGTAGTTTACTCCATGCCTGCAATGTGGCATCTATAGAGGGAAATTGTTTATAATTTAGTTTTACATTTGTCAGATGCGCAAGTAACAGGGATGGTAAATGTCTTTTACCTACCAGGTGTCTTTCAATTTGGTGCCATAGTTTATCTGAGTGTGGGTCGAACCAAGCTTTGGTTTAGTCTAGAAGGGCTGCATAGTAGTAATGTTTAAGATTGGGAAAATTCACACCCCCTGACAGTTTATGTTTCAGTAGTAAGGGGAATTAAATTTTGGCCATCTTTCCCCCCCCAAAAAAACTGTCTAAATAGTTTATCCACAACATTAAAAAAGCTTTCTGGTATTATCGGTATAGTTCTAAAGTAATATATAATTTTCGTTAGTAAAGTAATTTTCATAGCAGCGATCTTCCCTAACCATGTTAATTCAAAGTTTGCTATATGCTGCAGATCTTTTCTGATTATTTCAATGCAGAAAAGTTTGAATTATACGTGGAGGCAGACGGGGACAATAAAGTTACCCCTAAATATGGTAGGTTGTTAGTTACCCATTGAAATGGAAATTTTGCTTTAAGTTGGTCTTTCAGGGACCTTGTCAAGCCTATGGGCATGATAGATGATTTGTTAGAGTTCAGTTTGTAGTAGGAAGCTAATCCAAAGTTATCTAAAATACTTTGTACCTGTTCCAGTGAAGAAACCAGATTGGTTAATGTTAAAACCATGTCATCTGCGAATAATCCTATTTTATGGGAATATCTGCCTACATCAATTCCGGAAATAAAGTCGCATGCTCTAATGGCCTCTGCCAGGGGTTCCATTATTAAAGAGAATATTAAAGGTGATAGAGGACAACCCTGGCGAGTGCCATTTGTAATGTGGAATTTATCCTATAGGACATTGGATGTGAACACTTTGGCTGAGGGCTTAGTGTAAAGGGCCATTATTGCTGTATAGATAAAGCCTGTAAGGCCAAATATTTTAGGTGTCACACTCAAGTACCGCCAGTGTACTCTATCAAACGCTTTTTCAGCGTCAAGCGTCAGAACCACAGTGGGGGTCCTACGATTCTCCGCTATACGCATTCGATCAAAAAGCCTTCGGGTACCGTCAGGAGCTTGTCGTCCCCTTACAAAGCCCACCTAGTCAGCTTTGACCAGTTGCAGAGTGATCACAGCCAACCGATTAACAATAATTTTTGCATAGATTTTCAAATCTGTATTTAACAGAGAAATTGGTCTAAAATTTTGAGGACTGTCCGGCTTCTTACCTGGTTTGGGCAAAGCAATGATAGTGGCCTGTAGCAATTCTTCAGGAAAAGAGGCAGTTGAGGCTGCATGATTGAATACATTTTTTAGATACGGTGAAAGGGTCGTAGCAAAGGTTTGGTAATATTCTGCTGTAAAGTCATCGCTACTTGGCGATTTATGTGTTGGAAGTGTTTTAATGGTATCTAATATTTCTTTATCAGTAATCAGTGGGTTAAGGCAGATTAGTGCCACTTTGTCTAAAGAGGGTAGATTGACTGCATGTAGAAATGGGTTGATATTAAGTTTGTTTGGTTGTGGGGTATGTGGGTCGGTATGTAAATTATAGAGATCACTATAGTATTTTTGGAATGCGTTGGCAATTTGGGATGGGTGAAATACCATTTTCCTGTGTGAGGCTCCGTAATAGAATTAAGTTTAGAGTTTTGTTGTCTTTTACGTATGTAGTTGGCCAATAGTTTGCCTGCTTTGTTACCGTGTGCATAGTAATTAGCTTTGAAGCGCTTTAAAGAGGTTGTGTGTTCTGTCAGTAGAGCTAGGCATAGTTTGTGTCTGTGGTTAAGAAGGTCTGAATGGTTATTAGGGGTAGGATTTTGCTTGTTTTTGAGTTCTAAAGCATGTAATTTCTCTAGGAGAGGGGTAATAGTTTTGGCCCTCTTTTCCCTTTTTTCCTATGCTGCAGCTTGAATCAACAAACCTCTGCTGTAGGCCTTATGGGCGCATCATAATGACATAACATTCACATCAGCAGAATCATTAATTTCAAAATACTCTTTAAGTAGTTGCGAAAGTCTATTCTTATGGAGTGGGTTAGACAGTATAGAGAGATTAGAATAGAAAATGATTTCGCGCTTTAAAATCTATCACCTCCAAGTAAAGTGCATATAATAATACCAGATATATAAACGTGCAATATCTAAAGGTGCTCCATAGTGCAATAATACATCAAAGTGCTATGTGCATCAAATACAAATCTATACAAATTAATACAAATTGATCATAATTAATGCAAAGTTCATATTGTGAATCAATATTTAAAGTCTATGTAGTGCTGTTCCACTGGGGTCATTTGATAAGGGTGAAAAAGTGAAAAATGATCTTAGATTTTGTGATCCGGTGACACCGGGCTCTCTGGACTCTCACCTTGGATAAAGTTGATAAGGGCATCAAAACCAGATTCTCTGTTCTTGGTATTAAAATGGTGTAGAAATGGAACTTCTCTGGTGCTGTAGCGATCCCTCAGCTTAACAGTACCTGTGAGATGTAGGGATAGAGGGGGGGTTTGCCCACCTGGGCTCCACCAGTCCGGTGGTGTGAACAGGAAGGGGAGAGAGAAAAGATGCCTCCAATGGTGTAGTAGGTTTAAACAAGTGACTATTTATTAAAAGATGAAGTGGTCTCTTACATATAAACAAGTTAAAAACAGCCTTAGAGGTAAAAGAGTTGAGGAGCGGCGTTTGAGACGCCTCCTTACTAGTTTCCGGTTTCGTCTGTGCCCGGCCACGCCCCACGCGTTACGTCACCGCCCGTTTTATGCGTGATGTAGAATGGCGCACTGAAGCGCCTGACTAATGTGAGTACCCCGTGTGGGACTTATTTTTGGTTTTAATAAAATTGTATAAACAAACATACTATACCATGAAATCCTCTTTTTTTCCATTGATTCACTGAGGCATATTGGAGACTGATCCAGGAATCCGGATACATTGCTGAACCCTGTAGTGGTTCTAAAAGTGTGTATCGACCAAGCTTAACAGCAAGGTCACACATCTTAAGGTTAGCCTTCAATACATGGGGGGGGTGGGGGAGCACTTGAGTGAAAGACACAGCACCTGGTTAATGGATCATTTTCACAGAATACTGAATCTCATGAAGTGTGGAGCACATGTGGATTAAATTAGTCTGAACTTTCACAATGCACAGCAGCACTTTTTTAATTCCAGTATTTGAGATTTATTGATATTTTTGTTTCCCGCGGACTTGATGTAAACTTTCCACCACTATATTATTGCACATTGTCACTTTATATTTAAGGTTATTAATCACTTGACTGTATATGTATATCTTTTTGTATCACTTAGTATTGGTTATTTTACCATTTTTACTGAAATGTTACGATTAGCATTTATGCTTATACCTTTGATAGCGCAGGGATTGTAATTTGATTCTAGTATTTTTTTCATGGTGTATGAGACATGGTCATCATTTGCAACTGATTCAAAGAGGGTTTAGTGACTTTTATTGTTAGTGGAGGTTCACAGGACGTTTTACACATATTTTGTCTACTACACAGTTGAAGTCCCCACACATAAGTAGAGATCCTACCTTATGCTTAGTAATTTTCGTATATAGGGATCGTAGAAATGTCACTTGACCCGTATTTGGGGCATAGAGATTCACTAGGGTATATTTCACATTATTTATCTCACAGACCAGTATGATATATCTACCTTTGGGGTCAGTGATTACTGCATGTGGCTGAAATTGACTGATTTGTTCACTGCGATCATTGTGCCTCGTTTTTTTTGCTTTCGCTTTGGCGTGGAAAATGTGGGGGAATGCTTTGTCTGAGCATTTGGGTTGTTTGTCCCGAGAGAAGTGCATTTCTTGGGTGCAAAGTATGTCCCCTCTAAGCCGTTTAGCATCCTGCCACATTGCTTTCCTTTTATATGGACTGATCAGGCCGTGTGCATTAAGAGAAATCACCTTAATGGTTATATTGTCTTTGTAAAATTAATGCTGGGTATTGCTGCATACTAAAGTCATGAAGGTGTAGTTTGGTATATTTACCTTTGGGTGGCAGCATAGAGCAGGAGTGGAATTGCTGTAGGCTGAAGACACCGTACATGCGTCCCTGTTCTGAGGATGTAGTTGATTTCCAGTGAAGAAGATCATCATAGTTAACTTGTACATGTAAAACATAAAAAGATGAAGAAAAGAAAACTGTATAACATATAAAAAGAGTGAAACTTGTCGCATTGTGCGAAGAATCACGCTTCTGTATAGTGGGGGATGGGGTCTTTGTTCCATAAGATCCAGCCCATTTATCCAGATTTCATAAAAAGAGACAGGGGAACAGGGACTCATCCAATCTGAAACGGATCTAAAGGGGTTAATCAGTTTAGCTAACAAATAGCAATACCCAATATATAGAGATCCGCTTTCCCCATCAGCCTGAGGTTAAGAATACAAAAGTAAATATTTCTATACCCCTATATAAAGCCTCAAGGTGTGGTTATCCTCTGAAATTATGATAATGAGCATATAAAAATGGGAAGACCCAAAGAATTTCTCCAAAAAGGATAGACCGGTGAAATACTAAAATTCATGTAATGATTATCCAAAAATACTTTATTAAATACATAAATGTAAGAAAAATATCAAAATACACACCAACCTTCAACATAATCTAAAATAGACTGTACGTCTAGATGAAAAACAGGTGGCCACCAAACACTGTATCACGCACTCCGCAGCACTCTCATACACACAGACAGACACACCAACCCAAGTATCTGGTCTGGGAAAGCAGTCCTGAAAACCTAATTTGTAAGTAAAGGAAGATTATTAAATTTTCTGGAAAACGAATTCCCATAAGATGATATATGAAATGTCAGTAATGCTGTTTCCTTATGGTATCAACAGGATACTGCTGGAATTCAGTTGAAAGTTCCCATATGCATGTGCACTTAATACTTGTCATGTGTAGAGATTTCCCTGTTTGCAGGAAAGCTATAGTTGTTAAACACAACGGTCCATGGATCAGCAATGGAAAGGGTTATTTTGGAGAGGAGATTACAGACAGCTGACAGGTGCTGTGGGAGATAGCTTTTTACACGATTTGGAAGGACAGAGATTGCTAGTACTAGATCTTAAAAAAGATAGTTTGAAAGTACATCTCACCGTTTACAGCCTTCTCTGTGTAGATCATCATAGCCTCCACTGTCTTGTCTCCAATCTAATCATCTTTCACCATTCCGATTGCAGAGGAAGTCAATGGCAAGATATCCCATGAAGTTAGTTCCACCCTTAGGTGGTTGTGGAATGTTAGTGGGTCAAAATCCAATGGCTTCAGTGTTTGCAGAGATATATTCAAAGTCCTGGACCGGGACAGCATAATGAACCTGGTCCCTATCAGCAAATAGATTGCATGTAGCCACTCGGGGTAAGCTTCGGAGGGGTCATATCAGCTGGTGGAGTTCACCGTGTCCTCACCACGGATACCGTGATTTAGAAATGCTTTGCTTGACCTCAAGCTTCTTCAGAGCATGCGCAGTGGTACTTAGCCCTTAGTTTAAATAATAGGGTAAATTAAAGGTAATTAGTTCCCATCCAGGTCATTCCCAACCCACTGCTAACCAATCAAGGTATCATTCACCCATAGTGCAAACACACAGTCACATACAGGGGCAATCAAAGTCTGACATATACATGTGTATATCTGCTGCCGCATGGATATGTACATGCTCATATATATCCCATATATACACATATATCTCCAGAGCAGATCGAATATAAACCTTAATTCCCAGGTATGTAGATAAATAAAGTAATTACACACAGACAACTGGTAACATAAAAATCCAAACTGCTAAAGCTAGACGTCCACAAAAAAGAGGGGATAGTTAAATGCCAGAAAGGGAAAGGTAATGCAGTGACCCTTCCATTGTTGCGATCCTAGTATGTATATGTAACCTAGGATAGCTATATTCCTCATGTATCAATGTAGTTTTCTTTCTATTTAGGGACTAAATATTCATATCCATTTAAGGGATCAGAGAAAGGGAGCCCCAACATAGAGGAACAAAAGCTAGAATTACAAAAAGCAAGAATAGGGCATTACGATCCATATTATTGCTCCAAAAAGACAGATAAATTGCATTCATTGTTTAAGCCACGTGGATGCATGCTGTTTACAGTAAAGATCCACATTTTTTCCTTTTGCAGCAATATTTTATCAAAGTCTCCTCTTCGAGATGGAAGGTTAAGTCTGTATATGCCTTTGCATTTTAGACCCCTGGGGTCACCCCGTGTTTTTTCATAAAATGCAGAGATAGTGGACCTATCCAAATCGTGTAAAAAGCTATCTCCCACAGCTCCTGTCAGCTGTCTGTAATCTCCTCTCCAAAATAACCCTTTCCATTTCTGATCCATGGACCGTTGTGTTTAACAACTATAGCTTACCTGCAAACAGGGAAATCTCTACACATGACAAGTATTAAGTGCACATGCATATGGGAACTTTCAACTGAATTCCAGCAGTATCCTGTTTATACCATAAGGAAATAGCATTACTGACATTTCATATATCATCTTATGGAAATTCATTTTCCGGAAAATTTAATAATCTTCCTTTACTTACAAATTGGGTTTTCAGGACTGCTTTCCCAGACCAGATACTTGGGTTGGTGTGTGTCTGTGTGTGTGTATGAGAGTGCTGCGGAGTGCGTGATACAGTGTTTGGTGGCCACCTGTTTTTCATCTAGACCGACAGTCTATTTTAGATTATGTGTTGAAGGTTGGTGTGCATGTTGATATTTTTCTTACATTTATGTATTTAATAAAGTATTTTTGGTTAATCATTACATGAATTTTAGTATTTCACCGGTCTATCCTTTTTGAAGAAATTTTTTTAGTCTTCCCATTTTTATATGCCCATTTGTCCAGATTTGGCTTGATGTAAAGGTGAGGTGACCACCCTGAGTGATCGTGCAATAGTGAATAATATTACCCAGGTTTTACTTTCTGCCATTCAGAAGAAATCTTGTGAGTGGGAGAGTCAATATGGCCTTTTTCATCATCTGGGAGTAGTTTCCACTGTCTAGCCAATTTCCAACCATTTTCCAGATTATTGATAGCGTAGGTTTTACCTTCCCTGGTAATGATGATTTTTGTGGGAAAGCCCCAGGTATATGGAATCTTGTGGTTTTGAAAGAGCTTGGTTAGTGTGGCTAGGTTTTTGTGAGCAAGCATAGTATGTTGCGATATATCAGAGTATACAGATATATCTGTATATGGGTCAGGTAGAAGGGAGTGCTTCCTGGTATATTTCATGAGCTCCTCTTTAACATGAAAGAAATGTACACGTGCTATGATGTCCCTTGGAACTTTATCCGGGTGGTGCTTTGGTTTAGGCAGACGATGAGCCCGATCTACAATCACCTCCCTCTCTGGTAAGTTAGGCATTAATGTAGAAATAAATTGCTGAACAAATACTCAGCAAGACAGATTCAGCCACTCCTCTCAGCTTGATATTAATTCTTCGAGAGTGGTCTTCCAAATCTGCCATTTTGTTTTTTTTATCACCTGTATATCATCTTCTGCTCCATTATATGCGTCCGCTAACTAATTATGAGCTGCAGCAAACTCCCCCATTTTGTCCTCAGTATGATTTACTCTGTCCCCTAGGGCTATAACTTCTGCTTTAGGCTGAGTTGTGCATTCCATCAGATCCCTGTGTAATGAGCCCCTTAATGTTACTAACATATCCTTCATCATAGTATCTGTTAATGGCTAATCGAGGGTGGAAAGTCATGCATTTGTTCACTGAACTCTCTAGTACTGTCCTGTGACATGTTATGTCCCCGCAGCTCACCTGGATATCTGTGCTCTGACGAACGCTTCTGTGAAGCTTTCTGCGGGCTTTGCACAGGGGATGCACCCAGCGATGATCCGTTGCTGTTTCCCAGGGATGATGCTTGATATTGTGGCATGACCTTGGAGGAAGCACTGCCGGTTCGGCCGCGCCCTGATGTACAGGCCGTGGCGCCATTTTGAGGCCTCTGTATGCTGGCTGAATCAAAGAAATTGGTCAGCCTTGTGGGGCCCCGCTCTGTTTTTCTTTTGCTCATGTTGATGGCCTGAGGTAGTTGGGAGATAGGGTAACTAATATCACCTCACCGTGTCTGGCGTCGCTTCTAGTCGCTGGATTGTACTGGATTCTCCTGGAGCTCTCTCCTCAAGCTGCCAGCTCCTTGGCTGCTGGCGACGCCCCCTAGTATTATATGTTTTATCTAGCCTCAACAACATCAGTAAAAGAACCTCCTTCCCAAATTTTAAAATGTATATTTTTAAATGTATTTTTTTAATATATATATATATATATATAAACGGTTCATTAGTATTTTTATAGTCCCAGGTTTACAATAAATTTATATTTTGTATTTGTTTTTTCAGTATGATGTTCGTTATTTTTATATATATTTTTTAGATTTTTTTGTCATGTATATTGGTGTTTGGCTGTGCGGTTATAGCATGCAGTGGCCCCATATAATCAATCCAAGAGTCTTCCGGCCAGCAAAATCGCAGATGGACTATGTTGACAAAAATAGATAATGTCCACCCATTTATCAAACATGGCAATGTAAACGCAGCACCACGGGGGCAGCATACCAGCATGGCTATGAGGTAAGATATGAAGTTTTAGGCATTAACATCATGTACTTAGGCTTAAATGTGAAACCCGCTGGTAAAGTCTTTTTCCGGACTAACCAAAAATGGCCTCCATCACATGATCGGGTTCACCGGGTCACCACCTGCTATAAAAGGATAGGAAGTGTAACAAGATGGCAGCTTCAGATGATGTCTTGATGACAAAACACATAGGGCGGAGTTTCTGAACGTCTTTGCGTCACTTCCGGTCAAAGCCGCAGATCGTGGTTTATCCCGGGTTCCTGTTTTTTGTACAATAGCTTTTAACACACAGTGTAAATGTGAGTATAACTCTACTGTTTGGCACAATAGAACTTTTTAAAATGGTATTACACTATGGAAGCTTTCTTTTATATGTGGGAGGTATGAAGGATTGTATACTAGGAATAAAGCAAGCCGTAGATCTTCATATTACTGCACAGTGGCAGATGTAAATGCGCAATACCCCTAGGAGGGGTGAGGATTTCTATTGAGTGCATTACCTGTAGGGGCACTGTAAGGAGCACCAGCACAAATGATTGAAGAGCACTTGTCACTTTCTGAAATATTAGGATATATGAAGAGCACCTGTCACTTTTTGGAATATTTTCCCAGATTAAAGGACTGCACACATTATACAGTCAGGTCCATAAATATTGGGACATCAACACAATTCTAACACAATGGGACATGACGGGACTTCCCTGTGGCATTCCCCGTGACGTCACAGGGAAGTCCCGTCAAGTCACCGTGCGTCAGAGGGGGGCGGGGTCACCGGGTGGCCCCGCCCCCCATTATTTAAGAACCGTCAGACGAGGAGACGCCGTCACACAGCGGGAGCCTCCCTTCATGCATGGATGCGGAGCGGCCCGGAGAAGAAAAGAAGAGAAGATGAAGATGAAGAAGATGAAGAAGAGAAGAGGATGAAGAAGAAGATGAAGAGAAGAGCGGGAGCCTCCCCTCATGCCATGGGTGCGGAGCGGCCCGAGGAGAAGAAGATAGAAGACGCCGCGGAGAAGATGCTGGACGAGAACGCCGGAGGAAGAACCAGAAGAGCCAGAAGAACCAGAAGAAGAAGAAGATGAAGGAAGATAGAAGAAGCATTTAAATAAAGGAATTGTCAAAAACTGTCTCTTGTCATTTTTAACTATTTTGACAGTTTTTTAGTGAAATGGTAGGGGTAAGTACCCCCTTACCATTTCACACAGGGGGGGGCCGGGATCTGGGGGTCCCCTTGTTAAAGGGGGCTTCCAGATTCCGATAAGCCCCCCGCCCGCAGACCCCCACAACCACCGGCCACGGTTGTGGGGATGAGGCCCTTGTCCTCATCAACATGGGGACAAGGTGTTTTGAGGGGCTACCCCAAAGCACCCTCCCAATGTTGAGGGCATGTGGCCTGGTATGGTTCAGGGGGGGGGGCGCACTCTCGTCCCCCCCTCTTTTCCTGCGGCCTGCCAGGTTGCGTGCTCGGATAAGGGTCTGGTATGGATTCTTGGGGGAACCCCACGCCGTTTTTTTTTTTTTTTTTGGCGCGGGGTTCCCCTTAAAATCCATACCAGACCTGAAGGGTCTGGTATGGAATTTAGGGGGAACCCCACGTCATTTTTTTAAAAAAATTTTGGCCGGGGTTCCCCTTAATATCCATACCAGACCTGAAGGGCCTGGTATGGAATTTAGGGGGACCCCCCCACGTCATTTTTTTTTTTTAAATTTTGGTTCGGGGTTTCCCTGGGGGGAATTCCCATGCCGTTTTTATCAATGAACTTCTATGTGTATTGTCGGCAATGCAATAGCCGCGGGGTTTTAAATGTGTTTTTTCCTTCCAAATGTCATTTTGCTGTCAGACTGTTTTAAACACAGGAAACATGCGCCCCTTTACAGGCATACTATAGACACCCCCCAGGTACAAAATTTAAAGGGATATTACACTTTTATTGTTTGACTTTAAGCATTATTAAAATCACTGCTCCTGAAAAAACGGCCGTTTTTAAAACTTTTTTTTGCATTGATCCATGTCCCCTGGGGCAGGACCCAGGTCCCCAAACACTTTTTATGACAATAACTTGCATATAAGCCTTTAAAATTAGCACTTTTGATTATTCATGTTCGTGTCCCATAGACTTTAACGGTGTTCGCGTGTTCGAGCGAACTTTTTTCCTGTTCGCATGTTCTGGTGCGAACCGAACAGGGGGGTGTTCGGCTCATCCCTACTTTTGGTCCCTTAAAAAATGAGAGGCACATATACAAACTGTTGTAATTCCTACACCGTTCACCTGATTTTGATGTAAATACCCTCAAATTAAAGCTGAAAGTCTGCAGTTAAAGTACATCTTGTTCGTTTCATTTCAAATCCATTGTGGTGGTGTATAGAGCCAAAAAGATTAGAATTGTCTCAATATTTATGGACCTGACTGTATATATAAGCCATTAGCCATTAATGTCTAAACTGCTGGCAACAAAAGTGAGTACACCCCTAAGTGATAATGTTCAAATTGGGCCCAATTAGCCATTTTCCCTCCCCGGTGTCATGTGACTCGTTAATGTTACAAGGTCTCAGGTGTGAATGGGGAGCAGGTGTGTTAAATTGCTCTTACTCTCTCATAATGGTCACTGTTAGTTCAACATGGCACCTCATGGCAAAGAACTCTCTGAGGATCTGAAAAAAAGAACTATTGCTCTACATAAAGATGCCTAGGCTATAAGAATATTGACAAGACCCTGAAACTGAGCTGCAGCACGGTGGCCAAGACCATACAGTGATTTAACAGCACAGGTTCCACTCAGAACAGGCCTCGCCATGGTCGACCAAAGGGGTTGAGTGCACATGCTCAGCGTCATATCCAGAGGCTGTCCTTGGGAAATAGACCTATGAGTGCTGCCAGCATTGGTGCAGAGGTTGAAGGGGTGGGGGGTCAGCCTGTCAGTGCTCAGACCATACGCTGAACACTGCATCAAATTGGTCTGTATGGCTGTCGTCTCAGAGGGAAGCCTCTTCTAAAGATGATGCACAAGAAAGCCTGCAGTTTGCTGAAGAGAAGCAGACTAAGCACATGGATTACTGGAACCATGTCCTGTGGCCTGATGAGACCAAAATAAACTTATTTGGTTCAGATGGTGTGAAAGCGTGTGTGTAGCGGCAACCAGGTGAGGTTTACAAAGACAAGTGTGTCTTGCTTACAGTCAAGCATGGTGGTGGGAGTGTCATTGTCTTGGGCTGCATGAGTGCTGCCGGCACTGGGGAGCTACAGTTCATTGAGGGAACTATGAATGCCAACATGTACTGTGACATAATGAAGCAGAGCATGATCCCCTCTTTTTGGAGACTAGGTCGCAGGGCAGTATTCCAACATTATGACGACCCAAAACACACCTCCAAGATGGCCACTGCCTTCCTAAAGAAGCTGAGGGTAACGGTGATGGACTGGCCAAACATGTGTCCAGACCTAAACCCTATTGAGCATCTGTGGGGCATCCTCAAACAAAGGTGGAGGAGCGCAAGGTCTCTAACATCCACAAGCTCCGTGATGTTGTCATGGAGGAGTGGAAGAGGACTCCAGTGGTAACATGCGAAGCTCTGGTGAACTCCATGCCCAAGAGGGTTAAGGCAGTGCTGGAAAGTAATGGTGGCCACACAAAATATTGACACTTTGGGCCCAATTCGTACATTTTCACTTAGGGGTGTACTCACTTTGTTGCCAGAGGTTTAGGCAACATTTATGGCTGTGTGTTGAGTTATTTTGAGGGGACAGCAAATATACACTGTTAAACAAGCTGTACACTCACTACTTTACATTGTAGCAAAGTGTAATTTCTTCAGTGTTGTCACATAAAAAGATATCATAAAATATTTACAGAAATATGAGGGGTGTACTCACTTTTGTGAGATTATATATATATATATATATATTGTGGCAGTAAGACCCTGTGCTACCTGGAAGATTGCTGGTTTATGCCAGATTGTGGAGAGAAAGGCACTCTGATTGCACAGCTGTGTGCTGGGCTATGTAGTTGTGACCTGGCTATGGTCCCTCCCTAGACACTGTCCTAGCAAACAAGGTGACAAGAGGTCCTGATGATAATGATAATATTGCGTTGAATAACCCCTTGTGGAACATTGCTATTGAGGTTAAACAGAAGCATGTGGTGTTGATCTCAGATGATTTGGTTGCCAAGGGTAACCACACAGGGGTTAGTGAACCTGAGAAACGGATGTTGTTGGTTAGTGTTGCCTCAGGTAGTGAGAGGGGTCCGTCCCTGACAGGTTTCATGAAAGTGGGTCCCCAACAGTCCCGGGAGAGTAGGTCTATAGAAGAAAAGAAGAAAAGGAGGATCCCGTGGCCAGAAGGTAGAAGGGATAGAGAGATTAGTGGGAGCCCACGGTTTAGGAAGAAGTGCTGGTGGAAGCACACCCAGAAGAAGATGTGGGTGGAGTGCCCCTTTAGAAAAAAGGTTGGGTAGATTAGGATTCCTGCTGCTGATAGTTGGCACAGAGGTGCCAAGGTAATGTGCTGGTGGAAACACACCCAGAAAAAGAAATGGGCTTACACAGCTAATGGCTGGCACAGAGGTGTCCCATTCATAGTGATGGGTTTATGTGTTCCTCCCTCCGGTTCGAAACAAGGGGGGAGGATATATGGCAGTAGGACCCTGTGCTACCTGGAAGATTGCTGGTTTACGCCAGATTGTGGAGGGAAAGGCACGCTGATTGCACAGCTGTTTGCTGGGCTATTTAGTTGTGACCTGGCTGTGTATGGGAGTCAGGTGGACTCCTATTCCTCTGAGAGGAGTTAGGGGCTGCAGGAGGCAGCCAGAGCATGCATGTCTGCAGGAGGCAGATGTACTTGGTGACAGAGCAGCAAGGAGCTGATCAGGAGTAAGCTAGAAGAGAGCTTAACTCTAGGAAACTCCTATGGGTGTGAGCAGCAGGCCAAAGGCCTGAATCAGCCGTATGTCAAGAATGTAAGCCAGGTGGCTAAAGTATTGAGTGTGCAAGATACAGTAATGGTGGAACCCCCCTGCGTGGGTACTGATGTCTTTGTAAACTTTTCCGTGCTTTTAAATAAAAGTGGGCTACCAGGCCCTTAAAAATACAGTTTTGTACTGGCTTACTCACTGGAAAATGCACCTACCGTGATAACCCCAATCTTACAATATATATATTCAAGGACTGCATCCTTTTGGCTAATATATATATTGAATTTAATGATTGAAGTCACAAATGAATGAAGGGCACTTGTCACTTTGATTTTTAGTTTATTTTATATATTGAATAATTTCAGCACTAGTCACTTTTTCATACAAGCCTTGTTTGCACATGCAGCATTGATAATGCACTCAAGTTTGTTTACATATCTACAGCAGTGACTAGTAAGTGAGTTGGGATCATACACACTTTAAAACACGAGAATAGCACCACACCTACATCCTTAGAAACTATATCTTATACTCCACGTAGATGGCTGTATCTGTAGGGGCAGCAGTTTGCTAAATATTCAGCCATTCGCGCGGTACCACCCATAAACCTTTTATGTGAAAAAGCCAAATTAAAGTACACTCAGGCCAAGATTAACTATTTTTTTAGATAAAGTCTGGTGTCTCTTTCGCAGAGTTTGGATAAAAGTAACAGGTAACAGTAAAATTGGGCTCTGGGTGTTGGTGGTGCCTTCACACTGTAACCCTGTTGATGAAAGCAAGAATTGGCCTTGCTGTAAACATTCTTTAATTTGATGCCCCGGTCACATAGTTGCAGAAAAATTGGTCTTCGGGTGTAGGTGGTGTCTTCACCCTGTAACCTTAACCTTCTAGAGGCAGAATAAGCTGCTCTAGCAGCTGGGGTGGACTGTGCACTTGTGTCAGCTTGGGTCATAGAGGATAAGGAGGATGAGGATGGTTTAGTAAGCCAGTCCACTACCTCCTCTGCTTGCTGTGGTTGGATAGCATGGGCAACATCACTAAACAGAGACAAATGTGCCCTGCCTGAGGATAAGGAGGGACCACATCCACCTTTGCCTGTGGACACAGACACTGCTGCCACCCTCATATTGGCATGGGAACATCTGTCTCTCCTTTTTGGCCTCCCAGACATGATGGGGGGCTTATTACCCAAATTTAATAGTAACTGGCGAATGTGTGATTGAATGCACTTTATTGAATGAAAAGTGGTGTTTGCTGCACTTTAAATTGAGGACTGATGCTGACAGAAATGTAAAAATTATTAAAAAAATAAAAAATAAAAAAAGGGTGAACACTAGCATCACAGTCAGAAAAACTGTGGCTGACAATTTAAAAAAAGGGGACAAAAACAAAAAATAAAATGCAGCAAACAAAAATAAAAAAGGGGTATACAGCACTATATACAGCACTAAATGTTATGTAATGCTGTGTTAAACACTGCACTACACTATACCATACTGACACATTATACTTACACTATACTCACAATACACTAACAGTCTACCCTCAGAGTCACAATAAGTGAACACACTAATTCTATAGTAGCAAACTGAGCCCTGCTCCACTCTAACAACACACTGCAAAAGCTTCTTGTGGGAAGAAACCGTTTATAGTGTGGGGTGAGACTATGAGCACTGAGCTGTAACTTGACAAAGTCATGATCACTTTGACCAATCAGGGCTCTGACAATGCTCTGTGCCCTAGCTGGAAAAGCCTTGCACCTGACCAGCAGTCAAGTGCAAGGCTTCATCTAATTAGGGCCCTAGAATGCACTGTGAAGTATGCAGTGCATTGTGGGGCACTCGGCTGGCGAACATACCGCCGAGCGCCATGCAAATTCGGGTGTTTTTTGAATGGCCTTAACCATTCACCCAACACTACTGGGGACTTACAAGGGGGGGAGACTGCCACATGTAGTCAGTTCTCCCTGAAGACAGCAGTGTGCCAAGTCTTCATCCCTTGCCTGGGAGATCTTCTGCAGAGTCAGCCGGTTAGGCTGGTGAGAGTCAGTCTGGAGAACTGTGGAGGAAAGTGTGGAGAAAAGTTAGCCTGCAGGGCTAGTGAAAGGGGCAGCTGCAGCCAGGTGGTTGGCAGTGTCTGAATAGGTGGCACTGGGACCAGTAGCCACAGAAGGGAAAGGACAAGCTGATCACTGTATTCTGCTACACAAGGGGATTTCCTGCTTGCAAAGGGCCATTGCTGTACCTGACTGTGCCTGTCAGATCCATCAACAGAGATCCAGCTGGAAACTGCAAGCAAGTGAAGTGCAGGAGTCAAGGAGACTGTATATAGACTATGTTTAGGAAGATGTCCCTGAAATTGTTGCCAAAGTTTTATTCAAGTGGGCATCCCATAAGCTCCCATCCCCATCCAAGTTATTAACACCAATAAACCACAAAAACAAAGTCACTGAATGTTCTCTGCCTCTGGAGTGCCTGTGAAAATTTGGTGTGCGTGGCTGTGCAGGGTAGGGGATCCCATTTCATCTGCGGCTGCTAAGGGGGTGCGCTACACTTAACTCATTTATTTGCATCTTGCTATTTACAACCTGTGACACTATATTGGGTTCATTGGGTATATTTTATGTTTGATTTTTGATACTGAATCTTAGTTGTCTGCAGCGTATATCTATATTTGTATTTCCAGTAGCAGTGCTGTATTTATTTGCTTAACCCAATGTGTCAGTGGGGCTGAGGTTGTTATCAGAGTTGAGGCAGGTGTAATGCTACACATGGGGGTTTGACTGGGATTTCTGTTCTGTAAGTAAACGACAGAGA
Organism: Lithobates clamitans; assembly: GCA_037952925.1. Lineage (NCBI taxonomy): Eukaryota > Metazoa > Chordata > Amphibia > Anura > Ranidae > Lithobates > Lithobates clamitans. The sequence continues at coordinate 447,133 of JBBGZY010001426.1, read as the reverse complement.
CAAACTAGAGGCAGTCAGCATGGACCCTGATTGGTGCCAACAGCAAAATGGTTGACTAGACTCAGAGTCGAGGCAGAAGAACAGAGAACTAATCTACCATCCGGCTCCTGTGGGCTGAGAGCCACATGATCATAAAAATAAAAGAGAACAAATAATTTGCAGCAAAAGTGGGAAACCAAAGATTTTTAAATTAATGTTGTTCATATAAATAATAAAATTCAAGATTTGAAAACATGAGGATAATAGTGGCATACTTTGATAGTGACAGGCCTACAGAAGACTAAATTATAGTTATATGATCCTCTAAACAGCAGTAACTTCATAACACATAACCAAAAATGGCTATTCTGGCAATACTTGAGCCTTAAAGTGGTGTTTCACCCTAAAAAACAAAAATGCATGAATGTGCCTAAAAAAAACTAAAAAAAAAACATTTGGAAATTTTTTGTTGTTTTTTGTTTTACCTCTAAATGCCTGTTGCTAGGGGGGCCTTTGACATCTGCCTCTTTCAGTTCCTGGGTTGGTGACATCCCTTCCCCTCGGCACAGGAAGGGCTCAGCTCTGCTCCCTCCCTCTTGTCAATCATCTGGGACCCATTACAGGTGCCAGATAACTGAGCGGCCAATCACGGCACGCGGCGCAGCTCGCGCTTGCGCAGTGGGTGCCTGCCCCCCCGCATCGCTGGACCCTGGGACAGGTAAGTGTCCAATTAAAAGTCAGCAGCTGCAGTATTTGTAGCTGCTGACTTTTAATTTTTTTTTTTTTTTAAATGGGAACTCCTCTTTAAATGGGCAATCGTATACAATGCACCTGCAACAATCAGACAACTGTTACAAAATGCAGGCAGCAAATAGTCAATATTTCCCTTATTCAGGCAGAAAACAGCCAGTTGTGGCAATATGCAGACAACAATTCCACAAATGTTACAATATGCAGCCAACAAAAAGGGCAGTTTTTATTATATGGGGGTAATACATAGGCAAATATGACTGTATATGAGTAAAATAAAAACCCAAAACTGGCAATTGTGACAATATGTGAACAACAAACTGACAATTAAAACAATGTAAACAACTGTGACAATATGTGGCTAAAGTGTATCTAAACATTTTTTTTTGGTTTAAGAAGGAATGAAAAGGGGTTAGAAACCCTGTCAAATTGTTAATGCTACTAGAAGTGGTAAATTGATGGAGCTGGAACCTTGAGTAGATGGAGCTTTCATGTTTGAAATTGATTTAGAATTCAGTAATTAATCTGTTTGAAGTTATTGCTGTTGTTCTTTGCTCTGTGCTGTGAGTACATACAGTATCTGCCCTAAACTAATACCTTTCAGTATATGCTGTATAGATATACTGTGCAATACATGTTAAAAAATACATTTCTTACTTTGTTTATCACAAAATAAAATATGTTTGTTACTCTTAAAGTATTTCCACCGTTGCAGTCAAAATTTGAGAAACCCCCCACTACATGCTTTTATGTGCTCGGATTCACACAAGTTATCTATGAATAATGAAAAACAAATATTCCTTTCCTTTTTCATTGATTCTTTGGAGCTTGGTGGAGATAGGGGACAAATTTAGGGACATTTTTTAATAACATACAACACACCAACCAAGCTTGAGATCTTTAACCCTTTGTTAGGTAAACAGTCCTGCACATCTAATTTATTAGTGAAATTGAAATTTGCCAACATACAGACAGGATAAATTACAATCATAGCCCCTCCTTAAATTACATAGAAAAGGCGAAGATTTTTCAGTTTTTTAGTTTGTAGAAAAGAGCATATAAAAAAGTAAGCAAAAATGTTTAAATCTTTTTTATTTTATGTTATGCTATATGAATGGAAACAAGAAACAAATATAGGTAGATGTTATCCCAATTTGGCTGCAAATATGGCAATGCACTTTAACTATTCCTCTTGCGGCAAAATCAGATTGTTTAGCAGGAAGGACTCTAGATCCTGACACTCAGGATATGTTCTAATGTCTACTGCTAGGGACCTGAAAACAACTTTACTGTAAAGGTAAAGCTAAAACTTTTTTTCTCGTTTTAATTAGCTTAGGGGAGGGCACTCTGTTTCCCCAATGAGTAGATTCACCCTCTCTATTTGTCCAGGTGACCATTGTCAGCAGGACAGAATGTGAAGGGGACATGTAATCTTTGTGATGTAGGCATGATGAACTTTGGTGGTCTGTGGTTTGTGGTCCTAGAGGCTGCTCACCAGGAACTGTGGGGTCTTGCTGGACCCCCAGAAGAATTTGCTGAAGTTTCAAAGGATGGGAGTGCCGCACCAGCAGTTTTTAAAAGATTTTTATTTTGTAACAGCCAACGCGTTTTGGGGGCTCAGCACTCCCCCTTGACTAGGGCTAAAAACTAGACAATAAAGAAAATACAAAAAACCCTTAAAATGTGTTACAAGTTATAAATGTATATAAAATATAAAAGTACACATACCTTAATGCATTATTATCGGAGCCAAAAAGACACATATTGCTTCACTAAGAAGTATAGGTACCAAGAATAAGAAAGAAAATATGTTCCCATTAGGACTAGAAGGCAAGACAAAAACAAAAGCTAAGAAAAAGAAGAAAAACACTGAATGTGTTCTCGTTCTTGTTAACCACTAGCTTACTGGGTACTTAAACCCCCTTCCTACCCAGGCCAATTTTCAGCTTTCAGCGCTGTCACTCTTTAAATGACAATTGCGCAGTCATGCTACAGTGTACCCAGATTACATTTTTATCATTTTTTTCACACAGATAGAGTGTCAGGAAAGAATCAAGTACCAGTCTCGCCAATATTGTTGCCTTCCTTCGCACATGCGCGGTAGAGCAGCACTCCAGCGCATCCCGGGGCACAATACAGCGAAGCGGCTAATGCGCGTGCGCAATTCAGCTAAACGGCTAATGTGTGTGCAATTCAGCTAAACGGCTAATGCGCGTGCGCGATTCAGCGGAACGGCAAACGCACGTACGCAATAGCACACGCACAACATGATCCTCTCACTGGCCTATAAAGCCACTCTGTGCCATGACCAGATTGCTGGTTTGTCTTTCAGCTCCCCGTGTGTTTCCTGCTTGTATCCTGATTCTTGATTACCTGTTGTGACCAGGATTGACCTTGACCTGCTCTGATCTCTTCCTGCATCTGACCCTCGGCTTGCCTCTCGGACTTCTCCACTTGCTTCCTGTGTTTGACCCTCGGCCAGTCTACCGATATTGCTTCCTGTCTCCAGTGATTGACCCTCAGCCTGCTCCTGGACTTTGCTATTTTCTTCAGTGCTCGACCCCTGGCTTGCTCACAGACTTTGCCTCCAGTTACCTGTGTTTGACCCTCGGCCTGTTTACGGACTTTGCTATCAATCTTCAGTACTAAGTCATCAGCCTGCTGACAGACCTGCTAACAGTCCTTTACACTAGACTATTTTTGCCAATCTAAGAGACTCTTACTAGTCATCGGTGTTTGACCCCCGGCCTGTTGTTGGATTAGCGGTTCATCTTCCTTCTTGAGCTTCAGCACCTCCCAGTCCTGCACAGCTGTCTCCCTTCTGGTGACCTACATGCAAGACCTGCCCAGCCTGCTGGTGACTCGTGCCTCCTTGTGCCCTTCACCCCCTGTAACATCTTCAGGAGTGGAGTGCGCTTAGTCACAAGAGGTTACTGCTCTCAGCAACTTAGCCTCGGTGAGTACCCTTATCTGACAGAGAGCTTTCTTTTGGTGGTATTTAATTGCTGCGGGGTTTTTAATTTTTTGCTAAATAAAAAAAATACAATTTTGAAAACAGGTAATTTTTCTCCTTCATTGATGTGAGCTGATGAGGCTGCACTGATGGGCACTGATAAGGCGGCACTAATGGGCACTGATAAGGCAGCACTAATGGGCACTGATAGGGCGGCACTGATGGGTGGCACTGATGAGTGGCACTGATTATGAGACACTGATGGTTATTGATTGGCAGCACTGGTGGGAATTGATGGGTGGCACTGTGGGCACTGGTAGGTGGCACTGGTGGGTACTGATAGGTGGCACTGGTGGGTGGTACAGTTAGCACTGGCAGCTGACACTGGTGGGCACAGAAAATGCAGCCATGGCTTTCTGTGTGAGGGACTGATGTCCCTCTGACAGAAGTCAGTGATCAGCTTTTTTTTCCCTCACGCTGACCGAGCTTCTGTTTACATCACGTGGTCAGCCGTCATTGGCTGACAGCTGATCACGTGGTAAGGGGTCGGGATCGACCCCTTACTCTGATCTGTGATCAGCCAAGTCTCATAGACTCAGTGATCACAGGGCGCGCTACGCACGACCCGCAGGGATGCACAGACAGCGCTTGCTAAGAAGGACGTCCATGGATGCCCTCCCAGCAACTAGGCAAGTAGCTAAAGCAACAGTAAAACATAAATAAATAATAATAGTAGTAATAATAATAAAGACAAACACTGATGCACCACAAATGAGAAGTACAAAAACCAGTTCAAACAACCCATAAACAATATGATATTTTTGCAAAGTATGTTCCATTCTTAACTGTATTAGCTGCTACAGCTTAAATGAACTAACACTGGAGCAGAGACAAAAAATGCCAACCAAGTCCATGTGGGGTTGACAGCTAGGAGTAATGAGAACAAAGTTTGTATGGCAGAAACAGAAAGGAGGGAGAAAAGGAAGCAGAGACAGGCAAAAGGAAGCTATATATTCAGCTGAGAATAGCAGACAAAAAATGTTTGTTAAAGAGGGGGTCCCGCGAAAAAAAAAATGTAAAAGTCAGCAGCTACAAATACTGCAGCTGCTGACTTTTAAAATAAGGACACTCACCTGTCCCGGGGTCCAGCGATGTCGGAACCCGAGACCGAATCGTCCCTCGGTCCTCGGGTGCTGCCGCCGCCATTCTCTGTAAGGGAATCAGGAAGTGAAGCGCTGTGGCTTCAGTTCCCGGTTCCCTACTGCACATGCGCAGGTCGTGCTGCGTTTCCTAACTGGTCCCTGCTGTCTCTGGGACCCGTGTGTGTCCCAGCAGACAGCGCGGTGGGGACGGGAGGGGGCATAGACTCCCGTGGAGTGCGTGTAAATACCTGTCTTAGACAGGTATCTGCACCCCCCTCCCCCCTGAAAGGTGCCAAATGTGACACCGGAGGGGGGGAGGGCTCAGAAAAGCGGAGGTTCAATTTAAACCTTTAAATTGCCAGCTGTAGGTGGGAGAAGAGTGGGACTGAAACAGGAAATACAATTGAAGAAATCCAAAGCTGACTCACCGGGATGATGCAGGCACTTGGATTGAAATGGCATCTGACATGTATGTGTGTCAGGCTTAAAGGAGAAGTCCAACCTAAGCCTGTTTGGCTGGGCTTCTCCAATGGGTCACAGGAGTGCAGTTAGTTCTGAAGTCCGCTCTTTGCTGACGTCACACAGATCAGTCCATGCACCGTGTCTTCTCAACCCTGGGAATCTGGATCTGCCAGGTGCCTGGACTGATAGCCGTCTCAGCCTCTCAGCGGGCCGCTGAGACGGCTGCTCCCCACCCCTCCACAGCTCAGTGCTCCAATGAGCATGGAGGAGCAGAGCAGGAGAGCTGCTGATTGACAGGCAGCAGCTCTCTGCTCGGGGAGCCGAGAGAACCGAGCGATCGGCGATGTTCGATGGCTCGGTTCTCAGTGCAGAGACAAGGCAGGAAAGATGCAGCATCGGACCGATGCTGCATCCACCTAAGTATAATAAGGGAAAAAAAAAGATAAACCCATACTTCTCTTTGAAATCTTCCAATACACAGGAAGGGGCTAAACAGGGGCGGAGTCTGGGCAACTAATGCAAGTAAACAGGGGTCAGGCTATGTCAGCATCATAGTTACATAGTTACATAGTTACATAGTTAGTCAGGTTGAAAAAAGACACAAGTCCATCCAGTCCAACCATATAAAAAAAAAAAACAAAAAAAAAAAAACGTACAATCCAATATACCCAATACTATACCCACAGTTGATCCAGAGGAAGGCAAAAAACCCCAGCAGAGCATGTTCCAATTTGCTACAGCAGGGGAAAAAATTCCTTCCTGATTCCAGAGAGGCAATCGGATTTTCCCTGGATCAACTTTACCTATAATTTTCAGTACCCAGTTATATTATGTACATTTAGGAAAGTATCCAGGCCTTTCTTAAAGCAATCTACTGAGCTGGCCAGAATCACCTCTGGAGGGAGTCTATTCCACATTTTCACAGCTCTTACTGTGAAGAAACCTTTCCGTATTTGGAGATGAAATCTCTTTTCCTCCAGTCGTAAAGAGTGCCCCCTTGTCCTCTGTGTTGACCGTAAAGTGAATAACTTAACACCAAGTTCACTATATGGACCCCTTATATATTTAAACATGTTGATCATATCCCCCCTTATTCTCCTCTTCTCAAGAGTGAACAAATTCAGTTCCTCTAATCTTTCCTCATAGCTGAGCTCCCCCATGCCTCTTATCAGTTTGGTTGCCCTTCTCTGCACTTTCTCCAGTTCCCCGATATCCTTTTTGAGAACTGGTGTCCAAAACTGAACTGCATATTCCAGATGAGGTCTTACTAATGATTTGAACAGGGGCAAAATTATATCTCTCTCTCTGGAGTCCATACCTCTCCTAATACAAGAAAGAACTTTGCTCGCTTTGGAAACCGCAGCTTGGCATTGCATGCTATTATTGAGCTTATGATCTACCAAAACCCCCAGATCCTTCTCCACTACAGATTCCCCCAGTTGTACTCCCCCTAGCATGTATGATGCATGCATATTCTTAGCCCCCAAGTGCATAACTTTACATTTCTCAACATTAAACCTCATCTGCCACATAGTCGCCCAATTAGACAGTGCATTGAGGTCGGCTTGTAAATTGGAGACATCCTGTAAGGACGTTATTCCACTGCATAGCTTGGTGTCATCTGCAAAGACAGAAATGTTACTTTTGATCCCAGACCCAATATCATTTATAAAGATATTAAAGAGTAAGGGTCCCAGCACTGAACCTTGGGGTACACCACTGATAACCTTAGACCATTCAGAGTAAGAATCATTAACCACTACTCTCTGAATTCTGTCTTTTAGCCAGTTTTCTATCCATTTACAAACTGATATTTCCAAGCCTGTAGACTTTAACTTACACATGAGCCATGTGTGCGGAACTGTATCAAACGCTTATGGCATCACTATAGGAAGGGAAATGATATGTGTGAAAAAAGACCATATTAAGGCTGGACTGGTCAGGGGGTTAGGGGAGGAGCAAAAGAAAAAAATAAATACCATACTGGAGTTGGAAAAATAAAAGGGTTGGGGACAGGGCAACCTATACCACTGTGGGAAGGGAAGTGGTAGGTTGGAGAAAGACCATACTTGGGCTGGAAAAGTCAGAAGGTTTTGAGCAGGGAAAAAAGGGGAGAGCAAACAAAAACATTCCTTGATATACTATGCCAGCATCGTTGCGGGAAGGGAGGTGTTGGGGATGAAAGGGTCAGAGAGTTGGCTGAGGGGCAATGAAATAAAAATATATGTATGTATGTATGTGGTAAAAGTGTGCATGTCAGTAGAGGGTTTCTATGCTTTCATTTAAACCATCAGGTGTAAGAGTATTGAGTTGGAAAATCTAAAGGTTCTCTTTGGCATAGTTTCTTGAATCTGTTGTAGTGAATGGGCGGAGGTACTTGCTGGATAATGGTTGCTGTACATAGATATGGAGGACAGTCAATATCTTAGAGTTATGACTATAGCAGTAGGTGATGGGACATCTTCCAATAGGGACACAAGTTCGGGTGACAGTTGTCTTAGAGGGGCATTTTTTACCACTCTAGAGAATGTATGACATGTATTTATTTACATAATTTTATAGTGTTAACACTGCAATGAGAATATTCAATATACTAATTTCTTTTTTTTATTTTCTACCTTTATTTCTATTTTACTTTGCATTTCTTGCCGACAAAAATGTCCAGAAAAAAAAGAATAGTGTCAAGTGCTGGAACAAACTATACCATTGCCAGGAGCTTCTAATGGTTATCTTTCTTTATGTGGTTTAAATTGTTTTAAAAAGAAAACCTGTTACTGCAACTGCTCAGTCACCACTGGCAGCACTAATGTTTGTTCCAACTCTGGCATTTTAGATGTTCTTTGCTCATCTAAGGTGAATGTATTATGCTACCTATTGCTGTTATAATACTAACCCCTTCACACCAAAGGGTAAAAAAATAATCATGCCTAAGCACAATTTTGAAACTTTGACTTGTGTTAGTAAAACCGTACATATCATCATAACTACTTTTTACATCCAGGTGAATTATACCTTGTTTTTTTCCAGGACAAATTAGGCTTTGATTTGGTGGTAAATGATTATGAATATCTCCTGTTTTTACTATTATTATTATTATTATTAATATTATTATCGTCATCAAAGGAAAGCTGGCCTAAAATAGTAAAAAAAAAAAAACTTTCATGTTACTACCATATCCTACCACCAAAGGACAACCCAAACTAAATTCTCCTGCTCCTCACAATCACAGTAATACCACATATGTGTGTGTTATTTGTACCTGTAATAAAGCCCAGAATGTTTGTGCATTTTGTTCTTTTTTGTCTCACCTAAAACACTGTCCAAAATATACTGACCCCGACCTTAAACGTTGGCCCAAACACTAACCCTGGCACTGACCTAGATCAAACCTTGATTTAGGTATTTTTCTTTATTTTATTTTTTAATATTAATTTATTATAATCTTTCTACACATACTTTCTGTCTTTCCTCCCCATTCACAGAGAGAGAGAGAGAGAGAGAGAGAGAGAGAGAGAGAGAGAGAGAGAGAGAGAGAGAGAGAGAGAGACCAGCTCGGGCTTCACAGTGACTGATCACTGTGGTAGCAAATCAGAGGCTACCACAGTGATCAGGTAACCCGGAATCGGGAGTACCGGGTCCTAATCGTTAGTACGGGGCCCGGGGCTTTCAGTGGGACCCCAGTCACGGTACTGGGAGTGCGTTGTACGGTGCGTTCCCAGCACAAAGGGAGCTACGCAAATATGCAGTCCCCATGTCAAAAGGCCCAGTCCAGTGGGAACACATATTTGTGCTACGTTGTCATCAAGGGGTTAAAAAAAGAGAGCCGATTTTGATATTAAGGCTTTATGTTTCTGATATAGAGCCCATGGAAGTTTTCATAATTTATTGTCCTAGACAGAACATTGTATTACAGTGGATTTATATTAGTATTTTTATATTGATTACCATAAATATACAAACATGTTAAAGTAAAAGCAGATTTCTGCAAAGTGACTTAAATGTATGTATGGCCTATTTTTGTTTTGGCTGCAGTAAGGATTGGTGAAAACACCTGCCAATATATTTTTTTCTGTTTACATCCTCTTGGGAAGATTCCTTTACTTTATGTCCAGGAGATGTCCAACAGGAAATTTCTACATTGCGGGAAATTTTCTCTTACAGTGGGTATAGAAAATAATCACCCCCCCCCCCCTTTAAAATAATCTAATTTTGTTGCTTTTCAGCCTGAAATTAAGACAGACATAGTTTGTTTTACCCAGCTGTATTTACAACTTATAACATCCAAGTGAAATATATAACACCAACATGTCAGAATAATAAAAAAAAAATCAAAAACAGAATCACTGAGTTGAAAAAAGGATCACCCCTTGGATCAGTATTTTGTTGAACCACCTTTTGCTTTAATTACAGCCTTTAGTCTGTTGGGATAAGTTTCTACTAACTTTGCTCATCTAGACATTGCAATAGTTGCCCACTATTCTTTGCAGAACTTTTCAAATTCAGTTCAATTTCTTCCTTTCTTATCCTCTGTCTCTTTCATGACATAATATTGACTATTTTAGTGGTATGTGTGTGTGGATAATTTAAAGGGGTTGTAAAGGTAAATTTTTTTTTTTTTTAAATAACAAGCATGTTATACTTACCTTCACTGTGTAGCTCGTTCTGCACAGAGTGGCCCCGAACCTGGTCTTCTGGGGTCCCTCGGCGGCTGTTTCAGCTCCTCCCCGCAAGAACTAACCACCTTAATGTGAGCTCCCTCGCATGGTGGTTAGTTCTTGCGGGTGCGCTCCCATGATACAGCCGGCGGCTATATCCGCTCACTGTATCACTCGGCCCCGCCCCCCAGCACACCGCGTCATTGGATGTGATTGACAGCAGCGCGAGCCAATGGCTGCGCTGCTTCCAATCCATCCACTGTAGCCAATCAGCGGCCAGGCTGAGCGGCGGAATGGATGTCGGGAGCGAGCAGCTGACTTTCGAGGCGTCAGGTAAGTAAAACGGGAGGGCTGGGGGCGGCGGTATTGTCAGAAGTTTTTTCACCTTAATGCATAGAATGCATTAAGGTGAAAAAATTTTTACCTTTACAACCCCTTTAACCACTTCAGCCCCGGAAGATTAGGCTGCTCAATGACCAGAGCATTTTTTACAATTCAGCACTGCGCTGCTTTAACTGGTAAATGCGTGGTCATGCAATGTTGTACCCAAACAAAATTTGCATCCTTTTTTCCCATGAATAGGGCTTTCTTTTGATGGTATTTGATTGCCTCTGCGATTTTTATTTTTTGCGATATAAGTGGATAAAGACTGAAAATGTTGAAAAAAAAAGATATTTTCTACTTTTTGTTATAAGAAAAATCTAATAAACTCAATTTTAGTCATACATTTAGGCCAAAATGTATTCAGCCACATGTCTTTGGAAAAAAAAAGTCAATAAGCGAATATTTATTGGTTTGCGCAAAAGTTATAGCGTCTACAAACTATGGTACATTTTCTGGAATTTACACAGCTTTTAGTTTATGACTGCCTATCTCATTTCTTGAGGTGCTAAAATGGCAGGGCAGTACACCCCCCAAAATGACCCCATTTTGGAAAGTAGACACCCCAAGGAAATTGCTGAGAGACTTGTTGAGCCCATTGAATATTTTATTTTTTGTCACAAGTGATTAAAAAATGACAAAAAAAATAAAACATTTACACAAAGTTGTCACTAAATGATATATTGCTCACACATGCCATGGTTATATGTGGAAGTACACCCCAAAATACATTCTGCTGTTTCTCCTGAGTATGGGGATACCACATGACTTTTTTGGGAGCCTAGTTGTGTACAGGACCCGAAAACCAAGCACCGCCTTTAGGCTTTCTAAGGGCGTAAAATGGTGATTTCACTTCCTCACTACCTATCACAGTTTCGAGGGCCATAAAATGCCCAGATAGCACAAACCCCCCAAATGACCCCATTTTGGAAAGTAGACACCCTGAGCTAAAAATATATAAATCTTGCGAGCAGGGGCGGACTGACCATTCGGTCGATCGGACGCCGACCGAGGGCCCGCAGCCAGTAGGGGGCCCGGGAGACATGCTCGTCGGATCTAGGGGTATGCTGCTGGGCGTGCTGCGGTGGAGCCGTTCTGCCGACTGCCGCGGGGGGGTGCGGGGGGATGAGGCGGGCATCTCCTCTTTCAGTTTGGGATGCAGTGAGGGGAGTGGGAGGCGGCGATCAGCAGCTCTATGGTGCTCGCAGCATCTCCCGGGGACTTGTATTTCTCCTCCAGATTGTAGAGTGGAAAGGGGAGGGGCCTCTGACCCGGGCAGCTACAAGTTTCACTCTCTGCTTGTACGCTGTTGCCGACTGCTGCCCGGGTCAGAGGCCCCTCCCCTATCCAATGTACAGAATCAGAAGGAGGACTACAAGCCCCAGTGAGATCCACAGGCACCATAGAACTGCCGATCGCCACCTCCCACCTCCCCCTTGGGTTGGAGGTGCACAGCCAGGTACAGGGGAACCTCTGGGGGGGTTAAGTCTGGGGACCCTGATGTATGGGGGGTTCTCTGGGGACCCTGATGTATGGGGGGTTCTCTGGGGACCCTGATGTATGGGGGGGGCTCTCTGGGGACCCTGATGTATGGGGGGGGGCTCTCTGGGGACCCTGATGTATGGGGGGGCTCTCTGGGGACCCTGATCTATGGGGAGGGCTCTCTGGGAACCCTGATGTATGGGGGGGGGCTCTCTGGGGACCCTGATGTATGGGGGGGCTCTCTGGGGACCCTGATGTATGGGGGGGGCTCTCTGGGGACCCTGATGTATGGGGGGCTCTCTAGGGACCCTGATGTATGGGGGGGGCTCTCTGGGGACCCTGATGTAAGGGGGGGGCTCTCTGGGGACCCTGATGTATGGGGGGGGCTCTCTGGGGACCCTGATGTATGGGGGGGCTCTCTGGGGACCCTGATGTATGGGGGGGGGCTCTCTGGGGACCCTGATGTATGGGGGGCTCTCTAGGGACCCTGATGTATGGGGGGGGGGGCTCTCTGGGGACCCTGATGTATGGGGGGGCTCTCTGGGGACCCTGATGTATGGGGGGGCTCTCTGGGGACCCTGATGTATGGGGGGGCTCTCTGGGGACCCTGATGTATGGGGGCTCTCTGGAGACCCTGATGTATGGGGGGCTCTCTGGGGACCCTGATGTATGGGGGGCTCTCTGGGGACCCTGATGTATGGGGGGGGCTCTCTGGGGACCCTGATGTACGGGGGGCTCTCTGGGGACCCTGATGTATGGGGGGGCTCTCTGGGGACCCTGATGTATGGGGGGGGCTCTCTGGGGACCCTGATGTATGGGGGGCTCTCTGGGGACCCTGATGTATGGGAGGCTCTCTGGGGACCCTGATTTATGGGGGGCTCTCTGGGGACCCTGATTTATGGGGGGCTCTCTGGGGACCCTGATGTATGGGGGGGGGCTCTCTGGGGACCCTGATGTATGGGGGGCTCTCTGGGGACCCTGATGTATGGGGGGAGGCTCTCTGGGGACCCTGATGTAAGGAGGAGGCTCTCTGGGGACCCTAATGTAAGGATGAGGCTCTCTGGGGACCCTGATGTATGGGGGAAGGCTCTCTGGGGACCCTGATGTATGGGGGGAGGCTCTCTGGGGACCCTGATGTATGGGGGGCTCTCTGGGGACCCTGATGTAAGGACGAGGCTCTCTGGGGACCCTAATGTAAGGACGAGGCTCTCTGGGGACCCTGATGTAAGGAGGAGGCTCTCTGGGGACCCTGATGTTTGGGGGGGCTCTCTGGAGACCCTGATGTATGGGGGGGGCTCTCTGGGGACCCTGATGTATGGGGGGGCTCTCTGGGGACCCTGATGTATGGGGGGGCTCTCTGGGGACCCTGATGTATGGGGGGGCTCTCTGGGGACCCAGATCTTTGGGGGGCTTTCAGGGGACCCAGATCTATGGGGGGCTCTCTGGGACCCTGATGTATAGGGGGGCTCTCTGGGGAGTTGACCCTGATGTATGTGGGGCTCTCTGGAGACCTTGATGTATGGGGGGGCTCTCTGGAGACCTTGATGTATGGGGGGGCTCTCTGGGGACCTTGATGTATGGGGGGGCTCTCTGGGGACCTTGATGTATGGGGGGGCTCTCTGGGGACCTTGATGTATGGGGGGGCTCTCTGGGGACCCTGATGTAAGGGGGGTTTCTCTGGGGACCCTGATGTAAGGAGGGGGCTCTCTGGGGACCTTGATGTAAGGAGGGGGCTCTCTGGGGACCCTGATGTAAGGAGGGGGCTCTCTGGGAACCCTGATGTAAGGAGGGGACTCTCTGGGAACCCTGATGTAAGGAGGAGGCTCTCTGGGGACCCTGATGTAAGGAGGAGGCTCTCTGGGGACCCTGATGTTTGGGGGGGCTCTCTGGAGACCCTGATGTATGGGGGGCTCTCTGGGGACCCTGATGTATGGGGGGGCTCTCTGGGGACCCAGATCTATTGGGGGCTCTCTGGGGACCCAGATCTATGGGGGGCTCTCTGGGGACCCAGATCTATGGGGGGCTCTCTGGGACCCTGATGCATGGGGGGGCTCTCTGGGGAGTGGACCCTGATGTATGTGGGGCTCTCTGGAGACCTTGATGTATGGGGGGGCTCTCTGGGGACCTTGATGTAAGGGGGGCTCTCTGAAGACCTTGATGTAAGGGGGGGCTCTCTGAAGACCTTGATGTATGGGGGGCTCTCTGGGGACCCTGATGTATGGGGGGTTTCTCTGGGGACCCTGATGTAAGGAGGGGGCTCTCTGGGGACCTTGATGTATGGGGGAAGGCTCTCTGGGGACCCTGATGTAAGGAGGGGGCTCTCTGGGGACCCTGATGTAAGGAGGAGGCTCTCTGGGGACCCTGATGTAAGGAGGAGGCTCTCTGGGGACCCTGATGTAAGGGGAGGCTCTCTGGGGACCCTGATGTAAGGAGGAGGCTCTCTGGGGACCCTGATGTAAGGAGAGGTTCTCTGGGGACCCTGATGTAAGGGGAGGCTCTCTGGGGACCCTGATGTAAGGGGAGGCTCTCTGGGGACCCTGATGTAAGGGGAGGCTCTCTGGGGACCCTGATGTAAGGGGAGGCTCTCTGGGGACCCTGATGTAAGGGGAGGCTCTCTGGGGACTTGTTTACATAGGCAGACCACAGTTCTGCCTCTGTTGGAAACGATCGTCGGGGCCTGGCGGACATGGGGTCCTCCGGACCCGCTGGTTAGCTCTCGGTGTGTCCAATCACAGCGGCAGCAGGTCAAACAGCATGCAGACCCGCAAGTGCAGAATCAAGTACCTGTACATGATTCTGCTCACAGGAGATGCAGCCCTGCAGTAAATGTATGTGGTTAAAGTGAGTTTATTTTTCTTTAATCTTTAAACATTTATTTTGAACATGAAGTAGAGAAATTCTGTGACCAATGCATGTAATGTAGCAGTGCAATATATACGTGGGGCTTTGTGAGGGTGTGGCTTGTGTGTGGGTGGGTGGGGACTAAGGGGGCCCCATGAGCCCCTATTGCCCGGGGGCCCCATGAGTTGTCAGTCCGCCCCTGCTTGCGAGCTACTCTAGAGGAACCTAAGACTGCAGTCAGGTATAAAGTTAATATAAATGTAACTATGAACATAAAAAAATTATTATTCCTTAATATCAAGTGTCCAAAAAAAGAGATTTTCTCCCAATTTTCAGGAATCCATAGAAACAAAAGTGCAAAGGGGCATTATACGTATTACTGGCCAAAAAGTGACTCTAGTGATGATAATCCTGATCAGAAGAGGGTTACTTATCACACGTGCTCCCCCCCGTGTGAATGCACTCACCTCCAACAGTGTGACCGCATGTGTGTGAAAACACCCTCTTCTGATCAGGATTATCATCACTAGAGTCACTTTTTGGACAGAAAAGTGACTCTAGTGATGATAATAATTTGCCCTTTTGTCTCTGTGGATTGATGAAAATTTGGAGAAAAAAATCTCTTTTTTTTGGACACTTGATATTAAGGAATACTACTAAATTTCTTTCACTGTGAACTTGCTTGTTACACAAAAAAATATTTTTTTATGTTCATAGTTACATTTTACATTTAGCAATATTGATTTTCATAGTTTATGGCACTATCTATATATTTGTGAGGTTCAGTATCACACAACGCTGCATTTTTTTTGTTTTTTGTAGACACCCCAAGCTATTTGCTGAGAGGCATGTTGAGTCCATGGAATATTTTATATTTTGCCACAAGGTGCGGGAAAATTAATTATTTTTTTTTGCACAAAGTTGTCACTAAATGATATATTGCTCAAACATGCCATGGTCATATGTGGAATTACATTAATTCTCAGCAAATAGCTTGGGGTGTCTACTTTTCAAAATGGGGTCATTTGGAGGGGGGGGGGGGGGTTGTGCAATCTGGGCATTTCATGGCCTCCAAAACTGTGATAGGCAGTGAGGAGTGAAATCAAAAATCTATGCCCTTAGAAAGCCTGAAGGCGGTGACTGGTTTTCAGGTCCTGTACGCGGTCAGGCTCCTAAAAAGTCTCCTCACCTCACATGCATGGTGCATTTGCTGTTTACATATTACACCAAACTGACGCTTGCTTTTGCCTTTGCGCGTAAGCATGGGGGGACAGGGTGCTTTTATTTTGCTATTTTATTTTTAAACTATTCCTTTCATTTTCTTTTTTTTTTAATCATTTTCATTGTTATCTCAGGGGATGCAAACATCCCCTATAATAGCAATAGTTAGTCACAGGTTTTCTTTTAAAAAAAAAAATTGTCGTCTATTAGACCCTAGATCTCGCCTCTGCCCTCAAAGCATCTGACCACACCAAGGTCTGTGTGATAAAATGCTTTCCCAATTTCCCAATGGCGCTGTTTATATCCGGCGAAACCTAAGTCATGAAATGTTCGTAGCTTCCGGTTTCTTGGGCCATAGAGATGATTGGAGCCATTCTGGTCTCTGATCAGCTCTATGGTCAGCTCGTGGAACCACCGGCTGCATTCTCGGCTTTCCTGTTGGGACAGGAGAGCCATAGAAAACCATGGAAGATGGTGGGGGGGGACGTTCCCTCCCACTGCTTGTACTGACCATTGGCTGAAAAGAATGATACCAAGATGAAACCTAAACCTGCAAGCATCATTCTGGTATAACCACTCAAAATCCAGCAACATACCAGTACGTCGCTGGTCCTTGTTGGGCATACATTGTAATGTTCTTTTTTTCATGCAGCCTGTAGGCTGAACGAAAAAAAGAGATTGATCAGTGGGTATGCCCACCATTAGAATACCGCTCTTCATCCACCCACTTCTAATGATGGGCATACATGCACCATTTTTTTTTAACTGGTGTGGTGAAATCACCTCCTACAGCGCTGGAGTCGCTGATTTACGTATCGTGGGAGCAAACTATATTGCTGTCAAGATAAATAAATCAATGCTGCAGCTGAATGGCGTACCTGCTAAGCAAATGATGTTTAACAATAAAACAAAGTAACATTGCAGTATAACAGTAAGACATACCATACCTGCAAAGCAAATACAATGAAACATAGTAAAAATCAAACATTACAGTTCTAAAATACAGTAACAACAGAGAGAGAACAATAGATATAGAATAATAGTGAGTGAACAATAGAGCGGACAGTAGAGAGCGAACATAAGAGAGAGAACAATAGAGAGAGATAAAAATAAAACCACAGCTTTGTTTGGCTTTTTTATTTTATATTTTTTTGTGTTTTTGTTTTTTCTTTTTCTTTTTTTCACTTTTGTGTAAACTGAACATTCCAGATTAGGGTCTCTCAAAATCTGATGGCCATCTCATCTTTTGAGACCCTGTGTTAGTGTGCTGTAGGACTGTATAGTGCTGTACCCTACGCTAATACTCCACTAGTGTGTGGTAGCGTTTAAAACAGTCACCGATGCAGAGACCAGGTTGGTCAGGACAGGAGGGACAATAAAAGTGTGTGTCACGCCTAAATCTGCGTTTAAATGAGGCACAAGGGAGCAGAAATATGCATTGAATAAGAATGTGATTTATTATTAAAATGATACAAAAATTCATATAATTACATATTTAGGCACATAGCTCCATATATGTTGGCACATAGCTCTATAATGATATATCTGTAGTCATCAAGAAAATACATTCCGACAAAAATTTATATTGCAAACATAAACATACAATAAATTGGGAACGTTCATACGCATATGATTGATCATTGTGTACACATAACGGTAGTTGTAAGCTCTACGTCCTTTTCAGGGCCTTATAGCCACTCATCAGGAGCATAACCGTAGTGACCACCTAAGGATAGGGGAGATAGCAGTATTGAATAATATTAAAAATGGGTAATGGTGGGACATAACTTTTGCATTTTGTCACCAAAACCATGATTCCTTTTATAGAACAAACTCTGGATTAATGCTTTGTCCGTTTTGTCCCCTGAAGCATAGAGGCTTCCCTTGCCTGCGTTTTGGTGGCCTTGGCCGCCGTCTGTCCTTGCCGGCCATTCCCTGCTGTGCTCCGAAGCTGCGACGCGCACTGTGGTTTGATCCCCCGGCCCCTTTCCTCTGACTCTGGATGGGCGGGATCCTCCCCACTGCGCGTCGACGTCATGCCTCTCGCGCCGTTTGTATGGCGTCCTCGTGGCGCCATATAGCGGCGGCTTGAGACAACATTCTCCAGCGCTTGGTGGGCTTGGTGGCAGACCTACGACCGGCCGGTCTAGGTTCTTAGCTGGCAGGATCGGGGCGCTTCCTAGCCACCCTTTGGGCAGCTGGTGCCTGACGTTGGGGGCCCTTTGCTTGGCGGCGCCCCCCGCAGCGTCCTCTCCCAGTGTGGGTTCCCATCATCTCATTCTCCTCACCACTCACTCCCATCATGAGTTTGCTGGCAGTTCTGCCCCTATCCTCACATCCAGGTACATTTTTTCCCCCTTTCTATCACTCACTTTTCCACCTTCCAGGCTTTCTTTCTGACCGCTTTCATCTCTCTTTTTCAGCCTCCATCTGCATCCTCTTCTTTTCTTGCTTCATTGCTCGCTCCCTTTTTCTCCCCTCATTCTTCCCTTTTTCTCCCCCTTTCCCTCTAGATTTTCCTCCTCCTTTCCTTTTATTCCCCCTTTCTTCCTTTTTTCTTCCCTTCCCTTTATGTTCTAGTCTCCTTTCACTTTTTCTTCTCCTTTCCGTCTCTTTTTATCTTCTCCCCCTTTTTCCCCACTCTCTTCCTATCACACCTTTTTTTCTTTCTAATGTCAGACTTCACTTTTTTACCTACACTTCATTCCCCACATTTGTTTGCTTTCATAGGTTGTAATCCCCTTCACTTCTCCTCCTCTCCATCACGTCACTTACATTATCCCCTCATCCAGTTCTCACACACTTATCTAGTCTGGGGGGCTCTCTGTGTGGGTGCAGCTGCCGGGACAAGCCCCCTCAGCTTCGGACCCTGGCATACCGGCTGGTATGGGCGAGTGGGGCTACGCTACCTCTGCGCATGCATGCTGTGAGTCCATGTTTTTGGTGACAAAATGCAAAAGTTATGTCCCTGATAAACTTTAATGCAGCATAAAAACAGTAAAAATTATACTCACAAACGAGCTAGTATAAATAGCTTTCAAAAGGGCGCAAAAGCGCTGTTTCTGTGGATCGACTCCCCAGGACCTGTTGCCGAGAGGATAAGACCAGTGCAAATGGCTGATGGCTTACGCGTTTCGGGGGAGCACCCCTTGTATGTATGTTTGTGCCTGTGTCTACCCCACCCAATTAGTGACGACGCCCCCTCCCACAGATATTAGCATCATTGCCCCTAGTAGGGTAAGAAAACAAAGAAATGGAGGACTCAGCAGCACCTGGAGTACAATTTTTGACCAGAAGGGCAGTTACAGATGTGGGAGCAGCAACTGTGGGAACTGCCTGCATATGTGCCGCAGAAAGAAAGAAGTCTTTGGAACAGACGGTAGGGTCCACAAGATTAAGCAGTTCATCAACTGCGGTACCCCGTATGTCATCTACGGTCTTCTGTGCCCCTGTGGCCTCCTTTATGTTGGACGGACATCAAGAGTTATGAGGATAAGAATGAACGAGCACAGGAGTAGTATCCTGACAGAAAAGGATAACTACTCAATACCGAAACATTTCAAAGAAACCCACAGTAGCAGTACAGAGGGCCTCAAAGTGTTCGGCATAGAAGCAATGCCGAGCGACCTAGATAGTGGTAAAAAATATCAAATGCTGTGTAGTAGAGAGGCCTTCTGGATATTTTCCCTAGGAACTTTGGCCCCGAAAGGTCTGAACGAGGAAATTGAACTACACAATGTAGCATAATTCCTTCAGTTCCCGTCCAAGCTTTCGAGCCATTGTTAACATCAGTTAGATAATTCAGATGTGACCTCTCTAGTGTGTCCTTCGCCTCCACTATGTTGGTAGGGGCTCACTCCTGGGGTTTATGGGATGCACTAAGGTCAAGGACTAGGAATTGGGTAGACCATTTGGCAGGTGTAGTAATAGGTTTTAGCCGTAAGGTATTTGTTTAGAAGCTAGTTATTAGGTTTAGGTTGTGGTTGGTTTCAGATAGTCGCCTATTGGCCTATTTGACTACATGACGTACGTTTTGTAATTTTATGCAATTTACCACCAATGTAATTTACCGCCATTGGAGTTTAGTGTCTATTCCCACTAGATGCTAGTGGGCAATGGTGCCTCTCTCTCTCTCTCTCTAGTCTATGGTATGCCGGTCCGCAGAGGTATCTTCCAGGGTATATGCTAAAGTGATGGGTACCACTGTCATTTGGCACAGTATGGTTTATTATTATATGGTTTATATAGTTATTTGTCACTAGATTTATATATATTTTACATCTACATGGAGTGGGGTGCAGCCTTCCAGTAGGAACACTCTATTGCTGTGTCTAATGGTGATTAATATTGGTATAGGCTGATGAGATTCAGTATTCACTTTGAGATCCCATATGTATTTTTTGTATTTTATACTATGTACTATTTATTATTTTATAATCCTTCCTCCTCTAGGTTAGTATCGTGCTGATATCATGACGACTAATGCCCCGTACACACGGTCGGATTTTCTGATGGAAAATGTCCGATCGGAGCGTGTTGTCGGAAATTCCGACCGTGTGTGGGCTCCATCGGACATTTTCCATCAAATTTTCCGACACACAAAGTTGGAGAGCAGGAGATAAAATTTTCC
This sequence comes from Lithobates clamitans, assembly GCA_037952925.1. NCBI lineage: Eukaryota > Metazoa > Chordata > Amphibia > Anura > Ranidae > Lithobates > Lithobates clamitans. The sequence continues at coordinate 426,637 of JBBGZY010001426.1, read as the reverse complement.
GACAACAAAATCCGGAAATTCCGATCGTGTGTACACAAATCCGACGGACAAAGTGCCACGCATGCTCAGAATAAATAAAGAGATGAAAGCTATTGGCCACTGCCCCGTTTATAGTCCCGACGTACATGTTTTACGTCACCGCGTTTAAAACGATCGGATTTTCCGACAACTTTGTGCGACCGTGTGTAGACAAAACAAGTTTGAGCCAACATCCGTCGGAAAAAATCCTAGGATTTTGTTGTCGGAATGTCCGAACAAAGTCCGACCGTGTGTACGCCCTATAATTGTTATGGACTCCCATGTGTTGTTCTTTTAACATTAAGTATATTATATGTTATATTTCAATCTATGAATTTTATGGATATGGTATGATCTACTGTACCTTTGAGGGATACTTCTGCGGACTCCTTCTTATGCCCCGTACACACGGTCGGACTTTGTTCGGACATTCCGACAACAAAATCCTAGGATTTTTTCAGACGGATGTTGGCTCAAACTTGTTTTGCCTACACACGGTCGCACAAAGTTGTCGGAATTTCCGATCGACAACCACGCGGTCACGTACACCACGTACGACAAAACTAGAAAAGGCCGGTTCAGAACCAAGCGCGGCACCCTTTGGGCTCCTTTTGCTAATCTCGTGTTAGTAAAAGTTTGGTGAGAGACGATTCGTGCTTTTTCAGACTCGTGGCTTTCAGATCGTTTTCTGCCGTTCAGTTTGTGCTTGTGGGTTTGTATCTGCTCTTCAGTGCGTGCAAGCAAGTTCCGCGTGACTTTAAGTAGTCATTGTATTCTTGTTTGTTCGTTACTGGTTTTCAGGTCGCTCTTCAGAGGCCTTGCTGTTCTTCAGTGCGTTCTGTTACTTCGTTCTGAGCAGCCGACCGTTTTCTAGCCATGTTTCGAATGCGTACTCCTCGTACAGTTCGTGCTGTGCGGGGGCTTGGTGTTGGGGTCCTGACCTTGACACAAGTCCAGTCCATGAACAGGGTGAAGAGGAGTTCATGGACCAAGAATTGGTTGCTTCAGCGTGACCAGTTCTGTCATATGCCTTTGCTCCGTGAGATCCGTGAGAATAATCATGGTGATTTCAGGAACTTTCTCAGGATGACGGACCCCGTGTTTCACCGTTTGTTGGCTTCGCTGACCCCCTATATCAGCAGGCAGGATACCTGCATGAGGCAAGCCATCACTCCGGAGCAGAGGTTGGTCGCTACCCTGCGGTATTTGGCGACAGGGAGAAGCCTGCAGGACCTCAAGTTCTTGACAGGCCTCTCAACCCCAGGCTCTTCTTTGTGGACATTTACTGCTTGTGTTTGTTTGAGCTGACCCTGACAGAAATGTGTGGAGTCCAGAAAATGTTGTGATTGTGTAACCTTACAAAGCACTGTTGGCTGTTATTTACTAAATGCAAAGACACTTTTCACTACAAGAGCACTTGCAACTGCACTGAAACTGCACTTGTAGTGCAAAGAGGATTTGCCCATAGGAAATTACCCCCATTTTCTCATAAAACAACAATTACATCACCCCAAAAGTGTTGTAGCGTTGAGACAATAATCCACACATTCTTGATGAACAATCTTTTTAATACCTGCACAATCACATGTGCATTTACCAAAGGTTTTTCTGACAAACCGACATGTTTGTTGTATAACAATTTTTGTGATGTCATTATCCAAAATCAAAATGTGCATTTTATAGAAAACAGGCCTGTGTAAAACCAACAAGAAAGACACAAATCTTGATCTTACAAAGTTGACATTTGGTAGAACTGGAAGGCAATATCAGACATGAGTATTTAGGAACTGTGTTTGATATTGCGTTCAGATGGGGGGAATTCACCCCAGGAAAAGCCAAATTTGGAAGATGCACACCAATTTCCCAATGTCAACATGTGCTACCTGCCATCACGGGGATCAAGGGATGTGTTTTGGGGGAGAAAGCCCTTCCTCACCGCTACTTTATTATTGATCTCCCGTGATGGCAGATAGCACATGTTGACACACTGTGTGCATCCTCCAAATTTGGCTTTGTGAAAAATCACAAAAACATTTAGCACATTGTAGCACACAAAAGAAGAAAGCGATTTGGAGGGGTTTTAAACTCGCCCCAAAACATCAATGATGTTTTTATATTTTGGAATAACATCATTGATGTTTTGCTTGATGTTTTCCAATTGTAAATTACACCCCATGATCTCCCCGATCAGGATCTGGGCACTTTCGGATGTGAAAGGATCTTCATCCACAACCTCACGATCACCTAAAAAGAGAGAAAACCCAAAATAAATTAGGTTTCAAAAAAATGCCGCCATCCATCTCTTTTCTGAGCCTGTGGTTACAGACACTCACCTGTTGTGGTGACTAGTTCTACCACGTCTTCATCCTCCTGCTCATCTTGTGTTGGGGGGATTTCCCCTACTTCCAGAGGGGGGGGGGCTCTGGTCTCCTCGGATGAGGGGTGTCCTCCGAGTCTTTTCTCCCCTATGTAAAACAAAAATGGTATACTTAGCACACAGATATTTAATTTCAGAACTATAAAGATGAAACATTGTTTGGAAGTGGGGTACAATTGTCTATTTTAGCCGAGTTCCAAGATGTAGCTTTTTTAGTGTCCTTTGTCAAGCTGCAATACTTTACCTGTTTAGTACAAGCTTCACAGATGTAGCCCCCCCTATAGTATACACTGGAGCACCTGTGTGCCCCCCCCCTAATAAAAATGGTGTTCTTGTGTCCCACACTAGTGCTCCAGTGTCCAGATGTGAAAACAGCTGCTCAGTGACCTCTCCTTACACACAATCTAGTTTGCATTTCATTCTAGTAACAAAGCCATCTACACAACCCAATTCTTTGAAGACAAGTATAGGGCGTCAAAATGGTGGCCAAATGCATATGGCCTAAACAATGGTATTTTATCGTCCAAAATAAAAATGTGTTATCCGAACGAATAATGTGCCCATGAACATGAAAGTTGCCATTTTAAACTGTACAACAGTTCCTAAAAGCACATGGAGCAGCACCAACGTAATAAACCCAAAAAGAATAGGAACACAGCACAAATACTTACTTTTTTGCAACACTCTCCGGATCTTTCTGTACTGCTCATGTTCTCGTAATTTCAGGTCCGACCACCGCTTCCTGAGCTGATCTTTCGATCGTCGTACCCCGAATTTCCGGTGCAGACTCCTGACCACTTTCGCCATGATCTTGGCCTTTCTGACATTGGGGTTGGGGTAAGGCCCATACTTTCCATCATAGTCGGCCTTCTTCAGGATGTCCACCATCTCCAACATCTCCCCAAAGGACATATTTGAGTCCCTTAATCTCCTTCTGGATCGGGACGTTTCAGGCTCCGGCCTTTCCTCCTCCTCCTCCTCCTCGTTGCTGTAATTAGCATGATCCTGCTGTCTATCCGCCATGTGCTCTTCCTTCACTGCGCTGAACGAAAAGGGGTGGGGAATAGACTAGAAAGAACGTCAGGGGCGGGCGGAGTTATACGCATGCGCAGTGTGTATAAATCGTAACGCGCGCGTCTTACGTACGATCTGTGAGCGGAGGAAGGAGCATCGGAGACGCCGATCGTGCTAACGAAGGTAGGATCTAAACTTGGGCCTATAATGTTTCGAAATGGAAGCCTATATTGTAACAAGATTAGGGGAGTTTGGCCTGACATTAGGGTTTGTCTTGTGTTGTGTCTTGCAGAGAAAATGGATGGGTTCAACGACCACAATTTCCTGCCCCTGTTCATTGACAAGTACAGGGAGCTGCCCTGTCTGTGGCAAGTCAGACACCCCCACTATAACCACAAACAGAAGAGGCAGGCAGCGCTGGAGAAACTGCTGGAGTTGGTGAAGCCGGTGGTCCCCACAGCAACCATCCCTTATTTAAAAGCAAAAATTGGTGGCCTGAGGAGCACTTATCTTAGGGAGCGCAAGAAGGTCACAGATTCCCAGAGATCCGGAGCTGCAGCAGATGACGTTTATGTCCCCAGGCTGTGGTAATATGAGAGACTGCGATTTCTGTCAGACCACACTGAAGTCAGGGAATCCCTCTCTACTCTTCCTTCCACACTTCCTTCCATACCAGCTGAGGCTTCTGATGTCCAACCTGGGCCTTCCAGCCAGGAAGAAGTGGAGGAGCCCAGATGGAGTCAGGTATAGCATTCTTCTACAGATTTCTGGGCAATAAATAAATGATGTTTACTAGATGTTATTATTGATCACTAATTGCTGATTTCATAAAGTGTTTTACATATCAATAGACAGTAGTGGGCATCCAAAATTGGGACAAGAATGCAAAATGCTGGGCTCAGAAGGATAGTCTGTTATATTTGTTAACATTCAATTTGCAGCAGTCAGGAGGTGAAAATTGTGTGTGATTGATGTAAAAAATACTAAAACTATGTCCCTTTTTCATACACAGGAAGACCTCAGCCAGGAGGAGGTTGTGGAATGTGGCAGCCAGGAGGAGGAGGGATTAGTGTCAGCCAGGAGGAGGCGGGGATTAGTGTCAGCCAGGAGGAGGTGGGGCTAAGTGGCAGCCAAGAGAAGCCTGGGACAAGTCGCAGCCTGACTGAGTCTCAGGTTCCTCCCCTCCGCCTGCCACATAAATGAGCCAGGAAGATGACTCCCAGTCCTGTGCAGGATTCAGCATACAGGCTGATCCAGGAGGCTTCGGCGTCCCTCAGAGCCTTCCCCAGTCCTGAAGAGGCCTTTGCCTGCATGGCTGCCACCAAATTGCAGGGCATGCAGGAGGGCCAACGCAAGATCTCTGAGGACCTGATTTATAAAGTCCTACGTAAGGGGGAGAGTGGGGAACTGACACACAAGACGGATGTCATTGAGATCGACGATCCTCCTCCTCCTCCTCCTGCTGCCACAACTCCACCACCACAGCCAAAGCCTGGAAGGAAGCGTGGAAGGAAGACCTGAGAGTGATTGTCCTTGGTTCAGTCTGGTCTGACAGAAGATGCAGTCTCTCGTATGACCACAGCCTGGGGACATAGATGTCATCTGCTGCTTTCCGGATCTCTGGGACTTCTGGACCAGACTGCCCTCCCTTAGATATGGACTCCTCAGGCCACCAATTTTGCTTTTAAATAATTGATGTCTGCCCTGGGGGTCCCAGGCTTCGCCCACTTCTGCAGTTTCTCCAGCGTTGCCTCCCTCTTTGTTTAGTTGTGACCCCTTAATAAAAATTTTTTCGGTAAATTCTACTCTCCTGTGTGTGTTTTCATCCAAAAAGGACAGTTTGTTGGTGACGATTCAGGTACATTTGTAAAAACATAAAATGTGAAATTAACAAGGGACAACAACACCAAACAATCTCCTACAGATTAAATAGAACAACATACCGGTATCAATGGTGTTGTGGGAACTTGTCACAAAAAACACACAAACATTTTCGGGAGTACAAATCAAAATCACCAAAAAAAACAATTAAAAAAGAGAAACACAAAAAAAAGAATCTACATTAAAGTCAAAAAAAAGAAAAAAATATGTTGTCAGATGTGAGAAATCAAAATATATTGAGGGAATCCCGATAAATAGTAACGAAAGAAGTTTGTGAGAAGTGTGTGTGAATATGAGCATCAAAACTACTTAATTCTTGTCACATTATAAAGAAGAAGAGAGTGCGATGTATTAAACCATTTTGAACATTGCAGCGTGAGGAAAGTGCTGTATCCATTGCGAACGCTAAGTTTACCAGAACGAGCTGTCCCGTGTCGGAATTTCTTCTGAGCATGCGTGGCACTTTGTGCATCGGAACAGGCCACACACGGTCGGAATTGACGCGATCGGATTTTGTTGTCGGAAAATTTTATCTCCTGCTGTCCAACTTTGTTTGTCGGAAAATCCGATGGAAAATGTCCGATGGAGCCCACACACGGTCGGAAATTCCGACAACACGCTCGGACATTGTCCATCGGAAAATCCGACCGTGTGTACGGGGCATAACAATTTTACATTATGATCAACATATAGGTTTGGTTTCCTTTTTCCATTATCCCCTTTTTTCCACTTCCTTATTTGGGAATCGAGATTTACATTAAAATATTTTTATATTTTTAATTTTATTTTTATTAATATATATTTTTTTTAAATTAATTAATTAATTAAGTTTTTAAATTATACATTCCTTTTTCCCCTCCATTTTTCATCAATGTTTCTTTAGAGAAAAGTGGGTTGAGCACTGCTAGTAGCGCCCGCCAGAATGCTGCCTGTCCTGCTTAGCCAGATCGCGCCTCTGCCAATGATAATGTTGGTAGTGGAGCGATTGGTAGAGAGCGCGCGGCCGTACTGAGATGCACGTGCATTACTCACCACAGGTTGACGGTCGGAAGCAGTGGGTGGAACGCAAACACACCCACGCTTCCGGACCGTGTTCCTGGCGCACAGTGACCTCTGACGCCTGTGGAGGAGGGGGAAATGACGCCACGATCGGCCGGAAGTTGCGGGTGGAACGCAGGTACGCCTGCACTTCCTGGCCTTTTGAATGGCGTGCGTTCCACACATGGCATGCGGGACTTTTATGGCTCCTGGGAGCCGGAGGAGCCTGGCATCCTCCACCCCAGTAGATCGGAGGCATGGGGACACAATTAGAGCTGCATGAAGGAGGTGAGGTGTCTTTGTTTTTGCGCACCTAATCCCCCTTCCCCTGCCCTGTTGCACATAGTATATGGTGAGAGTGAAATTGATCTACTGGTCCAGTGTTTCTATATTTTTATTTATATCTATTTATTTTTTAAATTAATCAATTTCTTTTTGTACTAGTATTACTACTACCATTATCTTTTTAGCAGATTACATAGAGTGATGTTTGCCCTCTATATTTTGGCTACAAATGAGGAATCACACTCAGAGGGATGGGATAGAGAGGGTTAACCCGAATGGGTGGGTGGTGCCTAATATCTGTGGGAGGGGGCGTCGTCACTAATTGGGTGGGGTAGACACAGGCACAAACATACATTTATAGAGAGAGCAATTCGAGAGACCAACCATTGCCCGCTTAGGCTCTGAAGAAAGGGGTGCTCCCCCGAAACGCGTAAGCCATCAGCCATTTGCGCTGGTCTTATCCTCTCGGCAACAGGTCCTGGGGTGTCGATCCACAGAAACAGCGCTTTTGCGCCCTTTTGAAAGCTATTTATACTAGCTCGTTTGTGAGTATAATTTTTACTGTTTTTATGCTGCATTAAAGTTTATCAGTGGTAATGCACTAGGTTGGTGCGCCCTCTTTCTTTTCTGTTTTTTTAGCTTGAATACCCATTGTTCAAATGAGGGCCGCAAGACGCTAGGCATTACTTCTATAGGTGGCTGCACCACATATCCAGTTCATGGACACCTGAGCGCAGGAGAGGTCTTTTTTCTAAAGTTATGTCCCACTATTACCCATTTTCAATATTATTCAATACTGCTATCTCCCCTATCCTTAGGTGGTCACTACGGTTATGCTCCCGATGAGTGGCTATAAGGCCCCAAAACGACGTAGAGCTTACAACTACCGTTATGTGTACACAATGATCAATCATATGCGTATGAACGTTCCCAATTTATTGTATGTTTATGTTTGCAATAGAAATTTTTGTCGGAATGTATTTTCTTGATGACTACAGATATATCATTATAGAGCTATGTGCCAACATATATAGAGCTATGTGCCTAAATATGTAATTATATGAATTTTTGTATCATTTTAATAATAAATCACATGCTTATTCAATGCATATTTCTGCTCCCTTGTGCCTCATTTAAAGTCCCGCAACTGTTCTCTCCTTATTCAGTTATTGAACCGGGATGGAGGAGGGGTATTGAACGGCCCCACTATCCTCATGCAAAGTCCCAAACCGTATTCTTTTATCCTTTTAGATTAAACTAAATAGGGATGGAGGCACAAGGTCGCATTCATGAGTACTATATCTTGTTCCATTTTTTACTTTATTTTTCATTCAATATTTTTATCTCAATTGCTTATTCTACATATATTTGATGAAGTTTATTTATTTACCATTGTGATTCCTTTTATAGAACAAACTCTGGATTAATGCTTTGTCCGTTTTGTCCCCTGAAGCATAGAGGCTTTCCTTACCTGCGTTTTGGTGGCCTTGGCCGCCGTCTGTCCTTGCCGGCCGTTCCCTGCTGTGCTCCGAAGCTGCGACGCGCACTGTGGTTTGATCCCCCCGCCCCTTTCCTCTGACTCTGGATGGGCAGGATCCTCCCCACTGCGCGTCGACGTCATGCCTCTCGTGCCGTTTGTATGGCATCTTCGTGGCGTCATATAGCGGCAGCTTGAGACAACATTCTCCAGCGCTTGGTGGGCTTGGTGGCAGACCTACGACCGGCCGGTCTAGGTGCTTAGCTGGCGGGATCGGGGCGCTTCCTAGCCACCCTTTGGGCAGCTGGTGCCTGACGTTGGGGGCCCTTTGCTTGGCGGCGCCCCCCGCAGCGTCCTCTCCCAGTGTGGGTTCCCATCATCTCATTCTCCTCACCACTCACTCCCATCACGAGTTTGCTGGCAGTTCTGGCCCTATCCTCACATCCAGGTACGTTTTTTCCCCCTTTCCATTACTCACTTTTCCACCTTCCAGGCTTTCTTTCTGACCGCTTTCATCTCTCTTTTTTCAGCCTCCATCTGCATCCTCTTCTTTTCTTGCTTCATTGCTCGCTCCCTTTTTCTCCCCTCATTCTTCCATTTTTCTCCCCCTTTCCCTCTAGATTTTCCTCCTCCTTTCCCTTTATTACCCCTTTCTTTCTTTTTTCTCCCCTTCCCTTTATGTTCTAGTCTCCTTTCACTTTTTCTTCTCCTTTCCGTCTCTTTTTCTCTTCTCCCCCTTTTTCCCCTCTCTCTTCCTATCACACCTTTTTTCCTACTAATGTCACACTTCACTTTTTTACCTACACTTCATTCCCCACATTTGTTTGCTTTCATAGGTTGGAAGCCCCTTCACTTCTCCTCCTCTCCATCACGTCACTTACATTATCCCCTCATCCAGTTCTCACACACTTATCTAGTCTGGGGGATTCTCTGTGTGGGTGTAGCCGCCGGGACAGGCCCCCTCAGCTTCGGACCCTGGCATACCGGCTGGTATGGGCGAGTGGGGCTACGCTACCTCTGCGCATGCATGCTGTGAGTCCATGGTTTTGGTGACAAAATGCAAAAGTTATGTCCCACCATTACCCATTTTCAATATTATTCAATACTGCTATCTCCCCTATCCTTAGGTGGTCACTACGGTTATGCTCCTGATGAGTGGCTATAAGGCCCCGAAACGAGGTAGAGCTTACAACTACCGTTATGTGTACACAATGATCAATCATATGCGTATGAACATTCCCAATTTATTGTATGTTTATGTTTGCAATTGAAATTTTTGTCGGAATGTATTTTCTTGATGACTACAGATATATCATTATAGAGCTATGTGCCAACATATATAGAGCTATGTGCCTAAATATGTAATTATATGAATTTTTGTATCATTTTAATAAAAAAATCACATTCTTATTCAATGCATATTTCTGCTCCCTTGTGTCTCATTTAAAGGCCCGCAACTGTTCTCTCCTTATTCAATTATTGAACCGGGATGGAGGAGGGGTATTGAACGGCCCCACTATCCTCACGCAAAGTCCCAAACCGTATTCTTTTATCCTTTTAGATTAAACATTTTTGTACCAGCGTCTGGCATTATGGGCAATTAGGTATGGCGCCAACAACTGGTCGTTAAGGTCCACCCCTCCCATGTTATATAAGGTTATATTCGTGGACACAGAGGGGTTTCTCCACAACACACGTTGCCGCAGGAATTTCGACTATTGTTTCTGCGTGAAGAGAGGACAGAGCGAAAACATTCCGTGAATCCCTCCACTTCACTGCTAACAAATTATTACACTTCAAGCAGGCTCTCTCCCCCTGTCTAAGTCGGGATTCTACAAGCCGTTGGGGGAAGCCCCGGAGATTAGATCGCACGGTGCCACATGTGCCAATTCCATAATCAAAAAGGTGACTAAAAAGTGGCACGCTCGTGTAATAATTGTCCACGTACAAGTGGTACCCTTTTCCGAATAAAGGTGACACCAAGTCCCACACAAGCTTACCAGAACTCTCTATGTAGTCTGGGTAGTTCTCCGGCTCTACGTGACTATCGTTTCCCTTGTAAACCATAAAACTATATGTATAGCCTGTTGACCTGTCACAGAGCTTATACATCTTGACCCCATATCTGGCACGCTTGCTGGAAAGATACTGTTTGATAGACAAGTGGCCAGAAAATGTAATCAGGGACTCATCAACGCAGACAACTTGATCAGGAGTAAACAAGGCTACAAACTGTTGGCTGAAGTGGTTTACAAGAGGCTGAATTTTGTAGAGCCGATCAAATCCAGGGTCACCCCGAGGACAACAGAGTTCATTATCATTGAAGTGCATGAACCGCAAGATCTGCTCATATCGTGCCCTGGTCATGGAGGCAGAGAACACGAGCATATGGTGAATTGGGTCAGTGGACTGCAATAGGTTTCCAATCTATGGCATGGGTCAACTGGGGATTAGCGGCGATGAATTGACCAGCATACAAATTGCTTTGGTCCACAATAGATCTACAGAGATCTTCCGTGAAAAACAGCGAATAAAAATCAAGTGACATAAAATCAATTGTTTCCACCTGAATTCCGGGTTGGCAAGTGAATTGGGGAAGTACGGGTGCTGCAGAAGTGGTGGGCTACCAATTAGGATTGGCAAATGCAGCAGGAAGGGCACTATGGGCTCGACGGGCCTGTCTTTGTCTTCTTGGTGGCTGCGGGACTCTACTCGTGCTAGCCACCTCAACAGCTTGAACTTCACTTGTGGGATTTGCCACATCACCACGTGATACTGCTAGTGCTGGATGTACGAGCAGGATGTACTAGGCTGCTGGTGCTTGCCAGTTCACCAGAAAGATGAGCAGCACTAGTACTGGCTCTCTGCTCCAACGACACTTGCACCTTGCTCTTGCACCTCAACGACAGCAGAAGAACGGGGTCGGGTATGCCTGATCTTGGCAGGGACCACTACTCCGACATCAGAGCTATCTGTCAGGGTGCCACTGCTGTCTACCGGTTAATATTCTGAGCCTGAATCTGACAGATGGGTGACTTCCTCTTCATTAACTGTTATGCTCAGAAACGTGTAGGCCTCTTCACTACTGTACCTTCAATTTTACATTTTGGTCTCTAAATTTACTGGTACAGTAGTGAAACTCACAGGTAAAAGAGCCCCTGACTGTCAGCGACTGCTTCAAAAGCTACAAAAAACTGTTAGCATTCGCAGGGATCAGGCCTGACTCTGCGAATGCTGCAGTTGTGTGTTTACTGTTTTTGTAACAGTGATCGATTGATAATGCACTTGGGTGGGCTGGGCGGAGGGGCTAAACGCAGGTGATAGCAGGTATCTGGGCTGATCCCGCTAACACTGCATTTTTGGGAACCCTAAACTACTGGAGACGCTAGTATAGATCTGATCAGATCAAATATTGATCCGTTCAAATAATATACTACTAAGGGAGGTGTATGGTGCATGTGTGGGTGTTAGCGCTACTGGCACTAATCTGACGCTGCCTGGGGCGACGCAGACCCTATCTGACACTAAAAACTAACTGATATCACTTTATTAGGGGGGGTCCCTAGACCTACCTGGGCCTACACTAAGTACCCTAACACTGATTTTTGGCACTAATGACACCAGTACAGTGATAAAAAAAATATGAACACTGCACTGGGTGACACAGTGACAGGGGGTGAAAGGGTTAACTGGGGGGCGATCGGGGGGTGACAAGTGTACCTACGTGAACTGGTGTCAGTGTAGTGTCGGTGCACTTACTCTGAGATGTGTTCTCTCCTCTCTCTGGAATGGATAAGAGTTCCACGAGGAGAGATGACATCACTTCCCCTGCTGTGTTTACACTTACACATGCAGGGGAAGGATTTTATTCGCCAGCACCGATCACCAGGCCTGGGCCAGAAACCATTGGCCTGGAGTTTGATCGTTTCAAAAGCGAATCTGATTGTTACGGCCGCCTAGGGGGCGCGTGTCCCCCAGGCGGGCACGCGCACGACGTATAGCTACAACGTTTTGCCCAGCTGGGCCAACCTGCCACAGTATAACTGCAAAAGCTGGTCTGGAACTGGTTAATAGACTAATAAATTGTGTATGCATTATCGATTCTTTCTATATAATGGGATGTATACACACATAGTTATTGTAGGCACACAGCACTTTCATATATAAAGCATATTTTTTTGTGAATTAGTACTTGTACTCCCCTTTTATTGACATTCTCAGCTGTGACAAATGCATTGTGAGCTTTTAAACCATTTAAAGAACTGTATCCTGTAATATGATGTACAAAGATTAATAGGTTTATAGTTTAAAATGTAATCCTCTGAAGGGAGATTACAACAGAGGCCTGAAAGCTGGTGTGTGGTTTATTTAGATCGTGCTGATTTAAGGAATTGATTTTTAATTGCTTTCAATTAGAATAATTAATGGCTTATTGCCAACATATATGGATTATTTTTCAGTATTGTATTATTATCTGATCATGTTAAAATAAAAGAGTAGATTAAATTGAACTCAAGGCAAACAGGTAAATACATACTGTAAATACATATATGTGAACCCTTTAACCCAACAAGGGATTTATTTTTCTGCCCATCTGGTTCACAGATTTACAAAGCTCTGCCACACTGTTCAATCTTGTCTGGTAGGGCAGAACACCTGATTTTTCTCTTATACATCTTGTCCCTTTCCCAGTGTGGTCGTATTACGTTTTACTTCGTATCTTTTAGGTCTTATTAAACTAAAGCAAGGAAGCAGAAACCCCTGTAGAATATTAATGTGCTTTACTAAACAAGAATAATGTAAATACAAACAACATACAATTGTAGAACTACAATACACAGTATACAGTGCTATATATGGGCATACAGCACACATGCACCTGCTACCTAACCCTCCATGCAAATGAGCATTTGTAATGGTCTGTATGCCTATTATGATACATTAAAAGCTAAGCTTAGGTTATAGAAGAGGGAGAAACCATGGAGAGGTTAAATCTCCAAATATATGTTGCCAACATCCCTAAGAATTATATAGAAGGACAAAAAGTACCCCCCCGTACTGATTAAAAAGTTTAACAACGTTTATTGAAATATTGAAATTGTATTGGTGCAAACATCACCATAGTAGTACAAAACACAGTATACCAAAGCTCACAAAGAGCTGATTAATGGCGTACAAATTGCTTCTCTTCTCATTGAGGCTGATGCATTTCGGGAATGTGGAAGTTTATCCCTTCTTCAGGGACATAGAGAAGATCATAAGTTGAAGACATTCTATAACAGAGCATAGCAAAGATTAAGAACACATGGTAGGGCAAGAAATGCGCACATCTATGCACTGCAAACCATACATACCAATGCCGTAAATCATCAGAAAGATAATTGCAAAAAATAAATGATGTAACTGCATAGGGTGAGAGTTTCCCTAAAGGTGTGTCGGCCAAAAGAGAATGGGGGAACCCCTGAGGCCTGAAATGTCCCTCACAAGGATCCACAAATGTTGCAGCCAAACTAAACAGCGAGAGGTGGATGCTTCAGAAAGTAGTGGAGGTGGTTCCAACAGGAAGGGAGATTGGTGGTGGTGGATATGCGAACCGATGATATGGCTCCACCTACAAAAAAAAAGGATGTATAGGAGTAGACTTTGGAGGCTTATATCAATTAAAAAGCAAAAGATAAAAAATCTAAATAACTATGGAGTCATAGGATGAAAAAGTCCTGAGTATTTCCTGTCTATAAACTTATTTTGGAACATATGTTTGTCAAAATGTCCAAATGACACTATAAAATAGCCAACAGCAGAATCATGGTGGGGCTGTCATCATATACAAGTTATTCTAATGATCAATCAAATCAGTGTGTTAAAAGAAATATATATGCCTCAAAAAAAGAGAGTAAACATGTCTAGTAGGAGTTCTGTAGAACCTACCTTCCAAAAGTGTCCTATACGTGAGAGAACCTTCCTTTTTGTGATCCACTGCCTCTTGCAGACACACTGCTTATAACTATGTATGAAGGCCCACACATGCGCTGTGCGGCTGTTCTTTGCTTGGTAACGTTCCTCCGCGTCATCGCCAACGTTGGCGATGACGTATGATAGGAGGTGTGTCAGACTAATGCCCTATACACATGACCAGTTTTTCCGTCAGAATAAACTCTGGAGGTTTTTACGACGGAGTTCCGACGGAATTCCGCTCAAGCTGTCTTGCATACACACGGTCACACCAAATTCCAACTGTCCAGAACGCGGTGACGTACAACATGTACGATGGGACTAGAAAACGGAAGTTCAATACCCAGGAGCCAATAGCTTCTGTCTCATACTTGCTTCAGAGCATGCGTTGTTTTTGGTGCATGGGAACAGCATACAGATGAGCCGTTTTTCCGATAGTAATTTGTTCCGTCTGAAAAATATAGAACATGTTCTCTATCTAAGTCCATCTGAATTTTCGACAGAAACAGTCCGATGGGACATATACACGGTCGGAATATAGGATGAAAAGCTCCCATCGGGCTCTTTCTGTCGGAAATTCCGCTCGTGTGTACGCGGCATAATAAGTATTGGTTATTGAGGGCGTGAACCCGTTCGGCTACCTCATCACGTCCACAACAGCACATGATGAGAAGAAGACCCAGATACAGTTAGCTCATCACTGTACTTGAAGGCCACAGTAGGAGTCCCAGAGCTGCGAGTGCACGGCGCCCCCCCTACACTGGGAGTGGAAGGATGCCATGCATCCACAGCCCACCGCACACAATGATAAGCGGCAACCTGCAACGCTGAACAACATAGGCCGCCCATCAATGATAGCAGGCCTTTGTGCGCTGGGCGGGGGCATATCAGGCCGGAAAGGGAAAGAGAACATCAAGTCATCAGCTTGTACAGAGGCAAGGTGTGTTTGGAAACATGGAAGCACTTATTGCATAATGTTTTGTAGAGAAAAATAATAATAGTGATACAAAAAAATGATATATGCAGAACATTATGTGGAATTTGAACAAGCACATTACATGGTCATAGATTGGCATGCATATAGAGAGATCACGGCTGGGACAGTGCATGAGATGCGCATCTGGAATGGTGACACAGGTCATAGAGGATAAAAATGGTGTCACCTGAATAGAACAATGGCAAGACAATCACATGAATATAAAAATG
The DNA here is from genome assembly GCA_037952925.1 of Lithobates clamitans. NCBI lineage: Eukaryota > Metazoa > Chordata > Amphibia > Anura > Ranidae > Lithobates > Lithobates clamitans. Next base: position 411,389 of record JBBGZY010001426.1, on the reverse strand, counting down.
ACAGGAACACATATAAAAACAACAGTAACAAAAATTTCAACAATACACCACTCATAAAGCAAAATACCCATTCTCATAGAATATCCATGTGGCATAATGTAAGCATGTTTGTCAACACTGGTGACAATTGCCATAAAGATGTCTAATTAATTGAGAATGTATATAGCATAGAATATGACTAATGGATATGCTTTATTCTTTGACAGGTATATCTCTGATCAAAGCATTGTGTAATTCTTTTCCACATCCCCCGAGATAAACCCTTCCAAGAAGGGATGATAGCTCAGTTGGGTGTTGAAGCCCGGAGGCGTGGTGTCACGTACTTCTGCATCTAACATACTTCTCGTTGGAGTAGGAGCTTGTTCCAGTCTCCCTCCTGTTGCTGTAATGTACCCAATCCAAGATGGTAAAATGGATATGGGGAGAAATGCCCTGGTGGAGATCTCTAATGCCGCGTACACACGGTCGGACTTTGCAGCTACAAAAGTCGGACAGCCTGTCCGACATACTTCCGGCGTACCTTCGGCGGACTTGGGGCAGACTTTCTTACGAACGGACTTGCACACACACGACCACACAAAAGTACGCCAGCTTAGTACGCTGTGACGTACACCAAGTCCGACGAGACTATAAAACGGAAGTTCAATAGCCCGTACGACACCCTTTGGGCTCCTTCTGCTAATCTCGTGTTTATCTCGTGTTAGTAGAAGTTTGGTGAGAGACGATTCGCGCTTGTGAGACTCGTATTTTTCAGTTCGTTTTAACTGTTGTTCAGTCTGTGCTTGTGAGGTTTGTATCTGCTTTTCAGTGCGTTTGGTCAGTTGGCATTGAGAAATCTTTGTTTTATTGGCCGCTCGTTCCTGATTTTCAGGTCGTTCTTCACAGGCCTTGCTGTTCTTCAGTGCGTTCTGTTTAGTGCGTTCTGACCAGCCGACCGTTTTGAAGCCATGTTACCTGTACGTACTCGTCGTAGAGCTCGTGCATTGTATGTGCTTGGTGCTGTAGTTTATTCTTCAGCCCAAGACCAGTCCATGAACAGGGCGAGGAGGAGTTCATGGACCAAGAATTGGTTGCTTCAGCGTGACCAGTTCTGTCACATGCCTTTGCTCCGTGAGATCCGTGAGAATAATCCTGAGGATTTCAGGAACTTTCTCCGGATGACGGACCCCGTTTTTGATCGTTTGGTGGCTTTGCTGACCCCCTATATCAGCAGGCAGGATACCTGCATGAGGCAAGCCATCACTCCGGAGCAGAGGCTGGTCGCTACCTTGCGGTATTTGGCCACAGGGAGAAGCCTGCAGGACCTTAAGTTCTCGACAGGCATCTCCCCCCAGGCTCTGGGGATCATTATCCCAGAGACCTGTTCTGCCATCATACAGGTCCTGCAGAAGGACTATATTAAGGTAAGCTATTTTTATTTTATTAGCATCACATGTTCTTTTATGTAATCTTTGATAATGTAATGTATTTCTTGCTTCAAACACTACTTCCCATCATTGCAATATAGTGTGAATGTCCCCTTTTTATCCTCACACATGCTGGGATTTTTTCCTGTTATTTTTTGTCATGCATGTATAGTTTCCTTCAATAACCTTCCCAGCATGAAGTGATGGGAACATATCCACCTAGTCTACTCATTTTGAATGTATTTTGTTGGAGTGTATTTAGTGTGCTTATAATTAGCAATTAGCTAGATTTCACAAACCCCCCCCCCCACCTGAACTCACTCCAAATAGTGTGCTGCTAATTAGCAATTAGCTAGATTTCACAACCCCCCCCCCCCACCTGAACTCACTCCAAATAGTGTGCTGCTAATTAGCAATTAGCTAGATTTCACAACCCCCCCCCCCCACCTGAACTCACTCCAAATAGTGTGCTGCTAATTAGCAATTAGCTAGATTTCACAACCCCCCCCCCCACCTGAACTCACTCCAAATAGTGTGCTGCTAATTAGCAATTAGCTAGATTTCACAACCCCCCCCCCCACCTGAACTCACTCCAAATAGTGTGCTGCTAATTAGCAATTAGCTAGATTTCACACCCCCCCCCCCCACCTGAACTCACTCCAAATAGTGTGCTGCTAATTAGCAATTAGCTAGATTTCACAACCCCCCCCCCCCACCTGAACTCACTCCAAATAGTGTGCTGCTAATTAGCAATTAGCTAGATTTCACAACCCCCCCCCCACCTGAACTCACTCCAAATAGTGTGCTGCTAATTAGCAATTAGCTAGATTTCACAACCCCCCCCCCCCACCTGAACTCACTCCAAATAGTGTGCTGCTAATTAGCAATTAGCTAGATTTCACAACCCCCCCACCCCCACCCTCGTTAAAATTTGCTTGAATGTTCTGTGGTGTTGATTTGTATAAAGCAAATCTATGTTGCACTTTGCAAAATGCATGTGCACTCTACAAGTGCATTTGTTCCAGTGCTTTAGTAAATGAGCAGAAGCTCTGCTGATTTCCATCATCAAATCATATGCAAGCCTCAAAGTGTTTTCATTAATTGCCCTTGCATGTGATTGTGTACTCTTTGCAACATGAATGCCTTTTGACATTACCTCATTTACTGTAAGCTGGTTAGCAACTGCACCTGCAGAGTGCGACAACTGCAGTCTTGTAGCCTTTGTTATCCCTAAATTCCTGCGTGTTGTTAAAGTAATTTTTTTTTTGGATTTCACAACCCCCTAAAATGTAATCAATGTTCTATCAGAGGGGGTGAGCAATCTGATAAGTGTGCCTTTTTCCATATTAGTTATTCCAGAAGAATTAAATTATTGAATGTTAGACAGATGATGGGCAATAATGTTTTTAATTGTCTAATTTTCTTGCAATGTTAGCTTCCAAATTAATTGATTTTGGTTTTCTTGTTTGATTCCCCAGTTTCCTTCAACGCCACAGGAATGGCAGACTGTGGCATCCCATTTTGCCAGCCGTTGGGACTTTCCCAATTGTGGAGGGGCTATAGATGGGAAACATGTCCACATTGTGCCACCACCCCATTCGGGGTCATATTATTTTAATTATAAGGGGTTCCACAGTATTGTTTTAATGGCGGTGGTGTCGGCACACTATGATTTTTTATATGTGGACGTGGGGAAGAATGGCCGGATGTCGGATGGAGGAGTATTTGCCCAGACGGAGTTCTGCCAGCGTCTCCAGAGTGGTGGCCTGGGATTGCCACCTGATGAGGATAACGTGGAAGGACTCCCCTTTGTCTTCATTGCCGATGAAGCCTTCGCTCTGAGCAAGCACCTCATGAGGCCATTCCCCCAAAGAACCCTCACCCCGGAGAGGAGGGTTTTTAATTACCGGCTGGCCAGAGCTAGAAGAGTGGTTGAGAATGCGTTTGGAATTCTGGCCAGCCGGTTCCGCCTGTTTCAAACAGCCATTAATTTGGCGGAATACAAACTTAATTTTATAATTTTATCATGCTGCATTCTGCACAACTTTTTAAATAAGCATTCTGCCAATTATATAGGCACAGTTGGGCCTGAGGCCGGACAAATAGAAGCCAACCTTACAGGCCTGGATACTGTCCGTACTGGCTTGGCCCCCCAAAGTTCCCGTCAGGTTAGACAGCAATATGTTGATTATTTTATGGGTAGGGGGGCCATTGCAATGGGCCAGGATATATAATTTTTTGACAATAAAAAAAATATTGCTGAAATCTGGCATTATATTTATTGCTTGCCTTTCTTTTGGGCTGTCTCCTAGGTTATGGTCGAGCAGTTGTAGTGCCAACTGTATTAGAATTTTAAAAATGTCTAAATAAGCTCCATTGCCACTGTAAACAACTTTTTGACAATTATAACCAAACTGATACTGAGCCTTGAAATAACAAACCACACATTTGTTAAAATCCTATAAAAGGAGATGTTTTTATTAATGGTTGTTATGCATTCAGTTCTGCATTTAGTATAAAATGTTCATAGACAAAAATATAATGGTATCTTAATGATGTAGCAAAATATAATTATATTTTAATATTTCTACCTAATCCACAAAAAAATATTTTGGGCTTTAGGATTTTCGAAAACAGGCTTTTTTTTTTGAAAATCAAGTTTTATTTTTTTTTAAAAAGCAAGTTTTTTTATTTTTTTTTGTTTTTTAAAATCAATTTTTTAATTTTTTTTGGTTTTTTAACATTAATTATTTTTTATTTTTTTGGTGTTTTAAAATCAATTTTTTTTTTTTTTGGTGTTTTTTAAAATCAATTTTTTTTTTTTGGTGTTTTTTTAAATCAATATTTTTTATTTTTTGTTGTTTTTTAAAATCAATTTTTTTTTTTTTTGGTGTTTTTTAAAATCAATTTTTTAATTTTTTTTGGTTTTTTAACATTAATTATTTTTTATTTTTTTGGTGTTTTAAAATCAATTTTTTTTTTTTTGGTGTTTTTTAAAATCAATTTTTTTTTTTTTGGTGTTTTTTAAAATCAATTTTTTTTTTTTTTTGTTGTTTTTTAAAATCAATTTTTTTTTTTTTTTGGTGTTTTTTAAAATCAATTTTTTTTTTTTTTTGGTGTTTTTTTAAATCAATATTTTTTATTTTTTGTTGTTTTTTAAAATCAATTTTTTTTTTTTTTTGGTGTTTTTTAAAATCAATTTTTTTTTTTTTTGGTGTTTTTTAGAAAATCAATTTTTTTTTTTTTTTGGTGTTTTTTCGAAAATCAATTTTTATTTTTTTGTGGATTTTTGACAGCCCTCCTTTTTGACATTAGGTTAAACAGCCATTTATGTTATGCCAAAAAAAGAAAGAGAAGGCCCAGAATGGGGTCAGCAAAACAGGAAATGAAGGACATGATTGATGTTTTGGGGTTTAAAAAAGGGCATTTAGATTCGACCCAAAACATCAATCATGTCCTTCATTTCCTGCTGCATACGATCCAGCCGATTCCGCATTTCATCCATGTCCTTATTCCAGGCCATTATTTGACCAATTAGCCGTTGGGCACTTTCTGAAGTGAAATAGTCACTTCGTGTACCTAAAGTGGAATGAAACCAAAAAATGTCTTTAGAAATATGCACACATACATAGTTTACCTTACCAGAAATAAAGCTGTTGTCTCAGACACTGACCTGGTGGGGTGGCCATGTAGCCTAATTCCTCCACATCCTCGGGGGTGTCACTGTTGCTTGAATGAAGCACAACCAGATCCCCTAAAATAGAGTAGACAAATTCAATTAAACAAAAGGCAGCCATGCATAGATTAACGTAAGCTGGTGTGTCAGACACTCACCTGGTGGGGTGCCCATGTCGCCCACCTCTCCTTCCTCCACATCGTCAATGGGACTTGGGCTGATTGCCCAATCCTGTTTTGCTTGGGGTGGACTGTGTTCTTGTGGTTGGCTGAGTGATTTTTCCCCTATGTGAACCAAAAAATTAGTAATCTAATTAGCACACAGATATTTTAGGACATAATAATTTTCCAACATTTGTAGTGAAGTGGTTTGTGTAGAGTTCCTATTTTAGTTCAATATTTAAAATTATAAAGACATACCGGATAGATAGATATCAATATCTCAAAATATAGTTAATAATCTTTTGATCTCTCTCTATATCTGTAACAAAATCTCTAAATATCTAACTAAATGTAAATCCAAAAAATTAAGAGAATTTCAAATAGATATATATATATATAGATATATAGATCTATATCTATATATCTATATATCTATATATATCTATATTTATATATATATTTCTATATTTTTATATATATATATATATATATATATATATATATATATATATATATATATATATATATATATATATATATATATATATATATATATATATATATAAATATATATATATATAAATATATATATAAATATATATATATAAATATATATATATAAATATATAAATATATAAATATATATATAAATATATATATATATATATATAAATATATATATATATATATAAATATATATATATATATATATATATATATATATATATATATAAATATATATATATATATATATATATATATATATATATATATATATATATATATATATATATATATATATATATATATAAATATATATATATATATATAAATATATATATATATATATATATATATATATATATATATATATATATATATATATATATATAATATATATATATATATATATATATATATATATATATATAAATATATATATATATATAAATATATATATATATATATAAATATATATATATATATATATATATATATATATATATATATATATATATAAATATATATATATATATAAATATATATATATATATATAAATATATATATATATATATAAATATATAAATATATATTTATGGTTGGAGCCCTATGTCCGGTATGTACATGGATACCACTTACAGTAAAGATAGGACTTACCATCGGAAATAGACCTGAAAGTGTGGACTTACCATATGAAATGGACCTGAAAGTGTGCCTTGGTCTAATGGCCGGTATGCCAAAAATAAGGGGGCATACCCTGGTTTAAGAAATGATTATTCTGTAAGAGAAATGAATGAAATGAATAGTTTGAGAAATGCTGTGAAATGGGGATGGGAGGGTGGGTATCGCGCACAGGAAACCGACAAGCACCACAGGTGAGCGGGCTGCTTAAGTACCCCCCGGGCTCCTCCCATAAATTCAGGCCACCATACTGGCCTTCCTACTTATGGTTGGAGCCCTATGTCCGGTATGTACATGGATACCACTTACAGTAAAGATAGGACTTACCATCGGAAATAGACCTGAAAGTGTGGACTTACCATATGAAATGGACCTGAAAGTGTGCCTTGGTCTAATGGCCGGTATGCCAAAAATAAGGGGGCAAAAACATTCAGGTAGGGTTATGATTTTATTGATTTTCAATTACTTATTGAGCCAATTTGGAGAATGCCTGTGCCATCTCTGTTTGTGGATTGGGGATATACCGGGCGAAGCAGGCTGACTTCCACCTGCCCAGTCTTTTAATGATGTGGTCTGGGACTCCGTGGCGGGATGCCGCGGAGGCTGCTCCGATGCGAAAAGAGTGTCCGGAATACTGACTAGGGTTAAGATGAAGATTGCGGAGAAGTATTCTTATGTGTTCCACAAACTGAGAGGCGTTTAAGGGTTTAACTGGGAACGGTAGAAGGGGACTGCTGTCTGGTTGTTCAGGCAGGAGTGACAGGAGCCGGTTGAGTACGGCGACTGGACACCAGCTGTTGTCGGTTTTGTAGAGGTGAATGTTCGCTCCTGAGCCCGTTTGCTGGGTTTTAGAGACCTCGAGGTGCAGGATGAAGTGGTCTTGGTATCTAAGTAAGTGTCGTCTGCATAGTACTCGGTCTGTGGATTTGTTAGAGGTGAATTCTCCAGGGCGCAAGAACCCATAGTACGCTAGATATATCGCTGCTTGTAAGACGATGCTGCGGAGCAGACCGAATGGCGAGGTAGCCAGCATAGTTGACATGTCCCTAAAGATGGGTCCCGTAATGGGCAAGCGCTTAGTGCTGATGACTGGTTGTTGTTTCTGAATTCCCCTTAGAACGGCTCGTATAGCGTGAGATGAGAATAGTGAAGGTTTCGTGGGGTCTTCAAGCGCCATAAAATGTTGAATGCCGGCTAGGTATAGCCGGATGGTGTTGTAGGATAAGGCCAGCTGCGTGTGGCAGTGTGCAGTGAAGGCCAGTACCTGCTTGATACCTGTTGGTCCTTTACGGCAGGACGTGAGGAATTTGTTAAAGGCCTTCCAAGCTGTCTGGTAGGCTTTAAGTGTGTTGTAGGAGAGGGAATGATTTATGAGTTGTGTAGCTCCGTGTAAATGTTGAACTAGTCCAGGGTCAGTTGTGACCAGACAGGGATAGGGGCCGACATCGGATCGGCATCGGGAACCTGCTTGAAAAAGGAGGAATAATTGAAACGTGACAGTGCGTCAGCTGCTGAGTTGTATCTGCCGGGAATAAATGTACAGTGTATATTGAACTGATGTTGTAAAGACAGTTGTACCAACCTGCGCAGGAAGGACATGACTGCTAGGGACTTGGACCTGCCTTTATTGAATGATGTCTGCCGTGGCCTGGTTGTCGGTGCTAAAGACTACAGTTTGTCCTGTCCAGTGGTGGCCCCAGAGTTGTGCGGCTGCCACTATGGGGTAAAGCTCAAAGAGGGCAGATGTTTGGGAAAAGCCGGGTATGATTAGTATCTGTTGAGGCCATGGTCCTGAAAACCAATGGTGGCCAAAAATTGCCGCGAAACCTGTGGAGGCTGCGGCGTCCGTAACCACCTGGGGTGAATGGACCGAAACTATAGGTATGAATAGAGATATGCCATTCCAGGCGGACAAGAATTCCTCCCACATGGATAGGTCCGCTATGGCTGCGGAGTCTAAATTCAAAATCTGATCAGGGTCTTGAGTTTGCGACAGAAATCTGAGTAGGCGTGATACAAATGTGCGGCCTTGTGGAATAATTCGCATAGCGAAGTTGAGCATACCCAGGAGGGACTGCAACTGTTTTTTGGTACAGTCCTTGGTGTGTGTAAACTCGTGAAGGACTGCCCTAATGCGTGTTAGTTTGTCGAGGGGGAGACTGGCTTGCATTGCGCAGGTATCCAAGCTGACCCCGAGAAAAGTGATGCTATTTGCTGGGCCATCGACTTTGTGCTCAGCAATAGGAACATTGAGGTTTCCAAAAATTACCCTAAGTTTGTCGAGATCTCCTGGGGGCTTGCTGGGTGGTTCTATCAGTAGGAAGTCATCTAGGTAATGGATGACTTCATGGCATTGACCCTTGTGTAATAGTATCCAACCGAGGGACTGGGCGAACGTGTCGAAGAGCCACGGGCTACTCTTCGAACCGAAGGTGAGCTTTGTAGCAAAATAATATGTTTCCTTCCACTTGATGCCATGCCAGCACCAAAGGGATGGGTGGATGGGCAGGAGCTTGAAGGCATCCGAGATGTCGGCTTTGGAGAGCCAGGCGCCTGTGCCTGCTTTGATGATCGCCTGTATTGCCATGTCCACGGAAGAATATTTTAGGGAAAACTCCTCGGAGGGGATCAGGGAATTGAGACTGGGTATGTGGGAAGAATGAGGCGCAGACAAGTCGTACACCAAACGCAATTTATTTGAAAACTTGCCCTTGACAAGCCCAATAGGGCTGACTCTCCATGTGTTGAAAGGGGGGCAACTGAAAGGGCCTATCACGTAACCTCGATCCACCTCGGCCTGTAAGAGCTGATCTATGGCTTGCTCGTCAATGGCTGCCGAACGAAGATTGGCACATTCGTGGGTAGTGTGGGGTAGTGAAATGAGGCCGGTGTGAAAGCCTGCTGTGAAGCCTTGGATAAGGAAGGTGGCCAGGGAAGGGGTGGGATGTGAAGTGAGATACCATCCTAACCATAAGAGGTTGATCCGGCTTAGTCACGCCTTCTTGTGTTGCTTGACTTCACACAAAATCCTGGGGTGTGCTCTATGACATAAGGTGCAGAGGTGAAGTAGACGGCACTGGCTGAAGTTGCAGGACCCCTGATTAAAGTTATTACAGATGGCTGCCCCTCCCACGGTTCGGACTGGGCGTCCGAGTTTGTCCACCTGAGGCGTTGGTTCAGGGATCGGCTGACCCTGTACTGAACCTGAGGTAGAGGGAAACTCGAAAGGCCGTCTGTTTGCCGTATTGGCGCACCAGGTGGCAGTGTGGGTGGAAGACTGGCAAATCGCACACAGAGGTGAGCGTAAGCCGGCAAAGTGGCGGCAGAAGAGCTCTGTATCCATGAGACTCCAATCTGTCGTGATCTGGAACTGTATGAGTCTGGCCGCGGCCTTGGCTGAAAAGGAACGGTGGTAGTCGTAAAAGGCAAAACCTCCGTACTTGTGGCCTAAGTCTACCACAGTATGGAGATACAAGTCCAGCTCTTCCCGCCTGCTAGGGGTGGCTGAGCACAGGACATCTCTGAGCATGCCAAAGGCCAGTGTAAACTCTGAGACTGTTAGCTTGCGGTTCAATCTGGGGTCTTTAGATTTAAGGACCACTGATATGTCGCCCCAGGAGTAGGCTTTATTTTCTGCCAAATCATGCACGGAAATGAGGAGAGAGGCCAGGTTGACGTCCTTGCCGTCCAAGATGTCCTTCCTGATACTGGTTGGGACCAGGTGGGAGGGGTAGACAATGTGGCTTGAGCCTGAGGTACCTGCAGGAAGAGGTGTCAAGCTTTGAGTTGCCGTTGGGTCGGGGACTGCCGTGGCCGGTCGGGCCTCCAGAAGTGCAACCCTGGTTTGGACGTCTGCAACTGAGGTGGATAGAGATGACACCATCGTGTGTAATTGTGAAATGGCCGATGATATCGACTGAAGGGATGCCTGTTGGGTACTGGGTCCTGCTGCTGGTGGGGGAAAGAGGAGTTTGAAAAGCTCGCCTTTCCTTGCTGTGGCGGGGAAGGGGACACCTCTGCGTCTGAGCTCTGCCGTCAGTTTGGGGATAGTCCATCCCCTAAGGGATTGCACGCTGCCGCTTTCTGAGACCGGAGAAGGTGACAGAGGGGCCGTGAGGTCTTCGCTGCCGGTCTGAGACATGGTTGCTCTGGTGAGGATTATCTTGAGCTTTTATTTCCTGGTTGACTGTAACCTATTAGGGGTGAGATGAATTTCAAGTTTTTCTTTGATCCGCTGAGTCATACTTACCCGACTTATTCTCCCATTCCCCTTTTTTTTTTTTTTTTTTTTTTTTTTTTTTTTTTTTTTACCTGGGGGGATATCGTCCAACCTGGTGCAGGGTGGACCTACTGAACTTTGACTGACCTGAGAAAAACGAAAAGGTGACAATTCGTGAAGGGATTGCTAACTGGTTTTTTGAAGCAACGATTTGTATGACAATGAAATGATTCGAAATGTTTGCCTTGATTATGAATGGACTCCATGACAGAGGTCCGGCCTGGTCGTCATCATTGATTCGACCCGAGAACCGGGCTCTGGAGCATGTATTGAAATGAGGCAAGTGAAAACATTGGTGCATCCGGGACGATCTGGTGCTTATTTGATGCATCTGGATTCGAATCGGAGCACCGTATGAAATGAAATGAGAGAAATGATTATTAGACCGAGGCTTGAATTGGTTGTGCCGTGTTTGCGACTGGCAACCATCCGAGCTCTGGTATAGGTATGAAATGCTGTTTGGTACCAGCAAGGCATTGCGTAAAGAATCGGTGCATGTCAGATGCGACTGGTTCCGGAACGGTGATGCGTTGTGGGAGTGAAATGGTAGTAAGCTGCATGGCAGAGACATGGATCCATCCCCCGATGTCTGCGATTAGCTATGATCCGGACTTTGAAGCATGTATCAGAAATGAGGCCGAGCCCTGGGGTACGCCACAATGAATCGGTGCATTTCCATGCGACTGGATTCATGTGTGAACGTGATACGTGGAAATGAAATGATAACCATGACAGAAGGTACGAATTACTGATAAACGTAACTCTGGAGCATGTATAGAAATGAGGCCAGTCCTGGGGCACGCCGAGACGAATCGGTGCACTGCCATGAAACTGGATTCATGTCGGAACGTGATAGGTGGAAATGAAATGATAACCATGACAGAAGGTACGAATTACTGATAAACGTAACTCTGGAGCATGTATAGAAATGAGGCCAGTCCTGGGGCACGTCGAGACGAATCGGTGCATTGCCATGCGACTGGATTCATGTCGGAACGTGATAGGTGGAAATGAAATGGTAACCATGACAGAGGTATGCATAACGGAAAACGTAACTCTGGAGCATGTATAGAAATGAGGCCAATCCTGGGGCACGCCGAGACGAATCGGTGCATTGCCATGCGACTGGATTCATGTCGGAACGTGATAGGTGAAAATGAAATGATAACCATGACAGAGGTATGAATGACTGAAAACGTAACTCTGGAGCATGTATAGAAATGAGGCCAATCCTGGGGCACGCCGAGACGAATCGGTGCATTACCATGCGACTGGATTCATGCCGGAACGTGATACGTGGGAATGAAATGATAACCATGACAGAGGTACTAATGACAGACAATAACGCAACTCTGGAGCATGTATAGAAATGAGGCCAAATAACTGGGGCACACCGGAACGAATCGGTGCATCTTTTTGATGCGACTGGATTCGAATCGGAGCGCGGTAGGTGACTGAAATGAGAAATGTTTTGAAATGATTTGAAATGTCAGAAATGAGTTCTAGAATGTTTCAGAAATGAGAAATGATCGGTATCGAACTGACTTGATCCGATAACTTGCAAATTGCGACTTGCTATGGCTGTTTACTGATGCATATTTTTAACACCGACATGCTAGAAATGAAGCGACGTCTGCGTCGCGGTGCTGTCGAAATGGTAACATATCGAAAGTACGAGCGATACACATTACAATAGTGAAGTGCGAGTAACGAAATTTGAAAAGTACGGTTTAGTGACATGACATGAAACGAAAAATTCGATATACATTGCAGTTTATGAAAAGCGAGTGAAACGAAAAATTTTGAAATTACGGTTTAGTGACCTGATATGAAAACGAAAAGTCCGACGGGACCTTACCTGCGACAGCCAAGCCAGCCGCGTGGTACAAACTACGAACGAAAAACGCAGACTTCGAAAGTTTTGAGAACGGTATCGAATACGGAATTTTGCGAGGCAAGAACTTGCGGACGCTGGTATATCGAATAGTCGGCCTAGTGACGTATATCGCGCACAGGAAACCGACAAGCACCACAGGTGAGCGGGCTGCTTAAGTACCCCCCGGGCTCCTCCCATAAATTCAGGCCACCATACTGGCCTTCCTACATATATATAAATATATATATATATATATAAATATATAAATATATATATATATATAAATATATATATATATATATAAATATATAAATATATATATATATATAAATATATATATATATATATAAATATATATATATATATATAAATATATATATATATATATAAATATATAAATATATATATAAATATATAAATATATAAATATATATATATATATATATATAAATATATATATAAATATAAATATATATATATATATAAATATATATATAAATATAAATATATATATATATATATATATATATATATATATATATAAATATATATATATATATATATATAAATATAAATATATATATATATATATATATATATATATATATATATATAAAAATATATATATAAAAAAATATATATATAAATATATATATATAAATATATATATATATATATATATATAAATATATATAGATATGGATATGTAACGAGGTTTCTTCAAAGATCGTTTAAAACGATGAACAAAAATCGTATAGGAAGGAAAAGCACATGGAGCAGTATACAAGGTAATAAACACAAGAGAAAAACACGACAAGTACTTACTTTTTTTAAGAACTTTCCGGATACGTCGGTATTGATCCGGCTCCCTGAGTTTCAGGTCAGACCATCTTTTGCGCAATTGATCTTTGGAGCGCTGGACCCCAAATGATGCCTGCAAAGTCTCCACGACCTTCGCCATTATTTTGGCCTTGCGCAAATTTGGCCGTGCGTACGGCCCATAATTGCCATCATAGTCGTCTTTGCGAAGAATGGCCACCATCTCCACCATCTCTTTGAAACTCATATTAGAGGCCTTAAATCTAGGCCTCATAGATTTGGTTGACGTTCCAGACGTTCCAGCCTGCGGGCTGTCTCCACTACCTGAGGTCGTCAACATTTCAGGTGTCTCCGCCATTCTTTAACTCCACTACGCGCCGTAACAAAAAAGGGCGGAGAACATGAGTTCATTTCGAACGTCAGGGGCGGGCGACGCAGGCGGAGTTTCACACATGCGTAGTGTATAAAGGAGGGCCTTTCGCGCGTGTCGTACGTACGTTCTGTGCGTCAAATTAGGGGGCGGAGAACATGAGTTCATTTCGAACGTCAGGGGCGGGCGACGCAGGCGGAGTTTCACACATGCGTAGTGTATAAAGGAGGGCCTTTCGCGCGTGTCGTACGTACGTTCTGTGCGTAGGTGATAGTGGACCAGGACGTTCCAAAACGAAGGTAATTTGAGATATATATATTTTTTTGGGGGGGGTTTATGGTCATGACTTTGTAGCAAGCGGCCTATATGGCTTGATAGATTGATGAGGCCTACATAGGGAGAAGATGATGAGGGGTTAGCAGAAACATATAATAAGTTTTTTTGGTCTTGTGACTTTCTCTTTTCCAGATATAATGAATCCCCTATTGAAGGATCCAGAGTTCCTTACTTCTTTTATTTCAAAGTATCGAGAGATGAGGAATTTGTGGGAGGTGAAACACCCTCAGTATTATGCCAAGCATGTGAGGAAGTCAACGCTGGAGAGACTTCTGTCCTTTGTCCAGGAGACCATCCCGGGAGCAACAATGGAGACAGTGCTCAAGAAAATTGGGGTCTTGAGGAACATGTATAAAAGGGAGCATAGGAAGATCCAGGAATCAAGGAGATCAGGAGCATCAGCAGATGATGTTTATGTACCCAGGCTGTGGTACTACAATCAACTCCGTTTTCTTGATGACCAGAATGAAGCCAGGGCATCACTTTCAACCCTTCCCTCCACCCTTCCCTCCACCCTTCCCTCCACCCCAGCAGAGGCTGATGAGGAGCAAGCTGGGTCTTCCATCCTGGATGAACCGGATATGACCATCTGGAGTCAGGTAAATTATTTTAACAAATATTTACTGTACTAATATTAATGATGTTAACTGGATGTTATAATTGTCTCAAATAATTTAGCACTCCAAATTGTGTATACATATCAAATGATAGTAGTGACTAAATATGTTTGGCACCTGCTTGAAATAATTAGGGTGTCTGATTAGACTCTTTTATTAAAGAGATGTATTCACATTGAATTTGCTAGTCATGAGAAGCAAACTGTGTGTCATTGATGAACCCAAAAAAAGAAACTAAAACTATTGTCCTTTTTTTATACACAGGATGAGTCCATCCAGGAGGAATGTGGGGAAAGTGGCAGGCAGGAGGAGACCGGGCCCATGGACAGCCTGGAGGAGGCCGGATTCACCATCATCCTGGAGGAGGCTGGGCCCAGTGTCAGGCAGGAGGTGGCTGCTCCCATGAGGTGGCTGGGCCAAGTGAGGTGGCTGGGCCAAGTGAGGTGGCTGGGCCAAGTGAGGTGGCTGGGCCCAGTAGGAGCCTCACCCAATCCCAAGTGCCTCCCCTCCACCTTCCCAAAAAAAGGGCCAAGAAGGGGATGGTCACACAGGACGCGTCCCTGCGCCTCATGCAACAGGCCACCCGTTTTTTAACAAGCCCCCCCGAAGCGGAAGAAGCCTATGGCTGCTACTTAGCCAGCAGGCTTCTTCAGATGGATTGGGAGCAGCGCCTCATTTGTGAGCGCCTATTTGGGGAAACAATCCATAAGGGGCTGCAGGGCACGCTAACCAAAAACACCCAACTACATGAGGCAGCCCCCCCCCTCCTCCTCCTCCTCCTCCTCCTCCTCCTCCTCCTCCTGCCACAACTGAAACACCAGAGCCACAGCCTCAAAAGAAGGCTACAGGGAAGGCTACAGGGAAGGCTGCAGGGAAGGCTGCAGGGAAGGCTGCAGGGCAGCGTGGAGGAAAGGCTGCAGGGAAGAGAAGAAAGTGATGACCTGGGTTCAGTCTGGTCTGACAGAAGACGCAGGCTGTTGTAGGACCACAGTCTGGGGACATCTAGATCATCTGCTGGTGCTGTTGATCTCTGGGATTCTTGGACCAGATTGTGCTCCCTCTTATATGGACTCCTCAAGATCCCAATTTTCTTGTACACCGACTTTTTCCAGCGTTGACTTCCTCTTTATTTTATTTTGACCATGAATAAATGGATCTTTTTTGAGTTTAGCAAAAGACTTTTATGTGTTTTCTTTTAAATCATTGATTTTACACACAATGTTAAATTAACAAGGGACAACAATCTCATTGAGTTTTAAAAAAAAACACCAAAAATACATTACTAATGTTAAGAATGTTCAAGTGGTAAGTCTTGAAAAAAAAATATATACATAAACAAAAACGGTGCTTTGGGTTAACTTTATCTAAAAATTAAAAAATAATCACTAGAAAAAAAATAAAAAAGAATAATGGGTTCTTTGTGGTAACTTTACAAACCTTAAAAAAAAAAAAAAAAAAGGGAAAAAGTATTATTAGTATGGAAACATTGTTTATAAAAAGCATACTATATCATTCATGAGATCAAAGAGAAAAAGAATTCAGAAATCAGTTTGGGAGAACTCTGATTATGAACAGCAAAACACCTTCGTTCTTTAGAGCATTCGTAAAGAAGAAATAAAATGCGCTGCATTCAACGATCACAGATTTTGCAGCGTGATGAATGTGCTACCTACAATACGAACACTAGTTTTACTAGACCGAGTGCTTCCGTTTAGTTTTTGCTTATGAGCATGCGTCGTTTTTTTGTCCGTAGGACTAGCATACAGACGAGCGTACTTCGGGGTCCGTCGTAGTTACGACGTAAAGATTTGAAGCATGTTTCAAATCTAAAGTACGTCGGATTTGAGGCTAAAAAAGTACGTTGAAAGTCCGAAGCAGCCCACACACGATCGGATTACCAGCCAGCTTTAGTCCGTCAGCGTCCGTTGGACTTTTGTAGACGAAAAGTCCGACCGTGTGTACGCGGCATAACATGTCTCCCAAGGGGGAGGTCAGGATTGGCATTGGCCATGCTGGTATTATGTCTAGATGCCCTCTTCCAGAACTCAAGTTTGGTTTTCCCTACATAGAAACTGTTGCATTGGCATGTCAGCAGGTAGATTACCCCTAAAGTTTTACAGTTTGCGAAGTGTTTCAGTTTGTATAGCTTGCCATTCGGCAAAATTGTTAGGTTGTATGTTCATATACCTACATTATGGACAGCCACCATATGTAAAGGGGCTTAATCCTTTTTACGGATATGACCTGAAAGCTCCTACATTCACTTCTAAGCAGTTGATCCTTCAGGGACCTTGGTCTACGGTAGGTGATAGCCAGAGCTGTTGGTATATGTGGAATGGGGGTGGGATGGATTTGCAAGAAGTGCCAGTGTTTTTCTCTGATTTTTTTGACTGCCTTGTGTTGTTTATTATAAGTAGTAATGATTCTGGTGATTTGTTGTATCTTTTTTATTAGAAAAGAGCAAGTCCTGTCGCACATGCCCACGTGCATGTTGGAAGGCCTTTTTGAGGCAGGACAAAGAGTATCCTCGTACGAGGAGTCTCTCTCTGAGGAGATTAGCTTCAGAGCGAAATTCTTCATTGTCTGTAGAGCAATTTCTTCTTAGTCTCAGATATTGACTATATGGAATGGATTGTATTAGTGGCTGAGGGTGTGTGCTTGAAGTGTGCAAAATGGTGTTTCCTGCAGTGGGCTTTCGATATAGCCCACTGGAGAGACATCCATCCTCTTGTTTGATAATGGTCACATCCAGAAAAGTAATTGACGTATCACTGAAATTTATAGTAAAGTGCAAGTTTGAGGTGTTTTTGTCCATGGCCATGATGAGCGAGTTTAGTGCCTTAGGGTAGCCCTCCCATACCATCAGAATGTCGTTGATATATCCAAGAGATGATATGACTGGTAAGTGACAGCAGCTCCTTACTCGATAGGAGGGAACGTTCCCACTCCCCCAGGTACAGGTTGGCATAGGATGGGGCACAGCATGTCCCCATTGCCACCCCCTGCACCTGGAGGTAGTGGGACCCATCGAACGCGATGGTGTTATGTGTCAAGATGAAGTCCAACGCTGCTATTACAAATTCATTGAATTTCGATCATCTCTGT
This sequence comes from Lithobates clamitans, assembly GCA_037952925.1. Lineage (NCBI taxonomy): Eukaryota > Metazoa > Chordata > Amphibia > Anura > Ranidae > Lithobates > Lithobates clamitans. The sequence continues at coordinate 393,561 of JBBGZY010001426.1, read as the reverse complement.
GACATTGTGAAATAACATGTTTGACTGCTGATATGCCTAGATGATGGGGGATGGAGCTATACAAGCCGCAACATCAATGGCCACTAACAGTGATCCAGGCGGGAGATGCATCCCTTCCAGATTTTGTAATAAATGAATGGTGTCTTTGATGTAGGAAGGTATATTGGTAACATAAGGTCTCAAATGGGTGTCTATGGAATCTACTTAAGTTTTCAGTGATGCAACCTCTGCCTGAGATTATGGGCCTACCAGGTGGAGCTTTTTGATTTTTGTGTAATTTTGGTAGACAATAAAATGTTGGAATTCTAGGATGTTGAACACAGATGTATTCCAATGTGTCCTTGTCAATGACGCCATATGAGAAGGCTCCATCGACAAGGTCATAGAAACTGTTGTTAAATTTATCAATGGTACTCTTGGAGATAGATTTATACCATGATTTATAGGAGAGAATCCTCTCGCACATCATTTTATATTGTTCATTTGTCATAATGACTATATTGCCTCCTTTATCGGAGGGTTTTATAGTTCGTGAATGTGCGCATTTCTTGTCCTACCATGTGTTCTTAATCTGTGCTATACTCTGTTATAGAATGTCTTCAACTAATGATCTTCTCTATGTCCCTGAACAAGGGATAAACTTCCACATTCCCGAAATGCGTCAGACTCAATGAGAAGCAACTTCTACGTCATTCATCAGCTCTTTATGAGCTTTGGTATACTGTATTTTGTATTTTGTACTACTATGGTGATGTAGGCACCAATACAATTTTAATATTTCAATAAACTTTGTTAAACTTTTTTGGCCCAAGGCCCTGAATATATTCTTTTTACTCTATAACATATCTGCTTATTTGGTTATCTTGGAAGACCCACGTTATTAGACTATACTTGGATATACATAGGACTTTAAAAGTTTGTATATTTTGGGGCTGATTGACAAAACGTATTAAAGTGGGGCCTAAGGCAAACTGCCAAACTGGTGGTTCATAAAGAGATAGTGTGGCCTGTTAACTACACAGAGAAGACACAGACCAAGCCTGCTCCCCCTCTCACTGAGTGCTCAGTCGCTCAGACATCTATCTACTCATCCAAATCACCAACCTGCTCCTCAAATAAAAAAACAGAGGGTGGAAAATGAGGGGAAAACCAAATAAAGCAGGAGCGGGTAAATCACCTCAAGCCACCGCAAGCCCCGGGGGTATCCAGCGATACATGTCAGCAGAAGTATGTCTGATGAGGGAGCTGGTAGCCACCGACAGGGTGCATTAGCACGCATGGGACAAGTAGACAGAAACTGACAGTAGAAGAAGCTACAGTTGCAGTTACAGTCCAATGGTCTGGGGCTGACTCGTCCAAGAGCCAAGAGGCCCTAAAGTGCACAGTGGAGAGCCTAAAGAAAAAGAAGGTTCAGCTCCACCAGCAGAGGAGGAAGCAGGACTTGAGGAAGCACAAACATGTATGCCCTTTTTAAAGAAGCCTTAGCGGACATGTTGTCCAAAATTGAAATATCGCTGAAAACGGACATTGCGGCAGTACGTGCTGACATAGGGCAGGTCCTCGGTCGGTGGAAGAAATGGAGGAGAGGCTGGACATACACGATCAGATTCTGGAGGAGCTAAGCGAACAGATGAAGTCACTACAGAGGGCTAATAGATCCCTACGATATAAAATCGAGGATCAAGAAAACCGAAGTCGGCACACAAATGTGCACATAGGAGGCTTTCCAGAGAAATATAAAGAAGAAGAGCTACCGGCTGTAATGAGTGGGTTATTCAATTCTTTGCTGGGAAAGGTGGCCTCAGAAATATTAAAAATCAAGAGAGTGCATAGGGTGATAAGATATCGAAGTCAAGCTGCCGACATTCCAAGAAATGTGATAGTCAGGTTTCATTATGTAGAGGAATATTGGAAAAAGCATGGCACTCTGATGCAATTTCCTTTGAGGGAATGGCGTTGCAAATATATGCAGATTCATCAGCAGAAACCCTGGCAAGAAGAAGGCTTCTTAAACCCCCGACAGAGCAAATGCGGGCATCTAATGTCCCATATCAATGCTCGTCTTAAAGGGAAAAAAGATGGATGCACTGCAGTTTTAAGATTCCCAGAGGATCTAGAGGATTTTTGTAGCAAGCTGGATATGATCCCCCCCAGCCCACCCAGGCTGTGAAGAGAACAAGGAAATATCTGGCCCTCCAAGGAGCAAGAGGTGGACCTGGATTGAGGGGAGAAGGGGAGGGGGCAAGGGGGATTAGGATACGAAAGAAGAATAGAAGGACTTTTTCTTTTTTTTTTTAAAATATTTGTTTATTGATTTTCTGTAACAAAGAATTGGTTTACAGGAACACATAAACCGGTACATCTCGTGGATAAATCACATTACATAAACAGTAGCCAAACAGGGCAAACTAGTAATAACTAAGCATTGTGAACCCGGAGAAAAACTTGAATAAGAAGTGTAGCAGGATATTATCTGTGGACCACATCGGGCCCAACTGCAGTAAGTCATAGAGCAATAAGCAGAAGAGATACAATAATTTTGCAATACATCCATACAGACACACACGCCCAAGTGAAGCAGCCATTCGAACCTGACTGCCCCCGGCCCCTCCGGCCAGGCCGAGAAGGAATTTTTCTGATAATGAGAACTAGTCAGACCCCTCTTATAAATAAATTACTCTTTTTTCTTTTTCCCTTGCAGGTGGTGATCAAGGGAGGTTTTTTTTTTACCTTAAACGAAGGTACACGTTAAAGACAGGATAACTCATTGCGAAAAGCAAGGGAATATGGGTAATGGGGGTGGCGGGAGAACTAGGGAAGGATTAGGGGGCAAGAGGAGGAGTGCGAGTAGTGGGTACCCCCCAGAAGGTATGGTCAGGAGGCGATACCGGGGTAGGTGCCACTAGATCTGTGCACCAAACAGGATTTGGTTACTTGTTACTTGGTAACACTTCTTCAAGGGGATAATACTCTAGGGAGGGAATTGGAGGTGAGGGTTGGGGGTTTCTGGGTGTGTGTTTTTTTGTTTTTTTTTTCACTTTCTCTCCCCTTCTCCTCTCTCCCTGAGGAATTTATGATGGTAAAGGTCTGGCCAAATGCTCCTTGGTTTAACTATAGCTCCGATAAATTTAGTGACATACAACGTTAGAGGCCTCAACACTTCTAGTAAAAGGTACAAGGTATAAAAAGAACCACATCATTATGTGGCAAATGTGAAATGCTTACAAGGGACACATATCACACATGCCTCTAGGCATAGATTAACTTCACATTTCTTCCCAATGTGGTTTTATGGGAACTCTACGTTAAGCCACTCGCGGGGCATAGCAATTGAATTTGACAGGAGCTCTGTGTTTGTACTAAAGGAGCAGCTGGAAGACCCTGAGGGAAGGTTTTTTATTAAAGGGAGAATATTTAACATGGAATTAACTATTGGGAACATTTTTCCCCAAATAGAGAACCAAATAAGTTTTTGAAGAAAACTCTGAAAAGGTTGATGGTATTTAAAGAGAAGGGAAACTCATTGTAGCAGGGGATTTTAATATATGTATGGACCCAGGGATTGATTCCTCGGCAAGGTCTATTCGCTTTTCGACACAAAGGCAGAATGAAATATAAAGAGTGGAGTATAAGCTAGTGGATTCCTGGAGGATTAGGCACCCTGAGGTCAGGGACTATACCTATTATTCCCCAGTCTATAGATCATACTTAAGGATAGAATACATTCTAATAGAACATCAATTATTATCCTCTTTTAAGGATGCGGTAATTAAAACCATCACACTTTCTGATCATGCTCCAATAGTGATCCAGCTAGAAGTCCAACCAGAGGTATCTAAACAAGCTTTTTGGAAACTGAATGACTCTCTCATTCAGGACCCTAAGGTAATCTAGAACATAGAACAGGAGCTTGAAGAGTTCTTTTCTATTAACAATACACCAGAAATCTCATGGCGCATTCTATGGGAATCTCATAAGGCCTATATAAGGGGGATTCTAATAGGTATAGGAACACAAAAGAAAAGGGAAAAAAAAGACAGGATGAATTCCCTGTATGGGAGATTCAGGAGCCGGAGCAAAAGACTAGGCCTAAAGGTATCCCGGAGAAGCAGGAGCTAATTGAGAAAAAGAAAGAGTCAGCAGTACTCTTAGAACAAGAGACAAAACATGCATTCCATACAGTCACAAAGGACAGGTATCAATGGAGGAACAAACCGGGAAAATGGTCGGCAAAAGCACTGAGGGAAAAAAAAGTGCATCCTATATCCCAAAAATTAAAAATGATTAAGGGGAAATAGTGCACTCATCTCCAGAGATTGCTGGGGTATTCCACTCATACCACAGCCAGCTCTATAATGTTAGACAGGAAGAGGAAGGAAGGGGGAGAGTAAGGATGGTTTTGAGATACAGGAGTATCTTCAGGGACTGGACCTTCCAATGGTGCCTGAAGACAATTTAGAAAAACTAGAGGACCCGATCACACGGGAGGAAGTGTTATGGGCAATAAAATATATGGCACTGGGGAAAGGCCCAGGACCTTATAGGTACTCAATACTGTATTATAAAAGGTTTCAAAAACTATTGGTCCCTAAATTATGTGAATATCTAAACACACTTGGAGAGGGGGTGAATCTGTGGAAGGAGTCACTGCTGGCCTATATTACTCTTATTTTAAAGGAGGGGAAGGATCCTGCGGCCCCTATGTGTTATAGACTAATATCACTGTTAAATGCAGACATAAAGATATTTGCCAAATAATAGCAGAAAGATTAAAACCACTACTGCCAAGATGGATCCATAAGGATCAAGTAGGATTTGTGGCGGGACGGGAGGGGCGGGACAACTGCCTCAAATCACAATTTGTGATTCATGAGGCAAAAAGAGAGAGGCTCCGGTTGTACTTCTGTCGATAGATGCCAAAAATGCCTTTGACAGGGTAGACTGGAGTTTTATGTTAGAAACCTTAAAACATCTAGGTATTGGTAACAGGATGATGTGATGGAACTCTGTGTTTTACCATCATCCAACGACAAAATCATCCAACTGCAAAAATCAGGGTAAATGGAGAACTATCTTTGAATTATTTAAGGGTACCAGGCAGAGATGCCCCCTCTCTCCAATGCTGTTTGTAATAGCTTTGGAACCCCTGCTAGCTGTGATTCGCAAAAACGCAGACATTAGAGGAGTGAGCATAGGAAACAAAGAGTATAAATTAGCTGCAGACGACGTACTCTTTTACATCTCCGATCCTAGGATAACATTGCCGATTGTGTTAGAAGCGCTGGTACGGGAGGATCTCAAATTTTAAGATAAACACAGCTAAGTCAGAGATTCTAAATATAAGAACTTCAAAGAAAGAACAGCAGGCAATACAACCTAAATTCCCCTTTGTAAGGTGTAGGGAGGAATTAGATTATCTTGAAGTCAAGTTAGCAGCATCCCCAACAACACTTTGTTGCCAGCGGTTTAGACATTAATGGCTGTGTGTTGAGATATTTTGAAGGGACAGCAAATTTACACTGTTATTCAAGCCGTACACTCACTACTTTACATTGTAGCAAAGTGTAATTTCTTCAGTGTTGTCACATGAAAAGATATAATAAATTATTTACAAAAATGTGAGGGGTGTACTCACTTTTGTGAAATAATGTAAATGGAGGTACACACATATATTGCACTGTTTACAGTCACTACCACAGCCGCTAAGGGGAAAAGAGAATTTGAGATCAATAGAGAAACCGTTCAGCTCCCCTTCATGCACAAAGCAAAGTATATCCAAAATGTATAAGATACTGGTGAATGAAGTAGAACCCATATACCCGCCATACCTAGGTAAATGGGAACAGGAACTAGGGCCCATCCAAGATGGGGAAAAAAAGAAGAAGGTCCTGAGACTGGCATGTTTTTCATCAATTGATGCAAAGACAATAGAGATGTGTTTAAAGCTTTTTACTAGATGGTATGTTACCCCACAGGGAGCATGAAGGTTTGGAGCAGACGCACCCTTAACGCGTTGGAGGGGGTGCGATGCCCCAGGAACCTTTGCGCATCTGTGGTGGGAATGCATAATGATACAGCCCTACTGTGAGGGGATCATTAAGGCAATTTGTCAAATTACCGGAGAACATATACAAGCAGATCCATGGTGATGTCTGTTCCATGATGCGGCAAAAATGGTAGCTCAATACAGGAATACTTTAGTCCCGCATTTATTAAACGCAGCTAAAAGTCTGATACCGAGATATTGCTGAACCAGATATCCCGAGTATGGGTGAATGGGTCGCAAAGATTCATTGGGTAAGATATATTTAAGAAACAATGTACAGTGCCTTGCAAAAGTATTCGGCCCCCTTGAACTTTTCAACATTTTGCCACATTTCAGGCTTCAAAGATATAAAATTTTAATTTTTTGTGAAGAATCACCAACAAGTGGGACACAATTGTGAAGTGGAACGAAATCTATTGGATATTTTAAACTTTTTTAGCAAATAAAAAACTGAAAAGTGGTGCGTGCAAAATTATTCGGCCCCTTTACTTTCAGTGCCTCAAACTCACTCCAGAAGTTCAGCGAGGATCTCTGAATGATCCAATGTTGTCCTAAATGACTGATGGTGATAAATAGAATCCACCTGTGTGTAATCAAGTCTCTATAAATGCACCTGCGCTGTGATAGTCTCAGGGTTCTGTTGAAAGCGCAGAGCGCATCATGAAGACCAAGGAACACACCAGGCAGGTCCGTAATACTGCTGTGGAGAAGTTTAAAGCCGGATTTGGATACAAAAAGATTTCCCAAGCTTTAAACATCCCAAGGAGCACTGCGCAAGCGATCATTTTGAAATGGAAGGAGTATCAGACCACTGCAAATCTACCAAGACCTGGCTGTCCCTCTAAACTTTCAGCTCAGACAAGGAGAAGACTGATCAGAGATGCAGCCAAGAGGCCCATGATCACTCTGGATGAACTGCAGAGAACTACAGCTGAGGTGGGAGAGTCTGTCCATAGGACAACAATCAGTCGTACACTGCACAAATCTGGCCTTTATGGAAGAGTGGCAAGAAGAAAGCCATTTCTCAAAGATATCCATAAAAAGTCTCGTCTAAAATTTGCCACAAGCCACCTGGGAGACACACCAAACATGTGGAAGATGGTGCTCTGGTCCGATGAAACCAAAATCTAACTTTTTGGCCACAATGCAAAATGATATGTTTGGCGTAAAAGCAACACAGCTCATCACCCTCAACACACCATCTCCATTGTCAAACATGGTGGTGGCAGCATCATGGTTTGGGCCTGCTTTTCTTCAGCAGGGACAGGGAAGATGGTTAAAATTGAGGGGAAGATGGATGCAGCCAAATACAGGACCATTCTGGATGAAAACCTGTTGGAGTCTGCAAAAGACCTGAAACTGGGACGGAGATTTATCTTCCAACAAGACAATGATCCCAAACATACAGCAAAATCTACAAAGGAATGGTTCACAAATAAACTTATCCAGGTGTTAGAATGGCCAAGTCAAAGTCCAGACCTGAATCCATTTGAGAATCTGTGGAAAGAGCTGAAAACTGCTGTTCACAAACACTCTCCATCCAACCTCACTGAGCTTGAGCTGTTTTGCAAGGAAGAATGGGCAAGAGTTTCAGTCTCTCGATGTGCAAAACTGATAGAGACATACCCCAAGCGACTTGCAGCTGTAATCGCAGCAAAAGGTGGCTCTACAAAGTATTAACGCAAGGGGGCCGAATAATTTTGCACGCCCCACTTTTCATTTTTTTATTAGTTAAAAAAGTTTCAACAATCCAATAGATTTCGTTCCACTTCACAATTGTGTCCCACTTGTTGGTGATTTTTCACAAAAAATAAAAATTTTATATCTTTATGTTTGAAGCCTGAAATGTGGCAAAAGGTTGAAAAGTTCAAGGGGGCCGAATACTTTCGCAAGGCACTGTATACAGGGGAGGACTCCCTAGAGAAGTATTACGCCATCTGGGGGAAGTGGTTGCGTTTTAAAAAATCTAGGAGATACATGGATATGCTGGAGGTTTGAGACTGTTGATAAAATGTGAAATGAAACTGAGCCACTGGGGACCTCAGGGAGTGGACCAGACCTTGAGATTGGTATGAAAGATAAGGCAAACCTTGAGGGAGGTGGAGGATTTGGGGGGGGATAGGGGTGTATTTTTTTTTTTTGTATGTATTTTTGTATTTGGGGTGGGAGGGAAAGGGATATGGGAAAGCTGATGGGAATGCTTTTTGGAATTGGATTTATATGGATGTATTGGTTATTTATGAAATAATTTAAAACAATAAAAAGATAATATATAAATGAGTGGGAAGGTACTTGGACTACCCGACACAAAGTGAGCAAATGGCCTGGTGTATAAATTAAATTAAATTAAAAGAATTGAATTTGTTCGGAAATTTGGTGGAAATGTTTTGATGCAAGAAAAAGTTATGTTTAACATGCCCATTTTTAACACAGGGCCAGAAAGAGTTTTGAGGTAATGGGAGACTTTTAGTATAAAACAGTTTTTACAGTGCCTTGCAAAAGTATTCACCCCCTTGGCATTTTTTGTGTTTTGTTGCCTCACAAACTGGAATTAACATGAATTGTTTGAGGATTTGCATCATTTAATTTACAGGACATGCCCACAACTTTGAAGTTTTATTTTATTATTGTGAAGCAAACAACAAATAGGACAAAATAATAGAAAAAGTCAATGTGCATAACTATTCATCTCCCTAAAGTCAATACTTTGTAGAGCCACCTTTTGCGGCTATCACAGCTCCAAGTCGCTTTGGACAAGTCTCTATGAGCTTGCCACATCTTACCACTGGGAATTTTGACCCATTCCTCCTTGCAAAACTGCTCCAGCTCCTTCAAGTTGGATGGTTTGCGTTTGTAAACAGCAATCTTTAAGTCTGACCACAGATTTTCTGTTGGATTGAGGTCTGGGCTTTGACTAGGCCATTCCAACACATTTACATGTTTCCCCTTAAACCACTCAAATGTTGCTTTAGCAATGTGTTTGGGGTCATTGTCCTGCTGGAAGGTGAACCTCCGTCCTAGCCTCAAATCATACACGGAGTGGTACAAGTTTTGATCAAGAATATCCCTGTATTTAGCACCATCCATCTTTCCCTCAACCACGACCAGTTTCTTAGTCCCGACTGCTGAAAAACATCCCCGCAACATGATGCTGCCACCACCATGTTTGGGGATGGTGTTCTTTGGGTGATGGGATGTGTTGGGTTTGCGCCAGATTTAGCGTTTTCTTTGATGGCCAAAAAGTAAAATTTTAGTCTCATCAGACCAGAGCACCTTCCTCCATATATTTTGGGAGTCTCCCACATGCCTTTTTTGAAAACTCAGTATGTGCCATTTTGTTTTTTGATGAAAGTAATGGTTTTCTTCTGGCCACTCTGCCATGAAGCCCAGCAGTTATTAGTTTTTTCAGTATTTTCTGAAAAATTGTTTTATGTATCTATTTTTCTAATTTTACTTCACCAACTTAGACTATTGTGTTCTGATCACATATAATTCAGATTAAAAAACATAAAGGCTGTAATGTAACAAAACAGGTAAAAAGCCAAGGGGGGTGAATACTTTTGCAAGGCACTGTAGTTGCATTCGGCAGGGGCACCCTTAGGGCATGTTTACATGTAAAGTTAGGGGGTGGTAAAACCCTGTGGTTGAGTTGTGGTTTTACCCCCTCAATCCCTACCCCCTTTAGCTGCTTAGGCAGCAGCCAAAGGTTTACACCTAACACAGTAGGAATTAAGCCCCCCACAAGGTTGCAGGGTACTTGCAGAGTGGCCTCATTCATTTGAATGGGTCATGCTTGGCAGGTGCTACACCCACCAATAATGACAGAGCATATAACTCCTGCTGCAGCTGTGACATGTGTACACCCCTGGCCACTGTAGCTAAATGGGGTGCGGTTATACCCCAACACATCAACTATGGGTTTTTACCACCCCCCTAAACTTCAAATTTAAATGAACCCTTACTGTTTTGAGTCCCTTATAAGGCTGCTTTCACACTGATGTGCTGTGGTTTACCTGTACTGCGGGTGCATTGCAATGCATCTGCAACTTTCCTGGGTTAGTTGCGTTTTGCCATAGACCTCTTTTATATCCTGCAGGTGTAGTGCACTTTCTAAAAGAGCACCAAATCTCCAGCATTTAGAAAGTGCACCAAACCCGCAGAGGATATGATAGAAGTCTATGGTTAAGCACAGCAGGAAAGCTGCAGGTATACTGCACTGCACCCCCGGTGTGGGCGCAGCACATCGGTGTGAAAACAGTCCCATTCTATCATGCATATTGCATTGCTTCACACTGACCTGAAGATCTCTTCTTTCCTGCTGCTGGCACCACTTTGGAGACCGCTAGCCAGCATAAGAGGTGGAGTGCAGTTGGTATAACTCCGCATAGGACAAGAGCCAGCACTACAGCTCCAACTTTACAAGTAGTCACTCTGCATTGTGCTCTGTTTATTGCTCTAGAATGGTGGGTCAGCAAGCCCAGACCATAATCTACCAGTCACCTGCGATTTACAGGTTACTGACCCCCAATTTAAGTTATACATCTCTATTCCACTTTTAGTTACCTTATTGTCTCTCATGTATGTACCCTGATGCATGTGAACACTCTAATGCCCCGTACACATTATCGGATTTTCCTACAACGAATGTTGGATGTGAGCTTGTTGGCGGAACGTCCAACTGTGTGTATGCTCCATCGAACATTTGTTGTCGGACTTTCCGCCAACAAATGTCGGGTAGCAGGTTCTCAAATTTTCCGCCAACAAATGTTTGTTGTCGGACTTTCCGATCTTGTGTATACAAGTCCATTGGGCAAAAGTCCACGCATGCTCGGAATCAAGTACGAGCTGGAGATATAACTAGTGTTCATAATGGAGATATCACGTATGTTTTGTACGTCACTACATTCATAATTGTTGGCCAACATTTGTGTGACCGTGTGTATGCAAGACAGGTTGGAGCCAACATCCTTCGAACAAAAATCCACGGTTTTGTTGTCGGAAAGTCAGATCGTGTGTATGGGGCATTAGACTTATATAATAGTTTGCCTCTGCATACATGAAGGTATTGATGTTTCAATGAACATACAACCTTTCCACTTTATAAGCATGAATCTGAACCTCTTTATATCAATTTTTATATCACTTTGTGTTCATATGCTTATCATGGAGCACATTTACATACAAATATTATACTGCCATATATACACACACACACACACACCTTTCTTTCTTCTTTCTTTATGTACTTTTTGGTGTATTTTTTGTATGCATATAAACTGTGTATTTTTGTATATATATACAGTGTATTGCATGCCATTGGCCATTTATTTTAATATTTATTCATGCTTCCACTTATTTACTTAACTTCATGCATATATACATAAGTTTTTTAAATTTTTTGCTAAATAGATATACATCTTTCATATTTTGGTACCGGTCATCTTGGCAAAGTCTCTATATAATATTTATTTTCAATCAATTATTTAAAGGACCTTTGGAGGTAAAAATGTGCATTTACTATTTTTTGTTTTAGGAACCTGGAAAGGATTGCACCAGGGATCAGCAGATTGCTTATGCCATGCAGGTTTCCTGCAGACTGTCAGTGTGAGCTATCTGCCAGTACATTGTATGTGCAGGCAGTTTTACACTGACAGGAAGAAATAAACTACCACAGTGCTCAACAGCGCCCTGGTAGTTAATTGAGAACTACTAGCCGACAGCCACGAAGACTGTCAGTAGTTGTAGTCCATTCAATCACAGAACACTGTGAATGAATGACACGGCTGGGTGGGTAAAAGACCGCATGGCCGTGTTTTCTTTAGATTGTGGCAATGAATGGGGGGAGAAGATCACCCGTTCCCTGCCCAAATGGGAGATCGGCAAGGTGTGGGGGCCAGCATATTTGTAATTTGTAACATGTTACATGTTACACCCTGAATATGGGTGTAACATGTTAAAAAAAAGGTGAAGTTATACTTTAATGCCCCCTTTTTATTTACATCAGGGTTTTTTAATTCAACCATTATCTTATTGATTGTTCATATATGTTAAACATTTTTCCCCATATGTGGCCAAAATGTTTTTTTAACCATCCGACTTTCATGAGATGTCTGCGCCTTTTTAAGAGAATGGCTCTGGGTATTTGGCTGGCTTGACAAAGGGACTTCACAGTGAAATGCATTGCCATGCCCCTTTACATGGTAGTGTGATATCATTGTGGTTGGCCGGACAGCTGAGAGTCACCTGCTTCCTGTACACAGCTGCCACCTCCTGTGTACCTCAAACTGGCTCTTCCTGGTTCCTGGCCACCTAGTTTTCCTTCTTTTGCTGTTCATCCACCAGAGGAGGAATTCTCTCTCCTTCATCTGAGACAACCAAGAGATTGCCATCAGCGGAATATCTTGCAGATCTAATTTTAGACATGCCATGCCTACCTACTTTTTATGTGAGTGCATTACTTTATTTTTTTTCACCCTGTTTGTCTACACACAGACAGTGGTACTTTCTCTCCTTCTCCCTCTTTTTTGTCATTACATGAAGACTGCAGCACAGCTGACTGCCTTACTTGTGCTGTTTCTCCCTCTTCCAGCTTTTAAACTCTGCTATACAGGGAATGAAAGCAGCTGATACCAAGTCAAATTCAGGTATTTACTCTGGTTGCATATAAAAAAAAATGAATGTTGTATTAATTCCAAGGCACATGCAGTGCAGCCCCCCCCCCCCCCCCCTCACCCCCCATACACACACTCCCTCCTCACTGGCTGTGATTGACTGCTGCTGCTTCTGAAAGAGAGAGAGAGAGAGAGAGAGAGAGAGAGAGAGAGAGAGAGAGAGAGAGAGAGAGAGAGAAAAGGAGAGAGAGAGAGAGAGAAAAGGAGAGAGAGAACAGCATTGCTGCTCTAAGGTGTCCTTTTATGAAACTGCGGTAAAATACCGCGATTCAGTTCTCAGGCATTCTCAGAGGAGATCGCTCTCCTCTGAGTGTCTGTTTATGAAAGTGTGTAGATCGCTTCTCATGTTGAGTTGAGGAGCGATCTACAAATGCCAGGAACTCCTGAGAACGGCTCCTCTCACTGTAATCTCGTGTGATGTAGCGGAATTACAGTATGAGGAACCATAAAATACAAAAGTGTAACACGAATCAGCACACATTATTCCCCAACATATTAATAAAATAATAAAGTTAAATCCCCCCTACACAATATACATTAACCTAATTATTAAAAAAAACATTGTTTTTATCAATATTTAAAGATCATACATGTCCCTATTTAAATGTGAATGGTGTATTGTAAATGAATGTAATGCACATATGTAATGCAGCTATACACCATTCATATAAATGCAAAATACATGTATAATCATTAAAAAAATAAATTTTATAAAGTATACAAGTATAAATATTTATTAATAAATTAAAATAAAATATATTTCATAATTGATAAACATAAAAATTGATAAACTGGTGCAATGCGAGAACACTGCAAATCCACTGCGGGTTCCCGCATCGCACCGACTCGCATGTCAGTTCACACTGCCATATGCGAATCGCTGGGGAGTGTCAATACATTGTTAACGACACCCCCAGTTGCATATCGCACTGCGAACTGACAGTCCGGACATGAATCAGATCGCATATGTGTGAACACACATGCGATCCGATTCTGGTGCAAACAGAAAAAAGGGTCCTGTGCGTGTTTGCACCGAATGCAGTGCGATATCAGCCATACTATCTGTACGGCTGATATCGCACCACACAGACATCGCATGTAATGTGAATGGCAGTGTGCTGCGAATTACATGCAATGCCTGTGCGATGTCCGGCATCGCACAAGTGTGAACTGGGCCTAAAAGTTAACAACACCCCCAAATCAGTTCGCATATCGCAGTGCGATCTGCAAACTCGGACAGTAATCGATTCCTGCACCATTACATGGTTCGCACTGCGATCTGTGAAATGATCTGGGGGTGTCATTAACTTTACATTGACACCCGCAGTGGTGCGCAGATGTCAATGTAGGTGCGATGTGAAAACCCGCACAGGAATCACGCTGGTTCACGCATCGCACAAGTGTGAACCCAGTCAGAGACGTGAACATCTAAAAAAAAATATATACCGTATATATATATATAGCTATATATCTATCTATATCTATATATAGATTTTATATATATATATATATAGATGTATCTATATATAGATATATATATATATATATATATATATATATATATATATATATATATATATATATATATATATATATATATATATATATATATCTATATATAGATATAGTCTATATATATCAATAAATATCTATCTATATATATCTATATATCTATATATATAGATCTATATCTATATATATATATATATATACACACATTCATATATATATATATATATACACTATAAATTCCTATCCTGCTGGTTTTGGGGTGTGTAATGGTGGGGAAGATGTAATATGACTGTTTCGTGAAAGAAAGAAGTCAAAAGACTTCTTGCTTTCTCCAGATTACTCAGTCAGTTTCATGCTTCTCACTCTGATTCTCCACTTCTGAAATGGTGTCAGAAAGTGAGAATTCTGTCACAGATCGCCAGTGAGGTGCTGAGATCCAGAGGCGTATCTAGTGAAAATGGCGCCTATGGCAAGCACTGAAACTGCGCCCCTATCAAAAAAAAAAAAAAAAAAAAAAAACAGCTAACAAAACTACAAGTCAAGCTCTTTAATCTTTCTATTAACAAATTATGGATTAGGACTACATAAACTGCCCAAGGGATCAGCTCGTCCCTGGTCATTAAACATTCTACATTCAGTGAAAGTTCATGTACTGCAAAGTTTGCACTGCATGAACTTTCACTGAATGTAGAATGTTTAAGGAGCTTGTTGCACAAATCACTTTATTAAACTTTATGATATCTATTTATTTAATCCATATTGAGCATTATTTGATTGTGTGTGTATATGCCAAACAGAAGCAGCCAATCAAATATGGTGCTTAATATGGATTAAATTAATATGCATAGCCATAAATATCAGAAATAAAAGTGATTTGTGCAGCAGCAGGTACTACTTTTAAATAGACTGCGAATGTGACTACAGCTGATGACCAGACTGCGAATACAGGAGATGACCAGACTGCGAATGCGACATACTACAGGAGATGACCAGAATGCGAATGCGACATACTACAGGAGATGAACAGAATGCAAATGCGACATACTACAGGGGATGACCAGAATGCGAATGCGACATACTACAGGAGATGACCAGAATGCGAATGCGACATACTACAGGAGATGACCAGAATGCGAATGCGACATACTACAGGAGATGACCAGAATGCGAATGCAACCACAGCAGATGACCAGACTGCGAATGCGACTACAGCAGATGACCAGAATGCGAATGCGACTACAGCAGATGACCAGACTGCGAATGCGACTACAGCAGATGACCAGAATGCGAATGCGACTACAGCAGATGACCAGACTGCGAATGCGACTACAGAAGATGACCAGACTGCGAATGCGACTACAGAAGATGACCAGACTGCGAATGCGACTACAGCAGATGACCAGACTGCGAATGCGACATACTACAGGAGATGACCAGACTGCGAATGCGACATACTACAGGAGATGACCAGAGACTGCAAATGCGACTACAGCAGATGACCAGACTGCGAATGCGACATACTACAGGAGATGACCAGACTGCGAATGTGACTACAGGAGATGACCAGAATGCGACTACAGCAGATGACCAGACTGCGAATGTGACTACAGCAGATGACCAGACTGCGAATGCGACTACAGCAGATGACCAGACTGCGAATGTGACTACAGCAGATGACCAGATTGAGAATGCGACATACTAAAGGAGATGACCAGACTGCGAATGCGACATACTACAGGAGATGACCAGACTGCGAATGCGACTACAAGAGATGACCAGACTGCGAATGTGACTACAGGAGATGACCAGACTGCGAATGTGACTACAAGAGATGACCAGACTGCGAATGCGACTACAGCAGATGACCAGACTGCGAATGCGACTACAAGAGATGACCAGACTACGAATACGACTACAGCAGACGACCAGATTGCAAATGCGACTACAGCAGATGACCAGATTGCGAATGTGACATACTACAGCAGATGACCAGACTGAGAATGCGACTACAAGAGATGACCAGACTGCGAATGCGACTACAAGAGATGACCAGACTGCGAATGCGACTACAGCAGATGACCAGATTGCGAATGCGACTACAGCAGATGACCAGATTGCGAATGTGACATACTACAGCAGATGACCAGACTGCGAATGCGACATACTACAGGAGATGACCAGACTGCGAATGCGACATACTACAGGAGATGACCAGACTGCGAATGCGACTACAAGAGATGACCAGACTGCGAATGTGACTACAGGACATGACCAGACTGCGAATGCCACTACAGCAGATGACCAGATTGCGAATGTGACATACTACAGCAGATGACCAGACTGCGTATGCGACTACAGCAGATGACCAGACCGCAAATGCGACTACAGCAGATGGCCAGATTGCGAATGTGACATACTACAGCAGATGACCAGACTGCGAATGCGACTACAAGAGATGACCAGACTGCAAATGCGACTACAAGAGATGAACAGACTGCGAATGCGACTACAGCAGATGACCAGATTGCGAATGCGACATACTACAGCAGATGACCAGACTGAGAATGCGACTACAAGAGATGACCAGACTGCGAATGCGACTACAGCAGATGACCAGATTGCGAATGTGACATACTACAGCAGATAACCAGACTGCGAATGTGACTACAGCAGATGACCAGATTGCAAATGTGACATACTACAGCAGATGACCAGACTGCGAATGCGGCTACAAGAGATGACCAGACTGCGAATGCGACTACAAGAGATGACCAGACTGCGAATGCGAGTACAGCAGATGACCAGATTGCGAATGCGACATACTACAGCAGATGACCAGACTGCGAATGCGACTACAAGAGATGACCAGACTGCGAATGCGACTACAGCAGATGACCAGATTGCGAATGTGACATACTAAAGCAGATGACCAGACTGCGAATGCGACTACAGCAGATGACCAGACTGCGAATGCGAGTACAGCAGATGACCAGATTGCGAATGTGACATACTACAGCAGATGACCAGACTGCGAATGCGACTACAAGATATGACCAGACTGCGAATGCGACTACAAGAGATGACCGGACTGCGAATGCGACTACAGCAGATGACCAGATTGTGAATGCGACTACAGCAGATGACCAGATTGCGAATGTGACATACTACAGCAGATGACCAGACTGCGAATGCGTCTACAGCAGATGACCAGATTGTGAATGCGACTACAGCAGATGACCAGATTGTGAATGCGACTACAGCAGATGACCAGATTGCGAATGTGACATACTACAGCAGATGACCAGACTGCGAATGCGACTACAAGAGATGACCAGACTGCAAATGCGACTACAAGAGATGACCAGACTGTGAATGCGACTACAGCAGATGACCAGATTGCGAATGCGACTACAGCAGATGACCAGATTGCGAATGTGACATACTACAGCAGATGACCAGACTGCGAATGCGACATACTACAGGAGATGACCAGACTGCGAATGCGACATACTACAGGAGATGACCAGACTGCGAATGCGACTACAAGAGATGACCAGACTGCGAATGTGACTACAGGACATGACCAGACTGCGAATGCCACTACAGCAGATGACCAGATTGCGAATGTGACATACTACAGCAGATGACCAGACTGCGTATGCGACTACAGCAGATGACCAGACCGCAAATGCGACTACAGCAGATGGCCAGATTGCGAATGTGACATACTACAGCAGATGACCAGACTGCGAATGTGACTACAGCAGATGACCAGATTGCGAATGTGACATACTACAGCAGATGACCAGACTGCGAATGCGGCTACAAGAGATGACCAGACTGCAAATGCGACTACAAGAGATGACCAGACTGCGAATGCGAGTACAGCAGATGACCAGATTGCGAATGCGACATACTACAGCAGATGACCAGACTGCGAATGCGACTACAAGAGATGACCAGACTGCGAATGCGACTACAGCAGATGACCAGATTGCGAATGTGACATACTAAAGCAGATGACCAGACTGCGAATGCGACTACAGCAGATGACCAGACTGCGAATGCGAGTACAGCAGATGACCAGATTGCGAATGTAACATACTACAGCAGATGACCAGACTGCGAATGCGACTACAAGATATGACCAGACTGCGAATGCGACTACAAGAGATGACCAGACTGCGAATGCGACTACAGCAGATGACCAGATTGTGAATGCGACTACAGCAGATGACCAGATTGCGAATGTGACATACTGCAGCAGATGACCAGACTGCGAATGCGTCTACAGCAGATGACCAGATTGCGAATGTGACATACTACAGCAGATGACCAGACTGCGAATGCGACTACAAGAGATGACCAGACTGCAAATGCGACTACAAGAGATGACCAGACTGTGAATGCGACTACAGCAGATGACCAGATTGCGAATGTGACATACTACAGCAGATGACCAGACTGCGAATGCGACTAAAGCAGATGACCAGACTGCGAATGCGAGTACAGCAGATGACCAGATTGCGAATGTGACTAAAGCAGATGACCAGATTGCGAATGTGACATACTACAGCAGATGACCAGACTGCGAATGCGACATACTACAGGGGATGACCAGACTGCGAATGCGACATCATACAGGAGATGACCAGACTGCGAATGCGACTACAAGAGATGACCAGACTGCGAATGTGACTACAGGACATGACCAGACTGCGAATGCCACTACAGCAGATGACCAGATTGCGAATGTGACATACTACAGCAGATGACCAGACTGCGTATGCGACTACAGCAGATGACCAGACCGCAAATGCGACTACAGCAGATGGCCAGATTGCGAATGTGACATACTACAGCAGATGACCAGACTGCAAATGCGACTACAAGAGATGACCAGACTGCAAATGCGACTACAAGAGATGAACAGACTGCGAATGCGACTACAGCAGATGACCAGATTGCGAATGCGACATACTACAGCAGATGACCAGACTGAGAATGCGACTACAAGAGATGATCAGACTGCGAATGCGACTACAGCAGATGACCAGATTGCGAATGTGACATACTACAGCAGATAACCAGACTGCGAATGTGACTACAGCAGATGACCAGATTGCGAATGTGACATACTACAGCAGATGACCAGACTGCGAATGCGGCTACAAGAGATGACCAGACTGCGAATGCGACTACAAGAGATGACCAGACTGCGAATGCGAGTATAGCAGATGACCAGATTGCGAATGCGACATACTACAGCAGATGACCAGACTGCGAATGCGACTACAAGAGATGACCAGACTGCGAATGCGACTACAGCAGATGACCAGATTGCGAATGTGACATACTAAAGCAGATGACCAGACTGCGAATGCGACTACAGCAGATGACCAGACTGCGAATGCGAGTACAGCAGATGACTAGATTGCGAATGTGACATACTACAGCAGATGACCAGACTGCGAATGCGACTACAAGATATGACCAGACTGCGAATGCGACTACAAGAGATGACCAGACTGCGAATGCGACTACAGCAGATGACCAGATTGTGAATGCGACTACAGCAGATGACCAGACTGCGAATGTGACATACTACAGCAGATGACCAGACTGCGAATGCGTCTACAGCAGATGACCAGATTGCGAATGTGACATACTACAGCAGATGACCAGACTGCGAATGCGACTACAAGAGATGACCAGACTGCAAATGCGACTACAAGAGATGACCAGACTGTGAATGCGACTACAGCAGATGACCAGATTGCGAATGTGACATACTACAGCAGATGACCAGACTGCGAATGCGACTAAAGCAGATGACCAGACTGCGAATGCGAGTACAGCAGTTGACCAGATTGCGAATGTGACATACTACAGCAGATGACCAGACTGCGAATGCGACTACAAGAGATGACCAGACTGCGAATGCGACTACAAGAGAATGCGACTACAGCAGATGACCAGATTGCGAATGCGACAACAGCAGATGACCAGATTGCGAATGTGACATACTACAGCAGATGACCAGACTGCGAATGCGACATACTACAGGAGATGACCAGACTGCGAATGCGACATACTACAGGAGATGACCAGACTGCGAATGCTCTCTTGTAGTCGACTGCTGTAGTCGAATGCGACTACAGCAGATGACCAGATTGCGAATGTGACATACTACAGCAGATGACCAGACTGCAAATGCGACTAAAGCAGATGACCAGACTGCGAATGCGACTACAGCAGATGACCAGATTGCGAATGTGACATACTACAGCAGATGACCAGACTACGAATGCGACTACAAGAGATTACCAGACTGCGAATGCGACTACAAGAGATGACCAGACTGCGAATGTGACTACAGCAGATGACCAGATTGCGAATGCGACTACAGCAGATGACCAGATTGCGAATGTTACATTCTACAGCAGATGGCCAGACTGCGAATGCGACATACTACAGGAGATGACCAGACTGCGAATGCGACATACTACAGGAGATGACCAGACTGCGAATGCGACTACAAGAGATGACCAGACTGCGAATGCGACTACAGGAGATGACCAGACTGCGAATGCGACTACAAGAGATGACCAGACTGCGAATACGACTACAGCAGATGACCAGATTGCGAATGTGACATACTACAGCAGATGACCAGACTGCGAATGCGACTACAGCAGATGACCAGACTGCGAATGCGACTACAGCAGATGACCAGACTGTGAATGCGACTACAGCAGATGACCAGACTGTGAATGCGACTACAGCAGATGACCAGATTGCAAATGTGACTACAGTAGATGACCAGACTGTGAATGCGACTAAAGCAGATGACCAGACTGCGAATGTGACTACAGCAGATGACCAGATTGCGAATGTGACATACTACAGCAGATGACCAGACTGCGAATGCGACTACAAGAGATGACCAGACTGCGAATACGACTACAGCAGATGACCAGATTGCGAATGCGACATACTACAGCAGATGACCAGACTGCGGATGCGACTACAAGAGATAACCAGACTGCGAATGCGACTACAGCAGATGACCAGATTGCGAATGCGACATACTACAGCAGATGACCAGACTGCGGATGCGACTACAAGAGATAACCAGACTGCGAATGCGACTACAGCAGATGACCAGATTGCGAGTGTGACTACAGCAGATGACCAGACTGCGAATGCGACTAAAGCAGATGACCAGACTGCGAATGTGACTACAGCAGATGACCAGATTGCGAATGTGACATACTACAGCAGATGACCAGACTGTGAATGCGACTACAAGAGATGACCAGACTGCGAATGCGACTACAAGAGATGACCAGACTGCAAATGCGACTACAGCAGATGACCAGATTGCGAATGCGACTACAGCAGATGACCAGATTGCGAATGTGACATACTACAGCAGATGACCAGACTGCGAATGCGACATACTACAGGAGATGACCAGACTGCGAATGCAACATACTACAGGAGATGACCAGACTGCGAATGCGACTACAAGAGATGACCAGACTGCTAATGTGACTACAGGAGATGACCAGACTGCGAATGAGACTTCAAGAGATGACCAGACTGCGAATACGATTACAGCAGATGACCAGATTGCGAATGTGACATACTACAGCAGATGACCAGACTGCGAATGCGACTACAGCAGATGACCAGACTGCGAATGCGACTACAGCAGATGACCAGATTGCGAATGTGGCATACTACAGCAGATGACCAGACTGCGAATGCGACTACAAGAGATGACCAGACTGCAAATACGACTACAGCAGATGACCAGATTGCGAATGCGACATACTACAGCAGATGACCAGACTGCGAATGCGACTACAAGAGATGACCAGACTGCGAATGCGACTACAGCAGATGACCAGACTGCGAATGCGACTACAAGAGATGACCAGACTGTGAATGCGACTACAGCAGATGACCAGACTGCGAATGCGACTACAGCAGATGACCAGATTGCGAATGTGACATACTACAGCAGATGACCAGACTGCGAATGCGGCTACAAGAGATGACCAGACTGCGAATGCGACTACAAGAGATGACCAGACTGCGAATGCGACTACAGCAGATGACCAGATTGCGAATGTGACATACTACAGCAGATGACCAGACTGCGAATGCGACTATAGCAGATGACCAGACTGCGAATGCGACTTCAGCAGTGGACCAGATTGCGAATGTGACATACCACAGCAGATGACCAGACTGCGAATGCAACTACAAGAGATGACCAGACTGCGAATGCGACTACAAGAGATGACCAGACTGCGAATGCGACTACAGCAGATGACCAGATTGCGAATGCGACTACAGCAGATGACCAGATTGCGAATGTGACATACTACAGCAGATGACCAGACTGCGAATGCGACTACAGCAAATGACCAGACTGCGAATGCGACTACAGCAGATGACCAGATTCCGAATGTGACATACTACAGCAGATGACCAGACTGCGAATGCGACTACAAGAGATGACCAGACTGCGAATGCGACTACAAGAGATGACCAGACTGTGAATGCGACTACAGCAGATGACCAGATTGCGAATGCGACATACTACAGCAGATGACCAGACTGCGAATGCGACTACAAGAGATGACCAGACTGCGAATGCGACTACAGCAGATGACCAGATTGCGAATGTGACATACTACAGCAGATGACCAGACTGCAAATGCGACTAAAGCAGATGACCAGACTGTGAATGCGTTTACAGCAGATGACCAGATTGCGAATGTGACATACTACAGCAGATGACCAGACTGCGAATGCGACTACAAGAGATGACCAGACTGCGAATGCGACTACAAGAGATGACCAGACTGCAAATGCGACTACAGCAGATGACCAGATTGCGAATGCGACTACAGCAGATGACCAGATTGCGAATGTGACATTCTACAGGAGATGACCAGACTGCGAATGCGACATACTACAGGAGATGACCAGACTGCAAATGCGACTACAAGAGATGACCAGACTGCGAATGTGACTACAGGAGATGACCAGACTGCGAATGCGACTACAAGAGATGACCAGACTGCGAATACAACTACAGCAGATGACCAGATTGCGAATGTGACATACTACAGCAGATGACCAGACTGCGAATGCGACTACAGCAGATGACCAGACTGCAAATGCGACTACAGCAGATGACCAGACTGTGAATGCGACTACAGCAGATGACCAGACTGTGAATGCGACTACAGCAGATGACCAGATTGCGAATGTGACTACAGCAGATGACCAGACTGCGAATGCGACTAAAGCAGATGACCAGACTGCGAATGCGACTACAGCAGATGACCAGATTGCGAATGTGACATACTACAGCAGATGACCAGACTGCGAATGCGACTACAAGAGATGACCAGACTGCGAATACGACTACAGCAGATGACCAGATTGCGAATGCGACATACTACAGCAGATGACCAGACTACGAATGCGACTACAAGAGATGACCAGACTGCGAATGCGACTACAGCAGATGACCAGACTGTGAATGCGACTACAAGAGATGACCAGACTGTGAATGCGACTACAGCAGATGACCGGATTGCGAGTGTGACTACAGCAGATGACCAGACTGCGAATGCGACTAAAGCAGATGACCAGACTGCGAATGTGACTACAGCAGATGACCAGATTGCGAATGTGACATACTACAGCAGATGACCAGACTGTGAATGCGACTACAAGAGATGACCAGACTGCGAATGCGACTACAAGAGATGACCAGACTGCAAATGCGACTACAGCAGATGACCAGATTGCGAATGCGACTACAGCAGATGACCAGATTGCGAATGTGACATACTACAGCAGATGACCAGACTGCGAATGCGACATACTACAGGAGATGACCAGACTGCGAATGCGACATACTACAGGAGATGACCAGACTGCGAATGCGACTACAAGAGATGACCAGACTGCGAATGTGACTACAGGAGATGACCAGACTGCGAATGAGACTACAAGAGATGACCAGGCTGCAAATACGATTACAGCAGATGACCAGATTGCGAATGTGACATACTACAGCAGATGACCAGACTGCGAATGCGACTACAGCAGATGACCAGACTGCGAATGCGACTACAGCAGATGACCAGATTGCGAATGTGACATACTACAGCAGATGACCAGACTGCGAATGCGACTACAAGAGATGACCAGACTGCAAATACGACTACAGCAGATGACCAGATTGCGAATGCGACATACTACAGCAGATGACCAGACTGCGAATGCGACTACAGCAGATGACCAGACTGCGAATGCGACTACAAGAGATGACCAGACTGTGAATGCGACTACAAGAGATGACCAGACTGCGAATGTGACTACAGCAGATGACCAGATTGCGAATGTGACATACTACAGCAGATGACCAGACTGCGAATGCGACTACAAGCGATGACCAGACTGCGAATGTGACATACTACAGCAGATGACCAAGTAGCCAGTTTTAAAATTTAAGCTTTCAGCAATGCACAGCTATACAGGGGGATAAAGATAAAGAACAGGGAGGGTTTAGTAACTCTGAGTCTATAAGTAGAAAGATCTACCTGACCAGCCGGGCTCACCTCTCAGAGGTCCGGAGGCAGAGCTTTCCGCGGTAGGGGACGGGGTACATACAGAGTACATGGGGCGGGGCAGGGCAGGGTCAGAGCATCAGTGGAGCTCCCTGCCCCGCCCCTCCCTGCTGACAGAGCCTCCCTCTGCCTAAACCGAGCCCGACAGCCATCTGATAGAACACCAACGCCGCGATCCTGCAGGCTGGCCGCGGCGCCGGGGGCTATATTAGTCTGGGAGGACAGGTGGGGGTTTTTTTCATGCAGAGGCTGGCTTTTTGCCACCCCTTTCCCCCATGGCGCCACTTGCCATGGCTGCCATACCTTAGATACGCCACTGCTGAGATCGCACCTTCATAAACTGGCCGTTTCTGTGACAGTCAATTACAGATTCTCACTGTGCTGAGATAATCAGCGGAGAACATGTTCTCCGCTGATTATCTCAGTTTCATAAACTGGTAATGACCTGAGATTAGCGGTGAGACTTGGGATCGCCGCTGATCTCAGTTTCATAAAAGGACACCTAAAAGTGCTTTCACACTGCCGGCGCCCGGGCGTCGGCGGTAAAGTAGCGATATTTTTATCGCCGCTTTACTGTCATTTTAGCAGCGCTATTTGGCTGTTAGCGGGACGGTTTTAACACCCGCTAGTGGCCGAAAAAGGGTTAAATCCGTCTGCAAAACTCCGCTGCAGCGGCGCTGCCAATTGTAGTTACTGCTCCTACAGTGCTGCAAAGAAGCTGCTTGCAGGACTTTTTGTGATGCCCTGCCAGCGCAGCACCCCAGTGTGAAAGCACTCGGGCTTTCACACTGGGATTGCAGCTGAGGCTTTTTTCAGGCGCTATTTTTAGCGCTAAAGCGCCTGAAAAATGCCTCCAGTGTGAAAGGGGCCTTATGCACAGCAATTGATCGACATCAGGCTCTGGTAAGAATGACTGGGGGTTGAGGGGGGGTGGAGGAGAGCAGCGCACTGTAGGTTTTTTTACCTTAAAGTGTTACTAAACCCAAGGCCCTGCATTTACTGTATCTGGTCTCTCACAGTACACAGAAGATGAAAATGCAATAGTTTTATCAAATATAAATGGCTAAATACCTTTTTTCAACAGCAGTTAGAGCAGTCTTGTGACTTCTATCAATGTCTGGTTAAAGCTTGTAGGGGGAGTTTTCATTCTGCTCTGACTGTCCTATAAGGCTACAGGACCCCTGACCCTCTGTCTGGACAGTGCAATACACACCAAACTGAGCATTTGCAGCTTGACCCTAGCCTAAGGTGACCAGATTTTTAAAATGAAATCCGGGGACATATATTTTTTTTTACTAGTAATGGCAGCAATCGACGACTCTTTGCTCGTCTCCGCCGCCGCCGCCCGCCTCACAGCCTGTCAAGTCTAAAGCCCCATACACACTATTAGATTTTCTGCTGATTTTTTCCTTCAGATTTACCAAAACCATATAATATGAGGTCAAACCTTAGGAGTTTCAATTTGTATGCAATCAGGCAGGCCCTTGCACTACATGGTTTTGGTAAATCTGAAGACAAAAATCATCAGAAAATCTGATAGTGTGTATGGGGCTTTACTCTTCGGGCCCCGGCTACTACTGGGTGGGGAGCAGAGGAAGATCACTCCACCAGGGAAGGCAAGGAGATAAGCAGGCAGGCGGCTGTCCGGGACTTGAGCCAAGGCAGAAGAACATGCGAGTGGAGCTGAATGGGCATGCGCCCAAAACTGAAGAAATAGTCCCTCTGCTCCGACCAGCACATGATCATCAGAAAGGGGCACAGATAATGGAAAAAAAATAAACCCCCATAAGCTAGTAGGAGCGGCAGAGGAGGGGGGGGGTGCAATTCAGATTTTTTCTATTTATTCTGCATGGACTGTCTTTGAAATTGCCCCAGCCCCTGTTCAATTCCAATCCGGGGACAAAACTGGGGACAGACTTGGTCCGGGGACAGTGTCCTCAATCCAGGGACTGTCCCCAGAAACCGGGGATGTCTGGTCACCCTACCCTAGCCTCTGTTCTATCAGATGGATTGGGGACAGTGGAAGAAGAGGAGGATCAGAGAAGAAAGGATCAAACAGCCTTTTTACACAATGCAGAGGATTAACTCCTTAGGTTCCACAGTGAGTATAACAAGCATGCTTTAATGCGATGATCATCAACCCTGTCCTCAGGGCCCACTAACAGGCCAGGTTTTATGTATTACCTTGCGGAGATGCAGACTAGAATACTGCAATCACTGAGCAGCAAATTATATCGCCTGTGATGTATTTCAATTATCTTGCAAATCTGGCCTGTTAGTGGGCGCTGAGGACAGGGTTGATGACCACTGCTTTAATGCATATACAGACTGATTTTTCTGTTGTGGTTTAGTAACATTTTAATGCAAAGAATATGTTAGGGTATAAAAAAAAAACCCTTTTTGCCTTTAGAACCACTTTAAGCTTTAAGGATGAACTATTTGTGCTTTTTTTATTATTTGGTAAAGCAGCTAATGATGGAGAGTTGTTTTTGGTTTCATTTTTGTCCCTGACCTTGGTAAGCCATTGATTAAGTGATTATACTAAATAAGTGGTGCAGAACCTTGCTTCTCTGAGCCTTCACAAGTGTAGTATCCTCATAAGCCCAGTTTTGAGAGGCAGTAATTACATTGTGGTCTTGGGAGACATATAAACCTTTTTTCCCCACAAGATTGTATTTTTTAATATTGGTACTAATGTCAAGACTTTTGGATTTATTCAGTATTAGCATTATTTCTACATTTCCAGCTGCCGCATTTCTACATTCAAATTAGGTACTTATTGATTTTGCAATCAGTGTTTTAAAGTGAATTTGATGGATAGGCAAGGAAATTGATTGGTGTTGACTGCTAAATCTAAATTAGCTTTATTAGGCTATGAATGTTGGCAACACAATGCTGACACGCATTGTAATTTGACGGACAGAAAGTGCGCAATGGTTTAACCTGTTTAAAAATGCAAACATACGTTCCTCATTTTTTAAAGACAGAGATATAATTATTGGTTCAATGTCGTTGTAACCTTTTAAAGTCATTTAAAAAGTATAAAGATCTATGAACTTATTTATTTCCATTAACTCTTTCTGAATTAACTCTGTTTTAGTTATACAGTATATTGTCAAATTTACAGGTCATGTAAACTGTGCACTTTCTCATTCATGTTTACATTGGGAGTGTTTATAGGATATGTCGAAAAGTATATTAACCACTTGCCTCCACAGTATATTTCCTCCGCTGGATCAGCAGCAGCAGCTGCAGGCTCAGTCAGTGCACTTCTCCTGTGACCACTGTGTCCACCAGAAACCAGGTATCATGTGATACCTATGATTGGTCATTGCGATCAAATGCAAGGCTGGGACAAGGGGTGGGCAGGAGGGGAGGCTGCCCTGGGCGTGGAGGGGATTTGGGGGATTACGCTAGAAGGGGTGATTTTGAGGGGGGTTTGTACTAGAAGGGTGGATTTCTGTTAGAAAGGAGGATTTGGGGAGAGGAGTTGAGCTAGTAGGGATGATTGGGAGGATTTGTGCTGGGTGGGGGAATTTGGAGAGATAAGTTGCTAGAACAAGAAATTTGAGGGGATTTGTACTGGGTAAGGGGTATTTGGGGAGGGAGACAATTTAAGTTGGGAGTTGGGATTTGTACTAAAAGAGGGGAATTTTTTTCTGGGGAGAATTTTGGCTTGCAAAGGGAATTTATGGGGTAAGTGTAAAGATTAGTGCTCAATTTTTTTTGGCAGGAGGGGATTTTTGCTAGTGCATAATGCTTATACATTTTAGGAGGGAGGGGTCGCCATTTGGCATCTTTGCCCTGGGCTCTAGATAACCCTGTCCCTGTTTTTTCATGACAAAAATTCCTTCAAAAAACTTGCCATGCCTCTTACTAAATACTTTGGACTGTTTATTTTCCAAAAAGTGATTTGGGTCATTTGGGGGGTATTTGTACTGTCCTGGCATTCTAAGGGCCTCAAGAAATTAGATAGGCCATCAGTACACCAGGATTGATCAATTGCCAAATAGTTTCCAAACCAATTAACATACACTTATTGGGATTTTGTTTTACCAAAGGCATGTAGCAGAATACATTTTGGCGGGGGGCGTGGCCAAGATGGCGCTGTGAGCTTTTTCAGAGAGCTCTGCTCCTTCTCAGCTTTAACCCGGATCCTGGGCAGATTTGCACTTACTGTTCACCCCTCCAGATCTGGAGGGTGAGCGGACAACGCACCAGACACTAGGAGGGGAGAGAAGATATAAGACAGCGGCTGCCGGCGCTCCCCCTGTACATGTCCTGGCCCATCAAGTACCTAGGCCACAGCCGCGGACTTTCCTAGTGGGCCCCGCAGCTTCGTTACGGACGGAGGCACCTCGCGGCTCCTGCTCATATGGCTGAGCTCTCCACACCACACAAGACCCGGATGGCAGTGGAAGAGGCTGAACTCCGGTGGCTACCGGATCATCATGGGGCACATCCCGGCCCCCACGAGCAACTAGGCCGCAGTTGCGGCCTTTCCTAAAGGGCCCCGAGATTCCGGAACATCCCGGAGAAACACTGCAACCCCTGCTCGTGCAGCAAAAGACTGGTACTTCCCTGAGAGATGCATCATGTGAGGCTGATGGGAGAAAGACCTGCGGGTCTTTGCCAGGCAAGTCTGTATAAAGTGACCCGCCTCCCCACAATAGAGACACAGATTGTCCTGTAATCGATGAAGGCGTTCATCAGGAGAAAGGGGTGGTCTTCGAAAACTTCTATGAGGAGTCTTATGCAGTTCCCTCGTTCTGGGGGATGCAACAGATGAGGATGCGGGGATGTCAGACCTTGAAGCCACAGAAAGGGTTCCTTTGGACTTTTCGGATTGCCTTTCACATAATTGCCGATCGATCTGAATGGTTAGATCAATCAGGTCTTCCAGGGATGCTGGAACTCCCACTCTGGCAAGCTCATCCTTTAAGGTGTCAGACAGTCCTAGTCGAAACTGGTGGCAACGTGTGCAATCATAGACTCTGGGGCCTTTAGTTGTTTTATGGACTCTGCATTTGTTTCTCTCCATCAGCTGCCTGTATGTGCCAAGAAGCAGGAATTCCATGTTCATCTGGCTGACGGTTCCGGCATTAAATCAGGCCCAGTTACCCAAGAGACTTTACCTATTTCCTGTCGTACTTCTTCCGGCCACCATGATTTCCTCCGTTTGGATATCATAGCTTCTCCCATGTTCCCGGTCATCCTTGGCATTCCATGGTTGAAGGCACATAATCCTCACATTAACTGGCTTACCGGAGACATTTCCTTCTCCTCTGACTACTGCCAAATTCACTGCCTACCTGAAAAGACTTTCAATACCACACCCCTCCTGGGTATCCTCCCTGACCATGAAACCTCTAATCTGGTCCCTGCTGCCTACCACAAATATCTGGATGTATTTAGCAAGAAAGGAGTGGACACTCTTCCTCCCCATAGAACATATGTTTGTCCTATTGAACTATTACCAGGGGCCGAGATCCCATTTGGGTGAATTTATTCCGTCTCTGAGCCTGAACTAGAAGCCCTGCAGATTTATATCGATGAAAGCCTTGAAAAACAGTTTATCTGGCCCTCCACTTCACCAGCAGGGGCCGGTATTTTTTTAGTTGAAAAAAAGACCATACCCTGAGGCCCTGTGTGGACTATCGTGACCTTAACAGGGTCACTGTTAAAAACTGGTACCCTCTGCCTCTGATCCCTGAACTTTTTCAAAGGCTGCGTGGGGCACGAGTGTTCTCCAAATTGGATCTGAGAGGTGCTTATAATCTTGTCAGAATCAGGGAGGGAGATGAATGGAAGACGGCCTTCCGAACACGCTTCGGTCATTTTGAATATCAAGTCATGCCATTCGGACTCTGCAACACCCCTGCCACATTCCAATATCTGGTTAATGACGTTTTTCGGGACTTCCTTGATTTATTCTTCATCGTGTATATGGATGACATCCTTACATTCTCTGAAACTCTAGAATCCCATAGGACTCATTTAAAGAAAGTACTGGGTCGGCTGAGGGAACACCGCCTTTACGCAAAGGCTGAGAAATGTGACTTTGAAAAACCAATCATACATTTCCTGGGACTTGTCATCTCTGCTGACGGTATCTCCATGGACCCACAGAAAGTCACTTCCATCCTGGAATGGCCTGCCCCTGTCGACAGGAAAGCTGTTCAGAGATTTGTGGGATTCGCCAACTTTTACAGAAAATTTATCAAGAACTTTTCTGCCATCATGTTAGGGAAATAATTTCAACATTTTAGACTGTCCTCGGGCATCAAGGTAATATTTATTGCATATGCAAGAGAAATGAATTACACGTTCATGGAGCCTTCATCATTTCTGAAGAGAATATTGTGGTACATGTTTTTTATAAGCCCTGGACACCCCCCTTTCCTGTCTTAAAACATGCCCAGTCTCATGTATTTTCAACTTTATTCTGGACAGAACAGGAAAGGTGGAAGTGTCTGTTACAGACTGATATCTTCATATAACAATGCTTACAGGATACTGACTTGATAACTCCCCAAGTCAACACAAAAATACAGGATATATTCAAAACTGCACATCTAAGCATATTATATTGCTGAGTATATATATTGCTGACTCCATATTATCACTATAGCTTATTTCTAGGACATGATAAACAAAATGGCGTCTTTCATAACTGACATTTAAAGTATAATTTCTCTAACATCTCCCCCCTTTTATACTCATAATGTCAATACTTCAAATATCCAGGTTATTTTATTTTACCAGGTATTATCATTTAGACAGATGAGTCCTTAGCGGGAGTTGTAAATTCATCATCAGGTTCCGAGTATAGTTCCGTGTCGTTCTGGAGGAGCATAGTTTTTGTTAAAGATGTGTCAATCAGTCTTTGAAGAATTCCCCTAATACAGGGAATGCAGCAACATCCACACAATGTAAGAACTGCGGCTACCATTACAATAGAGATAAGCAAACTTTTTGCAAGATCACCCCATTTACCAAACCATTTTTCGAAAAGTCCTGTCAGGGGGTTCTCTACACGAGAGTTCTCAGCTAATTCTTCGGATAGCATTTGTAGGCCTTGTAAGGCTTTGGTGATACTTCCATCAGGTGCCGTATTGTTTGGAATAAAAGTGCAGCAACATATCCAACGCTATACGGTTCTGCCACGCTGTCAAAGAGGTGGCGTCCAATTGTGCTGCTATACCTTTGATAGCATCTCTGGTGTAATTCACAAACCTCTGCTGGTTGTAGTAGATGTAGTTTATCCAGTCGATGTTCTTGTTGGGCTGGACCCATATGAAGAGTGAGGTGAGTCCTGCTGTTATTTGATTCTGCGCTTTAAATTCATCTGGAACTCCTCGTGGAACACCTATTTCGTCTATATACACTCGGTTGTCAAATGAGCCTTGTGGTGTTTCTCTCTTAATTCGTTTAAAAACGTATTTACCTGGTAATTTCATTGATTTATCACTTATAGGAACTATATAAAAGGGAAGCAACAATCGGGTAAGGGCACAACTACCCTCCCATCTAGGTGGTAGTCTGGGCCTTAGTCTCTTATCTCCACACAGCCACCAAACATCAGCCAATTGCCGTTTCTGTTTCTGAAACCATTTTAGTTGGTACTTAATGTCTGTAGTAAGGATTGTAGTTGCACAGTATTCTGTGGATAGGGTGCCAACATTTGTACCATTACTGTCATTGTTAGAAAAACAAGTAAAATTTCCTGGTAATGCTTGTACTGATGGGGGTATACTTTGCATTTTAGTCTTTGGGTAGCTCTTTTTCTCATTTGCACATTCTGACCCAGTTATATTTTCTGAAAACATTCTTATTATACAAGTCAAGTCAGTTTCCTCTTCAGGGAGAGGAACGGTGGCTAATTGTGGTCTTGGATTTGCACAAGAAATACAATCACCTAACCCTTTAGATTGGGTTGTGTATCTGACCCACTCTATCCACTCATTTTTGTCTCCAAATCCTGTTTCTATACTTAATTGTTCTTTATAGGTAAAATCTGTTTTGACCAAAGAGGGATTAAGTTTAAACTGTGTTGGTTCTGGGGCTGGGGTGATCTGACTAGGGGTTACAACCTTAATAGTAATTCTCCCTAGTAGATCACCCTGACTTGCCCTATATACTCCTAGTCCATAAACTCCAGCATCTGATACCTGTGGGTTTTTTATTGTTATTGAAATGGGATTACACTTCCCACGTATAGTACGGTACTGGCAGCTCCCAGTCCACCCCCGGCGGCTATATATTGATATACGTTCTACCTGATCCTTCCTCTGTTCAGGGATCACGGCAGAACTAGAAAGCCATCCGTCATCATCGGATGACCACCATACATCAGCCCATGTACTGCATTCTGGAGTAGAGCATAGATATTTGCCATCAAAGACATACCTTTGATGCCCAATGTCTATGACCTGACTGAGATCAAATCGTATGGTGGTGGTCTTACCCTGTGTAACAGTTATGGTGGCACCATCTGGTCCCTTTGTCATCTGTCTTTCCCCCCTTTGACCCATTATGCTCAACATCGGGATAAGGTCAAGAAGCACATAAATTCCCACAACTATGCCCACTATTATCAATATGGCAAAAAGTATTCTCCCCCTCCATGTCTTGGTAAATTACCCTGGCTCGAACAAAAGTCTCTCTCTGGGTCTTCCCTCCACCCCTATGAGTCCATATTGCACCATGTTCTTCCTCTGTTGTGTGGTAGTTAATTCTTAATCAGTTTTTACTCAAATAGTGTGCCTTCTTGCAGTGGGTGAGATGTATCCAAGGTATCCGTTCCACAATTTTTACTGCAGTAGGGGTAGACAACAATACTTGATAGGGTCCTTCCCACCTGGGGTCAGACCAAGTCTTTCTCTTTATTATTTTTATCCAGACCCAATCTCCAGGTTGTACAAGATCTTCCTGCTCTGATTTAGTCTCTTGACCTGTAAGAGAATTTGGGCATAGGAGTTCTTTAGTTGTTAGCAACTTCCTCATATAATTTGCCAGTTCATAGTCCATTTCCTCGTCATCTCGAGTAAATGCTCTAAGTTGTGGAATGTAATAAGGTTTACCATACAGCATTTCATACGGTGTTAGTCCTTTAGCAGTAGGGGTAATTCTTGTACTCAACAATGCCATTGGCAAACACTGAACCCAGTTTTTCCCTGTCTCCTCTATCAATTTTCTTAGTTTACTCTTTAAGGTACCATTGTGTCTCTCCACTGTGCCCGCAGATTGTGGGTGGTAGACACAGTGGTTCTTTAGGTCAATATTGTACCATTTACCAATTTTAAAAAAGCATAAAGAAAATAAGAGGTTGCGCTAATGCTAGTGGAACACAATAAATAATTTGCAGTGAACAAAAAATTCATATGAGAATTATAAATAAATCAATGTGCAGAACTTTGATAGTGAAGAAAAAAAGTTCATGAATTGAAACCTCAATTAGGTGTTATAAAAAGTCCAAAGAATAAAACATCAATGAAGTGTATGAAGCGTCCAAATCACCAACAGGAAATAAAAGTGAAAAAAATCCAAGTGGTAAACAATGCAGATCAGTGACAACGAGGAAGGGTCCACCACCAGGTATTGAAGGGGTTACTCCTTACCAGAAGGCCATGACCCCCCACTACAGAGGATCACAGCAGGCAGAGATCTTTAAACCAGAATGGGGATTAGCAGCGGTGTCCACCAGGGGTCGTCTCATCAGCAGCCACTCCAACAACCCAGGGCATGGATACCAAAAAATAGAAGGGGCTCACATAGTGTAAAACCACTTTACATTTTATTAAAATAGATAAAAAAACAGATGTACACTTACAAAGTGTCAGATGGATATACAGCCTTAAGTCCGGCTCCGTGGTAAGATCTCTATGTGAGATTGGTTTACCTGTGGACGTAATCATACCCCTATTTTTCCATTGCTGGGCAAATATGTGTATAGTGGAAAAAGCGTATTGGCTGTCTGTATAAATATTTATTTTCTTCCCTTCCCCTAGACTACAGGCCCTGGATAGGGCAATAATTTCAGCTTGTTGTGCGGAGTATGAACTGGGAAAGGGTCTGGCTTCAATGACCTGGTCATGTGTTACTACAGCGAATGCCGTTTGATTTACCCCTTTATCGTCCTTTTTACAAGACCCATCAACAAAAAAGGTAATGTCAGCATCGGGAAAGGGAATATCAGTGAGATCCTTCCTAGGGAGTACCCGTTCATCAATTTGTGCTATACAATCATGTGGATCCCCATCACTAGGTGTTGGTAACAGTGTGGCTGGGTTCAATGTAGTACACCTCTCGATTGTAATGTGAGGCTGTCCCAAAAGAGTAGTCATACATGATAGATGCCTGGCAGGAGATAAATAGGAGATTTTGTCTTGCAGTAAGATTACTGAAAGGCATGTGGGACTTTAAGTACCAGGGGGTGGAACAGTACTATCAGTGCAGAGGACTGTATGGCCAATGAGGCTGCTACTACAGCTTGTACACAGTGGGGCAAACTCCGGGCTACTGGATCTAATTTAGTGGAATAGAATGCAATTGGTTTGTGCTTGTCCCCATAAACTTGTGTAAGAACAGAAGTCATGTACCCTTCCTTACAATCTACAGTCTGAAAAAAGGTTTTACTGTAATTTGGAAGGCTAAGTACAGCAGAACCTACAATGAGGTGCTTTATCTTTGTAAATGCATCCTCTGCTTGCACATTCCACTGAATGGAATCTTTTGCGGCCATTAGTGAACCATAGATGAGATCAGAAAGAGGCGCCACCTCCGTAGCATAATTTGCTATCCATGCTCTACAGAAATTTGCCATGCCAAGAAATGACATCATTTCTTTTTTGGTACGTGGTTTGGGGGCTTGAAGGATGGCCTCTTTTCGGATCTCATCCAAATGTCTACCTTCTTGAGATAAAATATAACCCAGGTATTTCACCTTTTCTTTCCACAGTTGCAATTTGTCTTTGCTGACTTTGTGACCTTGGTCTGCGAGGAAATGCATGAGAGCCAAGGTGTCAATTTTACATTGTTGCTCTGTAGGAGCCGCTACCAGAATGTCATCCACATACAAGAGAATTTTGCTCCCACTGGGAGGTATAAACCGAGACAAATTATTGGACATTTCTTGTGAGAATATAGTTGGACTTTCACAATATCCCTGGGGTAACCTGGTGTATGTGTATTTTTTTTTTTTTTTGTACGTAAATGCAAACCAGAACTGACTATCTTTGTGTAAGGGAATGGAAAAGAAAGCATTACTGATATCAATGACAGAAAATACCTTATTCTCTGGGTGGAGGTCGTTCAGGAGGACATGCGGGTCTGGGACCACCGGGCCCTCGGATAATACGGCCCTATTGACCGCCTGTAAATCCTGCACGAGTCTCCACCCATCTTCCCCTCCCTTCTGCTTCCTAACTGGGAACAAGGGCGTATTGCATGGTGAATCTGGGCATTCAATGATGACACCTTTTGCTAATAATTCCTTTATCAAGGGATCTACACCCTCTTCAGCGTCTTTCCTCAGTGGATATTGTTTTTGGTGAGGCCTCATTGTACTCTTAGGGGTTATTTGGACTTCACTGGCTGTTTTAATTAGGCCCACGTCCGTCTTTCCTCTTGACCACAAGATATCGGGGACGTCTTTTAGGGCATCCTCTTCCTCTTTGGTCAAAAGTGTCAGTCACTGTCTTTTGTCACAAATTGTAATCATGTGAGTTCTGGGTATACACTTAACAAACCACATCAATTTGTACCTCCAAATCCCTCTAGATTTTAGTTCCTCGTCTGTCAATTGGACCCAGTCCGTGATAAGTTCTCCCAGCTCATGCCATGATACCTTGGGGTTCCGGGTGACCGAAACATGAGGTACAGTATCCTGCCTGTATATTTGCAGAATAGGCTGTGGTAGGAGACAAGTAGCCAGGCTATTTCCTTCCTTATCACAGTACAAGTATTTTAAGAGAACTTCAGTGTTAGTGAGACTCATTAACTGTTTCTCATAGGACTTATCAGGCCCAGAGGTCTTTTTGTAATACATGGTGCAATAGAGGTTGGTCTGGACCTTATACCTTTTCCTCTCCGGCTCTTCTTCAATTATTTCTGTCAGGGTTTTGGGTATATTTAAGCCCTCAGTTTGCAAATCCAGGCTGTACCAGTATCGGGGCTCATTATCCACGGCTATGATTTGTTTTTCACACAGCCGATGGGCTTTGAGACCTCCCTCCACTGGTACGACAGAAATATCAAGAGCGTGTAACATGTCTCTACCCAACAAATTAACAGGACATTTAGTTGAAATTACAATTTTACACTGAGCCTTTTTACCTGTCTGTGGATCTTCCACAGTAAGGCCTTCGGACACGGCCTCCTGGTGCATCAACCCATTTGAAGATTTCACATATACTACACCTTTTTTCTTTACCCCTGGGGGCATATCCAGTGGGTGTATTAGGGTCCTACAAGCCCCAGTGTCACAAAGAAATGTTACCCATCACAACCAAGTTTATTTCTGGTTTGACTTCAGCATGCAAACAAGTTTCAACAGCGCATACATGCAAAATTTCAGATTCTTTCTCATTATTTTCTTCTGTATCTCTCTCTGCAGACATACCAACATCTAGTCATGCTTCTTCCTCTCTGTTTGACCTACATTCTTTTGCCAAGTGACCTCTTTTACCACACAGGAAACACTCCCCTCTCTTCTTTTTCCCCTCATAATCTTGAATGCGGGGCCTTGTTCGAGTGTTTCCCATCCTTCTTTTCTCCTTCTCAATGACATACACATCATTACCTTCATCTACCATAAGCACTTTCCCTTTCTTTACTCTCTTTTTTGATTGGAAGTGCCGCTCAGCATGCCTCGCATACTCAATCAGCTCCTGAAGTCTGCAGATCCTATGGTTGATCATGTGTTTGGTAACAAAACTTGATATAGGGGGAAGCAGCCCCTTCAATATTGCATTCTTTAACTGTTGTTCATATGGGCTATCGTTTACTTGATTTACTGGGACTTCTATTCCAGAGTGATTATTGAAAATCTCCCTCATCCTAACAATGAAATTGTCCACTGTTTCCTCTTCTCCCTGCACACACTGATTTATCATGGACCAGTCGGCTCGACGTATCCATCTATTCTCTATCCTTGCTATAAGAGCATTTCTCCTGTTTTCCAGTGCTGCATCATCATGAGGCAACACAACTCCCTGATTGTTTAATCCACTCCAATCTCCCACTACATGATGCCAGTCGGGACCCAGGATCTGTCTGATGACCTGCTCTATTTCCCTCCCATTGAGATGATAGCTAGCAATCATTCCCATGATACCATCTCTGAATTGAGCTATGTTGACCTTGGGATGTGGTATCCCTTCAGTAGCTTTTTTAACATCCTCAGGGGTCCAGGGACGATAGACCATCATAGTGTTGGGGACTACTATACCACCTACATTTTGTCCTGCCCTAGGGTTGGGAACTTCAATTAGTGGAAATTCTTCCTCTCCACATTCTGTTTGTTCCCCTGTTGTGGGGGTTATCAATTTGTTCACCAGGTCCCCAAGAAATTTTGTAACCGTTGCTGTAAGGGGCGTCCCTTGTGGACTCCTCTGGACAGCAAGGGTCATCTTGAGAGGGGGTTTAGCTACAGCCATAGGAGAATCGGTTGCATCTGCGGGTGACCCAGGTGACCACGGGGGAACAACAAACAGTGGAGAGTCAGGTTGCATGGTAAAAGGGTTATTCGTCGATAGTCGGGAGGTCAATGGGGGTGACTTATTGCATGCCTCTGTCCCATATGGTGGTGGGGACTGCAGGTCTGCAATAGGATATAGGGAATTGGGAGCGGGTATTGAAGTCGGAGGGGGAGCAGCTACTGTCAGTGAGGTTGGAGAGGTCTCCAAAGTATGTGCGGGGGCTGTCG
The DNA here is from genome assembly GCA_037952925.1 of Lithobates clamitans. Lineage (NCBI taxonomy): Eukaryota > Metazoa > Chordata > Amphibia > Anura > Ranidae > Lithobates > Lithobates clamitans. The sequence goes on along the minus strand of JBBGZY010001426.1, from coordinate 354,744 downwards.
GGTGCATTTGGTTTGTTACGTTTTGTTCAGTCAATACTTGCTGAACTAAACTTCGGAGGATGGTCATATTATTGTCCTCCTCTTTGTCCAAAAACATAGTCTTTTTATGGTTTTCTGAATTTAACCTACGGTTAGCCTCCTCAAGCCATTTCTTTGCCTGGGGAAGGCCTAATTTCTTCTGTTTCCTTATTTTCGTGCCGGCATCATTTTTAAGCTTTCTACACAGTTTTACACAACAATCCTTATTTAAAGATGCATCAAAATCATACTTTGTTTTCCACATTTTAAGAAATTTCACATTCTCTTTGTCTAGACTACACATATACTTAGCATCCTCATTCATACCAACAGATTTTCCATGGATCATACCCATTTTGTTTATCGTGCACACGGAACTCTTTTTTTTTTAATGTCTTCTCACAATGACACAACACACGTACACAGTATCTTATCACTTGCAGTCACTCACAGACTTTCTAGTCGTGATATATCACTTCTAGATTACTGATCTTGTGTATTGCTAAAACACTGGTGTCTTAGAGAATTACAGAATTACGAGGAGACTGAATTCTCCCGACTGTTTTTTCATCCTATTAAAACATTTAATATTTCAGTCATTGATCCAAGGGTATTTATGTGCCTACTCAGGATTAATACAACATATGAGGCTGGCATGAACACTGCGGTCCACCAAATGTCCTCTGTTTGTTACCTGGAAATCTATCAGGCCACACCCTTGTATCAACGGAGGGGGGGGGTTCTTTATCTGGAAGTATTTTTGATCCAAGGGTATTTATATGCCTAGAAATCTATCAGGCCACACCCTTGTATCAACAGGGGGTTCTTTAGGTTTTGATCTAGGAGTATTTATGTGTCCCCAAGGGATTTTCTGCAGTTTACAAGGCTGTCTGGATCTAAGATCCAATCGACAAATTTCCTTTATCTGCACCCGGATATTAGTATGGGACCATACCCCTATATCAAATGACTATTAACCAGAAGAATCAAACAAGAACACACAAGAGAGAACACCCGCAGTGCTCGACTGCCGCCAGGTCGCCCTGAGCGCGTCTTCCCAAAACGCGGGCTAGTCACTAGGTCTGCCCATCCAGGATGGCCACAGACGGATCTATACGGGGAATACGTGACCACTTATTTCCCCTCAACAAGAGTAAAGCAGATAGGACAGAAACAGATAAACCTTCGATCAAAACACACAAGAGAGAACACCCGCAATGCTCGACTGCCGCCAGGTCGCCCTGAGCGCGTCTTCCCAAAACGCGGGCTAGTCACTAGGTCTGCCCATCCAAGATGGCCACAGACGGATCTAGCAACAGAAAAATCCTAGTGTTAAAGTACCTAATATACAGGGTGACTCTGTAGGTACTTTGGATATTATTTGTGCCAACGTCCCCGATAATGTGTAGAAGGCATCAAGGGGCTAAATAGTGGGACTTTGAGGGCACAACCATAATAGACTACAGAAAATATATAAAAAACGTAATTTTTATTAATAGCGTAAAAAACACAGAGAATAGACATGAAGGTTAAAAACGCATCAGATATAGGCATACAACTCGGTTACATACACCATAATGAATCCTATCCTGCAGTCTCCTAAATAATACTCTATAATTATGTATAGACAGTATAACCAGTAGTTACGGGTAGAATAAAGGGTACACTTCCCCTGTAAAGTTGAATTTAAGAGAGTACTGCAGGTCTGGTGTTCCAAGGTGGTGTAGTCTCTAATTGCTCTACATGTTTCACGTTGACAAGGAACGCTTCTTCAGGAGCTAGAGGTTCAAATCGCTATGAAGAAAAGAAAAGTGCTCACAATAGTGAATTTAATCAATACATCGCTGTCAGCGATCAGAGGTAATTATATATATCTGAAAGGAAGTCGGATGGGCAGCAAACAAGGAGCAGAGGCCTCCCAAATGTATATCACATCTGATGATTAAAGGTAAGCAGGTTAGCTTGTGTGGACTGCAGTTCCCACAATAATAACGCAGGGGTCTGGGGGTGTTCCGTCCTCCTGGATTGCTGCCAGGTTGCAATCCAGGAGGACGGAACACCCCCAGGAGCCAGCAATCCAGGAGGACGGAACACCCCCAGACCCCTGCGTTATTATTGTGGGAACTGCAGTCCACACAAGCTAACCTGCTTACCTTTAATCATCAGATGTGATATACATTTGGGAGGCCTCTGCTCCTTGTTTGCTGCCCATCCGACTTCCTTTCAGATATATATAATTACCTCTGATCGCTGACAGCGATGTATTGATTAAATTCACTATTGTGAGCACTTTTCTTTTCTTCATAGCGATTTGAACCTCTAGCTCCTGAAGAAGCGTTCCTTGTCAACGTGAAACATGTAGAGCAATTAGAGACTACACCACCTTGGAACACCAGACCTGCAGTACTCTCTTAAATTCAACTTTACAGGGGAAATGTACCCTTTATTCTACCCGTAACTACTGGTTATACTGTCTATACATAATTATAGAGTATTATTTAGGAGACTGCAGGATAGGATTCATTATGGTGTATGTAACCGAGTTGTATGCCTATATCTGATGCGTTTTTAACCTTCATGTCTATTCTCTGTGTTTTTTACGCTATTAATAAAAATTAAGTTTTTTATATATTTTCTGTAGTCTATTATGGTTGTGCCCTCAAAGTCCCACTATTTAGCCCCTTGATGCCTACACAGATGGATCTATACGGGGAATACGTGACCACTTATTACCCCTCAACAAGAGTAAGCAGATAGGAGGACAGAAACAGATAAACATTCAATCAATCTCTATATTGTATGTATATATATTCAAATCCCTTATTCATCAAATTCCTAATCAAGTCTAACACAAAAGGTTAATAATAAAATAAAAATAAAAATCTTACCTTGTCCCGAGAGCGGTCTCTTGTGCTGATCCGGTAAGTCGCTGCCTGGGAGGCACTAGTTCAGCGGACCGGCCTCTTTTTAACATCTAATTTGAGATGGAGGACTTACAGTTTTGCCGTACGGTCATCGGTCACTGTTGGCCAGTGCGTCTCGGGGAATTGGACTCCCGGCTCGAAAGACCAAATTGTTAGGGAAATAATTTCACCATCTCAGACCGTCCTCGGGCATCAAGGTAATATTTATTGCATATGCAAGAGAAATGAATTACACGTTCATGGAGCCTTCATCATTTCTGAAGAGAATATTGTGGTACATGTTTTTTATAAGCCCTGGACACCCCCCTTTCCTGTCTTAAAACATGCCCAGTCTCATGTATTTTCAACTTTATTCTGGACAGAACAGGAAAGGTGGAAGTGTCTGTTACAGACTGATATCTTCATATAACAATGCTTACAGGATACTGACTTGAAAACTCCCCAAGTCAACACAAAAATACAGGATATATTCAAAACTGCACATCTAAGCATATTATATTGCTGAGTATATATATTGCTGACTCCATATTATCACTATAGCTTATTTCTAGGCCATGATAAACAAAATGGCGTCTTTCATAACTGACATTTAAAGTATAATTTCTCTAACACATCATCACTCCCATCACTCAGTTAACAAAGCAGCATGTTCCTTTCCGATGGACCCTGAAGCTCAAACAGCTTTTGAACAGTTAAAAACTTTATTCACGTCAGCTCCTCTCTTGAAACATCCTGATCCATCCTTAGCTTACGTTTTGGAGGTGGAAGCCTCTGAGAGTGCACTGGGGGCTATTTTGTCCCAAGGTCCCAAATCTTTGCTCCATCCTGTGGCCTTTTTCTCTAAGAAATTAAATCCTTCTGAAAGGAACTATAACCGAGAATTGCTGGCTATCAAGGCTGCGCTTGAAGAATGGCGCTACCTCCTGGAAGGAGCAGTTCACCCCATCCTCATCTTCACGGACCATAAAAATCTCAAATACTTGAGGACGGCTAGACGACTAAGACCCCAACAGGCAAGGTGGGCACTTTTCTTCTCTCGTTTTATGTTCCATATAACTTATCTTCCTGGCTCAAGGAATGGTAAACCGGATGCCTTGTCCCGCATGTTCAGCGACCCAGTGGTATCCTCAGAACCTGACACTATTCTACCAGCCAAAAATGTTTTGCTTCTTCAGGCGGATTTGATGTCTTAGATAAAAGCAGATGTGGTAAACCAACCACCTTCCAAAGATCTGGCTCTTCAATTGAGGGATGGTCTGTACTTTCATAAGGAGCAAATCTTTATCCCTGAGCAATTCAGAGTTGCTGTCCTGAGGCGATGTCATGACCACCCATTAGCGGGCCACTTTGGAATTCGCAAAACGGCCGATCTGATCTCTCGTACATTCTGGTGGCCAGACTTGATGCAAGACTGCAAAAGATATGTTAACTCTTGTGTGACATGCCTTCGGAATAAGACGGACAGAGCCAGAACTTGGGGCCTACTTGAGCCACTCCCTGTACCTGAGAAACCATGGAGCATGATCTCCATGGATTTCATCGTGGAGCCCCCCCATCCGAAGACTTCACCACCGTGTTTGTTGTAGTGGATCGCCTGACCAAGATGGCCCATTTTGTACCCCTACAAGGAACTCCTTCGACCACAGAGACCGCCTCAGCTTTCATCAAGGAGATTGTAAGATTATATGGTGTCCCTGATAGCATCATCTCTGATCGTGGGGTGCAGTTTACGTCTAGATTTTGGAGGGCATTATGCCAAGCACTGAACATTGAACTCCGTCTCTCCACAGCTTACCATCCACAAACTAATGGACAAACTGAAACAACCAATCGAACCCTCGAGCAGTACTTACGGTGTTTTTCCTGTTTTGCACAAGATGACTGGCTATTACTTCTCTCACTGGCAGAATTTTCATACAATAATTCCATCCACTCTGCAACCAAGCAATCACCCTTTTTTGCCAATTATGGGTACCACCCCTCTTTCTTACCTGAGCTGGCCATTGAATCATCTGTATATGCTGTAAAAAACAGATTAAACTTCCTCAGTACTAATAACCAATTACTGCAAGATACAATCTCCAAGACTCAAGCAAGCAATAAAAAGTTCTTCGACAAGAAGAAGAGAGGTAATCTGAACCTTAAGCCTGGAGACAAGGTCTGGCTTTCCACAACAAACTTGAGCTGAGCTGTCCTTCAAGAAAACTTGGCCCAAAATTTTTGGGACCCTTCCCAGTCAAAAGGAAAATTAATGCAGTAGCATTCGAGTTGGTGTTACCCAAGAATCTAAAGATCCACCCTGTATTCCATGTCTCTTTGTTGAAACCAGCTGTACCAAATCCATTTCCAGATCGGGTTTCTGAAATTCCTCCTCCGCTGCTCATCAAAGGGAATGAGGAATTTGAGGTGGAAGCCGTGTTGGACTGTAGAAAAAGGCATAACCAATCACAGTTCCTCATTAAATGGAAAGGCTATGGGTCGGAAGAGAATTCCTGGGAACCAGCTTCAGATGTGCATGCTCCCAAACTAGTGCAAGCCTTTTTTCAATGCCACTTAGAGAAAAGACACTCAAAGGGTATCTGGAGGCTGCCCTTAAGGGGGGGGCAATGTAAGAGAACTGTCAGGATGCGCCCGGCGCGCACACGTGCGCATGCGTGCATTTACGGGCATCGGCAGATTTACTTGCGCACCAATGTGCATGTGCGTGCGCGGCGCACTGCGTGCATGTGCAGGAGCACGCCTCTGGCCACAATTCGCGCCAGACAGCCTATTTAAGGGTTGCTCTGACTTCTGACAAGTGCTGTTTGATCTTCAGCTGTGTCCTGAGATTCTGAAACCCTGTTTGTTTGACTTGACTTCCTGTTGCTGAACCCTGGCCTTCCTGAACCTGTTTCTGGACTCTGATTACTCTGATTACCGGTTCCTGATCCTGGCTTCCTGTTTGACCTTGCTCCTGTTTATACCTTGGTACCTCGCTGCCTGCCCGTTGCTGAACCCGGCTTACCTGATGACCTTGCTTCTGTCTCCTGTTTGGCTCCACGCTGTTTCCGAGTACCTGTGCTGGCTGTCCATTCTCTCAGCTTTGCTGGTTCCAGTTCTTTTCGCCAGAAACCCTGCCTTCACTTCCCAGTCTGCAACACTTCAGGCAAGTTCTGCACGCAGCATTCACAGGCACTCGTGTTCCCCCTGATCCTTGCCACCATCTGTTACATCTCCAGTGGGGCTTGGATTGGAGATACAAGAGAGGCTGACCTCGTCATTTCAGACTCCTACCAGGTACGTGACACTCTGGCCCCTCTACTTTAGAGACAGAGACGAAATTCTCTGCACCTTCGATATCAGAACACCAAGTTGATGATCTTCCCTGACTATTCGGTGGAGACCCAAAAGCTCAGGAAATCATTTGACCATGTTAAAGCGGCATTGAGAGCACGCAACATCCACTACAGTGTCCTCTTCCCAGCCCGTCTAAGAGTCCAGGACGGAGAGACAACCCGCTTTTTCACCACCCCCAGAGAGGCATCCACCTGGCTGGACTCGCTGCCAACGGCCCGTTGATCGGATACATGGTACGTACCACTTGCACCTTCAATTGTGATGAGCTTTACCCGGGTCTAGGCCTGGGTTGACCAAAAACTAACACACAGATGAGATATCCACACCTTTGTTGCACCTGTTGTGCCCTGTTCGCATCCATGGTGTGTGAGGCTCCGTCTGCAGAAGTTAGCCCCCCTGTTGTTGTGGTGGGTTTTCAAGTTAGTGCCCCTGAAAAAAGACATAGTCAGGAGAATGCTGCGACCTGCCGCTTCTCTATGCTTGTTTTATCCCCTCCTAGGGCATCAAGGACTATACTATCTATGCTCACTCACTAATGGATCAAATTCACTGTTAGGACGCACTTCAGTTTTCCTTTCTCCTTTTGGACCCATATCCCCTACAGCTTGTTACAATGACCTAGCGGTTGTCTCACTTTTAAAGAGCTGCTCAGATTACTGCTTGACCCCCCCAAGAAGTACCCGGGGGGTTGAGGTCTCCTCTTGCATGGACCCCCTGTTGCAGCCGGCGAGCTGAAACTGTTTTGGGATGAATACCCTCCTTAGTTTAAGGGGATTGAGTGGGGTGGGGGGTGGTGGAGGGTTGCCCCAGCGGGGCCAGTTTTCTCCCTCTTGGAAGTATGTTTGTTTTTTGCTTTTTTTGTAAAATGTTTTCCTAAAATTCATGAGTATTAGACTTTTTGTGTCAGTAATGTCAGTCACCTTGCTAATTCATGCTACTGTGATGCTAATGTCAGCGATGAGCTTCTGCCTTCTCAGCCTCCTCCGAGTCTGGCTAGGGCATCACAAAAGGGCATGCACGTCCACTCCGTACAACTACACATATCAATTTGACAATGGCGTTCCTTGATGTTTTGTCCTGGAATGCCAGGGGTTTAAACTCACCAGTTAAGAGATCCTTGGTGTTCCAGTTTTTTGGGCGACCAACCCCAGCTCAGCATTCCCTTTGGTGGTGTGGGATGCCTTCTAGGCCTATACTAGGGGACAATCCCAACATATCATAGGGAAAGTTTGCAGAAAGAGACGGGCTCAACTGACTAGCACAGAACGGGAGGCAGGCCTACAGGAGGCGAGATTTATCTGGACTGAAGACCCCCAGGATTACACCAGACTACAGATTCTGACTGGCGAAGTACTGCGACCGTGCACCTCCCTTACACAGAAATGAATGCTAGCCCAACCCCAATGCATTTTTGAGCGGGGTGAAAGATCGGGTAAATTGCTAGCCTGGCTGGCACGAGAGCAGGCAGGAGGGATATGTGTGCCTCACATTCAGAACCAAAATGGTACACTCCTTTACACCCCTGACGAAATTAATGGAGGCTTTGTCTCCTTCTATCGCCTCCTTTATAGCTCCAAGGCAACGTACGTACAGGACGAACTGACCTCTTACCTAGACCCTATCGACATCCCGGTCTTGACAGCGAAGTATTGAGTTGCGCTTGATGCTCCCAACTCAGCAGAAGAATTGATGAAGGCCCTAAATTCACTTCAATCTGGTAAGACCCCTGGCCCCGATGGCAAACCAGTAGAATTCTACAAATACTATGCGGAGGAAATAGTAGATAGGTTACACACCATGTTACAGGAGGCGCACAGGGCAGGGGTACTCCCGAGATTTTTGAGCGAGGCGGTGGTGGTGGTAATTCCTAAGCCTGGGAAGGACCCCTCGCAGTTCTCCTCGTATTGCGCAATTTTTTTCAATAAATGTTGATGCCAAGTTATTGGCCAAAGTTCTGGCCACTAGATTGAACACGGTAATACTAGCATTGGTCCACCCAGACCAAACTGAGTTTATGCCAGGGAGGGGCACAGACATCAATATCAGGAGACTATTTACACACATGGCCAGGGCCTGTCCCGAGTCAGCGGGAGTGGTGGCCTCACTCGACGTGGAGAAAGCTTTTGACTCAGTCGAGTGGGGCTACCTCTGGGAGGTCCTGTCCAGGTTTGGATTTGATCCTAAATTCATGACATGGATGCAGATGCAAAGGCCAGAATAAGCACAAACGGCTATCTCTCGGACAGCTTTCCCCTGGAGCGGGGCATGCGCCAGGGTTGCCCCTTATCATCAGGATTTTTGGCACTGGCACTGGAACCCTTGGCCATAGCCCTATATGTGAAGGAGAAGTTTAAGGGTATACCAGTGGGAACGATAGAGGAAAAGGTGTCCCTTTATGCGGACGACACACTGCTCTACCTTGCAGATGCAGCAGAGTCACTGACGAGAGCTCTGGAGATATTTGATCGGTTCGGATGGTTCTCGGGCATCCATATAAACTCGGCTCTGTTCCCACTGCACCCCTCCGTCCATAGATTAGACACGGGTACCCCCCTCAACTGGGTGGATGAAAATGCAGGGCCCCATAGCAAAATGTTGTATGGGGCCCCCCTGCAAACAGCCCCCCCCACAGCTGCCCTAGTGTCAATGCAGCATGACCTGTGCCACATACAGCGTTACCTGTGCCCAATGCAGCATGACCTGTGCCCAATACAGCGTGACTATTGCCCCATACAGCGTGACCTGTGCCCAATACAGCCTGGTCTGCCTGTGCCCCATACAGCCCCACCTATGCAGAGGAAGAGGCAAGCCACCCGGATCAGCAGAGAGCGGGATTGCCCGCTGTAATAGCTTTCATTTGAATTTCCTGTCTTTCCGGGGCTCATCGTCACATAGCCCCACCTCTTGGCCCGACGCCTTTGATGACGTCACATGTCCCGCATTGGATCGGCGTTCTGTCTATCAAAGGCACCGGGCCAAAAGGTGGAACTATGTGACGTGAGCCCCAGGAACACTGGAAGTTCTAATGAAAGCTCTTACATCGGGCAATTCAGCTCTCTGCTGATACGGACAGCTTGCCTCTTCCTTTCCTCTCTCTTCCTCTGGCTGGGAGACTGTGCCGGTGGTGCTCTTATCCTCACTGGGCCCCACTCGGCTGCGGGCCCCATAGCGCCCGCATGAGTCGCTATGGTGCTAGTTACGCCCCTGCAAGGTGTAAAAATTACTAGTACGACGGAAAAATTCATAGAACATAATGTCCAGCCTCTCCTATCCCAACTGACAGCAAAATGCGCAGCATGGCGTAATCTCTCTCTGGCAGAGTTGGCAGAGTTAATCTTCTGAAGATGGTATATCTCTCAAAATTCTTATACATTTTCTGAAACACCCCCTTGCACATCCCCAGGGCCTTCTTCAAGTGCCTTGAAGGGATAGTGACCTTGTTTGTGTGGGCGGGGAGGCCACCCAGAGTGGCGAAACGCATATTGTACCTACCCCTATCTGCAGGAGGACTGGCGATGCCCAACTTCCTTATATACTATTGGTCGGCAATCCTGGTCACGGTCAGATGGTGGTTCTCCCAGCCCAGACAAAATCCAGCAGTAAGACTGGAGGCGGCTATACTGGGGTCCTATGCGGCATTGAGCAACCTTGCATTTAGGGGGCTCAAGGCTCCACATGATCTGACAGTGCCTATGAAAATGACGCTTAAAGTATGGAAAGAGGCCAGAACAATTTATCGTAAGCCAAACTGCGAATCCCCATATACTCCATTATGGGGCAACCCCACACTGCCTCACTTGAACAATATCCCAGACCCAGCATTCTGGGCTGGGTGGGGGATAACTACCCTGAAACACATTGTTAAAGACGGGAAACTCATGGCCTTTACGGAACTGAGGAGCACGTTTTCTCTTTCCCATACCGCGGAATTTAGGTATTGGCAGCTGAGACATGCCATGAAGGCTCAGTTCCCAGAAACAATAACACTCGAGTCAGACTCCATTGAGTGACTCCATAATTATGGGACAATTATATGACACCTAACCCACACATACCTTCAACAAATGGAGAGAGGACATCCCAGCCCTGGGAGAAGATGAGTGGGAGGACTGTGTATCAACCTATATTCCATCTATAATAGCAGCCAAGGATAGATTTATCCAGTTGAAGTTTATCCACAGAGCATACTACACCCCACATAGAATGGCCAGCATATACCCGAATCTAGATCTCTCATGCCCCAGATGCAATACAGAAGTAGGTACGTTCTGGCATATGGTGTGGGCCTGCCCTAAAATCCAAATATACTGGGAACACGTAGCAGGGAAGTTGAGCGAACTGATGGAGATTCAGGTACCAAGGGACCCAATGGTACTCCTGTTGAGCTATTTAGGGGTGGTCGAGCGGAACAGATATGCTAAACTCTGCATTACTTTCTCACTATTCTATGCTAGGAGGGAGATAATGATCCACTGGAAGTCAGCCGAACCCCCTACACTGAGGTCCTGGCAGAAGGCGGTTGACTCAGTGCTCCCCTTGTATAGGCTCACTTATGAGAATAGACAATGTCCAGCTAAATTTGACAAAGTATGGGATGCTTGGGTGGACGAGAGTGGGTGAGGAGCTGGAGAGGTGGGGGACCAACTGATGGACTCCTCCCTTTTCTGGAAGGGGGTCACTGCCCCCCCCTCATCCCCACCGGGTGACACCCGACCACGCCTGACAAGGGTACTATTCTAATACATAGGCTGAGCAACTGAAGGCCTCCCCCCTCTCCCAGGGGAAGGGGATCGAACACCCTAAGGTAATTCTGCACCAGATCTAGTAGAGAAGTAAATGGGAATTGTCACCGTTTGAGAAATGTTAGAAGTATATTGTGCATGCTGAATATGGATACCCTGAACTGATACTGTAACTAAGCAAGAATTGACTGTCTGAAACTAACTGTATTGTAATACTGAATTGTTTAATAAAAACGTTTCTGTTAAACAAAAAAAAAAGAATAAATTTTGGCCTAAATTTTCGAAGAAATTTGATTTTATCGGATATGTTTTATAACAGAAAGCAGAAAACATAATTTTTTTTCACAATTTTCTGTCTTTTTTTGCATTTGCACAATAAAAAAAACTCAGTCATGATCAAATGCCACCAAAAGAAAGCTCTCTTTGTGAGTAACAAATGATATACATGCCATTTGTGTACAGTGTTGCACGATCGTACAATGGCCAGTTAAAGAAGCACAGTGCTGAACAGGCAAAAAATGCCCTGGTCATGAAGGGGGTAAAACCTTCTGGAGCTCAAGTGGTTAAACCAATTCTGATCTGTCGGACTACCTGGAGAATTTGTTGTCCAGCCTGTTGGTTACAATATTGTTTCAGTGAGGGAAAGGCTACAGCATTGTAAAGCATCCAAGGGAGGGGGCATAGATTATTCGCAAATAGACAACTGAGAATAATCCAGGCTCCTGCCCCAGATACAGTCAGCTTCCAGGTGCTTTTGGAGCAAGGGACCAGTGTCCTGGATCAGTGACGTTGCTATTTGAAAATATGTGCAAAGCTTGGGAACATATCGTAGGAGCACTCGCATTGCAGTATTGTGCCTGCATTATTCATGCCGCAGAAGCAGAGTGGCATGGGTTGAATCTTCCCTATGTGAGGGAAAGTTTGGGAGGACTTCCCCTCATTCTGCACCAAGGAGCCACCCTGCTTTTGAGGTCTACTAATTTTTTTGCATGGAGGAAGGGGAAATATTTTTGCTGAGGGTAGGGTGGATTTTTTCTGGAAGAGGTGGGTTTAATACCTTATAACAAATAGTAATGGTCTTTTAGTGATCCTGCCACTGGTTATTTGTCATTTAATGACAGGATCTCTCATGTTATGGCAGCCCACAGCTACATTTTTCATATGCTGTACATATATTAGGCATTATATTTCTACAGACATTCCTGGTTCTGTTACTACAGTGTGTACTCTCTCTCAGCCCATTTATTGTAAAAATTACCCATTTGTTGCCCACATAGTGTCACAAATTCAAATTTGTTGCCTATGTATTGTTACAATAAAATTGTAATGATAATAGACACCAAGGTCCAACTTCAAATATCAGGAGAGTAAAAGCACCTAAGTATGCTCAGCAACTAGCCTGAAAATAGGCAACAACAGACAATACACGTAAACAGATTCAGGAAGTGCTCACACTACATACAAATTTATTAAAAAGTATATATATATATATATATATATATATATCTATATATATATATCTATATATATATAGATATATATATATAGATATATATATATATAAACCCTTAATCTTATTTGATACTAATATATGGTAACAATTATGCACTGTTATAGAGAGCGTAAACCCAATCACTCACACAGGATTCAGAGTCTCTCAATGCTGTGCATTGTGGTCCTACAGAGAATACAAAGTGTATGGAACAGTTCACAACAGGTTTTTGATATATGGTTGGAATACTGAGAAGGAACTAGAGTGTTAAATCTTCATTAGGGTCCTGACACTCTGGTGAGCTGTGGTAATAGACATCTACATCTATACTGTCAGAGGAATTAAAAAAAAAAAAAAATCAGCTGTCAGTTACCACGGCTCAAAAGAGTGTCCATGGCCAGGACCCTATCGGGGAAGCAGCACTTTTGTGCCCTCTTCTCAGCAGCATTCCAAATATAAACCAATCATCTCGCAGGTGTGAGCTGTTTTATACTCGCTGTGTGTTCTGTTAATAGGGGACCCCCACAAAAAATAGCATAGGGTTTCCCCCCTTATTCTTACCAGACCCTTCAGGTCTGGTATGGATTTAAGGAGAACCACACAAAAAAATCGGGGAAAAAAAGCATAGGTCACCAAGCATAAGGTCCCCAACAAAAAAAAAAAAATCATACCAGACTCTTATCTCTTCATGTAGCTTGGCAGGCCAGGAAAGGCATTTGCTTTGCCATTGACATGCTGATAATAAAAAAACCTGCTTTATTCTGCCTCCCCCTCCTGTCCATATCCCCACTGCAGTTGGGGATTTTGCAGAGTGTTGGCAGCTAATGCACATGCTCAGTTTTCAGTGTATTTCTACCCAGAGCATTTTCTCCCTATTACATCTGAGCAGCCCATGTCACTATAGAGCCACACATGTGGGCATATACACAGTGGTAAATGACAGCCCACTCCCTCCCTCCTCCTCCTCCATGTCCACTAACCAGCTAAACAAATTGGGGGCGGGATATTCTATTTAGATTGATGAAGGCTTCACCTCCCTGTTATTCTACGACACGGGCGTGACACAGCCTGTGACTGGCAGAGATTTCAAATATATATTTGTTTGACAATTTGAAACAGTTTATTGATATTAGATATTTATTTTTACCCTGTATCCCAAAGGCAATTTTTTTTTTAAATTTTGAACGTGTGTGGCATGGATTTTTTTTCCATGCAGCACTATATATAACCGACAGTCATAAGTTGTTGTATGTAACAATTAGGAAGCACTTTGTTTACTACAGAGGTATGTGTAAAAGAGTATGAGACGAACACATAAAAAAGAGGGGCATGAGACAATGTGCAGCATTAGGAGCTGCTTATAGTAGAGGTATGAGACAGTGGGTGTCAGAAAGAGATGTGAAGAACTGCCTCTAGTAGAGAGGAGTTAGACCCTTTGAGCAGTGCAGAGGCATGAGGTATTGTGTTTTAGGTCCCTTTCCGGTCAGCAAGGGATCAGCTCACAGATTCCCTGCTGATTGGAGCACAGAGGGTGGATGACAAATCTGTGTCTGGTCAGTTTCTGCAGAGTGGACATGGACAGAGTCCCCTTTACTGTATGGGCAGCCGGAAGTAAACAGACTCTGCTGTCCGTGTACACCTGACTACCTTCTGATCCCATCCCTTCCGCCTAATCAGAACAGGACAGATCCCCTTCCGTTTATTTTTTTTGTGGACCAGATTGGACCCAGAGATAGGCGAGTGTAAACGGACACAAGTCTGTTTACACCTGCCTGTCCATGGGAATGCATGGAACTTCTGATTAGGTCTGCCTGATAAACTGACAGGTGGACCTGATCGGATTGCCTGTGTGAAAGGAGCCTTATGCAGAAGCATGAGACACTAGACATCTAAATTCGGACAAATTTTTCGTTATTCAAGAAATTCAGATGTATTCGAAATTGGAATCAGAATAGTAACGAATGTAAACGAATCCCCTGAAATAACGAAACAAAGTGTGTCCAAGATAACGAAATTCAAATCAAAATTCGATTGATTCAAATTTGGAAACAAATATGAAATGTAAACATATTGCAATTCTTAGATGTTAAAAAAATTTGGCAGCTGCATTAGAATAAAACAAAATGTGAGTTTGAATGCTGATTCAAATTTTCCAAATTCGGTTGAATTCAATTCATTTCACTCAAATTTAATTCAATTCAGTCGAATTTGAAACACTGTAAACAAATTAAAAAACAAATGAATGAAATGAAGCTAAACAAATTCCGAAAACAAATTTAAAGAATTCAACTAAACGAAATTAGTTAATTAACAAAATAATTTTTTTTCCCGTTCTGCACCTTATCTATGAGACACTTCAATTCTTGTGTGTGTGCAGGAAATCAATGACTTTGGCAAATATAAGTATTTTGACAAATTTAAACAAGCTGAAGGTAGCTATAATACTTTTGGGGCAATCTTTTTTTGCTGCATTTTGAGGTTTGTTGGCTTTTTTCATAAACTGTTGGTTTATGTTTTGTTTTATTCACTGTCTATACATAACAAAGGGTTTTTAAGTGTACTGTGGGTTTTCTATAGAGACACAGCAGAGCATCTTGCTTTGATACTACATTTATCAAACAGAAACCTCAGACTCAGCTTTTCAGTAAGGCATGATTCAGTATTATGATATCTCACTGAGGGCTGGTTCGCACCACAAAAACGCACTCCAGATCTGTTCCGAGTGCGTTTCTGCATGTGCATTTTTAACACATTTTTTTACGCTTTCCAGTGCATTTTTGATGTGTTTGTGATGCAGCCCAGTGCATTTCATGTGATTTTAATGCAGAAAAAAAGACTAATGTTCTACTTGCTGGTTGGATGGTAGACTACATAATAATAATATGAAAATATTCACACAACCACTATACAGTATATTCACCTTAAAGACCCTGAATGTACCGCATACATTCTTATGACTTCTTACCCACTGAGCATGTGTTGATGTGTGCTAGGACCTGCTGTTTAAAGAGTTTTTTTTGCTAGAAAATTACTTAGAACCCCCAAACATTATTTATTGTTTTTTTTCTAACACCCTAGAGAATAAAATGGCGGTCATTGCAATACTTTTTTTTACACCGTATTTGCGCAGTGGTTTTACAAGCGCACCTTTTTTGAAAAAAATTCACTTTTTTGAATAAAAAAATAAGACAACAGTAAAGTTAGCCCAATTTTTTTATATTGTGAAAGATATTATTATGCTGAGTAAATTGATACCCAACATGTCACGCTTCAAAATTGCGACCGCTCGTGGAATGGCGTAAAACATTTACCCTCAAAAATCTCCATAGGCAACGTTTAAAAAAATTCTACAGGTTGCATGTTTGGCATTACAGAGGAGGTCTAAGACTAGGATTATTGCTCTCGCTCTAACGATCGTGGAGATACCTCACATGTGTGGTTTGACCACCGTTTTCATATGCAGGCGCTACTCACATATGCATTCGCTTCTGCGCGCGAGCTCGTCGGGACAGGGCGTTTTAAAAAGAAAATTTTTTTTCCTTATTTATTTTAATTGATTTTATTTATTTTTTCACTGTTTTTAAAAAATATATATATATTTGGGTCACTTTTATTCCTAATACAAGGATAGTAAACATTCCTTGTAATAAATTTTAACCACTTGCCGACCGCCTCACGCCTATATACGTGAGCAGGTCGGCACGGGCAGGCAAAATCACGTACCTAGTACGTGATGCCTTCCCGCGGGCGGGGGGTCCGATCGGACCCCCCCCCGGTGCCCTGAGTGGTCGGCTCTCGTTCGCGGGCGATTAGGGGTCAGGGGGAGGCCATCCATTGATGGCCACCCCCTCCCGATCGCTCCCACGAATCGAATGCTTCCTCTCCCTCTGTAATGTAAACAGAGGGAGAGGAAGTGATGTCATCTCTCACGGAGCCGGTCTTTTTGATCCGACGCCGAGGAGAGAAGACATCCAAGTAAGTGCACCAACACCACACGTTCAGTAGAACACGCCAGGCACACTTTTCACCCCCCTGTCACCCCCCGATCACCCCCCGATCACCCCCCTGTACCCACTGTCACTCTGACACCAATAGCAGTTTTTTTTTTTTTTTGCATTGGTGTCAGTTTGTCAGTTATAAGTGTTAGGGCTGTTAGGGTAGCCCCCTTTAGGTCTAGGGTACCCCCCCTTAGGTCCAGGGTACCCCCTAACCCCCCCTAATAAAAGTTAACCCCTTGATTACCCCCCGTCACCAGTGTTGCTAAGCGATCGTTTTTCTGATCGCTGTATTAGTGACACAGGTGACGCTAGTTTAGGGAGGTAAGTATATAGGTTCGCTGTCAGTGTTTTATAGCGACAGGGACCCCCATATACTACCTGCTAAAGGTTTTAACCCCCTGATTGCCCCCTAGTTAACCCTTTCACCAGCGATCACCGTATAAGTGTTACGGGTGACGCTGGTTAGATAGTTTGTTTTTTGTAGTTTATTATAGTTTATTACAGTTTATTACAGTTTATTATAGTTTTAGGGCACCCGCCGTTTATTACCCTATAAAGGTTTAACCCCCTAATTGCCCGGCGGTGATAGAAGTTAAGTTTTTAGGATCAAATAAGGTCTGCGTCGCCCCAGGCAGCGTCAGGTTAGCGCCAGTACCGCTAAAACCCACGCACGCAGCATACACCTCCCTTAGTGCTATAGTATCTGAACGGATCGATATCTGATCCGATCAGATCTATACTCCCCAGAAGTTTAGGGTTCCCTGAAACGCAGTGTTAGCGGGATCAGCCCAGATACCTGCTAGCACCTGCGTTTTGCTCCTCGGCCCAGCCCAGCCCAGCCCACCCAAGTGCAGTATCGATCGATTACTGACACTTACAAAACACTAAGCACACATAACTGCAGCGGTCGCAGAGTCAGGCCTGATCCCTGCGATCGCTAACAGTTTTTTGGTAGCGTTTTGAATCAGTCGCTGACAGTCGGGAGCTTTTTTGCCTGTGAGTCTCACTAGTGTACCCCTAAATTTAGAGGCCAAAATGGCAAATCGAAGGTACACTAGTGAAGAGGCCTACAGGATTCTGAGCATGACAGATAGTGAAGAGGAAGTCACTCATCTGTCAAGTTCAGGCTCAGAATACGATCCTGTAGAGGACAGCGGCTCCATGACAGATAGCTCTGACGACGGAGTTGTGGTCCCTGCTAAGGTCAGGCGTACCAGACCCCGAACTTATGCTGTCCTTGAAGTGCATGAACCGCAGGGCTCTCGTAGGGAGCAGAGAGGTACTAGTGCCGCTACTCCTTCTGGTGAACTGGCAAGCACCAGCGGCCTAGTACACCCTGGTCGTACATCCAGCACTGCAGTATCACGTGGTGACGTGGCGAGTCCCATAAGTGCAGTTCAAGCTGGCGAGGTGGCAAGCACTAGTAGTGTCCCGCTGCCACCAAGAAGACGAACACAGGCCCGTCGTGCCCATAGTGCCCTTCCTGCTGCATTGGCCAATCCGAATTGGGTACCCACCACTTCTGCAGCACCCTTACTTCCCCCTTTCACTGGCCAACCCGGAATTCAGGTGGAAACAGTTGACTTTATGCCACTGGATTTTTATTCGCTGTTTTTCACCGAAGATCTCTTTAGATCTATTGTGGACCAAAGCAATTTATACGCTGGTCAATACATCGCCACTATGCCCCAGTCCACCCTTGCCAGAGATTGGAGACCAATTACGGTCTCCGAATTTAAGATCTTTCTGGGCCTTTCCCTCCTCATGGGGTTGAATAAAAAGAGTGAGTTGCGGTCATATTGGTCCACTGACCCAATTTACCATTCACCCTTGTTCTCTGCTTCCATGGCCAGGGCACGATACGAGCAGATTTTGCGGTTCATGCACTTCAACGACAATGAACTCTGTCGTCCTCGTGGAGACCCTGAATACGATCGGCTCTACAAAATTCGGCCCCTCGTAAACCACTTCAACCAACGTTTTGCAGACTTGTTTACCCCCCATCAAGTTGTCTGCGTTGATGAGTCCCTGGTTAAATTTTCTGGCCGCTTGTCATTCAAACAGTACCTTCCCAGCAAGCGTGCCAGATACGGGGTCAAGATGTATAAGCTCTGTGACAGGGCCACAGGCTATACATGTAGATTTATGGTTTACGAGGGCAAAGATAGTCACGTAGAGCCGACAAACTGCCCTGACTACATAGGAAGCGCTGGCAAGATAGTGTGGGACTTGGTGTCACCCTTATTCGGAAAGGGGTACCACTTGTACGTGGACAATTATTATACGAGCGTGCCACTTTTTAGCCACCTTTTTGATCATCAGATTGGAGCATGTGGCACCGTGCGACCTAATCGCCGGGGCTTTCCCCAGCGGCTTGTAGATTCCCGTCTTAGGCTGGGGGAGAGAGCCTGCTTGAAGTATAATAATTTGCTCGCTATGAAGTGGAGGGATAAGAAGAATGTTTTCGTTCTCACCTCCCTTCATGCAGACACGATGGTCCAAATTCCTACGGCGACTGGTGTTGTGGAGAAACCCCTCTGTGTCCACGAATATAACCTTAATATGGGAGGGGTGGACCTCAACGACCAGTTGTTGGCGCCGTACCTAATTGCCCGTAAGGCCAGACGCTGGTACAAAAAAGTGTCTGTTTACTTATTTCAATTGGCTTTGCTGAATGCTTATGTGCTATACAGAGCTTCAGGACGGACTAGATCCTTCCTTAAATTCCAGGAAGAGATCGTCAGAGCCCTTCTGTATCCAGACGGTGCTCCACCTCACCATCCCCAACCAAATGCAGTAAGCCGGCTGCATGAGAGGCATTTTCTTTATGCCCTCCCGAGTACCCCTACCCAACGAACCCCCCAAAAAAGATGTCGTGTCTGCAGCAAACGCGGATTTAGGCGTGACACCCGGTATTGTTGTCCCCTCTGTCCTGGCAATCCTGGTCTTTGCATTGGTGAATGTTTTGAACGCTACCACACACTAGTGGAGTATTAGCGTAGGGTACAGCACTGCACAGACTAGGCACACTTCCACAGGGTCTCCCAAGATGCTGTCGCATTTTGAGAGACCCAAACCTGGTAAAAGTTAAAAAAGTTAAAGTTACAAAAAAAAGTGTAAAAAAAACAAAAAAAGTAAAAAAAAGAAAAAAACACAAAAAAAATATAAAATAAAAAAACCAAAAATAGATGTTGTTTTATTGTTCTCTCTCTATTCTCTCTCTATTGTTCTGCATTCTATACTGCAATGTTTTATTGTTATGTTTTTATCATGTTTGCTTTATAGGTATGCAATTTTTTTATACTTTGTTTTTTTTATTGTTAACCACCTTTGTGTTTTCAGGTACGCCATTCAGCTGCAGAGCGGATTTATTTATCTTGACAGCAACAGCGTTTGCTCCCACGATACATAAAGCCGCGACTCCAGCGCTGTCGGAGGTGATTTCACCACCACAGTTACATACTTCAGCATATATGCCGAAGCGTGGGGGCAGCAGTGGGTGGAGGAGCGATTTGCTCCTGCCTTTTGCAGGAGGATGCCCCCATGCTTCGGCATATATATATTTTTAGGTAGGCACAGGTTGCGTTAAATGTTTTATTTTTTACTATGTTTTTTTTGTATTTTGCTTTGCAGGTATGGTAAGTAATACTGTTATACTGTAATGTTACTTTGTTTTTTTGTTAACCATCATTTGCTTAGCAGGTACGCCATTCAGCTGCAGAGCGGATTTATTTATCTTGACAGCAACAGCGTTTGCTCCCACGATACATAAAGCCGCGACTCCAGCGCTGTCGGAGGTGATTTCACCACCACAGTTACATACTTCAGCATATATGCCGAAGCGTGGGGGCAGCAGTGGGTGGAGGAGCGATTTGCTCCTGCCTTTTGCGGGAGGATGCCCCCATGCTTCGGCATATATATATTTTTAGGTAGGCACAGGTTGCGTTAAATGTTTTATCTTTTACTATGTTTTTTTTGTATTTTGCTTTGCAGGTATGGTAAGTAATACTGTTATACTGTAATGTTACTTTGTTTTTTTGTTAACCATCATTTGCTTAGCAGGTACGCCATTCAGCTGCAGAGCGGATTTATTTATCTTGACAGCAACAGCGTTTGCTCCCACGATACATAAAGCCGCGACTCCAGCGCTGTCGGAGGTGATTTCACCACCACAGTTACATACTTCAGCATATATGCCGAAGCGTGGGGGCAGTAGTGGGTGGAGGAGCGATTTGCTCCTGCCTTTTGCGGGAGGATGCCCCCATGCTTCGGCATATATAAATGGTGCATGTATGCCCATCATTAGAAGTGGGTGGATGAAGGGAGGTATTCTAATGGTGGGCATACCCACCGATCAATATCTTTTTTTCGTTCAGCCCACAGGCTGCATGAAAAAAAAGTTTACAATGTATGCCCAACAAGGACCAGCAACGTACAGGTATGTTGCTGGACTTTGAGTGGTTATACCAGAATGATGCCTGCAGGTTTAGGTATCATCTTGGTATCATTCTTTTCAGCCAGTGGTCGGCTTTCTTGTAAAAGCAATCCTAGCGGCTAATTAGCCTCTAGACTGCTTTTACAAGCAGTGGGAGGGAATGCCCCCCCCCCCACACCGTCGTCCATGTTTTTCTCTGGCTCTCCTGTCCCAACAGGGAACTTGAGAATGCAGCCGGTGATTCAGCCAGCTGACCATAGAGCTGATCAGAGACCAGAATGGCTCCAAACATCTCTATGGCCTAAGAAACTGGAAGCTACAAGCATTTCATGACTTAGATTTCGCCGGATGTAAACAGCGCCATTGGGAAATTGGGAAAGCATTTTATCACACCGATCTTGGTGTGGTCAGATGCTTTGAGGGCAGAGGAGAGATCTAGGGTCTAATAGACCCCAATTTTTTCTAAAAAGAGTACCTGTCACTACCTATTGCTATCATGGGGGATATTTACATTCCCTGAGATAACAATAAAAATGATAAAAAAAAAAATAAAAATGAAAGGAACAGTTTAAAAATAAGATAAAAAAGCAAAAAAAATAATTAAAAAAAAAAAAAAAAAAAAAGCACCCCTGCCCCCCCCCCTGCTCTCGCACAAAGGCGAACGCAAGCGTCGGTCTGGCGTCAAATGTAAACAGCAATTGCACCATGCATGTGAGGTATCACCGCGAAGGTCAGATCGAGGGCAGTAATTTTAGCAGTAGACCTCCTCTGTAAATCTAAAGTGGTAACCTGTAAAGGCTTTTAAAGGCTTTTAAAAATGTATTTAGTTTGTCGCCACTGCACGTTTGTGCGCAATTTTAAAGCATGTCATGTTTGGTATCCATGTACTCGGCCTAAGATCATCTTTTTTATTTCATCAAACATTTTGACAAAATAGTGTGTTTTAGTGTATTAAAATTTAAAAAAGTGTGTTTTTTCCCCAAAAAATGCGTTTGAAAAATCGCTGCGCAAATACTGTGTGAAAAAAAAAAATTAAACACCCACCATTTTAATCTGTAGGGCATTTGCTTTAAAAAAATATATAATGTTTGGGGGTTCAAAGTAATTTTTTTGCAAAAAAAAATAATTTTTTCATGTAAACAATAAGTGTCAGAAAGGGCTTTGTCTTCAAGTGGTTAGAAGAGTGGTCGATGTGTGACATAAGCTTCTAAATGTTGTGCATAAAATGCCAGGACAGTTCAAAACTCCCCCAAATGACCCCATTTTGGAAAGTAGACACCCCAAGCTATTTGCTGAGAGGCATGTCGAGTCCATTGAATATTTTATATTGTGACACAAGTTGCGGGAAAAAGACAAATTTTTTTTTTTTTTTTTTTTTTGCACAAAGTTGTTACTAAATGATATATTGCTCAAACATGCCATGGGAATATGTGAAATTACACCCCAAAATACATTCTGTTGCTTCTCCTGAGTACGGGGATACCACATGTGTGAGACTTTTTGGGAGCCTAGCCGCGTACGGGACCCCAAAAACCAAGCCCCGCCTTCAGGCTTTCTAAGGGCGTAAATTTTTGATTTCACTCTTCACTGCCTATCACAGTTTCGGAGGCCATGGAATGCCCAGATGGCACAACCCCCCCCCAAATGACCCCATTTTGGAAAATAGACACCCAAAGCTATTTGCTGAGAGGTATAGTGAGTATTTTGCAGACCTCACTTTTTTTCACAAAGTTTTGAAAATTGAAAAAAGAAAAAAAAAATACGTTTTTCTTGCCTTTCTTCATTTTCAAAAACAAATGAGAGCTGCAAAATACTCACCATGCCTCTCAGCAAATAGCTTGGGGTGTCTACTTTCCAAAATGGGGTCATTTGGGGGGGGTTTGTGCCATCTTGGCATTTTATGGCCTTCAAAACTGTGATAGGTAGTGAGGAGTAAAATCAAAAATGTATGCCCTTAGAAATCCTGAAGGCGGTGCTTGGTTTTCGGGGCCCCGTACGCGGCTAGGCTCCCAAAAAGTCCCACACATGTGGTATCCCCGTACTCAGGAGAAGCAGCAGAATATATTTTGGGGTGTAATTCCACATATGCCCATGGCATGTTTGAACAATATATCATTTAGTGACAACTTTGTGCAAAAAAAAAAAAAAAAAAAAAAAAAATTGTCACTTTCCCGCAACTTGTGTCAAAATATAAAATATTCCATGGACTCAACATGCCTCTCAGCAAATAGCTTGGGGTGTCTACTTTCCAAAATGGGGTCAATTGGGGGGGGTTTGTGCCATCTGGGCATTTTATGGCCTTCAAAAATGTGATAGGTAGTGGGGAGTGAAATTACAACTTTACACCCTTAGAAATCCTGAAGGCGGTGCTGGGTTTTCGGGGCCCCGTACGTAGCTAGGCTCCCAAAAAGTCCCACACATGTGGTATCCCCGTACTCAGGAGAATCAGCAGAATGTATTTTGGGGTGCAATTCCACATATGCCCATGGCCTGTGTGAGCAATATATCATTTAGTGACAACTTTGTGCAAAAAAAAAAAAAATTCTCACATTCCCGCAACTTGTGTCAAAAAATAAAATATTCCATGGACTCAACATGCCTCTCAGCAAATAGCTTGGGGTGTCTACTTTCCAAAATGGGGTCATTTGGGGGGGTTTTGTGCCATCTTGGCATTTTATGGCCTTCAAAACTGTGATAGGTAGTGAGAAGTGAAATCAAAAATTTATGCCCTTAGAAATCCTGAAGGCGGTGCTTGGTTTTCGGGGCCCCGTACGCGGCTAGGCTCCCAAAAAGTCCCACACATGTGGTATCCCCGTACTCAGGAGAAGCAGCAGAATATATTTTGGGGTGCAATTCCACATATGCCCATGGCATGTTTGAGGAATATATCATTTAGTGACAACTTTGTGCAAAAAAAAAAAAAATAAAAAAAAAATTGTCACTTTCCAGCAACTTGTGTCAAAATATAAAATATTCCATGGACTCAACATGCCTCTCAGCAAATAGCTTGGGGTGTCTACTTTCCAAAATGGGGTCATTTGGGGGGGTTTTGTGCCATCTTGGCATTTTATGGCCTTCAAAACTCTGATAGGTAGTGAGGAGTGAAATGAAAAATTTATGCCCTTAGAAATCCTAAAGGCGGTGATTGGTTTTCGGGGCCCCGTACGCGGCTAGGCTCCCAAAAAGTCCCACACATGTGGTATCCCCATACTCAGGAGAAGCAGCTAAATGTATTTTGGGGTACAATTCCACATATGCCCATGGCCTGTGTGAGCAATATATCATTTAGTGACAACTTTGTGCAAAAAAAAAAAAAATTGTCACATTCCCACAACTTGTGTCAAAAAATAAAATATTCCATGGACTCAACATACCTCTCAGCAAATAGCTTGGGGTGTCTACTTTCCAAAATGGGGTCATTTGGGGGTGTTTTGTGCCATCTTGGCATTTTATGGCCTTCAAAACTGTGATAGGTAGTGAGGAGTGTAATCAAAAATCTATGCCCTTAGAAATCCTGAAGGCGGTGCTTGGTTTTCGGGGCCCCATACGCGGCTAGGCTCCCAAAAAGTCCCACACATGTGGTATCCCCGTACTCAGGAGAAGCAGCTGAATGTATTTTGGGGTGCAATTCCACATATGCCCATGGCCTGTGTGAGCAATATATCATTTAGTGACAACTTTTTGTAAATTTTTTTTTTTTTTTGTCATTATTCAATCACCTGGGACAAAAAAAATAAATATTCAGTGGGTTCAACATGCCTCTCAGCAATTTCCTTGGGGTGTCTACTTTCCAAAATGGGGTCATTTGGGGGGGTTTTGTACTGCCCTGCCATTTTAGCACCTCAAGAAATGACATAGGCAGTCATAAACTAAAAGCTGTGTAAATTCCAGAAAATGTACCCTAGTTTGTAGGCGCTATAACTTTTGCGCAAACCAATAAATATACGCTTATTGACTTTTTTTTTACCAAAGACATGTGGCCGAATACATTTTGGCCTAAATGTATGACTAAAATTGAGTTTATTGGATTTTTTTTATAACAAAAAGTAGAAAATATCATTTTTTTTCAAAATTTTCGGTCTTTTTCCGTTTATAGCGCAAAAAATAAAAATGGCAGAGGTGATCAAATACCATCAAAAGAAAGCTCTATTTGTGGGAAGAAAAGGACGCAAATTTCGTTTGGGTACACCATTGCATGACCGCGCAATTAGCAGTTAAAGCGACGCAGTGCCAAATTGTAAAAAGTGCTCTGGTCAGGAAGGGGGTAAATCCTTCCGGGGCTGAAGTGGTTAAAAAATGACATTGAAAAAATGTGACTTTAAGAGGTATGGGCGGAAGTGACATTATGACAGCAGAATGGCTTGGCTAGGTGAAATGATGTGCTCGCCCACGGAGCCAATGCGAGTGCCCGGCGGTTGCGATCACCGCCGGGTTCCCGTGATCGATGGGGACACTCGGAGAACCAGGATCTGTGTGTGTAAACACACTGTTTCCGGTTCTCTGAGGGGAGAAGTGACAGATCGTTTGTTCATACAGAGTATGAACAGCGATCTATCTCTTCCCCTACACAGTCCCCTCCCCCTTCAGTTAGAACACACATACACTAGGAAACACATTAACCCCTTGATCACCCCCTAGTGTTAACCCCTTCCCTGCCAGTGACATTTTTACAGTAATCAATGCATTTTTATAGCACTGATCTCTGTAAAAATGCCAATGGTCCCAAAAATGGGTCAAAATTGTCCAACGTGTCCGCCATAATGTCGCAGTCCTGAAAAAAATCGCAGCTCACCACCATTACTAGTAAAAAAAAAAATTAATAATAAAAATGCAATAAAACTATCCCCTATTTTATAGACGCTATAACTTTTGCGCAAACCAAGCAATATACGCTTATTGTGATTTTTTTTACCAAAAATATGTAGAAGAATACATATCGGCCTAAACTGAGGAAAAAAATATTTTTTTATATATTTTTGGGGGTTATTTATTATAGCAAAAAGTAAAAAATATTGCTTTTTTTTCAAAATTGTCGCTCATTCTCTTTCTCCACACACATGCTTGCTTCCAGGACCATGCCCAGAACATGAAAGTTGCACAGAATCGGATGGCAGCAGAAGTCTCTGGTCATCCCTCTTCTGCTGGGCAGCACAGAAACAAAAAACACACTCATGTGCGCACTAATAGCTGGATGGAAAGAGTATGGTCTGACTGTGTAAATAGCATGGACAATAATAACAATAAAGTTCATAGGATAAAATTAAAGTTCATAAAAGCTGATGGTCTCTGGGGGTGGAGTGCTAATTATTAGACAGCTGCAGGCTCTGGTAAGAGCTAGAAGGCTAGAAGACTCTGTGGAAATGGGGAAAAGAAGTAGAACAGTGCCATCTAAGTGCAGCTTCGAGAAAACAAAATGTTTTCTCAATGCTGCACTTAGATGGTGCTGCTCTTCTTCTTTTTTCCCCTGGGCAGCACAGCATCTGATAGCCCCAGCAAAATCTGGCCATACACCTTTGCTCCCCCTTCCCTTGTAACCTCCCTCTCAGCTGCTCAGCACAGGAAAATGGTTGTAGCAACACACGGTCCACACAGTGGATGCTGCCTCCCTGCATGCTGCCATATAATGGCACAACAGAGTTCTCTTTCTCCAGCAGCCTGGTTCACTGTCCCCTTGCTCTGTTGCATCAGCCAATCACCATTCTCTAGGTCCAGCCAAGGTGGCTGCCCCTGCCCTGGAGACACTCTATAGACAAGCATTACAAAGTGGTCTCCATAACCACCTCAATAGTGGGCACTTTCACCCCCTTCCTTCCCAGACCAATTTCTAGCTTTCTGCACTGTCACACTAATGCCCTGTACACACGGTTGGACATTGATCAGACATTCCGACAACAAAATCCATGGATTTTTTCCGACAGATGTTGGCTCAAACTTGTCTTGCATACACACGGTCACACAAAGTTGACGGAAAATCTGATCGTTCTGAACGCGGTGACGTAAAACACGTACATCGGGACTATAAACGGGGCAGTAGCCAATAGCTTTCGTCTCTTAATTTATTCTGAGCATGCGTGGCACTTTGTGCGTCGGATTTGTGTACACACGATCGGAATTTCTGACAACGGATTTTGTTGTCGGAAAATTTTATAGCAAGCTCTCAAACTTTGTGTGTCGGAAATTCCTATGGAAAATGTGTGTTGGAGCCTACGCATAGTCGGAATTTCCGACAACAAGGTCCTATCACACATTTTCCATCGGAAAATCCTATCATGTGTACAGGGCATTAGGATGAGAATTACTCATTAGTCATACAACACTGTACCCAAATTAAATTTGTATCATTTTTTATTCACACTAATAAAGCTTTCTTTTGGTGGTATTTCAATCATTGAAAATTTTTGAGGCCCTAACATGTACAAATACCCCCCAAATGCCCTTTTTGGAAAGTAGACAGTCCAAGGTATTTAGTAAGAGGCATTGCAAGTTTCTTGAAGTTGTAATTTTTTCTCACAAATCTTGGGAAAATGAAGAAATTACATTTTTTTTTCACACAAATGTCATATTAACAAGTTATTTCTCACACACAGCATAGGCATACTTGCAACTACACCCCAAAACACATTCTGCTACTCATCCTGTGTATGGCGATACCAAATGTGTTAGACTTTTTCACAGCCTGTCCACATAGAGAAGCGCAACATCCAAGGAGCACCTTCAGCCATGATCCAATTTAAGACCAGACCTTATTCTGACACTTTTTGTTTACAAGTAAAAATCTGTATTTTTGCTAGAAAATGACTTAGAAGCCCCAAACATTATATATTTTTGTAGCAGAGGCCCTAGAGAATAAAATGCTAATTTTATTTTTGCAAATTTTTATGTCACATGGTATTTGCGCAGCAGTTTAATAAACGCAATTTTACACACTAATGCATAAATACATTTTAATGAATTTCAATGCACACAGAGATAATATAATACCCACATTTTTGGTAAAATATAAAATATGGTGTTATGCCGGGTAAATAGATACCAAACATCACACAAATTGTGAGTACTTGTGTATGGCGCCAAACTTTGGCATTTAAAAATCTCCATAGGCAACGCTTTATAAGCCTTTATGGGTTACAAGTTTAGAGTTAGACAGGAGATCTGGTGCTAGAATTATTGCTCTCACCCTGACATTCGTGGCGATACCTCACATGTGTGGTGTGATTGTTGTTTATGTATGCGTACAGGACCAACGTGCGTGTACGCCTAGATACCAAACATATCACACAAATTGCGCGTACTTGTGTATGGCGCCAAACTTTGGCATTTAAAAATCTTCATAGGCAACGCTTTATAAGCCTTTATGGGTTACAAGTTTAGAGTTAGACAGGAGATCTGGTTCTAGATTTATTGCTCTCACCCTGACATTCGCGGCGATACCTCATATGTGTGGTGTGATTGTTGTTTATGTATGCGTACAGGACCAACGTGTGTGTACGCCTTTGTTTTATTTATTTATTGGTGGGACATTGGTAAGCTAACAGATGTTTTTGTACACTTGTACATTGACAGATGTTGATTGTCCACTGGCGGACACTGACAGATGCTGATGTCACAATGGAACATTATTGCTAATGTTTTTTACACTGATACAGATGTTCATAGGGACACTGACAGATGTTTTGTGCAATAGTAGAGATGTGATGGGACACTGACAGATGTTTTTGCGCACTGGTACAGATGTTCATGGGGACACTGTGTCAGAAACCATGAAATCAGACCGAGACAGAAGTACAGTTAAATCATACTTGTTTAATAATTAAAGTAAAAAGAACAAACGTAGTCAAAACATAGACAGAGGCTAGTAACCGGAATGGATAGTAAGCCAAGCCAGAAGTCAGGGATCAAAGTAGTGGAACAGCAAGCAGGATCTGGAGCCAGAAGGGATGTCAGCAAAGCCAGTCTTTAAACAAGAACGCAGGAGATGTTTCTTGTGATGTTGACCAAGGCGAAGGCCAAGACTCTCTGGACTGGAAGGCTTAAGTAGGCAGGACTGATGAGCAGGATATGAACAACAGCTGAGTAACTGTCGAGAGAGATGGGAGCTGGCAATTAGCTGACAGCTGAGCGGCCAGCTCAGAGAAGGAAGGACTGAGCCCAGCCCTGACAGTACCCCCTCCTCAACGACCCCTACCCCTTGGAGGACCACCAGGCTTGAGGGGAAAATGTCTATGGAAATCACGGAGGAGGACAGGGACATGTACATTCGAGGATGAGATCCAAGAGTGTTCCTCTGGACCGTACCCCTTCCAATGCACCAGGTATTGTATGCGTCCACGGAACATACAGGAGTCGACAATGGACTGTACTCCATACTCCTCATGGTTCTCAACCTGTACAGGGTGAGGATGTGGCACCGAGGTGGTAAAGCGGTTGCAGACCAAAGGTTTTAATAAGGAGACATGAAATAAATTTGAAACACGCATATTAGAAGGAAGGTTTAATGTGTAAGCCACTGGGTTAATCCTGCGAAGAATACGGAAAGGTCCAATAAACCGAGGTGCGAACTTCAGTGAGGGTACAGGAAGTCGGAGGTTATGAGATGACAGCCAAATCCTGTCCCCAACCTGGTAGGAAGGAGCAGGCAGGCGTCTGCGGTCAGCATGGAGTCTGTACCTATTATTAGCATGACGCAAAGCCTCCTGGACTTGTGCCCAAGTGGAACGAAGACCACGGAGATGCTCCTCTAATGCAGGAATACTCTGCGGAACAAACGAGTCAGGCAACATGGAAGGTTGGAAACCATAATTCGCCATAAACTGGGACAATTAGGAGGCAGAATTCAAGGCACTGTTGTGAGCAAACTCTGCCCTGCCCATGGTAATAGGTCTGACCAGTTGTTATGATGGTCAGAAATATAGCAACTTAGGAATTGCTCCAAGGACTGATTGGCTCGTTAGACTGCGGGAGACCCAGCAGAGGGGAAAGCAAGCTGAATTCCCAACTGTGAACAAAAGGCTCACCAGAACTGGGACACAAACTGACTACCCCTGTCCGAGACAATCACCTTGGGTAGCCCATGTAAGCGAAAGATCTCCCGAGCAAAAATGGAAGCCAGTTCCTTAGAAGTGGGCAACTTCTTAAGTGGAATACAATACATCTTTAAGAACCGATCAACCACCATAAGGATAACTGTGTTGCCCTGGGAGTTGGGTAACTCCACAATGAAATCCAAAGACAGGTGGGTTCAGGGCCTCTCTCCATTGGGTATGGGTTGTAGGAAGCCCACTGGAAGGTGTCGTGGAGTCTTACTCTGAGCACACATGGAACAGGCAGCTACAAAGGCAGTTACATCAGCATGTAGACTAGGCCACCAGAATTGTTTGGGAAATGGCCCAAACTAGTCGATTCCTCCCAGGGTGGCCAGCAGCCTTGGGAGAATGGTAAGTCTGTAGCACGGTAGTACAGAGACTCTCTGGGACAAAGCAGCACTCACAAGGTTTCTTAGGTGGAGCATGGACCTAAGCAGCAAGAATTTTGTCACCCAAAGGAGAAGTGAGACTGGTGCGAACCGTAGCCAGAATATGATCAGGAGGAATCACAGGAACCGGAACCGACTTCAACTTGGAAGTGGAGGAAAATTGTCGTGACAAGGCATCAGCCCTTACATTCTTAGTACCGGGTAAGAATGAGACAATGTAATTGAAACTTGACAAGAAAAGAACCCATCACGCCCCCCTGGGAGAGAGGCCTTTAGCCTCAGACAAGAATGTTAGACTCTTATGGTCAGTAAGAATGAGAACCGGCACAGTGGTACCTTTGAGGAGATGTCTCCATTCTTTCAGGGCTAAAATGATCGCCAAGCTCTCTGTCACCAATCTCATAATTGCACTCCACAGGTGTCAATTTCTTGGAAAAGTAACCACAAGGATGCATAGGGCTCTCAGAGGTAGGACGTTGAGACAGAAGGGTGCCAATACCAGTCTCAGAAGCATCAACCTCCAGGTTAAAAGGTAATATAGGATCAGGATGTGCCAACACAGGAGCAGAAACAAAGGCAGCCTTGAGACTCTCAAAGGCTTTAATGGACTCCGGAGACCAACTCTGTGGGTTACCGTCCTCTCTGGTCATACCAGTCAGGGGCTTGACCAGAGACGAGAAGTTATGAATAAACTTCCGATAATAGTTTGCAAAGCCCAGGAAACACTGCAGAGGACATAAACCCACGGGTCGGGGCCACTGTAGGACTGCCAAACGTTTCTCTGGGTCAATTGAAAAAAAACGCAGTGGAAATGACAGGAATTTAACCTGTTCACGATGGAACTCGCACTTCTCCAGTTTACAATAGAAATTATTCTCTCTTAATTTCTGAAGCACATGACAGACATCTGTGTGGTGGCTCTCCAGGGACTTGAAAAATATGAGGATATCATCGAGATAAACCACCACACATAACTTCAACAAATCTCGGAGGACATCGTTAATAAATTCCTGGAAAACTGCTGCGTCATTACAAAGGCCAAAAGGTATTACGAAGTATTCATAATGGCCTGTTCTGGTATTAAACGCAGTTTTCCACTTGTTGCCCTCCTTAATTCCCACGAGATTGTATGCCCCTCTCAAATCAAACTTTGAGAAAACCGTTGCTCCCTTGCGGCAGTCAAATAACTCCGTAATCAATGGAATCGTGAAACGATTGAGACCCCTATAATCAATACAAGGTCTCAGATCACCACTCTTCTTCTTCACAAAGAAGAAACCAGCACCAGCAGGAGACGAGGATTTGCAGATGAAACCTCGAGAAAGTGCGTCTGCAACATACTTCTCCATCGCCTTATCCTCCAAGACCGACAAAGGGTAAATCTGGCCACAAGTTGGTATGGTCCCAGGTTGAAGGTCAATTGTGGAATCATATGGCCGGTGTGGAGGCAAACAACTGGCTTGACCTTTGTCAAAGACATCTCTAAAATCTCAGTACTCCTCTGGCAGGGAGGAGAGTGAAGAGGTGCAAAGAACCTTGGCTACCTTCTGGAAGCATGTCTCACTGCATTGTGGTGACCAGGAGAGAACCTCAGCACAGAGCCAATAAAAAAAGGGGTTGTGCCTCTGTAACCAAGGATAACCAGCAGAAACTTGGGTGAGGAAATAACTTGGAATTGGATTATCTCATGGTGAAGAGCCCCTACGGCCATGGACAACGGAACCGTCTCATGAGTCATATTGGAAGGCTGTAGAAGTCTCCTGTCAAGAGCCTTAATGGCAAGTAGAGTGTCATGCAGCTGCAGCAGAATTGAGTGCTTCGAAACAAAGGCAGCATCAATGAACAGGCCTGCAGCCCCAGAGTCGATTAGAGCCTGCATCTCGATGGACGACTCAGCCCAAGAAAGGGTAACCGAAACCAGGGGCTTATCCTTCTGGATAACTGGGGATGAAACAATGCCACCTAAGGTCTGTCCATGACAGGACCTCAAAGTTCAGGCGTTCACTGGATGGGTAGGACAAGACTTCAAAAAGTGACCTGCCTGGCCACAATAAAGGCACAATCTCTCCCTCCTCCTAAGGGTTCTCTCATCTGCAGAGAGACGTGTGAAGCCCAAGTGCATTGGTTCACCTTCACTGACCGACTCGGTACCAGGAGGCATGGGAGGTGAGGGAGGCATGGGTGGGACTGCAAAGCTCGGAGACAAACATACAGGAGGCTTCTGCAAGCACTCCTTAAAATAGAGTCTTTCTCTGAGTCTGTAGTCAATGAGGATGGCAAACATGATCAACTTCTCCAGCTCAGTGGGTATATCTCGGGCTGCTATCTCATCCTTAATGGTATCCAAGAGACCATGCAGCAGCCACGAGGGTCTCATTGTTTCACGCAACCTCTGCTGTCAGAATACAGAATTCAATGGCATAGTTGGCAACAGTTCTCGTACTCTGTTCAATGGACATGAGGCACTTGGCAGCAGAAGCAGAGCATGTAGGAACTTTAAATACCCTTTTAAACAAAGCCACAAACTCAGGATAGCTCAAGACAACAGGTTTTTGCGTTTCCCATAGAGGGTTTGTGTCAGGAAGATTCTGCCAGTAATCGGCAATCCAGATCTATTGGTGCGAGATTGCGGGTG
Source organism: Lithobates clamitans (assembly GCA_037952925.1). NCBI lineage: Eukaryota > Metazoa > Chordata > Amphibia > Anura > Ranidae > Lithobates > Lithobates clamitans. The sequence goes on along the minus strand of JBBGZY010001426.1, from coordinate 321,692 downwards.
CCTATGCACATATGCACGCGAGCATGCGCGCATCCGTTAGCGTCTGGTGGGCTATTTAAATCTGACTGTCACAGGTAAATGTTGCTGTTTGCTCTGCAGCTTTCTGTGTGTTACCTGATAATCTGAAACCTGTTCCTATCTTGATCTGGCTCGTCTGAAGACTATTCCTGCTATCCGCCTGCACCTGACTCCGGTCTGTCTGACGATTATTTTGCCTGCTTCTTTTGTTCTTCTGCTGCCCGCCTGATAACTGACCCGGCTTGCCTGACCTTCCAAGACTCTCTCCAGTCTGCTATACCAACCTGCTGAAGCCATCCAGCTCCAGTCCCAGTCTGCTGCTCCTGTTTGCTGAGCCATCCAGTCTGCTGTACCTGTCTGCTGAGCCTTCCAGCTCCAGTCTGTTGTATCTGTCTGCTGAGCCATTCAGTCTGCTGTGCCTGTTGCCTGATCCATCTGCTGTTGGTTCCTGTCTGCTGATCCAGTTCCAGTACTTGGTGCCTATCTGCTGTTCAAGTTTTTCTGGTTCCTGCCTGCTGAGTTTGGTTCCAGCCCGCACTTTCAACTCCTATCCGAGTCTCCTGAACCACTGGACTAATCTTCTACTGTTGATCCTACCAGGCACTCATACCACTCCTCACTCTTGCGCTCCTGTCTTCACTACCAGGGGCCTCGAATCGGAGGCGTAAGAGAGGCCATCCTCTGCAATTCAGGCTCACCTATTAGGTATGTAGCAGTAACAAATAGCCATGTCTGAGCCCAAGCAGGGAGCCTCTCCTATGCAGGAACTTTGCTTGCACTTGGCAGGCCTGACCCAGGCTGTCAAGAGCCTTCAGGAGGGATACACCCGGTTGGAGGAACGGGTTCAATTACTGCCTTCTCCCACTGGAGTCCAGGGAACCTCTCAAGCCTCAACTTCTCGACAGGCACAGCATCCTCTCCTACAGTTGTGATGCTTCCACCCGAACCAAGGGTTCTCACACCTGAAAAGTTTGCCAGGGAATGGAGCAAATTCAGGGCATTTTGCAATTCCTGTGAACTGTACTTTGCCCTCCAGCCACATACCTTCTCCCTGGAAGCCACCAAGGTGGGCTTTGTTGTCTCTTTGCTCTCGGTTGAACCCCAAACCTGGACCCACCGCCTCTTGAAACAGAAACCTGAAGTGTTAACCAACCTCACCACCTTTTTCAATGGAATGGCTCAACTGTATGAAGACCCTCAGCTCTCTGCAACCGCAGAAGCCTCTCTGCATGCCCTCCAGCAGAGACGGCAGGGCAGCGGAATATTATGTAGCCGAAGTCCGGCGGTGGAGTGCAGACACTGACTGGAATGACGCTGCCCTCCATTACCAGTTTTGCATGGGGCTGTCTGATCCTCTGAAGGATGAGCTAGCCCGAGTCTGCATTCCAGACCTTAGACGCGTTAATCAATCTTGCCATACAGATTGACCGGCGTCTGAGGGAATGAAGGGCGGAAAGGGCGACAGGGTTTTCCCAACCAATCTGGATGTTGCCCAGAGTGCCCAGTCACCTGCATCCGGCTCCTACCACTCAGTCTACCCCTATGACGGACACATCTTTACCCATGCAGCTGGGGGTACTTCGGCCTTCTCTTACTATGGAAGAATGTCAACGTCGCCGGGCGAATAATCTATGCCTATACTGCGGAGAACCCGGGCACTATGTCAGGAATTGCCCTGATAAACTTTGTAAGTGTTTGTGAAAAATCTCCTGCTCATGCACTTACTGGAATTCAGACATCTTCTCACCTTGCCCTCTCTATTTCAGCTCCCAGGAAAGACTTTGTCTGTACCCGCCATTATTGACTGAGGAGCCTGCTGTTGCTTTATGGACTCATCCTTTGCAGCAAAACATCAGCTTCCCCTGCTTCCTAAAGCTCAAAGATTTTCTATTCACTTGGTCGATGGATCCACCATAAAATCTGGGTCAGTTACCTAAGAGACTTCCCCTTTGCCAGTCACCATTGCCGGTGCCCACCAGGAACTACTTCGTTTGGACATCATCTCCTCACCTTTGTTCCCTGTAATTCTTGGAATGCCTCGGCTACAAGCCCACAATCCTGGTGTCAACTGGGCCACAGGGGAAGTCACTTTTCCCTCTCCTTATTGCCGTCAATTCTGTGGCTCGAAAGACTCCCATGGGCCTTCTCCTCTGCTATGTCTGGACATTGAAACCGAGTTATGTCAATCTGTTCCGGAAGCTTACCATGCCTTCATCGACATGTTCAACAAGAAAGGAGGAAACTCTACTGCCCCATCGGGCTTATGATTGCCCCATTGAGCTCCTTCCAGGGGCTTAAATTCCCTTTGGTAGAATCTTTCTGCTAATCGAATTAGAACAAGGGGCACCTAAGGAGTACATCAATGAAAACTTAAAGAAGGTTTTCCTTCGCTCATCCACATCCCCAGCAGGTGCAAGTTTTTTTTGTAGAGAAGAAGGATCACACCCTTCGGCCTTGCATAGACTAACGTGAGCTAAATGAAATCACCATCAAAAACCGGTATCCTCTTCCCTTGGCCCCCGAATTATTCCAGAGACTGGGAACCGCTACCATCTTTACCAAACTTGATCTCCAAGGAGCCTATAACTTGGTCCGTATCAGGAAAGGAGATGAGTGGAAGATGGCGTTCCGCACCCATTTTGGGCACATTAAGGTAGCTAGTAATGCTCTTTGGGTTATGTAATGCTCCTGCCACGTTCCAGTATTTTATTAACAATGTTTTTTGGGACTATTTAGATTTGTTTTAGATACTTGACTGGCCAGTCCCTGTAGATAAAAAAGGAATCCAACCTTTCGTTGGATTCGCTAATTTCTATCGGAAATACATTAAGAGGTTTTATGCCATCATTGCCCCTATAGCCCAATTAACTAAACAGGGAATTTGCTTCCATTGGATCCTGGAAGCCCAAGCTGCCTTTGCATCCCTCAAAGGATTATTTACATCTGCCTCCGTTGTAAAGCATCCTGATTCCGCCCTGCCATTTGTACTTGAGGTGGACACTTCCGAGATCGCTGTTGGAGCAGTTCTTTCCCAATGCCAAGGAACCAAGGCTCTGCTCCAAACAGTAGCCTTCTTCTCCTGTAAACTATCGGCAGGCGTTGGATTCGCTAATTTCTATCGGAACTACATTAAGGGGTTTTATGCCATCATTGCCCCTATAGCCCAATTAACTAAGCAGGGAATTCGCTTCCATTGGATCCCGGAAGCCCAAGCTGCCTTTGCATCCCTCAAAGGATTATTTACATCTGCCTCCGTTCTAAAGCATCCAGATTCCGCCCTGCCATTTGTACTTGAGGTGGACACTTCCGAGATCACTGTTGGAGCAGTTCTTTCCCAATGCCAAGGAACCAAGGCTCTGCTCCACCCAGTAGCCTTCTTCTCCCGTAAACTATCGGCAGCCAAGAAGAATTACGACGCGGGGGATCGGGAACTACTGGCAATAAAATCTGCACTAGAAGAATGGGCATTGTTTTTCTCTAGGTTTTCTTTTCACGTCACTTACCAACCAGGCTTTAAAAACACAAAACCTGATGCCCAATCCAGAATGTTTCACACATCTAAAGAAACGACTCTCCCTGATACTATTCTCTCCCCAGGGAATTTCCTTCTGGTACAAGAAGATCTGCTTTCCCAGATCAAGCAAGCTAACCTGGGGTGGGTGCCCCCGTTGAATCAGAGCTACAAGCAAAGGGTGGGTTATTCCGGTACAGGGACAAGATTTTTGTACGCGAGAGACTACGAGTTCCTATATTGGAGCTTTGTCATGACCACGCACTAGTGGGGCATTTTGGCATAACCAAGACCACCGACTCGGTACAATGTACCTTTTGGTGGCCTCAAGTAGGCGGAGACTGCAGAAAGTTTGTGGAGTCCTGTATCACCTGCATTCGGAACACGAGCAGTAGAGCTAAGGCCTGGGGATTATTGAAATCACTACCTGTTCCGGATAGACCTTGGAAGATGTTATCCATAGACTTCATTGTTGAGTTGCCCCCAGCAGAGGACCATACCACTATCTTTGTGGTGGTAGACCGGTTGTCAAAGATGGCACACTTCAACCCTATGAAAGGCACTCCCGCTTCCGAAACTGCACAGGTATTCATCAAAAAAATTATCAGACTTCATGGAGTACTGGCCAACATTGTCTCAGATCAGGGAGTACAATTTACTTCCCGATTCTGGAGTTCTTTGTGTAAAGCTTTAAAGATCGAGTTATCGGGGGCGTGACCGGATGGGCGGGTGTCTGATGAGCGGCCGCATGGAGCGAGTGTGAGCAGGGACGCTGTGAGCTCCGTCCCACCCCCGTTCTCATCTCTCCCCCTGGCCACATGAACGGCGTCTCGGACGGCTCTGGCTCCTTAACGGATGCCTGTATCCACGAGTCCGGCGTCGTGCTGCCCCCCCTGTCTCTCTGCTAAGGGCCCTTTTGACCTCCTAATGACCGGCGAACGCTGAGGAATCCTCTGGGAGAGACGTCATCCCCTGCACGCTGCTGCAGCTTTCACTTTCACTTCCACATTCTCATGCTAAACACGGAGTAGAAGTCGGCTGGAGCTGGTATAGTATAGCATGGGGTCATTAATATGGTAACCAGATTCTGTTGTAAAAATGTGTGACAACCCTTGGTTCAGAAGTAATCCCTGGTAGTTCCTGGCAATTTGGTATTTGTGCAGTAACATAACTATGTGTCAGCATTTTGCTTTTCTTGCTGCTTTGGTAGTACTAAGTGTGTGAACAGAGTGAGCTAATATAGGAAGCAAAATATACTCCTTTTTCTCTCTCCCTTTTTTTCTTTTTTTTTTTTGGGGTGTGTTGCGATACAGGCGGGGGAAGAGAGGCAGTGGGGGCTCCCCTTGGGGTGTTATTAAGATTACACCAACCCCCCCCTCTTAGATGGGGCCACTATAAGCTATAAGCTAGCTAAAAGCCCTGGTGTAAGGTACCTGGTAGTTGAGCCTGACTGGTAGAAGGAGACCTCTCTTAAGCGCTGGTTCAGGAGCCGCTGGAAGTGGGAACAGTGGTCTCCTGAGCACAGTGGGTAGGAGGGCCTGATGCGGGTTCCAGCAGAAGCAGACACCGGAACTGGGATGAAGTCCCTCAGGGATGGCTGAGCTGTGGATGCAGGTAACTGGTGCAGGCCGGTAGGTAGGCTGGTAGCCGGATGCGGAGACAGCAGCTGGATGCAAACAGGCAGGCTGGAGCAGCGTAACAGGACACAGGCAAGCAAGGTCAGACAGTCCGTATTTGGCAGGAGATCAGGCAGGATATCAACAGGAGGGATGATCCAAGGGTAGTCAGGCAGGCAGGAGTTCAGCAACGGGTAGCAGAAGAAACAAGGTCAGACAAGCCGGGTCGAATAGGAGACTGGAGAATGGTCAGACGTAGCCGGGTCAATATCAAACAACAACAAGCAGGCAGATACAGGAACTTTCAGGTGCAGAGCTGCAGACGAACAGCAGCTAACATGAGCACCTGTCACCCTTTTAAAGGCCCCTTGGCGCCAAACGGCGCTAGCGCGAACGGGCGCGCGCACGGGCGCGCGCGCGCACCCGCGAACGCGCGAACGCGTGTACGGGCATTCGCGGGAGCGCTCCGGCGCCCCCTGATGGGGATTTTGGCTGAATATGCTTGGAAATGATCCTTGAGGACCTACGTGCACGCAGATTCACCCGACGACTGCTGACATGCCCCTGACATTGCCCCCCCCAACGGGCAGCCTCCGGATGCCCAGATGCGCCTTTTTTTCAGGATGGGTAGAGAAGTATGCATGAATTAAACGTTTGGCATGAATATTACAGTCAGGTTCCCATGAGTTGTTCTCCGGACCATACCCTTTCCACTTAATTAAAAACTGTACTTGCCCAGACCTCTTTCTGCAGTCAAGGATGGATTCCACTTCATATTCTTCATTGCCGTCCACCAGAACTGGTTCAGGGACCCTGGTGCCCCTATCAGGAAAAGGATCATCTACGGCAGGCTTTAAGAGTGATACGTGAAATACAGGATGTATCTTAAGTGAATCAGGTAAGCATAATTCATACGATACTTCGTTAATTTTCCTTTTCACAGGGAAAGGTCCAATAAATTTTGGGGCAAGTTTCTTGGAAGGACATGACAATCTGATATTGTTAGTGGACAGCCATACCTTGTCGCCAGGTTGGAGGTTTAGATCTCCCCTTCTTTTCTCATCAAAGAACCTCTTATTATCCGCTTGCGCTTTGGATACCGCCTCCTGCAAGATCCGATTATTACGACTGAAGAACTGCACTGTGTCCTGGACCGCTGGAACTGAAGATTCTGAAAGACAATCTGGTAAAAAAGATGCATGAAACCCATAATTGGCAAAGAAAGGAGATTGACCTGTGGCAGAGTGACTGGCGTTATTGTACGCAAATTCTGCAAGTGGCAGCAAGGATACCCAATCATCTTGCACAAAAGATGTAAAACACCTAATGTATTGCTCCAGAGTTTGATTTGTCCTTTCAGTTTGCCCATTAGTTTGGGGGTGGTATGCTGAGGACAGGGCTAGTTCAATCTTCAAGTTTTCACAAAGGGCTCTCCAAAAACGTGAAGTAAACTGCACCCCCCTATCAGACACTATATTTGCGGGAATCCCGTGTAACCTAACGATTTCCTTAATGAACACACGAGCTGTCTCTACAGAAGAAGGTGTTCCTTTTAGGGGCACAAAGTGGGCCATTTTGGATAGCCGGTCGACGACCACAAAGATCGCCGAACACCCCTCCGAATGTGGCAGTTCGACTATAAAGTCCATTGCTATCATCCTCCAGGGCCTATCTGGTATAGGCAATGGTCTTAGTAGACCCCACGCTCTGTTCCTGGGGGTTTTGTTCTGGATGCAGACAGAGCAGGAGTTGACATATTTCTTGCAAAATTCCTTTAAGTTAGGCCACCAAAAGGTGCGCTGCACCAGCTCAAGGGTCTTACGGACCCCAAAATGTCCTGCAAGTGGGTGGTCATGCAAAAGCGTCAGCACCTTGACTCTAACGTCCTCTGGCACGAAGATTTGACTTCCCCTCCATAATAGTCCATCTCGAGGTGTTAAGGAAGACTCCTGAAGACTTGAAGGTTCTGGGGATGCTTCTCTAATCATGGATAGCAAATCTGTCTGAAGGAGAAGAAAACTGTTGGCCGGCAAAATAGTGTCAGGGACAGAAGAGTCCTTAGGATTATCAAACATGCGTGACAATGCGTCTGGTTTTGTATTCTTGGATCCCGGCCGGTAGGTGATGTGGAAGCAAAATCGTGTGAAAAATAGGGCCCAACGGGCCTGTCTGGGTTTCAGTCTTTTAGCAGATCTTAGATACTCCAGATTTTTGTGATCTGTATAAATCAGTACTGGATGGACTGCACCTTCAAGCAAGTATCTCCATTCTTCCAAGGCAGTCTTGATGGCAAGTAACTCCCGATCCCCCACATCGTAGTTCCGCTCAGCTGGCGAAAGTTTTCTAGAGAAGTACCCAACAGGATGCATCAGATCTTTGTTGCCCTGACGTTGGGAAATAATAGCACCCACAGCTACTTCGGAGGCATCAACCTCTAGAATAAAAGGCAAAGATGGGTCTGGATGGCTAAGAATCGGAGCTGACGTGAAACGCCTTTTTAATTCTTCAAAGGCCTCCTGGGCCTCCTGGTTCCAGTGTAAACGAAGATTCTGCTTGGTTAGCTGTGTAATGGGGGAGATGATGGCAGAGAACCCCCTGATAAACTTCCTGTAAAAGTTCGCAAAGCCAACAAAGCGTTGTACGCCTTTCTTGTCCATGGGTGCTGGCCATTCTAACACAGCAGATACTTTCTGGGGATCCATTTTAATACCGGTTGGGGAGATGACCAACCCCAGAAACTGAATCTCTTTTTGTTCAAATTCGCACTTCTCCGCTTTGGCGTACAATCTGTGCAAGCGGAGTCGTGCTAGGACTTTACGGACATGTTCCCTGTGTTGCTCAAGTGAACTGGAGAAGATAAGGATATCGTCCAGGTAAACAATTAAGAAGATGTCCAGGAAGTCTTTAAACACATCGTTGACCAGATGCTGAAATGTGGCAGGAGCATTGCAAAGGCCGAAGGGCATGACCAAATATTCATAGTGCCCGAAACGGGTCCGGAAAGCCGTCTTCCATTCATCCCCGGCCCGAATGCGGACCAGATTATAGGCCCCTCTCAGGTCTAATTTGGTGAAGATAATGGCGGTCCGTAATTTTTGAAACAGTTCTGGTATTAGGGGCAACGGATAACGGTTCTTGACCGTAACCTTGTTTAATTCCCGATAATCCACGCAAGGGCGGAGCGTAAGATCTTTCTTAGAGACAAAAAATATTCCCGCTCCTGCTGGTGAAGTGGACTGTCGAATGAAGCCTTTCTCTAGATTTTCATCGATGTAAACCTTAAGCGCCTCTTGTTCCTTTTCGGACAGCGGAAAGATGCGCCCAAAAGGGATCTCAGCTCCAGGAAGCAATTCAATTGGACAGTCATAGGGGCGATGGGGTGGCAAAGAATCTGCTCCCTTCTTGCTGAATACATCTGCAAAGTCCTGATAGACCTCTGGTACGTTTTGAAGCAGATCTGGGTCAGTGTCCATACATAGTAGGGTAGTAGCAGGATTAACAGGTTCAGGTAGGCAATGTCTTTGACAATAGGGTGACTGAAACTTGATCTCGCCCGTGGCCCAATTAACAAGAGGATTGTGGGCTTGAAGCCAGGGCATACCCAAAATGATTGGGAAAAGAGGTGATGAGATGACGTCCAAGATTAAGATCTCTTGATGCTGGGATGAACAGATAGCAGATAGTGGAAGGGTTTCTTGAGAGACCTGCCCGGACTTTATACGGGACCCATCGGCCAGAAAAATTGAGAGTCTATGTGTCTTGTCTTTTAGAGGAAGTTTTTGCTGTGTGGCAAAAGTGGAGTCAACAAAACAGCTACATGCCCCGGAATCAACAATGGCGTTGACTTGAATTGTTCTTCCCTGGAGCTGTAATGAGAGAGGGAGAACAAGTTGAGTGGCATTGGCTGTTAAAGCAGACAAACTGGTTGGAGCTGAAGAAAAACACTTACGGATCTTTACTGGGCAGTTGTTCACGTAGTGGCCCGTTCCGCCACAATAGAGGCAAAGGTTCAGTTGGCGCCTGCGTGCCCGTTCTTCAGGGGTCAGAGTGGTACGCATAAGTCCAAGTTGCATGGGTTCAGGGGCATCCGTTGCCTGGTTGACTGGACTTGGCCCGGCAGAAGGTAGATACCGAGAGGCAGGCAGCGGGGCTCTGGCAGTCATCCACATAGGCCGAGTTTGTTGGGCAGATCGTTCAGACCGGCGCTCACGAAGGCGTCGGTCAATCTGGATAGTGATGGCAATGAGCTCCTCTAAGGTGTCAGGCATTCCTACTCGGGCAAGCTCATCCTTAAGACCCTCAGATAACCCCATGCGGAACTGGTGGCGTAGGGCTGCATTATTCCATTGAGTATCCGCGCTCCAGCGTCGAAAGTCCATGACATAGTCCTCGGCCGGTCTACGGCCTTGCTGGAGCGCGATCAAAGCTGCCTCAGCGGTGGCAGCCCGCTGAGGATCCTCATAAAGCTGGGCCATGGCTTCAAAAAAGGCAGGTAGGGTCTGAACCTGTATGGCGTTGGATTCAAGCAAGCGATGGGCCCAGGTCTGGGGTTCCCCCTGCAGGAGGGATACAACAAACCCCACTTTGGTGGCTTCCAAAGAAAAAGTCCGTGGCTGTAGTCCAAAGTAAAGTTGACAAGCGCTGCGGAAGGCCACAAACTTAGTTCGGTCACCGGAAAACTTGTCAGGAACAGGTACTCTTGGTTCTGGTGGGAGCATGACCACTGAGGGTGGTGCAGCAGCCTGTACTGGAGCAGCTGCGGGTGCAGCGGCCACACCACCGGACCACTGAGGTTTAACACTTGCCCTTCCAGTCTGTTATAACTGTCTTGTAGAGTTTTTACTGCTTGGGTGAGGGCCGCCAAGTGTGTACAGATCTCCTGAATGGGAGAGGTCTCTCCTGCAGGCTCAGTCATGGCTGTTCGTACTGTAAGGTACCTGGTAGTTGAGCCTGACTGGTAGAAGGAGACCTCTCTTAAGCGCTGGTTCAGGAGCCGCTGGAAGTGGGAACAGTGGTCTCCTGAGCACAGTGGGTAGGAGGGCCTGATGCGGGTTCCAGCAGAAGCAGACACCGGAACTGGGATGAAGTCCCTCAGGGATGGCTGAGCTGTGGATGCAGGTAACTGGTGCAGGCCGGTAGGTAGGCTGGTAGCCGGATGCGGAGACAGCAGCTGGATGCAAACAGGCAGGCTGGAGCAGCGTAACAGGACACAGGCAAGCAAGGTCAGACAGTCCGTATTTGGCAGGAGATCAGGCAGGATATCAACAGGAGGGATGATCCAAGGGTAGTCAGGCAGGCAGGAGTTCAGCAACGGGTAGCAGAAGAAACAAGGTCAGACAAGCCGGGTCGCATAGGAGACTGGAGAATGGTCAGACGTAGCCGGGTCAATATCAAACAACAACAAGCAGGCAGATACAGGAACTTTCAGGTGCAGAGCTGCAGACGAACAGCAGCTAACATGAGCACCTGTCACCCTTTTAAAGGCCCCTTGGCGCCAAATGGCGCTAGCGCGAACGGGCGCGCGCGCGGGCGCGCGCGAGCGCACCCGCGAACGCGCGTACGGGCATTCGCGGGAGCGCTCCGGCACCCCCTGGTGGGGATTTTGGCTGAATATGCTTGGAAATGATCCTTGAGGACCTACGTGCACGCAAATTCACCCGACGACTGCTGACATGCCCCTGACACCTGGGCTCCTCAGTGACTGCATACATACCTTACTAACCGTAGACTGCTGGCGACTGCCTTAGCGGCATTTAACCAGCTGTGCAAAACTGCGGTGAAGGAGGGAGGCTGCATTAAGTATTGCCGTAGCTGAGGTGCTCATGGGTGTAGGGAGCTACCCCACCCCGGCCACTTAAGGTACTGTGATCTCCCCTTGTTAGAAATTCCCCTTCCCCGTGTCGGGGTGTATTGGGGTGGAGAGAGCTGCCCCCCTCCATACACCCGTCATACACTCCATTTTCAGAGTAACATGGTAGTTATTCTATTCAGCGGGTAGATGAGTGTAGAGGGGTGCTGCTAATCTCTTGCTGTTAAAATATACGTATACCCATAGGAGTGAATGATGCAGAATTTACGCTCCTCTAAAGAGAAAAACTCGCAGCACGCTGCAGCAGCAGCAGCAGCAAAACTGGAGCAATATGCTCATGCCTCTGCTCTGACCCCTCCAAAAAAAGGGACGCAGCAAAAGGGTCAACAGGGGGGGACATCGGATAGGAAAAGCCAGGGCCAGCCACATTCACAGCCCTCAGGGGGTGTGTTGGCTACCCAGTCTTCCAAATTAACATGTAATAAAGGTCCAGAGCTAAGTGATCAAAACACAAACGTGAACTTGGAGCTAATAAACGACCCGAATCTACCCTTGAATAAAGAACCAACCTTAACGGATGTATTCATGGCGGTAGGGGTGTGTAATAGCTCGCTCAAAGATCTCTGTGAACAGATGAGAGGTCTTAAAGCAGATCTCTTACTGGTTAGACAAGATCTACAGAAGACGGCAGAGAGAACAACGGCCCTGGAAGAAAGAGTCAGTGGGCTAGAAGACAATGTGCACCCAATAATCAAAGAAATAAAATGGCTGAAGGAACAGTTATCTAAACAAGCTTCTAAAATGGATGAGATGGAGAACAGGAGTAGAAGAGATAATGTGAGACTGATAGGTCTACCCGAAAGGAGTGAGGGCGCCAATCCAATTGCATTTTTGGAAAAATGGTTAGGGGAACTAATCGGGAAAGAATTGTTCTCGGCTTCGTTCTCCATCATAAGAGCTCACAGGATCCCTTTCAGGGCACCATCGGAGGGGGGCCACCCGAGACCCCTCCTCCTGAGATTTCTTAACTACCAGGATAAAGTGACTTTACTGCGGAAGATTAGGGAAGCAGGGGAGGTCTTTTTTAAAGGGGCAAAAATATCATTCTATTCCGACTTCTCTCTGGACTTGCAGAGGCGTAGAGCAGAGTTTACCCAGGCAAAACGCAACCTACAAAAACTTAAGTTGCCCTATGCTCTTTTATACCCAGCAAGGTTGCGGATTGTGGCCCTGGTGGAGACTCTGTTTTTTAACTCCCCTGTTGAAGTTGAGAAGTGGCTGGAAGATAATAGAGAAAAAATTACGAACTCCACGTAGAGAATGGGGGAGGATATAATAGGCCGAGGTGCTGATAGGATAACACGATAGGCCACTGGGAGGTATAGGGGCTGCATTTTTGTCTTTGTTCCTTTGTTCTGCTTTCTTCTTTTTTGCCCCGGAGGGGGGTGTCTCTTAAAAGTTCTACCCCTTTCTGCCATCCGTTAATGGTTTTTGTTATGAAGGATGGGAGAGGATGGGTGCACACAGTTGTTTGGGTGTAGGGCGGTGTGGGGTTGTGAGTGGAAGAATTGGTGTAAAAGGGTGGTGTTAGTGTAAGAGGTAACGGTCATGGTAAATCCCCAGGGGATACACCTAGATAGGTGGGTAGGGGTGGGGGGGGGGAGGGGGATGGGGGGGGAGGGTAGGGGAGATTAGGTGGGGAGGGAAGGGAAGGGGTGGGAATTGGGGAGGGAGGGGAAATAGGGCGGGTAAATCATTTGTTACGAACACATACATCACTAGAAATCACATTGGAGGTCTCCAGGCCTCCACTTACAGATTATTTTTACGCATGCAGGCACTTTTTGTAGTAAATTTTAATAAAGCAGGGTAGACGTGACTAAATTAAGCGTGTATTTTAGAATCCACAATATGCACATATTTGGAATTAATACAGCACTTGCTGGGAGAAATGTTCCTTTTTCTTTATGTCCTTCTTTTTCTTTTTTTCTTTCTTTTTCTCTTTTCTTTTTCTTGAGTAAAGAGGCGCATAAATTTCACTTTATAAAAACAATGGGACATATATGGTAATACTCGTGACAAGACAGGCTCTTCAGAATCTAGATGTTAGCTAGGCCCTTGAAAATAGGATCCTGGAATGTTAGGGGCCTGGGTTCTTCTCTTAAAAGGCTGGCAGTGTTTTCTGTGCTGGAGAGTTCTGGGGTAGATCTGATCTGTCTGCAGGAAACCCACTTAACTAAGGATACCAGCCAGCAAAAAATTCCAATACCAAATTCATGCATTCCACTCCTCTTTTAGTAGGGGGGTGAGTATCTTTGTGAAAGCTGGGGTAAAATTTTCCTGCAGACAGACCAGTATAGACGACCTGGGTAGATATATTTTTTTATTTTGCTCTATCGATGGTGTCATGTTTGTGGTGGCAAACATATACATCCCTCCCCCATTTAATTTGGACATACTGCTTAAACTGCATAAATTTCTGTTGGATAAAAAGGAATGCCCGATAGTAGTCGTCGGGGACTTTAATGAGGTCCTAGATAGAAAGTTGGATAGATTCCCGATACGACAACTCTCAGAGGAATCAGGGAAGAACCGTTTAAGTTTATTCCTTGAAGAAGTGGGGCTAGTAGATTTATGGAGGGTGCGAAATCCAGGCGCGCTGCAATACACCTGCTGCTCCATGTCACACTCCACGCTCTCAAGGATAGACCTGGTCCTGGGAAATGCCAGGGCACTCCAGTTGCTAGAAAAAATAGCATATTGGCCAAGAGGTATCTCAGATCATTCCCTTATGGTGGCTACACTAAGTGTAGGTGAGTCTAAGCCTAGGAAGAGTTGGAGCTTGAGCCCACACTGGTTCGAAGTAATTAAAAAATCGGATGGAATTCTCCCCACCTTAAGGGAATTTGTGGAGTTCAATCAGGGTTCGGCGGCTCCCCCTGTGCTATGGGACACCCTCAAGGCGTTTCTTAGAGGGGTTTTAATACAGCAGATGGCTAAATTTAATAAAGAGGCTAGGAGTGAGGAAGAGGGTACTCTGAGGGATGCTCTCGAGGCCGAAAATAACTTTATCAGAAATCCAACCCCGGAGCTGGAAAGTACCTGGCAAGAGAAACAACAAAAGTATAAATTAGTGGTCATGCAGAAAGCAGAGACTAGGCGCCTTCTTCAGAGACAGGAATTTATGGTGGAGGGTGAAAGAGTAGGAAAAACATTGGCTATGCTTGTAAAATCAAATGCAGCTCCATCCACGGTCCTCGCTATTTGATCACAGAGTTGAGATATAACATCAAGCACCCTAGAAATTGTACAAACCTTCAGGGTGTATTATAAAAAACTCTACTCCTCGCAGAAAAAGGGTAAGGAGGCTATGATGGAGGACTTTTTGGAGGGGCTACCGATTCCTACTATATCACAGGAAGAAAGTGCCATATTAGACTCCCCAATAACGGTAGCAGAACTGCAACAAGCAGTAGCGGGCATGGCAAGCCTTAAGTCACCCGGGCCCGATGGCCTGCCAAGCGAGACATATAAGCAGTATGGTGAAGTGCTGATCCCTGAATTACTAAAAGCTTTGGAGGGGTCACTTGAGGGGGGCCAGTTGCCTGCTTAAGTGTTAGAAGCAACAATCACTGTATTACAGAAGGAAGGGAAAGACCCACTGGATGTGGCCGCCTATAGACCAATCTCTCTACTTTGCACTGACGTAAAAATTCTCGCCAAGGTACTAGCAGTAAGATTGAATGGAGTTATTCATAAACTGATCCACGAGGACCAGGCGGGCTTTATAGCCAAAAGATCTACGAGCCTGAACATTAGAAGAGCGTTTTTGAATTTACAGTCACCATCGGAGAATGTAGGCTCGAGAGCGTTAATGACCCTCGATGTATCTAAGGCTTTTGATAGCGTGGAGTGGGGCTATATATGTTGGAGAAATTCGGATTTGGCACGTCTTTTATAAAGTGGATTAGAATGCTATATACCCGCCCTAAGGCAAGACTAAAAATTAACAACAAATTTTCAGATTGGTTTGAGTTGGAAAGGGGGACTAGGCAGGGGTCACCTCTTTATCCTCTGCTGTTCGCATTGGCGATGGAACCCCTGGCCATCTCCATAAGGGAAAACAGAGGGATAACTGGTTTTCTGCGAAATTCGGGGGAAGAAAAAATCGCGCTATATGCGGATGACATTTTGTTATTCCTGGGGGACTCGAGAAATTCACTACTAGGTGCGATGAGGATAGTGAAGGATTTCGACAGCTTCTCTGGTTTAGAGATAAACTGGGAGAAGTCCGAGTTCATGCCGATAGACCCCATCAGCGAACTAACAGCATGCGATATACCCCAGATGGTAATGGTGGATGCCCTGAAATACCTGGGAATAGTTCTGACGAAGGACCCAACCCTGTATATTAGCACAAACCTCATCCCTCTTTTAACAAAACTGAAACAAAAAATAGGAATCTGGAGGCGTCTGCCCCTGTCCGCCGCAGGAAGATGTAGTTTAATAAAAATGGTTTGGATGCCACAATTGCTATACATCCTGCACAATTCACCAGTCTGGATAGGCAAGAAGTGGTTTAAAAGAATTGATAGCCTCTTTAGAGAGTTGATTTGGAAGGGGAAGCAAGCCAGGGTTCGACTTCGAGTGCTTCAGCTCCCCACACGGGAGGGGGGCTTTGACCTCCCACACCCCGAGCGCTACTTCTTAGCAACTCAGCTACAGCAGCTGCTAGGATGTGGGATACCGAAAGGCGGCACCCCTAATGGCAAATTGCTATTGCTAAGTACTCCACATAACACCCTAGTTGAAACTCTAGAGGCGGATATGTTCCATGACAATTATCCAACTATCAAGCTGCTAATTAAACTCTGGAAAACTGTCAAGAAAATGATGGGATATGAAGATCCAACAGTTTATTCTCCTATTTGGAAAAACCGTAATTTACAGGAAGTTCTTAAAATAGGTACTTTTGGGGAATGGGTGAATCTTGGCATCAGAAGGCTAAGCCAGCTTTATAACGACACTAGGGTAAAGAGTTACCCTGAATTAGTAGGGGAATTCAAGTTACCGCGGAGTTCTTTCTTCCTATATCTCCAGCTAGAACACGCTCTTAAAGCACAATTTAAAGCTCAGATTCTGCGCTGGGAAGAAATGCCCCTATTTCAGAGCATAATGCAGGTAAATCCTACTAAAGGTCTAATCTCAAGAATTTATGATCAATTAAGCAAACCAGACAACAGCGGGGGGATACTCTACGGAATAAAAGCCAAATGGGAAGAGGATATAGGGGGAATGACCCAGGAACAATGGGCAAAAATCTTGGAATTGAGTGTACAGGTCTCGGTGTCCCCTTCACAGCGGCTCTCTCATCTACTCTTGTTGAACAGAGCCTACTATACACCTAAGAGACTTTTTAAATTTGGGAGAAGACCTAATGACAACTGTCCCAGATGTCAGAGGTCGGGAGACCTCATCCACATGCTGTGGAGATGTCCCAAATTATTTAGATACTGGGAAGAAGTGACCGGAAACTTGGGAAGTATCTTTGGCACTATAGTAGTAAAAGAGGCCATAACTTGTATCCTGGGGTATAGAAGAGTTCTGGGGGAGAGACTGAGCACCACACTGGCCATCACGCGGGCCTTGTTTCAGGCTAGGAAAATGATAACATTAAGATGGCAATCAAAAGACCCCCCCTCGGTGAAAGACTGGATCTCTACTATTAATGATACTCTGGGTAGGGAAAGAGTGGAGTACATAAAGAGAGGCAACCTTCAGGAATTTGAAAGCATGTGGAAGCTATGGCTAGAGAAAGCAGGAGGTCCCTAATAGGCAAGGCGCAGGACTAGACTAAGAGAGGGGCTTAACACAATTATATAGGTAACTGAGATCCTTGAGGACAAGGAGCGCTATAGCGAAGTGATTTTGGCGCGCATATTTTTTTTCCTTCTTTATTTATTTATTTTTTTTTTTTAGGGTTTTGTTCCTTTTTTTTCTTGCTTTTTCTTACTTTGATTAAATAAATAATCTAGATGGTTGCAGGTTAAACCTTGAGGGGGGGTGGGGGGGGTTTGATTTGGGAATAAGTAAACTTTTTGTGAAATACTGGGCAGCTCAGCAAAGGACGGGCATGGGGAGCCCATAAGTCTTCCATTATATATCCCCTTCCTGTTTTTCTTTTATCTTTTCTATATTTTTACTTCCTTATATGAGTCCCCCTCCCCTCCAACCTGGCCCAGAAAATGATAAAGTCCCACTGGCCACTGGGCTTTAGTGTTACTATAGATTAAGCCTAGGTGCTGGGAATAAGGGAGGACTTGCTGCTAAAGTGATACATTAAAGTATTCAGAGGGACGATACAAAAGGAATAGAGGTAATGCATGATCCACTATGATGTAAACCGGAGAAGGCGATAGTCAATGAACATCGAGCTGATTTTGCCCTCTGCTTATTGGTTTCTGAAGTGGAAAAAAAAAAAAAAAAAAAAAGATCGAGTTATCATTTTCTTCCGCTTATCACCCCCAGACAAATGGGCAGACGGAGAGGACCAACCAAAGCCTCGAACAATACCTCTGCTGCTTTTCTTCATTTACCCAAGATGACTGGATCTTCTTGCTTTCTCTGGCCGAATTCACCTACAACAACTCTAAACACTCCGCTACAAAACAAACCCCATTTTTCACCAATTATGGCTTTCCCCCATCATTCCTGCCTAGTTCCATCCCAGAATGTCCTGTACCAGCAGTTCATGAAACAATATATTTTTTTTCTTCCAACAATCAGCTCTTGCAAGAAACCATGGCCAGCACACAGGAACACAATAAAGAGGATTTAGACAAGAAGTAACATGGGGAACTGATACTGGCACCTGGTAACCTAGTATGGCTGTCCACAATGAACCTAAAGATGGCATGTCCTTCGTAAAAGTCACTTAAAATCCATCCTGTTTTCCATGTGAGACTAGTAAAACCCTCTGTTTCTAATCCCTTTCCTGGGCAAAGCTCGGATCCTCCTCACCCTGTATTAGTGGATAGGGAGGAGAAGTTTGAGGTAGAAGCAATCCAGGATTGCAGGAGAAGGAACAATCAAACTCAATTCCTGATCAAATGGAAGGGTTATGGGCCCGAAGAAAACTCATGGGAACCTGAAGAGAATATCCACACTAATGCCCCGTACACACGGTCGGATTTTCCGATGAAAAATGTCAGATCGGAGCGTGTTGTCGGACATTCCAACCGTGTGTGGGCTCCATCGGCCATTTTCTATCGGATTTTCCGACACACAAAGTTTGAGAGCAGGCTATAAAATTTTCCGACAACAAAATCCGATCGAGTCAATTCCGACCGTGTGTGGCCAGTTCCGACGCACAAAGTGCCACGCATGCTCAGAAGAAATTCCGAGAAGGAACAGCTCGGTCTGGTAAAATTAGCGTTCGCAATGGATACAGCACTTTCATCACGCTGCAATGTTAAAAATTGTTTAATACAGCGCACTCTCTTCTTCTTTATAATGTGAGAAGAATGAAGTAGTTTTGCTGCTTATATTCACACAGACTTCTCACAAACTTCTTTCTTTATTATTTATCGTGATTCCCTCAATATATTATGATTTGTCACATCTGACCAAATTTTTTTTGGTTGGTTTTTAAATATTTCTTTTATTTTTTGTCAAGGCATTATTTTTTTGTGTTTTTTTTTTTTTTCCAAGGCTGATGTTTATTTTTTTATTTTTTGTGTTTTATTCCATAATATTTTTGTGTGTGTTTAGTGTGTCAAGTTACCACAACACCATTATTATCTTGTATTATTTAATCTCAATGAGATTGCTTGGTGTTGGTGTCTCTTGTTAATTTCACATTGTATTTTTGAAATGTACCTGCCTCCTCACAAACAAACTGTTCTTTTTGAAGGAAAACACACATAGGCGAGTATAATTGAAACAAAAATTCCTTTATTAAGGGGTCAGAACCAAACAAAGAGGCAGGCAACGCTGGAGAAACAGCAGAAATTGATGAAGCCTTTGGCCCTCAGGGCACACATCAACTATTTTCAAGCAAAATTGGTGGCCTGAGGAGTCCATATCTAAGGGAGTACAGTCTGGTCCAGAAGTCCCAGAGATCCAGAAAGCAGCAGATGACATCTGTGTCCCCAGGCTGTGGTCTTACAAGAGACTGCATTTTTGGCCAGACCAGACTGAACCCAGGGTCATCACTCTCTGGACTTCCTTCCACGCTTCCTTCTACGCGTTGACCCTCCTGCATGGCCTTCAGTTTGGTGGCAGCCATGCAGGCAAAGGCCTCTTCAGGAGTGGGTAAGGCTCTGAGGGACGCAGAAGCCTCCTGAATGAGCCTGAATGCTGAATCCTGCATGTGAGTCCCCTTCCTGGGTCTTTTGTATGGAAGGCGGAGGGGCGGAACCTGCGATTCTGTCAGGCTGCGACTGGTCCCAGGCTTCTCCTGGCTGCCACTTAGCCCCACCTCCTCCTGGCTGCCACTTAGCCCCGCCTCCTCCTGGCTGCCACATTCCACAGCCTCCTCCTGTGTGGCACATTCCACAGCCTCCTGCTGGCTGAGGTCTTCCTGTGTATGAAAAAGGGACATAGTTTTAGTTTTTACTTCAATAAATCACACACAATTTTCATCTCATGACTGTTTGACTGTTGCAAATTGAATGTTAACAAATATATCACAGATCGTACGTACTACGCACGCGTGTTACGCTTTATACACACTGCGCATGCGTCTAACTCCGCCCGCCCCTGACGTTCTTTCTAGTCTATTCCCCGCCCCTTCTCATTCTGCGCAGTGGGGAAGAGCACATGGCGGAGTCAGAGCAGGTGCGTGCTAATTATAGCAACGAGAAGGAGGAAAGCCCGGAGCCTGAAACGGCCCGATCCCGGAAGAGACGATTTAAGGCATCAAATATGTCCTTTGGGGAGAATTTTGGAGATGGTCGACATCCTGAAGAAGGCCGACTATGACGGGAAGTATGGACCTTACTCCATCCCCAATGTCAGAAAGGCCAAGATCATGGCGAAAGGTGGTCGGACCTCACAGGACACAGGTGCTCCAGTGTATATTATAGGGGTGTCTCCTTCTGTGAAGCTTGTACAAGACAGGTAAAGTATTCAAGCTTGACAAAGGACAAGAAAAATGCCACATCTTGGAACTCTGACAAAACAGACAATTATACCCCACTTCCAAACAATGTTTCATATTCCTATTTCTGCCATCAAATATCTGTGTGCTAAGTATACCTATTTTTTTTACATAGGGGAGAAAAGACTCGGAGGACACCCCTCATCCAAGGAGACCAGAGACCCCCACCTCTGGAAGAAGGGGAAATCCACCTAAGGCCAGCAGAGCAGGAGGACGAAGGAGACCTGGTGGAACTAGTCACCACAACAGGTGAGTGTCTGCGACCACAGGCTCAGGTAAGAGATGGATGCCGCCATATTTATAATAGATGGTGTTTTTTTTCTTTCTATCTTTCTAGGGGATCGTGATGTTGTGGATCCAGATCCTTTCACCAGTGAAAGTGCCCAGATCCTGATCGGGGAGATCATGGGGTGTAATAGGGACTTGGAAAACATTGTGAAAAGCATCAATGATGTTCAGCAAAAAATGAAGAACATCATTGATGTTTTAGGGAGAGTTTAAAACCCCTCAAAATGAATTGGGTTTTTGTGGTGCCAAATTTAGTTGTATTTTTTATGTCAATTTGTAGCAAAGCCAAATTTGGAAGAGGCACACAGTGTGTCAACATGTGCTATCTGCCATCACGGGAGATCAATGGATGCGTTTTGGGGGTGCAACCCCTTCCTCAATAATAAAGTAGCTGTGAGGAAGGGGTTGCACACCCAAAACACGTCCCTTGATCCCCCGTGATGGCAGCTAGCACATGTTGACATTCTTAAATTTGTGTGCATCTTCCAAATTTGGCTTTTCCTGTGGTGACTTCACCCCATCTGAACGCAATATCAAACACAGTTTTTAAATAATGTCTGATATTGCCTTCAAATTCTACCAAATGTGAACTTTGTAAGTTCTAAAATTGTGTATCTCTTGTTGGTTTTACACATGCCTGTTTTATCTTAAATGGACATTTCTACTTTTTCTAATGTGACCCCAAAAATTGTTAAACAACAGACATGTTGGTTTGTTTTAAAAACCTTTTGGAAATGCACATGCAATTGTGCTGGTATTAAAAAGATTCTTAATCAAGAATGTGTGGATTATTGTCTCAACGCTCCAACACTTTTGTAGTGCTCTAATTGCTGTTTTCTGTGACAATGGGGGTTATTTCCTAAGGGAAAATACACTTTGCACTACAAGTGCAGTTTCAGTGCAGTTTCAAGTGCACTTGTAGTGCAAAGTGCCTTTGCCTTTAGTAAATAACACCCAACATTGCTTTGTAATGTTACACACTCACGCCATTTTCCGGACTCACCACATTTCTGTCAGGGTCAGCTACAAAAAACACAAGCAGTAAAAATGTCACCAAAGATTTGAGTTATTTTTTTTTATTATTTTCTAAAGGTTTTACACATTGTCTGGCATATTGATAGCCCCCCTACCCGCAAAGAATTCAAGGTATCTTAGCCGGACATCATGGGCACTCAGGGGGGGCAAGCCAGGACGGCCACTTTCAAGCGCTGTCAGGGTTGATTTATGTTGAATTCCGGCCTTAGGCCCAACTGAGCCAGTATAGTTGGCAGAATGTTGCCGTAAAAAGTTGTGTAGAACACAGCACGCCAGGATGATGTGATTCAGTTTGTACTCCGCCATATGTATGGGTGTAAGAAATAGGCGGAACCGGTAATTAAAAACCCTCTGGTCTGGGGTGAGGGTCCTCATAGGGAATGGCCGCATAAGATGGTCCCCCAGCGCAAAAGCTTCATCTGCAACGAAGACGAATGGGAGTCCTTCCACATTGTCTTCTGGAGGTGGCAAGTCCAAGCTGCCATTCTGGAGACGCCTGTAGAATACTATTGAACCCCTTATAATTATAATAGTACGACCCTGAGTTGGATGGTGGGACAATGTGGACGTGTTTCCCATCAATTGCCCCTCCGCAGTTAGGAAAGTCCCACCGCTGGGCAAAGTGGGAGACCACAGTCTGCCATTCCTGTGGCGTGGAAGGAAACTGTGGAGTCAAAACCAAAAAAAAAAAATAGTCTTTGTACACATAAACAGGGAAAGCAGATTAGACACAGACATTGTTGGCCAACATCAAGATAACATTTATTAGAGGAAATTTTTAGAAACCAAAGTATAAGGTCCAACTATCAGATTCCCCCTCCCCCCCTCTCATGGGCCATTTCTAACATTATAGGGGGGGGGAATTCTGGGACAGGTAACCCTCTCCACTTCATTGAGAGATGAATGCCTAAATAATGGGTATTACTTTGAACAGCCCCTCCTTAGTTACACTATTGGCAGACCACTGGACAGGTAAGAAGTGTCATAATACAAAGATATAAATACACATTGTACACATTTGAGCACATTTGGACATTCTGCTATTACCTATAAAGATAATAATAGTATACAAAAACTTGAAACAGTACCATTTGAAAGTATACAGGCAGGCCCTTGCACTACATGCTTTGGGGAATAGTGTGTATGGGTTTGGCAAAGTCACCAGATAGATGATTGAGGATAAATTGAGAATTGGTATCAGCTGACTTAGCAGTTGGGGGGAGGGAGGGTTACAAATGATTTGGGGACCCCCCAAAAAAGCCTCTGGCACTCTGCCTGAATTTTAAGCACCAATCACATTTCCAAACATTTTAGGGGGTGGTTGGGGTAAAGCACTACTATGGAGCTGATAAAATACATTGTTAAGTGACTACATGAGATGAATATAGGACCAGGAGACCATGCTGGGGAGGTAAGTGAAGGCAAATATGTATGAAGGACAACAAAAATAATTACATAAAAATCCAGCATGCATGAGAACAAAGGGGACATTCACAGCATATTCCAATCAGGGTAATTAGGGAATGAGGAAAGAAATACAATATATTATCAAACATTAAATACAATAAAATGTGATATTAAAGGATAATTCTTACCTTAATATACTCCTTCTGCAGGACCTGTATCATGGCAGAACAGGTCTCTGGGATAATGATCCCCAGAGCATGGGGGGAGATGCCTGTTGAGAACTTCAAGTCCTGCAGGCTTCTCTCCTTCGCCAAGTACCGCAGGGTGGCGACGAGCCTCTGCTCCGGAGTGATGGTTTGCCTCATGCAGGTATCCTGCCTGCTGATATAGGGGGTCATCAAAGCCAACAAACGGTGAAATACGGGGTCCGTCATCCGGAGAAAGTTCCTGAAATCATCAGGATTATTATCACGGATCTCACGGAGCAAAGGCATATGACAGAACTGGTCACGCTGAAGCAACCAATTCTTGGTCCATGAACTCCTCCCCACCCTGTTCATGGACTGGACTTGTGTCAAGGTCAGGACCCCAACACCAAGCCCCCGCACAGCACAAACTCTACGAGGAGTACGTATACGCAACATGGCTAGAAAACGGTCGGCTGCTCAGAACAAAGTAACAGAACGCACTGAAGAACAGCAAGGCCTGTGAAGAGCGACCTGAAAAACAGTAACGAACGAACAAGAACACAATGACAAAGTCACGCGTAGCTTGTTTGCACGCACTGAAGAGCAGATACAAACCCACAAGCACAAACTGAA
Organism: Lithobates clamitans; assembly: GCA_037952925.1. Taxonomy (NCBI): domain Eukaryota; kingdom Metazoa; phylum Chordata; class Amphibia; order Anura; family Ranidae; genus Lithobates; species Lithobates clamitans. The sequence goes on along the minus strand of JBBGZY010001426.1, from coordinate 298,027 downwards.
CAGCAGAGAATGATCTGAAAACCACGAGTCTGAAAAAGCGCAAATCATCTCTCACCAAACTTTTACTAACACGAGATTAGCAAAAGGAGCCCAAAGGGTGCCGTGCTTGGTTCTGAACTGGCCTTTTCTAGTCTCGTCGTACGTGGTGTACGTCACCGCGTTCTTGGCAATCGGAAATTCCGACAACTTTGTGCGACCGCGTGTACGCAAAACAAGTTTGAGCCAACATCCGTCGGAAAAAATCCTAGGATTTTGTTGTCGGAATGTCCGATCAATGTCCGACCATGTGTACGGGGCATAAGAGTCTGATCCAATCCTTCAAAAGGTCCCATCCTGAAAAGTTGGCCCAGATGGGCACCTGGAGGCTGCCCCTTGGGGGGGCAATGTAAGGAAGATCCTGCCAGTAATGGGCAATCCAGACCTATTGGTGCGCGATTGTGGGAGCCTATGCGCATGCGCACATGGGAATGCGCGCACGTGTCCATTAGCATCTGGCGGACTATTTAAATCTGACTTTCACAGGTAAACGTTGCTGTTTGCTCTGCAGCTTTCTGTGTGCTCCCTGTTCCCAGTTTTAGATCAAGTTACCCTTTGTCTATCAGCATCAGGAGGCTCTGGGTATCACTGATATATATATATATATATATATATATATATATATATATATATATATATATATATATATATACACACACAGTGTATCACAAAAGTGAGTACACCCCACATTATTGTAAATATATTATTATGTCTTTTCATGTGACAACACTGAAGAAATTACGCTTTGCTACAATAAAGTAAAGTAGTGAGTGTACAGCTTGTAACAGTCTAAATTTGCTGTCCCCTCAAAATAACTCAACACACAGCCATTAATGTCTAAACTGCTGGCAACAAAAGTGAATACACCCCTAAGTGAAAATAGCCAACTTGGTCCCAAAGTCTCAATATTTTGTGTGGCCACCATTATTTTCCAGCACTGCCTTAACCCTCTTCAGCATGGAGCTTCACAGGATGCCACTGGAGTCCTCTTCCACTTCTCCATTACGACATCACAGAGTTGGTGGATGTTAGAGACCTTGCACTCCTCCACCTTCCGTTTGTGGATGCCCCACAGATGCTCAATAGGGTTTAGGTCTGGAGATATGCTTGGCCAGTCCATTACCTTTATCCTCAGCTTATTTAGCAAGGCAGTGGTCGTCTTGGAGATGTGCTTGGGGTCGTTATCATGCTGGAATACTGCCCTGCAGTCCAGTCTCTGAAGGTAGGGGATCATGCTCTGCTTCAGTATGTCACAGTACATGTTGGCATTCATGGTTCCCTCAATGAACTGTAGCTCCCCAGTGTCGGCAGCACTCATGCAGCCCCAGACCATGACACTCCCACCACCATGCTTGACTGTAGGCAAGACACACCTGTCTTTGTACTCCTCACCTGGTTGCCGCCACACAAGCTTGACATCATCTGAACCAAATAAGTTTATCTTGGTCAGACCGTAGGACATGGTTCCAGTAATCCATGTCCTTGGTCTGCTTGTCTTCAGCAAACTGTTTGTGGGCTTTCTTGTGCATCATCTTTAGAAGAGGCTTTCTTCTGGGACGACAGCCATGCAGACCAATTTGATGCAGTGTGCGGTGTATAGTCTGAGCACTGACAGGCTGACCCCTCACCCCTTCAACCTCTGCAGCAATGCTGGCAGCACTCATATGTCTATTTCCAAAAGACAACCACTGGATAAAATGCTGAGCATGTGCACTCAACCTCTTTGGTTGACCATGGCGAGGCCTGTTCTGAGTGGAACCTATCCTGTTAAACTGCTGTATGGTTTTGGCTACCATGCTGCAGCTCAGTATCAGGGTCTTGGCAATCTTCTTATAGCCTAGGCCTTCTTTATGTAGAGCAATAATTCTTTTTTTCAGATCCTCAGAGAGTTCTTTGCCATGAAATGCCATGTTGAACTTCCAGTGACTAGTATGAAAGAGAGAGCGATAACACCAAATTTAACACACCTGCTCCCCATTCACACCTGAGACCTTGTAACACTAATGAGTTACATCACACCGGGGTGGGAAAATGGCTAATTGGGCCCAATCTGGACATTTTCACTAAGGGGTGTACTCACTTTTGTTGCTAGCGGTTTAGACAATAATAGCTGTGTGTTGCGTTATTTTGAGGGGACAGCAAATTTACAATGTTATACAACCTGTACACTCACTACTTTGCATTGTAGCAAAGTGTAATGTATTCAGTGTTGTCACATGAAAAGATATAATAAAAGATATAATAAAATATTTTAAAAAATGTGAGGGGCTCACTCAAAAGAAATGTTATTTTTAATTGTATTTTAATTTGTTTTCAAGTTTATAACTGATTTTTTATATGTTTTTGCTATTTATATAAAGCTTTGTTTAACAATAAACATTTAATAGAGGGTGCACCCATGACACAGGACAGATAACTGGAGGTTTTCCAAAGCGAGAGCACAGCACAAGTTGTTTGTTTTCAGACGGTTTCTCCCTGAGTATAACTTCATAAGGATCCCTTTCAAGAAAATAAGAGGAGGGGAATGAGTTGCACTGACATATTTATTTGTCTGTATATATTTCAGCATAAGCTATTGAATTCTGTAAATTCAAACATTTTTCAACAGAGAAGTTAAAGAGAGACTGGCAAAAAATCTAAAACGAGCCTAACATAATCATATGCATTATTCAGATTTACATGACAAAAAAATAAATACATGTATTGTAAATGTAAATGCACTTTTATTTTTTAGTGGTGCCAACAAAAAAAAAAAGAAAATATATACAAAACCACCATACATTTCTATTACGCAATCTCTAAACCAATACATATGTACATGCAAATGTACATAAAATAAATACAAAATCCGCTTTTTATTGTTATAAGGAAGAAAGCTGGAAAATGTGTTTTCTGTTTAAATGCGGTTTTTTAAAAATAGAATAAAATATCTATCACAGTTGAATGTATGTTATATTCTTAAGCAATCATGCTAGCTTTAAAGGAAAATGGCTATAATGAATCAATTATACTAAAAAAGCTTACTTCAGTTTGCATTGTAAGTTCATATTACCCTTGGCACCTATATCATTGTAAGTGTACAGTATGCATACATGTTTCTTTCTAGAGCAGCACAGCTCTGCAATTCATTCACAATCCCCCCATAATGTATCCCTTTAAAGAACCTGCACGTACAGAACAATAACTGTTGAATAAGGATGAGCTCAGTGTTTAGTCTGAACAGAAGCTGAGGACATGTGTGTTTAGGCTGCATGCTTGGATTAGCATCTGTTTTGGATTTTGGGGGGACCCCAAGCCATTTTTTTGCACAAGATTACACTTTAAGTTCTGTAGTATTAATTTGGGCAGGCGTGCCATTTTTTTGTTCTTTTCCATATGGAGCTTCCCTAAAATCCATACCAGATCTGAAGGGTCTAGTATGTTTTTTTTGGGGTGGGTCCACCCAGACCACACCCACCCTTTTTTGCCTGTAGTTCACTTTTGCCGGTCAGCTTCTATTTTTTATTGTAAAAAAGAACAATATGGGCACCCATTGACATTAGTGGGTTTGGATTCAGGATATGTTCACCAAATGTCCCACAAACCAAACCTGGGTACATTCGGCTCCTCCCTACTTTTGATCTGCCATAAATACAATCAGCTCCTATGCCCTGTTGTGGGCTGACAAAACATGGCATTTTTGTGGACTGTGTGTGGTCAGCCTTGCCTAGTATATTTTTTACTAAACTAATGAATCACACTATTCTTAAATCTTTACAGCATAAAGGCCAATCATTCTGTAGTTTATGATAAGATCCAGGAAGGCTCTTTGATAAAGTTACATAGTTACATAGTTGGTTAGGTTGACACCAGTCCATCAACCTGTGCATGTGTGTGTCTATATTTATGTCTCTAACACTAATATCTCATTCTCATATCCCTGTATATTGTGTTCACTAAGATGCCTATCTAAAAGTGTTTTTAAATTGTCGATACTTCCCGCTGACACCACCCTTGGTGGAAGGAAATTCCACATCTTTACTGTTCTAACAGTAACGAACCCCTTAAACATAGTTTAAGGTTAAACCACTTCTCATCCAACTTCATTGAGTGACCACATGTCCTCTTGCACGACCTGAGCCTGAACAGTTTTCTCCCTATGCTAGAATGACCATTTAGATATTCATATATATATATTGCGCTCATATCTCCTCTTAAGCGTCTCTTCTCTAGAGAAAATAAGCTTAATGTGTGTAGCCTTCTCATAACTGAGATCCTCAAGCCCCCTTATTAGTTTAGTTGTCCTTTTTTGGACTCTCTCTAATTCTAGCACATCCTTCCAGAGGATTGGTGACTAGAACTGTATGGCATACTCAAGATGTGGTTGAACCAGAGTTTTGTAAAGTGGTAGAATTATAGTCTTATCACTTGAAAAAATCCCCTTTTTAATGCATACTAATATTCTGCTGGCCTTGCTTGCTGCAGCTTGACATTATATGTCATCGCTGAGCCAATCTTTAACTAGGACCCCCAAATCCTCTTTCATCCTTGATTACCCCAGAGGTTCTCCCCCTAGCATTTAGCTTGCATTCATATTTTTACCCCCAAGTGCATCACTTTACCTTTCCATACATTGAATCTCAGTTGCCATGTACTTTCCCATCCCTCTATTGTGAGGTTTTCTTCTAAAGTTTCAATATCCAATTGTGAAGGTATTGCCATGCTTAGCTTTGTATCATCAGCAAATACTGAGATTGAACTATGTATACCAACCTCAATATCATTTATGAACAAGTTAAACAGAATTGATCCAAGGACAGAGCCCTGGGGCACCCCATTCACAATTCCAGACCAATCAGAAGCTACGCTATTTATCACCACCGTTTGGATGCGTCCCTGATGTCAACAGACCTCAATTTATTAATCTAAGCATTTTACCATGTCAAACGTTTTGGCGAAGTCTAGATACACTACATCCACAGGCCTTCCTTTATCTAGATTACAGCCCACTTCCTCATAGAATGTTAACAGGTTGGTCTGGCAAGAACGATCTTTCATAAACCCATTTAACAGTTTACAAACTGTTGATGTAAGGCTGGCGGGCTTGTAGTTTCCTGATATGTACAGTGCCTTGAAAAAGGATTCATACCACTTGAAATTTTCCACATTTTGTCATGTTACAACCAAAAATGTAAATGTATTTTATTGGCATTTTATGTGATAGACCAACACAAAGTGGCACATAATTGTGAAGTGGAAGGAAAATGATAAATGGTTTTCCAAATGTTTTTGAGTCAATACTTTGTAGAACCACCTTTCACTGCAATTACAGTTGCAAGTCTTTTTCAGGATGTTAAGTGATTGAAAAATTAAAAAAAAATATTTAATTTTACCAAAACTTGTGGCAAAATATAAAATATTCCATGGACTCAACATGCCTATCAGCAAATAGCTTGGGGTGTCTCATTTCCAAAAAAGGATCGTTTGTGTGTGTATGTGTGTATGTGTGTGTGTGGGGGGTTTGAACTATCCTGGCATTTATGTACAACATTAGAAGCTTATGCCACACATAACCCAGGCTTCTAATCACTTGAAGACAAAGTCCTTTCTAAAAGTTTTTGTTTACATTAATTTTTTTTTGCTAGAAAATTACTTTGAACCCCCAAACAATTATATATTTTTTTAAAGCAAAGGCCCTACAGATTAAAATGGTGGGTGTTGCAATTTTCTTTTTTATGCAGTATTTGCGCAGAGATTTTTCAAACGCAATTTTTTTGGAAAAAAACACTTTTTTGAATTTGAATGCACTAAAACACACTATATTGGCCATTGGGCATTTTTATTGCTATCACAGGGAATGTAAATACCCCCTATGATAGCAATAGGTAGTGACAGGTACTCTTTTTTGAAAAAATTGGGGTCTTTTAGACTCTAGATCTCTCCTGTGTCCTCAAAGCATCTGACCACACCAAGATCGGTGTGATAAGATACTTTCCAAATTTCCCATTGGCAATGTTTATATCCGGCGAAACCGAAGTCATGAAATGCTTGTTTCTTAGGCCATAGAGATGATTGGAGCTCTTCTGGTCTCTGATCAGCTCTATGGTCAGCTGGCGGAACCACTGGCTGCATTCTCGGGTTCCCCGATGGGACAGCAGAACTCGGGAAAACCATAGAAGAGGACGGGAGGGGGGCTACATTCCCTCCTACTGCTTGTAAAAGCAGTCTAGCGGCTAATAAGCCACTAGGATTGATTTTACATGAAAGCTGACCGCTGACTGAAAAGAACGATACCAAGATGATACGTAAACCTGCAGTCATCATTCTGGTATAACCACTCAAAGTCCAGCAACATACCAGTACGCCACTGGTCCTTGTTGGGAATATATTGTAATATTCTTTGTTTTATGCAGCCTATGGGCTGAACAAAAAAAGAGATTGATCAGTGGTATGCCCACCATTAGAATACCGCCCTGCATCCACCCACTTCTAATGATGGGCATACATGCACCGTTCTTTTTTTAACTGTGGTGGTGAAATCACCCCCTACAGCGCTGGAGTCGCTGATTTCAGTATCGTGAGAGCAAACCCTGTTGCTGTCAAATTAAATAAATCCATGCTGCAGCTGAATGGTGTAACTGAAAAGAAAACAATGGTAACAATAAAACATTAACTCAATAAAACAACTTTTTTTATTGCAATCTTTGCCAAAAAAGAGCAAAAAATATATGCCGAAGCATGGAAGCAATCTGCCCCTAATGTTAGAGGCAAATCACTCTCCACCCTGCCCCCAAGCTTCAGCATATATGCTATTTTTTTTAACTGTGGTGGTGAAATCACCTTCACACCTATATCTGCGTTTTCTGAAGACAAGACATCTTTTTTGGAGTGTTCTTTGGCCTGAGGTACCACGGAGGACTTCTGGAAAGTGCCTCTCATGCAGCTGGCTCACTGCATTTGCATTGGGGAATTGGGCACAGCACCATCTGGAAACAGAAGGGCTGTGATGATCTCTTTCTGGAATTTTAGGAAGGATCCAGTTCGTCATGACGCTTTGTATAGCACATAAGCGTTCAGCAGAGCCAATCGAAACAAGTATACAGACACTTCTTTATACTAGCATCTGGCTCTATGGGCAATTAAGTATGGCGCCAACATCTGGTCGTTGAAGTCCACCCTCCCATGTTAAGGTTGTATTCGTGGACACAGTGGGGCTTCATAACCACACCAGGTGCTGTTGAAATTTTGACTGTCGTATCTGCGTGTGTCCCTCCACTTCACTGTGAGCAAATTGTTACATCTGAAGCAGGCTCTCTCCCCCACATCTAAGTTGGGTTTCTATAATCCATTGGTGAAAGCCCCGACGTTTAGATCGCACTGTGCAACATGCGCCAATTGCACAATCAAAAAGGTGACTAGAAAGTGGCAATAATAATTGTCCATGTACAAGTGGTACCCCTTTCTGAATAAGGATGGCACCAAGTACCAAACAATCTTACTGCTGCTCCCTATGTAGTCTGGGCAGTTGGGGGCTCCATGTGATTATCTCTTCCCTTGTAAACCATAAAACTATTTGTATAGCCTGTTGCCCTGTCACAGATCCTTTACATCTTGACCCCATATCTGGCACGCTTGCTGGGGAGATACTGTTTGAATGACAGGCGGCCAGAAAATTGAATCAGGGACGACTCATCAAGGCATTCAACTTGATCGGGAAGCAACAAGGCTGCAAACTGTTGGTTAAGGTGGTTTAAGAGGGGCCGAATTTTGTATAGCTGATCAAATCCAGGGTCACACTGAGGACGACAGAGTTCATTGTCATTGAAGTGCATGAACCACAAGATCTGCTCATATCTAGTCCTGGTTATGCCAGCAGAGAACACGGGCAAATGATGAATTTGGTCAGTGGACCAATATGACCGCAACTAATTTTTTTAGTTATGCCCATGAGGAGGGATAGGCCCAGAAAGGTCCTAAATTCAGAAACCGTTTAAGGGCTCCATTCTCTGGCAAGGGTCAAATGAGGATTAGCGGCGATGAATTGACCAGCATACAAATTGCTTTGGTCCACAATAGATCTATAGAGAACTTTTGTGAAAAACAGTAAATAAAAATCAAGTGATGTAAAATTAACCGTTTCCACCTGAATTCCGGGTTTGGCAGTGAACGGGGGAAGTACGGGCGTTGCACAAGTGGTGGGCTCCCAATCAGGATTGACGTATGCAGTGGGAAGGGCACTATGGGCTCTACGGGCCTGTGTCCGAAACTCTTGGTGGCTGCGGGGCACCACACCAGCTTGAACTGCACTTTTGGGAATCGCCACATTACCAAGTGTTACTGCAGTGCTGGTTTGTCTATGACCAGGATGTACTAGGCCACTGGTGCTTGCCAGTTCAACAGAAAGATGAGCGGCACTATTACTGACTCTCTGCTCCATACGAGAGCCCTGTGGTTCTTGCACCTCAACAACAGAAGAACAGGGTCGGGTACTCCTGACCTTAGCAGGGACCACTACTCTGTCATCAGAGCTCTGTCAGGGTGCCACTGTTCTCTACTGGTTCATATACTGAGCATGAATCTGACAGTGAGGTCTCCCCTGCACTCTCATCCGTCATGCTCAGAAATGTGTAGGCTTCTTCAATAGTGTACCTCTGTTTGGGCAATTTGACCACTAAATTTATAGGTACAGCTAGTGCAACTCACAGGCAAAAGAGCACCTGGTTGTCAGCGACTGCTTCATTCGCTACCAAAAAAATTAACTGTAAGCATTCACAGGGATCAGGCCTGACTATGCTAACACTGCAGTTATGTGTGTTATGTTTTGTAAGTGACAGTGATCTATTGATACTGCACTTGGGTGGGCTGGGCTGTGCGGAGGGGCTAAATGCAGGTGCTAGCAGGTGTCTGGGCAGATCCTGGTAACACTGCATTTTTGGGAACACTGAACTATTGGGGATGCTAGTATAGATCTAATCAGATCAAAGATATTGATCCGTTCAAACACTATACTAGTAAGGGAGGTGTATGGTATGTGCGAGGGTGTTAGCACTACTGGCACTAATCCAAAGGCTGACCCTAACTGACACTAAAACCTGTACTGGGGGGGCGAGCAGGGGGTTAAAACTTTGTTAGGTAATATACGGCGGGTACCCTGACACTATAAAAAATTGACGGTGACAGTTACTAGCTAACTAGCATTACCTGTGACACTAAATGCAGTGATCAGAAAAGAGATCTGTACACTATAGTAGTGACATTGGTGACAGGGGGTGAAAGAGTTAACTGGCGGGTGATCAAGGGGTTAAATGTGTATAAGGTGGTTAATGGGGGTTACCCTAAACCTACCTGGGCCTAGTACTAACTGCCTTAACGCTGATGAGTGTCATAAGTAACACCAGTACAGTGATCAGTAAAAAATCTGAAAACTGAACTTGGTGATACTGTGACAGGGAGTAAAAGGGTTAACTGGGTGGTGATCAGGGGGTGATCGGGGGTGACAAGTGTGCCTACGTGTACTGGTGTTAGTGTAGTGTTGGTGTACTCACAGTAAGATGTCCCCTCCTCTCGCTCTGGAACTGAAAAGGGCTCCACGAGGGGAGATGACATCACTTCCTCTGCCTGTGTTTACATTACACAGGCAAAGGACAGTCTCTCATTCGCCAGAACTGATCACCAGGTCTAAACCAGAAATCATTGCCCTGAAGACTGATCGGTTGTGGAACAAATCTGATCCTGGCGGGCATGGCGGGGGTGCATACACGCCCCCTATCTGTGGACACGAGTGCTGTACAGCTATGGAGTTTTGCACAGGAGTGCCAACCTGTTGCCCTATAACGATGGCGGCTGGTCGGCACCTAGTTAAGCTCAATTTGGGTAGAAGATGTCTCTTACAAAGAGTTCACGAAAATGCTTATGTAGGACAGAATGTTTATAACTGATATAGCAGAATTTGATTTAAAGCAAACTTTTCAAAGTCATATATTACCTCGAAAAGTTCTTGTTAAAATATAGAAATATTAACAAAGTTCCAACTGTTTTACTTATTAAGCATATTCCTGAGTCATACACAACAATCCACTTTGTATTCTAGCCAGAGGGATTAAGTGCAGGCTAGGCTTTTCTGTTAACTTATTTACTGCTCTAAGAGGATTATGTATTCTGAGGTACTGGGGTCATCAAATAGTAACTTGAAACAGGTCAACTACGAATTTAAGGAAGCATTTTAAAGATGTATAACATCACTTTGCTTTCATAACTATTTTTAAATGTGCACATTTTCTCTATTAAAGGTAATGTGTAGTAGTCTGTAGACATATTCAAGAAAAAAAGCTTGCTATAAATACTCTTACCATTAATTGTTAATGGTATAAAACTTTTTATGAAGTATTTGTAAATGAACATAGGCCAGACATATTTTCTAATTACATGCAGATTCTGCTTCCTGTTTTGCAGTGATACACATTGGGGTTGTTTTACTAAAGGAATAGAGACTGTTAAATTAGCTTAGTAAATAGAGTGAAACTGTTCAATTTGTCTAATCATGTACTAGAAAAAATACTGTTTTTAAAATTTGCTTTCACGTGATTGGATGTGCATAATACCTACAGCTTTACCGTACTTGCTAAGCTTAGTGAACTATCACTTTGCAAAGTGAACATACTCTATCCAAAGTGAACATTCACTAGGTACACGGTGCAAATAGTAACTAGCTACATTTATTTAAATATGTATCCCAAGAGAGCAAAAGTAAGTCCTGTGACCCACAAGAGAACTTTAGTATAAAAAAAAAAACTTTGGCTATACCTCTATTTTAAGCTCTCTTTTAGAAAATGCTGGTTCCTTGGCAGTAATATTGATCCAAATATTTTTCTATATTTTTGATCTGAAGCAAGTATGCAGATCAAGAGCTCTGACTTTCCATAATAGTTCTGGATGAGTGTTTAAGAAAGTATTGATGCCAGATACAGTGTGGAAAGCAAGTAATTGTAGCCTCTGTTTTGCTCTCAGTACATGTTTACTTTAATAGGAGCAGCATTGAGATGGCACAAACATGCTATTGAGCCTGTTCTTGAAGACACCATATCTGTTCTTATTGATACAACGAGAGACACCTTAAAATTGCTACAGGGCTAAGGGCAAACTCACACAGGAATGAACAGCTGCCAGAGCTATTTACCTCTCTGACAGTGGACCATTTTCGACTGTGGTAGGGGGCAGTGTGCTGCGTGATTCAACGAGTCAAACACAGCTCCCTTTCTTTTGTTTTGCACACAATTTATTTGAAGTGTACAAAAGTACACTTCATTCGTGTCGCTGTACAGCAGTGTGAAGTGCTGTGCTACTGTACAGTGCCATGTGATTCTGTAAAGTGTGGGCTATGTACCTTTAGGGCTATTCATTATTGAGATTAATAAAATCCTTCTCCTCCCAAGCATTTTTTGAACAATAACTATTTAAGAAGACCTTTATTAAAAAGTGCACTGTCTTCACTGTACTGAGGATGCCCTGGTGTTTTACCACTTCAATTCCGGGCACTTTCACCTCCTTCCTGCCCAGGCCAATTTTCAGCTTTCAGCACTGTTGCACTTTGAATGCATACTCCGTGGTCATGCAACACTGTATGCATATGAAATTTTTGTAATTTTTTTTTTTTACACAAAGAACCTTCTGTTAGGGGTATTTAACCACTTCAGCACTGGAAGGATTTGCCCCCCTAATGACAAGGCCATTTTTTGCGATACGGCACTGCGTTGTTTTACCTGACAGTTGCGCATTCACGCGACGCTGTACCCAAACAAAATTTACGTCCTTTTTTTCCCACAAATAGGGATTTCTTTTGATGGTATTTGATCACCTCTGCGGTTTTTTTGTTTTCGCTCTTTGTTTGTTTGCGCTATAAACAAACAAAGAGCGACAATGAAAAAAATATATTTTTTACTTTTTGCTATAATACATATCCCCCCAAAAAAATATATATATTAAAACAAATGTATTCATTAGTTTAGGCCGATATATATTCTTCTACATATTTCTGGTAAAAAAAAATCCCGATAGGCGTATATTGATTGGTTTGCGCAAAAGTTATCGTGTCTATAAACTATGGGATAGATTTAGGGACTTTTATTTATTTTTTATTGTTTTTAGCAGTAACGGCGGTGATCTGCGATTTTTAGCGAGACTGCGACATTGCGGTGGACAAATCTTACCACAAATGACACTTTTTGGGGACCAGTGACATTATTACATTGATCAGTGCATTTTTACAGCACTGATCAATGTAAAAATGACACTGGCAGGGAAGGGATTAACACTAGAGGGCGATAAAGGGGTTAACTGTGTTTCCTAGGTGTGTTCTAACTATAGGGGGGATGGGCTGTCAGGGACATGACAGAGATCACTGTTCCCGATGACTGGGAACAGTAGATCTCTGTCATGTCCCTTGTCAGAACAGGGATTCGCCTTGTTTACAAAGGCAGATTCCCATTCTGTCTCCGTACTAGGCGATCACGGGTCGCCGGCAGACATTAAGTCCAACCAACCCGCAGGCACGTTCCCGCAGCTCACGCGCCCGCAAATGCACCTGCGTGAGCCGACGTCCAGCTACGGTTATTTACGCAGGAGAGCCAACCTGGCGCCGTATAACGACAGCAGCTGGTCGCCAAGCAGTTAATCATGACTTTTTTTTTTTTTACTAAATAGGCTAAAAAAAGAGAATTTTTCTTTTGTTTTGTTCTAAAATTTTGCAAATAAATGATCTTCCTTCAGAAATTTCCAAAATATATGTTTATTGTGTGGCAAAAAGGCACAAAAAATACTACAGCAATATCCATCATATATTACAAAGCACAACTATCATAAAAAACAAAAAAAACAAACAAAAAAAAAACCATGTAGCCACATCCCCTCCACTTCCTGTGTATTATTTAGTCTGTGAGAAAGTTGTACAAACTATGGTGTATATGCTGTGTATATATATATATATATATATATATATATATATATATATATATATATATATATATATATATATGTATATATATATATAAATCGATCAGTCCTGATGTACTAATGGCCTCTCATTTCTTGATGCCCAAAAATGGCAGGACAGTAGAAATACCCCCCATGGTGGACACAGCGGTGACGGATAGTGCCGCAGAGGTGCATTCTGGGGAGGACTTCCACCCAGAACAGCGAATGTCAAATGATGGCCGGGTGGGAAGGTGTTAAAGATTCCTCTGACAAATGTTTGGAGGCTCTCTCCAAATCCCTTCTATCCCTAGTTGGTCCTGCTCTGTGACTTGCCATTGCTCTGGTGACAGTCTGTCAAACCTTGGGGGAATGAAATAAACATATCTCAGGATCAGCTGCTATTCTCACTGATCCTTTAGCGTTAAATAGCTTAGAGCCTATACCTTCCACCCTATGCTGTTATGTGGATGACATTCTTCGCCTAATTTTCAAAAATGTATGTTATCTGCTAAATATGTAGAGAACTCTTTGACTAAAATGTTGATCTGCAGAACAGGCATGTAAAAAGCATTTGTTTGCATGACCTTTGATGGAGAACATCCTTTTGACACTCCTTTAGATAACTGTATCAAGGATATTACTGGTGCTAGGAGTATACATTTAAATGTGACGAAAACTGAGATTAGTGCATAAAATTCAAAAATGTGAAATAGTGATAATGATATATTGGGGCAGCCACCCACACCAAGGTTTGAATACAAGAATATCACCAAACTCAAAATGTGTTGTGCTGTTCCTTTAAATCAGTACTATATATTGGTATAGTATAAATCAGTTAGCAGTGTAAAAAAAAAAACTGTTAACACACAATGGTTAAATAAGCAAAATGCTCAACAAAGTAAAACCAGCTATTATGAAAAATTGAGGTGAAAACCATTCATCTATGAAACAGCATATAAACACATGTGACAAAACACAGGTGTAGTGTTTCTCTTCTGTATAAGTGCTTCAGTGCTCAACCTTCACCATATGAATATACTTCTTACCAGCAAAAAAGACCTCAAGATTAGGAGTTCCAAAAGCACTTGTATTATATATCAGTATTTACAGCTATAGCCAGAGTCTCTGCCACACAAGACCAAATCCAATAGACAGGAGAGAATAGAAAGGATCCCATAGTGTAGAAAAATCAACACAATTTATTGTAAAAAGAAAGGTAAAATGCAAATGGCAAATGCAAAGACAGCATATAAGAATAACACCTCTCTTCCTGAACGGATGTGATGACATCAGGAACACTAGCTCCATCCAAAGCATTTCATCATAACAGATGTCGACATTCTTTCTTAACTCTGCTTCATGTTGCCCAACCAACCTGTCTCTCCATACAGACTAGCAGCTTTCCACACTGTGATGGTATATTTGTTCAATCAGGACATTATAGCCATTGTACTTCCAGTGGAAACTTTTTCGTGGATTTTGCTCCAACTTCTTCACTGTTCCAAAATCAAATGGATACATTCTCTCCTTCTTCAGCTTGAAAGGTTTAAATGTCTTCATTTAAGTACAAAAATTTCACATTGAAATGAACCACATTAAATGTAGTTAAATTTATATTGGTTTCCATGACAAAATCTGACTCTGTATTTTATCCCTGCCAATCCCTGTAAAGAGCATCTAGCTTCTTGGTCTATCATTCCTCGGTGACGTAGGCAACTTATTGTTCAGGCTGTTCTACCTTTTCACATCATGGCATGCTTTACTAGGTCAGTGAATGCTTCCTAAGCTTTTAGGCATTAAGCAAATGTTTTACATATTTTCAAGGTTACCACCTCCTCCCCTGTTCACACATTTTCTAAGTTTTAGCAGGTGGATGTTCCGGCCTCATTTGATGCCAGCTTCAGGCATAAAGTCCTTAAGGCAGCTCCTTAAGCTGCAGGCTGCCCCCTGTTCTGCTCTTTTTTATTATGTGGACCTGTTGTTATTCTGTTCCTGTTGCCCACCCCGCGGTTGAATTAACTTTAGAGTGAGGGCAAAAATCCCATCTCAGTTATAAGCTCGTTTGAAATTTGAGTGATTTAATTTAGATCTGCTTTAAGAATATTTTGTCTATTAGCAATCTTAACAGCCATATATGCAGAATGTATTTCTGCCATAAATGTATTAATTAGAGACACCATCAAGTCAATGTCCCTTCCATACCTCAGTTCTGTTTTATATTCTATTCCCAAAAGTTTGTTGCAAGTTAAACATAAAAAAGATAACACAAGCAAACTTTAAAGCACACATTTACTTTTCGCTCAGTAGAGATGATTCCATCAGCAGTCAATCCTAAGAATGAATGAAGTTATGTTGATTTAAGGTAATACAGAGAACAGAAAAATTAAATCTTCAGATTTTTAAAGAAGAGATGATGCCTTTCAACATACAATGTAATATATCAGATAGGGTTTTGAAATGTATCCATGAATTTATTTCTGTCCTAGAAAAATGTCTATACAGTATACAATAATATCACCCAACAGGTGAAAAAAATCAATAAATGAAAAAAATATATATAACTTTTCCACAGTAGCGCTCAAGAAAAGTTGATATTTATATATATTTAAAATAGTGTCCAAAAATGATCAATAAATGTTCAAAAATTATGTGTCAATGTCCATAAATGAGTAGTGAAAATATATTATAATTCCACACATATGAAAAGCAGTCCTCTTTGAGATGTGCAAAATATTAATGTGAATTAACACCAAATCCTCCACCACAGTGATAAACGGGAGATCAACCCCCTTAAGAAACAGGCTCACCGGATGCTGTTGCCAGTCACTCTCGTGTTTGGCAGATAAGCTCACAATTTAAATTGAAGAGTCACTTGTAAATGCCAAACTCCATTCTCTTGTCTGACTATACATTCCACATGTAGGAAATAGAGATAGAGAAAGAGCCTCCAATAGTGTAAAATCACTTAGGATGAGGAATTTATTAAAATATATATTGCATGTACATCAAATCAAAATAAAACAAGCCTTCATGTTACATGGTACAAGACAAGCCAGGATGCGCTGAGCTGCATTCTCCCCACTCCTACATTCGCTAGACGTCAGTTCTCCTTCCCAAGCTCAGCATACAGTTGCCGTGTGGCCACGTCCTGATGCGTTTCATAATTGTACACTATTGGAGGCTCTTTCTCTATTTCCTACATGTGGAATGTATAGTCAGACAAGAGAACTTAAATATTGTTCAATCAACTTTCCTTGAGCGCTACTGTGAAAAAGTTATATATATATAATTTCATTTATTGATTTTTTTCACCTGTTGGTTGATATTGTATTATTTAAGTAGCAGCACTAATCATTTATATTTTTGGTTTCACAAGCGCAGTGCGAATTGACTTTATTTTAGCATACAATAATAATTTGTTTCTATTTTTATAAAATGTAATTGTATGCATTTTTTAGTGTAAGGTCACATATTGCTGCTCATAGCTTTTTATAAGTTCTATGAAACCAAGAAAATGAGAACTAATTAACTAATACCTATCACTTGTAGAATGATTTACCAAAGTATTTGAGAATATTCACACTTAAGGTGATTGTAGCCGTATTAGTGCAATTATGACAGAGAAAATTGAGTACTGTCCGTAATACCTTTTTTATTTGCACTAACATATAAGAATATTCACACAAATAATTGTGTGAATTATTAAAGTGATTGTAAACCTTCTTTTTTTATAATAAACACTTCATACTTACCTGCTCTTTGCAATAGTTTTGCACAGAGTGCCCTGATCCTCCTTTTATAGGGTCCCCTGTCGGTGCTTCTGGTTCCTGCTCTTCCTATTTGGGCACTAATGTGAGCTTGATCTTGAGCCATGTTGCCTGTGTCTATAGACACAGACAGTGTAGCTAGGCCCCTCCCTCTGCCTACTTGTCACAGGATTTGATTGACAGCCAATGGCTCCCACTGCTGCCTCTCTGTCCTGTGAGGAGGGAGCAGAGAGAACTGCTGATCTTGGGCACAGTTCTGGATCGAGTTTGGGCTCAGGTAAGTATAAGAGGGGGCTGGGTGGCATCCTGTGCACAGAAGATTTTTTTACCTTAAAGTGGATATAAACCCAATTCATGAAATTTGAGCTGGGCACATATATCTTCAGTGTTTTCTTATGTCTCTCCAAAGCACTATGTCCAGTAGCTGTCTTTTTTACCATCAGGCACTCATCCAGATAACTAATGCAGACATGAAACTTGGTGAAGAGCAGGGTGTTTGTTGTGGCTGAAAGGAATAGGCTACAATTATAGTGGAGGTGAACAAACTTGTTCAGGGCAAGATGTGGAGGATTGCAGCTATGCCAGTGTAGAAAACCCAAATGATTTAGTGTATCCATTATTTGGTAGCAGGAATGAGGTGACTGAAGCTAGTTTTATTTTAAGGCAGGTTTGCGGAACATAAATACATTTTGGATGCTGAATCCAGAAGTCATTAAAGTTAATGACTTTGGGGGGGGGGGGGGTGGGCACTGCTCTGAGGAACATATACTGGGAACAGCAATTTAAGGTGTTATGAAACCCACCACAAAGACATTCTAACTAGTTGTTAGGAAGTAAAGAAAACTCCTAAAAAGTGATGAGCCAAACTGCCCTGAGTTTGGTTCAGCAAGGGTTCAAAGAAGTTCAGATTGCAAACCCAGAACCCCCACTTAAATCAATAGGAGCAGAATATGTCAAATTATAAATGCCAATTTTTGGGGCTGATAGGCAAGAGGGTGTCAAAAAATAGCACAGAGCGGGGTGGCAAATGGTTTTGACCTTCTGTCGTTGACAGAGTCTTAAAAAAAAACACACACACAGACCCCCTCCAAGTGTCTGATATGTATTGTGGAGGATAGGGTTGCACCGATACCACTTTTTAAAGACCGAGTACAAGTACTTTTTTTCAAGTACTCGCCGATACCGATTACTGATACTTTTTTAATGTCATGTGACAGTGGCACTATTATGCAGCAGTGTCAATAGTTTTTTACAATTAAAATGTTTTTGTTATTTTTATTTTCATATATGGTCAATGATATCACTGGGATCCCACCTCTTTGTTTACAAGGTCAGGGATTCGGGACCAAGTAATGAATGGGACTGATAACATCACTGGTTGTTAGGGACTGCATCATCGGCATTCTTAACAATCACTGACAGCAGGAAGCTGTCATTTATATAACAGTAGTAATACCTCTATTATACATGACGTTTGGCTCCCGCCGAACAGGTAAATGTTTGGGCCTTAGTCTCTACACCCAAACAGCCACATTTTGGTCCAAACTTATGTTCAGGCTGTACTTTGAGCTCATCCTTACTCCTAAATATCTCTTTTTGGATCCATCTCAATGCAGTAACATGACCGTTCAGACTTGCACTGAAAGATTTGGCACAGGAGGAAGTTAGGATCTGATGACACATGTATAATAGTCACATAGGTGAATTTGAAGAGGCTTGCCACCTAGACACACCGCTCCAGTTTGTGGAACGTGTGTCACGTGGGGCTACTAGAAGGCAGAAAAGAAGCCTCCATCAATCATCCCTGCTGGAGCTGCCGTGCTAGATGATAATAATAATATAGGTGTAAAGAAAGAGGTAACCAAAAAAGTCACATGGAACAGCAAGAATAGAGGAAATAGGAGAACGCACATGAGGAGCATGCACAGTAAAGGTGGTAATGCTATTGAATTACCATAGAGAAGAAGGAATTAAATGCAATGACAGGATCAGCCAGTTAATTTGTGCTTTATATTTGAATATTCTAGAGTTTTGGGTAATGGGTTAATAATGTAATGTTGTAGAAAAACACACTGAAAAAATATTTGGGTATAATGACACTTTTAAGATGCTATAAGGATGACAGTAAAAATGCAAAAATCCTTCAAATAACATGCACAGGGGATTGCCTTAGCCCATCTGTGAAGTGGCACACCTGTATGATGTATACAACCTACTACAGCAAAACTGACATTTTCAAATTGTTGGGAAATGACAACTTTGGCAGCTTTACTTCCGTTTGTAAACATCCAAGGATTCTCTTTATCTATACCAGACCGTAATCCTAGCTGAGGGTCTCATATAGATAACAATAGAGGCCCCCCACAAAAAACACAGCATGGGGTTCCCACTAAAAATGTATACTCAACCCTTATCCTTGATGAGGGTCTGTAATGGAGAGGGGGTTATTCAAGAAGAGAGAAGAAAAGAAAAAAAGAAAGAAAAAACATGAGGCCTCTCCCAAAAAACATACCAGCATGCAGCCTTGCTGGCCAGGAAAGGGGGTAGGTGAGCATGCCCCCCCTGACTAATACAAGCCCACATGCCCTCATCATGGGGGGGGGGGTGGCATGTTGGATTGTATTTTTTTTTAATTATTATTATTATAATTTTTATTTTAAGAAGTTCAAAATTGCAAAGTGTGACCTTACCAATTTACAGTTACTTTCACCTTTGAGAGTCCTTGATTTTTTAAGAAGCAAAAAAGAAATATAAAGACTAGAGAGAAGAAAAGAAAAAAAAATAGAAATTCCATAAAAACTGGTATAAAAAAAAGGAAAAGAAAAAAAAACAAGTTTTGCAGCGGATACCATTAAATGGCAGATTTGACTTAAGTTCCTCCATTAAAATACATAGTACAAAAACAGTACAGTAACCAAGATAAATCAAAACAAATACTGGAGCAGATGAGAGCCGTATTCAGAAGTCAAGCAAAATTCTTGCCAGAAAGACGGGGTCTTTCTAAATTGCTAAGAGAGAAAAAAAGGCGCCTCTGAATTAGAACTGTAACATTTTAATGTAACAAAGGTGCAATAATCACTTACATAGAAGTTAGGAAAGTGAGGCACATGCCCATTTACACTGACGTTAGGAGCAGCAGCGTTCAAAAAGCTTTCTTCTGTCTATGGAGTGGAGTATCCCGACCTGCAGAATCTCAGCAGATGATTATGATCGAAACCAAGGCTTGGATGGTAGCTGGCACTCAGTGGTGAGGGCTGGAATGTGGCGTGATGACGTCACTGGTGGGTCGCTGATCCACATTATCAAAAAAAGAATAGCAATTTCTTATATTTTGTAATTGAAATAGCAGTTAAAAACAGCAGGACTGCTAATGGTGCATTGTCCAGATTGACTTCTGTAAATTTATAACATTATGCCTGATTCAATGGCCAAAAAGCTACATGGGCAGATCATTCCCAAAATATATGTAAGACCATACCTCTGTGTTTTTTACAGCGCCAGCACTCAGGAGAGACATGAGAGTTAATTCTGTTCAATAGTTTCGGGGTACTAAACCATTTTGTGAGTAATTTATAGCCTTACCTCCTGAATTTTTTTAGAAATGAAGGCTTTTTGGACCAGAAGCAGAATTTTATATATTTGGTAACGTGTAAAAGTATAATTAGGATCTTTTTCCAAAGCTTGAATATATGAAGGAGGTGTACCGGTTTCCGCCTCTTGGAAAATTTAAAATATACTAAAGTGATCGTGTGCCCACGTGAAGAAGAGCTTAAAAATAATTTCTTAAATTTTGTAGTATCCTGGAACAGATTGTTATTGGGGGTATAGAACACATTAAATGGGTTAATTGTAACACATGCTAATCCCCCAAATGGGACCCTGAAACTTACGGACTCTATGACACCCCCAGGAACACGCCACTGGTGCCTAAATGAAAAGATCCTTTCCAATCCAGTGCATTGCATTATTTTGGAAAAGGACATTCGGGAATACTTCCTGATAAACAACACTGTAGACAATTCCCCGAGCTCTCTTTGGAGTGCCCACAAAGCAGTAATAAGAGGAAAGATCACCCAACTTTCCTCCAGATCAAAACGTGAACGACAAATGGAAGTCCTAAAATTAGAGAAAGAATTTAAAGAACTCAGTTCATCCCACAAACAGAATCCCACTACCCTCACCAATCTAGAATCCACCATGTTAGCTCTCAACCTAGCTCTCACATCCAGCGCAGAAAAACATCTTCAATGGATCAGCAGCAGACACTACATGCGGGCGGATAAGTTTGGTCCACAGTTAGCGGCTAAACTCACCCCTAAACACAGGATATTTGCCCTTCCCAAAATCAAATCCCTGACTGGTTCCTTGACTCAAAACCCCAAAAAGATCCTTGACGCCTTTCAGTCCTTTTATTCCAACCTATACTCCGAAGGCAACCCTAACACCCACAATAACCTCGACTCCTTCCTGGAGAATATCCCCCTCCCAAAACTCTCGGACTCCCATTGTTCTATCTTAGACTCACCGTTTCAGGAATCTGAGATTTGAGCGATCATTAAAGATCTCAAAAAAGACTCTGCCCCAGGCCCTGACGGTTTTTCAACCCACTATTACAAAACCTTCACAGACGTACTCTCTCCCTACCTGGCCCGTTTCTTCAACTCATTAAACAAAGCCTCCCCACTTGATCCTGCAGCCAACCTAGCTTACATATCAGTCATTCCCAAATCGGGCAAAGACCCTAGCGAAGTGAGCAACTATAGACCAATCTCGTTAATCAACAATGATTTAAAAATAATGACGAAGATTTTATCAAACAGACTTGCATCGTTTATCGGTTCATATATTCACAAGGATCAGGTGGAATTTATCCCAGGGAGGCAGGGTCCGGACCAGATTCGAGAGCAGTGAACACAATCTCCCTTATGAGGTCAGTATGGGATGGAGGTCCCCCCCAGGAAGGTTACCTCCGTTCCATAGATCTCCAAAAAGCTTTTGATACGGTAGCCTGGCCCTACCTCTACAATGCTTCAGAAATGGGGTTTTGGCCCTGATTTCATTAAAATACTACTCTATTTCCAAACCAAAGCACAGGTTAGACTACAGGGACACCTCTCAGAACAGTTCCCCATTAAGAAAGGCACAAAGCAGGGATGCCCCCTCTTCCCTCTTCTTTTTGCGGTGGCCATAGAAACCTTGGCTATCGCGATAAGACTGCACCCAGATATCCACAGGATTCGCTGCAGCCAATCGACGCACAAATGCGCATTGTTCATGTATGACGTCCTCCTCTTTATTACGTCCCCCCATACCTCAACCCCCAATATAATCTGACTACTTCATGATTTTGGGTGCGCTTCGGGCCTAAAAGTAAACATGACTAAATTGGTTGCCCTTAACATATCAAATCCCCAAGACCTGGTAGACAGACTCAAAGACCACTTCCCATTTTCCTGGAACCCTACCTCCATTCCCTATTTAGGCATTAATCTCACGTCTAGAATTTACCAACTATACAAATATAATTACCCTCCCATGTTTAAAAAACTGACAGAAGACCTTATCCAATGGTCCCTATACAAAATGTCCTGGTCAGGCAGAATAAATGCGGTCAAGATCACTTTCTTGCCCAGAATACTGTACCTCTTCCGCTCCATCCCTATTCCAGTCACCAAACTACACATCAAAAACTTACAATCTGCAATCATCCACTTTATATGGGACAAAAAAGAGCACCGACTTTCTAAGGATGTCCTTTTCAGACCAAGAACAAAACGAGGCCTAGGTCTACCCAACCTATGGTGGTACTATCAAGCAGTCCAGCTTAGCCAGTTCTTGATTATCTATCTTAAAGTGCCAAAACCCGAATGGGTGAACATGGAACGAGAAGCAGTCCCTAGCTACACTTTGGACTTCTTGCTCTGAAGCCCACCCAAAAGGCGCCTCCCTATACTAGCTCCTGCATTATCCCACTCGATGGCACTATGCGATTCTCTACACAAATTGAAACCCCTAACCTCTACCTGGCAACCCCCAGGACTAGATTTCAAGGCATACAAATGGTGGCTAGACAAACATCTATACAGAATTGGACACTTCTTCAACTCAAACGGACCCCTCACATTAACCTACTGTACTTCAAAACTTGAAATGCCCCCCCTCCGAAAAATTTAGGTTCTACCAATTGTCACACTTCTTTAATCAGATTTGGAAGAGCAGCGAAATTCCACTTTCGGTTACCCCCTACGAGCATTGGTGCTCCTCAGCCATGGACACGAGAGGGGGCATCTCCCTAATCTACTCAGCACTAGCTGAGCCACTGGAAAAGGCGACCTACATGCTGAGCTGGGAGCGTGACCTGGAACTTAACTGGGATCTAGACTTTTGGCATTCTAATTTCGCCCGATCGTTCAAAGGTATCCTAAATACTTCCTTGATTGAGGCTAGCCTCAAGGTTGTATCCCGTGGGTATTTGGTACCTACCCGTCTCGCCAAATACTACCCTCAAGCTTCTCCACAATGCTTTAGAGGATGCGGCCACGTGGGCACTCTCCTGCATGTTCTATGGGAGTGCCCTAGAATCAGAGATTATTGGAACAAGATTTTTACCCATATTCGCAAAACCACTGGAATTGCGATTAAGCAGGATCCGACTCGTGCTTTGCTCAACTGTCTAAACCCTAAAACCCCTAAACCTACTCAGACTCTGATTCATCCTCCTGGGCACCAAAATCACTATTGCCAGAGCCTGGAAATCTCAGAGAGTTTCATTTCATTAAATTAAACAAAAAATTTCTGGGATTATGTCACAGGAAAAGATCTCCAATACCATCCTCGACACAGTTGATAAATTCAGACTCATCTGGGAACCCTGGGCTACTCACATAGGGGTCTCCCTGTGAACCTGGATTGTAAGCCACAGGTTGTTTTCTTCCCTTAAGTAAAACTCAAGCTCTCTCTACCAATAGCCTTCCGTGCACCTCCTCATCTCCAACCCCCTGTCCTCCCCTTAGTACTTTCCCCCTCTGCTCTCCTCTTCCTCTCTTTTTTCCTCTTATTTTTTGTCTCTCAATGCCAACCTTCACTGGCACCCGGTGCAGGCACAAAACCCCCACAGGCACTTAATTTGTTATTTCTCAGAAGGGGTCATTTCTATTCTCATTTTTATACACCCCAAAAAAGGACCACTTGACTCAAGATGGGATCATTTTTCAGATCCTACCTAAGTTTGCAATTTAGTTTCTTAGTTAAATGGTAACATAGCTAGCCCAGAACTCTTTATTGCAAGTGCCTAAACTACTGACCATAGCTCTACTAATGTTATTGTAACACTGTATTTTTTCTTATATTCCCTGGAAAGCCGGACCTGGCTACCTCCTGCACAGCTTGATCCCAGATGGGGTGCGGGAGGTGAAGGGGGACGGAAACCTTTAGACATTCCACTAAAGAAGAGTGCAAGGCCGCGTACACACGGGCGGACTTTTCGACCTGACTGGTCCGACAGACTTTCCAGCGGACTTTTGACGGACTTCCGATTGACTTTTTAACAAACGGACTTGCCTACACACGATCACACCAAAGTCTGACGGATTCGTACGTGATGACATACACTGGACAAAAATAAGGAAATTGATAGCCAGTAGCCAATAGCTGCCCTAAAGTCGTTTTTTGTCCGTCGGACTAGCATACAGACGAACGGATTTCTGGGTCCGGCAGAGTTACAACGTAAAGATTTGAAGCAGGTTCCAAATCTAAAGTCCGTCAGATTTGTGACTGGAAAAGTCCGCTGAAGGTCCGGTGAAGCCCACACATGATCGAATTGTCCGCCGGATTTGGTCCGTCGGCGTCGATCGAACAAGTCCGGTCTAAAAGTCTGACTGTGTGTATCCTGCATACACACAGTTAATTGTTGTTTGCTGTCTACAAATGTATTTTGGCCATTTTTGTTGGTCCATTTTTGTACTGATACAAAAACCATTTTCAAATAAAAAAAAAAAAGAAATCAAAGCAAACTGAAACATTTTTTGCCCTTACGTATATGTAGGGCCAATCAATCGATATTGCTTGAGATTCTTTGGAAGCTGGTCCGTGTTCCAAGAGATGCCTCTCAGAAGCAAAGGTGTAAATTCTTACTCGAGTTGGATCCATGGCTCATAAGAATAATAAATGTTCCAATACAGAATTCTAGCTAGTTGAGCGGCCTTGTCATATCTTGCTGGGTCAGGAAAATTGATCCTCCCCTTATGTTTTGAGGAACTGAGAATATGGAATGAACTTCTTGTTTTTTTTTTGGCCAACAAAAAAGCTAGAAAGGTGGAATGTACATTTTTGAGAAGAGAGGAAGGAAGAGAGATTGGTAGCATCTGAAAGAGGTAGGTTAACCTGGGCATTCCATTCATTTTGCGAATACTATTATAACCAAAACAGGTAAAGCTACCCTGTTGCCAGTTGACAGTTGACAAGATCTTGTTTAATACTTCATAACAGAGGCTTAAAATTGAGTTCAAAAAGATGATTCAAGTACCCAAATATTTTAAATGTGAAGCAGACCATTTAAAAGAAAAATTGGTCATGATTCTATTGACCGTCTGTTGCAGTAATAGAACACCTAGGGCAGTGATGGCGAACCTTGGCACTCCAGATGTTTTGGAACTACATTTCCCATGATGCTCAACTACACTGCAGAGTGCATGAGCATCATGGGAAATGTAGTTCCAAAACATCTGGGGTGCCAAGGTTCACCATCACTGACCTAGGGCTTCCGATTTTCGAACATGTACTTTGTAGTTAGAAACTTTGACAAATATTTTAAGTTTGGCCGTAAGTATCGTCAGCATGGTTTCAGGTTTAGTAAGAAAGAATAAAAGGTAATTTGCATAGGCAGCCACCTTACGGTGACTAGATCGAGTGATGATACCTTGAATATCTGGATTATTACAGATCATTCACAGTAGGGGCTCTATTGTGAGCCCAAATATTAACGGGGACAGGGGACAGCTCTGTTTTACCATTAGTTATTCAAAATTAATAAAACAATAGTGAAGCACTTTCAACTAAGCCCTCTAGAGTGCAATAAGTATACAAAAAAAATTACATATATATACAGTGCCTTGAAAAAGTCATGTTACAACCAAAAATGTAAATGTATTTTTTTTGTGATTTTATGTGAAATGCTACGTACACACGATTGGATTTTCCGACAAGAAAACCGTGGATTTTTGTTCGAAGGATGTTGGCTCAAACTTGTCTTGCATACACACGGTCACACAAATGTTGGCCAAAAATTCTGAACGTGAGAATGTGGTGACATACAACATGTACGACGAGCCAAGAAAAAGGAAGTTCAATGGCCAGTACGGCTCCTTCTGCTTGATTCAGAGCATGCGTGAAATTCAGAGCATGCGAGAACCTACTATCAAACATTTGTTGGCGGAAATTCCAACAGCAAATGTTCGATGGAGCATACACACGGTTGGACTTTCTGACAACAAGCTCACATCGACCATTTCCCGTTGGAAAATCCGACCGTGTGTACGTGGCATTAGACCAACACAAACTGGCACATAATTGTGAAGTGGAAGGAAAATGATAAATGGTTTTCACATTTTTTTTTACAAATAAATATGTGAAAAGTGTGGTGTACATTTGAATTCATCATCCCCAGAGTCAATACTTTGTAGAACCACCCTTCACTGCAATTACAGCTGCAAGTCTTTTTGGGTATGTCTCTACCAGCTTTGCACATCTAGAGAGTGACATTTTTGCCCATTCTTCTTTGCAAAATAGCTTAAACTCTGTCGGATTGGATGGAGAGCATTTGTGAACAGCAATTTTCAAGTATGCTTTGATCTAAATCATTCCATTGTAGCTCTGGCTGTATGTTTAGAGTGGTTGTCCTGCTGAAAGGTGAACCTCCGCCCCAGATCTCAAGTCTTTTGCAGACTCTAACAGGTTTTCTTCTATGATTGCCCTGTATTTGGTTTCATCCATCTTCCCATCAACTCTAACCAGCTTCCCTGTCCCTGCTGAAGAAAAGCATCCCCACAACATGATGCTGCCACCACCATGTTTCACGGTGGGGATAGTGTGTTTAGGGTGATTGCATGCCACACTTTTCAGATATTTATTTGTAAAAAATTTTGAGAAAGCCAATTGGATGCTACGCATCAAGTGGGCAGTGACAACATCACACTGGACGGGGCTTGGACACCATCTTAGAGAACAGTGTTTTGCCTGTGTTTATACCATGCCTGATTTTATGGATTACATGTAAGTGCTATACTTGTTTTAATAGTAAATATGAATAAAGCGGTCTGCACTATTGGATGTCTGTGCTTACCTCCTTGGTTTATTGGCTATTGAGAACATACCTGCGATCTGATGGTCAGCTTCATGGAATGAAGAGGGATTTGAGTCATTACTTACAAAGTGCATATGACTTCACATATTGGTGGGGTCCACAGTATCAGGTGAGTGGATACCCACAAGGGGTAGTGAAGGGCACTGTGGTGGTGTTTTGCACTTCTGAAGATATTGTGGATCGGAGGAAGTTCTTGTTTTTTTTTTTTTGTTTCTCGTTTGATTGCACAGATATTGTATGGTCTATGGGACTATTCGGACAATTAATTTTTTTTTGCACAGTTTTTTGCACAGTTTTTCTTACAATAATCTTCTGTGGCACTATATATACATTGTTTATACGATTCACATATGAACTATTTTGTGTGTGTATATATATTGTGGGGAAATTAGCTTGTGGGGATCACCTTTTCTGAATGACAGTCAGCAAACGGGCACTCTTCAAAATCTGGCAGATGCCAGGTTTATTTGCAGGAGGTTTGCAAAATAAAAACAAACAAACAGTAAATAAAATCCTTGCCATCCGGCGCTAACTAAACAAATAGTCTCCTCTCTATACAGTGTGGGGCTGGTCCCCGTCACCCACAAAAACATGCAGAAAAAGCAAACCTTTTAGTCCAACACCCAGAGCTCCTCTCACTCAGGTTCCCTCATGAGTTTCCAAACCAGAGCCCTGTTGAGCTCTCTTCCTGGTTATATAAAGTCCACCTGAGTGTGGACTCAAGTGGACCAGAACATACGGACCGGAACCTAGCCTGCCACAGAGGCTGGAAAAACCCGGGTCTTATTCTGGTTCAATCCCTTACAACAGAACGAATGCGAGGTGAAATATAGCGATTATCCACTATATCACCTCGCATACCGTCACATATCCTCCCCCTCTGCTCAAGCTCCTGCGGCTGAGAAACTGACCCAAGCATACAGTGCATGTGGGAGAGGGCATTTGCATTGTTTTGGAGCTTGCCCGGCCTATGCTCTACTGCAAACTTAAAGGGCTGTAGAGCCAGGAACCATCTTATCACACGGGCATTTTTCTCCCTGTTGTCACACATCCACTTTAGGGGAGCATGGTCGGTTACCAGCTTAAATGACCTACCCAACAAGTAATACTTCAGGGACTCCAAGGCCCATTTAACAGCGAGACACTCCTTCTCGACAATAGCAAATTTTTTTTATGCCTATTCAGTTTTCGGCTCAGGTATACAACCGGGTCTCAAAAGACAGAAATTAGGGCAGAAACAGTCAAGGAAAGCACAATATCCCATATAAATTGTAAGCAAAAGATAAAAGGGGGGGGGGTTCATAAAGCCCCCGGGACTTTTAAGGTGCTGGTATATTGATAATAGATAGGGTAAATAGACATGTATGATTTATCCATAAAAAAGGTTTTATTACAATTAATATAGTTTACACAACATAGTTTAAAAAATGCATCAATATCCACATCTCAAAAAGGACAAGCAGTCAGAGAAATACCACTCAACAGAATACCACTCTACATGTTTCGCTCATTGGGAGCTTCTTCAGGAGTTTTGGTACATATTAAGGAGTACTAAGGATAATAAGAGAACATGGATGAGATATCATAAAAGATTTATTACACAACATAAAAATAGATTTACATGGATACTGTATCATACATGAATTTATAACAAAAATGATCAAGAAAATCAAAAATAATCAAATATCACATCACTTGATCCGGTTTCACAATCTTACCAGGCTGCCAGATGTTAAATGTCAATTATATTGAATAAGGATATTGTTGATGAAGAACATCAGAAATACACAGGTATCATGTAGGTCTCTCAAATAAAAGCATCCGTCCAGAAATGGCCACAGAAGAACAAAGAATAAGGTATATCCTTAATGAAAAGGACAAAAGAATAATATGTAAAAAACAGCAGAGATAATTGATACACAGAGGGAGAGACATAAAGTCTAACACCCTGTTTGTATAAAGATTACCTTCAATAGAATCAAAGGGCTGTTTGCTAAAGGTGAAAAATCCTCATTGCAAAGGTAATGTTGAATCAATATGCCAAACAGAATCCATAATCGGCATTCGGCAATCAGGTGCCCATAGATGGCAAAGCTGAGATCTGAAGATGTATTTATATATCAAAATATATGGCCGAAGGACAAAACACAGCAAAAGTCCCCCGTCAAATAGATCCATGTGAGTAACCCATCAGAGAGTCATATAGAGCTATAGACGAGACACTTACCAATAAAGTAAATTCCAACAGGCTTGTGGGTGGGAGGGAGATAATCTCTCCCTAGGACAGACAGCCTACAACAGAGGGGATGGCGGCATCATGCCGCATTCTTATAGTGCTTCCATCCCGGCAGAGTCTGACGTCACCACCGGGATGCGGACGTACAATAAGGAAGCCCTGATAGGCGTGTGGACAGAGAGAGAGGCGGAGGCCATCGCAGAGTGACGCTCACTGCGTCACTACCTGCAATGTGCATGCACCAAAGATTAAGTCAAGCATAGCACGTCCTTAAGACGGTGGAAGCTGAAATCGCCATCTTGGAAAAGGGAAAAAAAGAAAACACACAAAAGAAAGTGTCTTTGGTGCCTAGCCAAATGAAGAAAATGTCATCAATAAACCTTCTCCACACAGGAATCTGTTCAAAATAAGTCTGCATGTCATCTCTAAAGAAAAGTTTGCGCTCCCACCCCACCAGATACAGGTTGGCATAGGAGGGGGCACATTTGGTCCCCATAGCCACCCCCTGTATCTGGAGGTAGTGGGAGCCACCAAACAAAGAAATGTTGTTTGATAGGATGAATGAGAGTAAATCCAGAATGAATTGGTTGTATTGTTTGGGTGCCTCTGGATTTTCAGAAATGAAGCCCTTCACAACATCCACCCCCAGAGTATGGGGTATGGAGTTATCAAGGGCTTCCACGTTGAGGGCAACCAACCAAGAGCCCTCGGAGATAAAGATGCCATCTAAGATTCGAAGAAGGTCACTGGTGCCCTAAAGATAGGACACCAGTCCCTCAACATGTGGTCTTAAGAAGTCATCCACCAACTGACTGGCCGTTTCAGTGAGGCACCCATTCCCAGAAACAATAGAGCGACCAGGAGGTTTGACTGGGTTCTTATGAATCTTAGGAAGTGCATATAAAGTCGGTGTTCGGGGAGAAGTTACATTAAAAAATTCCCAAGTTTGTTTGTTAATAAGGCCTTGGTCATAGGCCAGACCAATCAGGTGTTGATAACGGGTAATTGTTAGAGTAAGGTGATTAGAAGACACCTTACGGTACCATTCGCGATTACGGACAATAGCCATAACCATAGATTCGTATTGGCAGTTGTCCATAACCACCAAATACCCACCCTTGTCCGAGGGTTTAATAGCAATAGTGTTGTTTTGCTGTAAAGATTTAAGGGCCTCTCCTTGGGAGGGAGTCAGATTGGACATTCAGGCGATCGCGATCCTTTAGGGATCCTTTTCTGGTACACAGCCACTATGATACCCAAACTAAAATCTCTGGTGAATCTAATAAAGGCAGAAAACCCTGTCACAAATGCAATTTTTGCAGGTTTATTTATGCAGCACATAGCATTTTGCTCCCTAATGGCCGTCTATTTAAACCCACCTTTTCGGTAACATGTCAGTCTATAGGCATTGTATATATTATGCAGTGCGAATGCCAAATGTTCTATATTGGCAAAACGAAACGACTTTTCTTTGAAGGGACCATGTTTCTTTGATACATAAAAAAAGAATGGAAACTCCGATTAGCCGGCACATTGGGTTAAATCACAACTTTCACGGTAGTAAAATGCACTTTTTTGCCTTAGAACATATCCCTCCTGGTGACAGAGGAAGAAATTATGATAAGTTACTTTTACAAAAAGAGGCACGCTGGATACATGAACTGTCAGCTTTAAAATATCCAGGCCTTAACGATGCATTCAGCTTTAAACCCTTTCTTTAATATTTATTAACTTATCAAAATGGATTCTTCACATTTTGTTCTGTATCCACTTTATTATTTCTTCTTTTTCTTTTCTTTCTATATATTTGCTTTTGAGTATGTTAATTAATTATAAAAAAAAAATGTTTGTATATGTATTTGGTATATGCCCTTCCCGTTGCATTGGACTTTATTCTCTTAAATCTCTCAATTTGGCTCAATTGTTTTATCCCAAATTGATTTAAATAACTAATCCTTGTTAAGTGACATTACTAATCGGGCATTCCGTGGACCCTCATGTATCTGCTTCCCCGTCCTTCTATTATTGGCTCACACGGACGCCAGGGGCACCTGGAGAAAGGGGCAAATAATCAATCGCCCTGTCTCCGGTTGCCCTTTTGGCGTCAGTCCCTGATATGGTTTGTGGACAATATGAATTCTTTTATAACATTATGCGGTGCGCCATCTTTATAATGAATAACATCATTTATTTATTTATTTTCCTTTCCCTTGTATAGGCCGGTACTGGTGGCCCCTTTTTCGGAAATCAGTTTTCTCTTGTTTGGTTCTTTTGTGTGTTTTCTTTTTTTCCCTTTTCCAAGATGGCGATTTCAGCTTCCGCCGTCTTAAGGATGTGCTATGCTTGACTTAATCTTCGGCGCATGCGCATTGCAGATAGTGATGCAGTGAGCATCATTCTGCAATGGCCTCCGCCTCTCTCTCTGTTCACACGCCTATCAGGGCTTCCTTATTGTTCGTCCGCATCCCGGCGGTGACGTCAGATGCCGCCAGGATGGAAGCACTATAAGAATGTGGCATGATGCCGCCATCCCCTCTGTCGTAGGCTGTCTGTTCTAGGGAGAGATTATCTCCCTCCCACCCACAAGCCTGTTTGAATTTACTTTATTGGTAAGTGTCTCGTCTATGGCTCTATATGACTCTCTGATGGGTTACTCACATGGATCTATTTGACGGGGGACTTTTGTTGTGTTTTGTCCTTCAGCCATATATTTTGATATATACATACATCTTCGGATCTCAGCTTTGCCATCTATGGGCACCTGATTGCCGATTATGGATTCTGTTTGGAATATTGATTCAACATTACCTTTGCAATGAGGATTTTTCACCTTTAGCAAAAAGCCCTTTGATTCTATTGAAGGTAATCTTTATACAAACAGGGTGCTAGACTTTATGTCTCCCCCTCTGTGTATCAATTATCTCCGCTGTTTTTTACATATTATTCTTTTGTCCTTTTCATTAAGGATATATCTTATTCTTTGTTCTTCTGTGGCCATTTCTGGACGGATGCTTTTATTTGAGAGACCTATGTGATGCCTGTGTATTTCTGATGTTATTCATCGGCAATATCCTTATTCATTATAATTGACATTTAACCTCTTGCAGCCTGGTAAGATTATGAAACCGGATCAAGTGATGTGATGTTTGATTATTTTTGATTTTTTTGATCATTTTTGTTATAAATTCATGTATGATACAGTATCCATG
Organism: Lithobates clamitans; assembly: GCA_037952925.1. Lineage (NCBI taxonomy): Eukaryota > Metazoa > Chordata > Amphibia > Anura > Ranidae > Lithobates > Lithobates clamitans. Next base: position 265,471 of record JBBGZY010001426.1, on the reverse strand, counting down.
TAAATTTATTTTTATGTTGTGTAATAACTCTCTTATGATATCTCATACATGTTCTCTTATTATCCTTAGTACTCCTTAATATATACCAAAACTCCTGAAGAAGCTCCCAATGAGCGAAACATGTAGAGTGGTATTCCGTTGAGTGTTATTTCTCTGACTGCTTGTCCTTTTTGAGATGTGGATATTGATACATTTTTTTAACTATGTTGTGTAAACTACATTAATTGCAATAAAATCTTTTTTTATGGATAAATCATACATGTCTATTTACCCTATCTATTATCAATATACCAGCACCTTAAAAGTCCCGGGGGCTTTAAGAACCCCCTTTTTTCCCCCCTTTTATCTTTTGTATACAGCCGGGTGCTCCTCACCATCTCTGTTCTGGGATAGAAGAGCACCTAGGCCCACCTCAGAAGTGTCTGTCTGTACCACAAACTCCTTTGTGAAGTCCGGGGTCACCAGCACCAGTAGTACACAAAGGGCCTGTTTTCATTTCTGAAAGGCCTCCTCGGCTTCAGGATTCCACTTGACCATGACCGACCCTCTACTCTTCTTCAGGTCGGTCAGAGGGATGGCAATGGTGGCAAAGTCGGGTATAAACCGTCGGTAATACCCCGTAATGCCTAGGAAGGCCCAAACTTGTTTGTTGTTTACTGGTTGGGGCCACTTTTTAATTGCCTTAATCTTATTGGTCTGAGCCTTGACAAGTCCCCGGCCAATAACGTACCCAAGGTATTTGTCTTCCTCCAGGCCTATGGCACACTTTTTTGGGTTGGCCGTGAGACCTGCTTCCCTAAGGGAATCTACCACTGCTTATACCCGGGTGAAGGTGCGATTCCCAATCTGGGCTGTGGATGACCACATCGTCCAAATAAGAAGCCACATATGGGCGATGAGGTCTCAAAGTTTTGTCCATCATTCACGAGAATGATGCAGGGGCCCTGTGCAGACCAAGAGGCATCCGCTTGTACTGAAACAAGCCCTCAGGAGTGGCCGATTCAGTTAGCAGTATTTGCCAATACCCTTTCGTTAGGTCTAGGGTTGTTATGTATCAAGCCTGTCCCAACCTGTCCACGAGTTCGTCGACCCTGGGGCATCGGATATGCATCGAACTTGGAGACACTGTTGAGTTTCCTAAAGTCATTACAAAACCTGATAGTGCCATCAGGTTTTGGAACCACTCACTGTGGGACTCTTCTATCACGTCCAGCTCTAACATATTATTTATTTCTTCCGTGACTGGGGAAGCGGCCAGTAAAGTCTCTCTGTTCTTCCAGAGCTTTAAGAGATTCACGTGATAAACTTGGTGTGTTTTTTTTTCCCCTGGCTGGTATCCGTTGTAGTTTACCTCCCCCACCCTTATAACAACCTCAAAAGGTCCCTGCCACTTGGCTAGGAACTTACTTTCCACTGTAAGAACCAGTACCAACACTCTGTCTCCGGGGCTGAAAGTACGGACCTTGGCACCCCGATCATAGATCCTCCTCTGGGCCTCCTGGGCTCGCTCAATATGTTCTCACGCCAAGGGCAGGACAGCTGCGATTCGATCCTGCATCAAGGAGACATGCTCTATGACGCTTTTATATAGGGTGGCCTCTGGGTCACCCTATAAAGCAGCCCCCTGGGATGTCTACCATACAAAAGCTCACAGGGGGAATAGCCTGTGGATGCCTGCGGAACCTCACGTATGGCAAACATGAGATATGGTAGCAAAAAATCCCAGTTTCTCCCATCTTTGTCGACCACCTTTTTTAGCATACTTTTCAAAGTTTTATTAAATCTTTCGACTAGACCATCCATTTGGGGGTGGTAGACAGAGGTACGGAGATGGGAGATTTTGTATAATCTACACAGTTTTTTGGTAACCTTTGACATAAATGGGGTACCCTGGTCGGTTAAGACCTCTTTAGGGATCCCCACTCGACTAAACACCTGGACCAACTCCTTGGTGATAGCCTTGGTGGAGGTGTTGCGCAAGGGTATGGCCTCGGGATAGCACGTTGCATAGTCCAGGATCACCAGAATATGCTGGTGACCCCGGGCAGATTTCACAACCGTCCCCACCAGGTCCATGCTAATCCTCTCAAAGGGGACCTCGATTATTGGCAGAGGGACAAGGGGACTGCGAAAATGGGCACCGTCATTTGGCACTCGGGGCACGGTTCGCAGTACTCCTTGACATCTGCATACACCCCAGGCCTGAAAAATCTCTGGGTGATTCTCTCCCAATTCCAATACTGAGATTCTCCCCATTACATGACCATGGGCCAGGTCTAGCACCATCCTGCGGAAGGGTTTGGGAACCAGTAGCTGTTCTATCTCATCCTCTACATGTTTTACCACTTGATACAATAAATTATTTTTAATGGCCATGTAGGGTAAAGACACCCCCCATTTGGGATCTACGGGTTCCCCATCCAACATCTTAATGTTTTCCCTGGCTCTCATGAGAGTGGCATCTCGCAGTTGCTCAATACAAAAATCCTCTCTCCTGACCTCTAAGTCGGGTACCACATTCTGGCTACTCTCATTGTCAAGGTCAGAGGTGTTCTCCTGTTCATTACTCTCGGGCTGGGAGCTAGCTTCCAGGTCCTCCGGCTCCCCAGCCGTGACAGGGAAAAGAAGGGGATCTCCAGCTTCCTCAATCCCACAAACAGCACCCCCTTCCTTTTGGCAAAAAGGGTCCGGTGAGAGTTCATGTGCTTCCCCAGAAGGGGGAGCTCCATCTACCAGCCTCTCTTTGCTCTCCTATAACTTCCAAAAATGGGGAAAATCTCTCCCCACTAAAGCTTCATGAAGCAGTGAAGGTACCACCCCCACTGAATGTGTTACACTGCCCCAGGGAAATCAACCTCAACCACCGCTGTCTGGTAGTCCCGAGAGTCCCCATGCATGCAAATTACCCCAATAGTACTGGGGTGTAGTTTTGTGGGGTTCACACAATCATTTCTGACTAGGGTCACCACACTACCAGGGTCTAGCAAAGCTGTGAGTGGCTTTCCATCCGCTAAAATAACACACATCTGTTTTTCAATGCGACTCTGACATGATGCAGTATATGCGACCTGTGCAAACAGAGACATGCATCTTTTCATATAAGCATAATCGCATTGCATAGGTTCATCATCTATAGGACAGTTTGCAGCAATATGCCCTAATGCATGGCAATGAAAACACTGTATGTGCTCTACCCCCAGTCCTCTTAACAGTCCCAAAGACCTTCCTGGCTTCTTTGGCCAGTGTCCAGGTCTAGGACCCACAGTCTCATCAGCTGTAACAACAGTCTTATCAAACTTCCCCATGCTCTTGAATCCCGGAACAGTCTTACCAGAATGGCCGGGCGATCTTGTACTTCTAGACACACCGAAGTGGGGTGTAGACAGGTTCACCAAGTCCTCAGTAGCGATGTACCTCTCCACTAGGTCCACCAACTGGGTTGCAGTTTTGGAATCCCCTTGTCTGACCCACCTCCTCAAAACAGCAAGGAGCGCACGCAGGTACCGGTCCATTACCACACGCTCCACGTTCTGAGGGCCTGTCAAGGTCTCCGGCTGTAACCACTTCCTGGTGAGGTTGACCAGGTTGAACATTTGAGAATGGGCTGGCTGGTTGCTGGAGTAGGTCCATTGATGCATGTGCTGGGCCCGGGCCACCATAGTAACACCCAAGCGTGTGAATATCTCTGTCTTCAGAGTCTCAAAGTCCTGGGCCTTGTCCGGTTTCAGATCAAAATAGGTCTTTTGAGGTTCTCCTGACAGAAATGGGGCCAACAGACCAACCCACTGTTCTTTTGGCCACCTTTCGCTGACAGCAACTCTCTCAAAAGTCGCAAGGTATGCCTTAATATCATCGGCAGGTGTCATTTTCTGTAGGTGGTAGGAGGCACGTACCATCTTTGGTTCCACTGGCACACGGTGCGGACCCCTTTTTTAGTTCCACTAGAGCCTCTGCGAACTGCCAGTTCATCTCCTGCTGGGTCGCCTGTTGTGCTGCAGCGGCCTCTGCAACTTGGAGGTTGGTTTCTCGCTGGTCTGCATTGGCCTGTAGCAGGGCCTTTATCATTTCCTACATCTTCAGAAATTGCCCGCTGAATCCACCACGTGTGGGGAAATTAGCTCGTGGGGGATCACCTTTTCTGAATGACAGTCAGCAAACGGCACTTTCTTCAAAAACTGGCGGATGCCAGGTTTATTTACAGGAGAATTGCAAAATAAAAACAAACAGTAAATAAAATCCTTGCAGTCCCGTGCTAACTAAACAAATAGTCTCCTCTCTATATAGTGCTGGGCTGGCCCCCGTCATCCACAAAAACATGCGGAAAAAGCAAACCTTTTAGTCCAACACCCAGAGCTCCTCTCACTCAGGTTCCCTCCTGAGTCTCCAAACCAGAGCCCTGTTGAGCTCTCTTCCTGGTTATTTAAAGTCCACCTGAGTGTGGGCTCAAGTAGAGCAGAACATATGGACCGGAACCTAGCCTGCCACAGAGGCTGGAAAAACCCGGGCTGGATTCCGGTTCAATCCCTGACAACAGAACGAATGCGAGGTGAAATGTAGCGATTATCCACTATATCACCTCGCATACCGTCACAATATATACGGTATATATATCTATACAGATAGACATATATATATATATATATATATATATATATATATATATATATATATATATATATATATATATTTATTTATTTTGTATAATTATTGCACTTTTTACTTTAGAGTGTTAGGTTGAAAGCGCTTCACTATTATTTTATTAATTTTGGATTCTGCATTTAGTGTAGTGATAGCACTGTTAGGTGGTAGCTGCTTTCTATATTATATATTTTATTTCTGTGATAAGTTTGGGGTAGCATATAGTAATGCGGGCATATATATTTACTCATTACCATTAGCAAAGGAGTGGGACAGTGCTCCATTTACATTGATCAAGGTCATAGGTGATGAATAGATGTATCCATTGGGGCCTAATGCAATATATGAGAGTGTTTCCAAGATGAAGTTCCAATCTACTCTCTAACACTTTTTCTGCATTAGTAGACAGGAGTAGAAATGGCACATTTAATGTGGTTGCATAGTAGATTAGATTCAACGTCCAAAGGGCATCATGCCTGACCTCCCTATGTGGTATGAAACCTGCTTGATCCACATGTATTAACAATGACAAAAAGGGCTGCAAATGGTTAGCCAGTATTTTGGTGAACAGTTTTGAATCAAAATTTAACAAGGCTATGGGATGGTAATTACCACAGTCACTAAGATCCTTGCCCTCTTTTGGAATCACCAAATATGGGCTGATGTCTTGGGGAAAGCAATAACCCTCCAGAAGTGAATTGTATGCTCTTAGAAATACTGGAAACATATTTTGTTGAAATGTTTTACAATAAATGAATTAATTGATTTAGGAGTTGCCATCACCTCTTTGAAATGTGAGATTAATAAAGTATGGTCCTGTCTGTCATTTTAAGTTTGGGAAGGGAGGGTCTTTTTAAGTAAGCATGAACAGCATTTACATGAGAGGACAGTAAATGTTGTGGTTTGGGCGGGTATAAATTTTAAAGAGTTTGATAATAGTTAGAGACAGCTATTGCTTGTGGGGAACTGTGGACCCTTTCCATGGTATCTTTCACCTGTGGGATATAGGATTTAGAGATGAGTTCCTTCAGAACGAAGGAACCAAAATGTTTCCATGGCTTGCTGGAGTATTCATAATAAGTTTTATAACATTTGACCAAGTTTGCTTTAACCTTCCCTAAAAGGAGATTTTTAAGTTTTTCTGTGGTGACCTTGAGTTCTACAGCCACTTTACAGGTCAGTGATAGTTTATGACTCCTTTCTAGTTGCATGATTTTATCTAATAAGGCCTCTGCTTGGATGGTATGTTCTTTTTTTTTTTACTCCCAGACAAATCACAATACCCCTACTATAAGATGTGTAGCCATGCCCCGTAGAAGTTGCTAAATGTTGTGGTTCACCTGTCACCCTGCCCAGCTCGGCATCCATCTCTTAGGCAGTCAGAGACACAGACCAGTCGATAAGCTTTGTTTTTTTTTTATTGAGGGGATTGAACTTGGATGGGAATGAGAAATTATGGGATGCCCAGTAAGATTTAGTGCAACTTACTTGGGACAACTATATAAACTCCTGTATATACACTCCAGTCTTCTCTCCAGCACTACTCTTGCTTAAGACCTTTTTCCTTTCACTCCTCAAGCACTTCACTTGCTGCAGACCATTACTCCTCCAGCACTTCACTTGCTGCAGATTGTTACTCTTCCAGACTAGTTAGCACTGCAAGATTAGGTCTGACACCAACTCAGCCAGTCCTCAGTGTATTGCCTTTTCTGGGCAGGGGCCCCGGACCCCTATTGCATAGAAATGGTTCAGTTGCTAACTGTGAATTATCCAGCTACCGATCCCAGATAGCTCTCTTCAGGCCCTGCCAGCCAGCCTGGCTGCAATGACCTCTCTCCACTGCTCATCCCACAGTCCACTCTTCTGGTTCTGGACCCATCTCAGACTGCAAACTCACCAGTCCCCCCGACTGTGCTTCACTTACCAGCTCTCCTGGCTGTGACCAGTTGTCCTTCCTGGAGTCTCTTAGCAGTGTTCTCTCCCGCTGTCCTCTCCTTGCTCTCTCATGTGCCTCTCTCCCAGGATCTCTTCTCTCCTCCTGGATGCACCTGAGCCCTGGTACAAGGTTACCCCCCCAGACTGGGGAGCTCCCTGTGGGCCCCAACAGCCTCCACACTCTCTCACTCCAGCTCTTCCACCCAACAACTCCTCCCCTGCTGGGCTGACCCTGGGTATTTAAGGAGGCCTGCCCCCTGCCAATCCAAGTTTGGGATTGGTCAAGGCTCCTTAAAAATACCCCAGGCAACTCCACTTCTCCTCACCTCCTCTCTTTCTAGCAGCTTCTAGAAAAAAGAGGGAGGTGACAGTGATGCTACCTGGGAGTCACCCAGTCCTGCCCTGAGCTACTCCCAGCCCAGAATGAAAACAAACAGGCCTAGCCACCAGTTAGGCCTGAGAAAAAGATGATCTGCACTCCAGTGATTGCTCTTAAAATATATTGTGTTTATTGTCAAGCCACAGTGAAAAAACGCAAATGAGAACAGTTGACGCGTTTCAGCCTATAAGGCCTTAGTCATAACCACATTACAGACATGAAACTTTGAAATAAATAGTAGCTCTAAGGACCACTGGCTCCACCCATTAATTGTCTTAATTGACTGCAGGCAATTATCCAAAAAAGGGGAATCAGCTATACTGCATATAGGGTGATCCATATGTATTCTATTTCTCACACACCTTATAGTGATAATAAGTACATGTGTGCACACACTTGTGCATGTACTCATGATTAAAACACACCATGAAATTCAAAAAAACATTAAATACAAAAAATAAAAATAATAATCCAGGTATGCGAAAAAAGACACCAGAGGAGGAAAAGAGAGAGGAGGTTCTGGGGAGAGGCATGCTTAATGTAAGTGCAAGTCCAGATCCCACCTCAGGTTTAACCGCTGAGGCAATCTAGTTTTTAATCTAAAGATCCACCAAGCTTCTCTCCCCAGTAGCCTTCTCTCCCTATCTCTCCTGAGACAACCGTTCTATTCCTCTAAAGCGGAAAGAGGAAAGATCGCCCTGGTGACATTCCCTGAAGTGACTTGTTGCATTCAAAATATTTCTAGCATTTGGATTATTTGTGTCACAGTAGTGTTCCCCTATACGGCTCTCAAAGGACGTGTGGTACAGCCTACATATTGGAGGCTGCATGAAATACAGGTGATCAGGTAAATTACATAGTTTGTGCCACAGTTGATGTATTGCTGTATAGTAAACTCTTCATCTGTAGCTGTGGCAACAAATGTTTTACCCAAATCACACAAGTTACAGTACCTACAGGTTTTTATATTACAAGGGTAACTACCAGGATAAGAGAGCCAGGTGGGTTGGCATTGTTTAGATGAAAATAGACTAGGTGATAGTGCAGTCCCCAGTGTGGGCGCGCGTTGGCTAGAAAAAAGGCAACCTGCTTGCAGAATCTCATTCAAATCTTTATCTGTATGTAATATTGGCAGATTCTTTTTTATTATTCTGACTATTGTAGGCCTACCTACATTTTCCTACCCTATAGAAAAATCCTCAGACTAGTACCTACCTAACTAAAGGGTGCTACAGATGTATATGTCTCTCAAAGATTACAAGGAGCTGTATGTGTGTTGTCATTGATTTGAAAGAACTGATTTATTTCTGTTGTCACCAATTCCTGTATCTGTGGATCCGATATGAGCAACTCATGAAGACACTAGGTATGGCCACAAGGGGAATCACATATATTAAGGGTACAAGAGATAGGCATGTGATCAGAAAGAGTTAGGGAACCAATAAGCTTTGGATACAAAGGGCAATAGCACCTTGAAAATGATAATATAGTTGAACGCAAGTAAGATTGATGGACACATGAAATGAATGTAAAGTCTTTATCAGCTGGATGAATCGATCGCCAAGTATCAACCAATCTCAAATTATGTAAGATCCCTTTAACTTTACATAGTTTTTGGTATGATAAATGAGAGGTTCCCTTAGATATATCAAGAAGTGGATCTAGAGCAATGTTAAAATCTCTTTTGAAAATCAGCACTCCTTCAACATGCGGTAAAACTTTATCTGGTAGTGTTTGGAGGGACCTTGGCTTAATTGCCAAGTTGATAAAGACAAGGACTTCTTCACCACAACCCTATCCCAGATTTTGGGGGGGTGTCTCCATGTGAGGGGCTAATCGGAATCAGGAAGCCCATTTTAACAATTAGGGAACCTAAGATAACTCCCCCTTTGTTAATGAGTAAGAGGTACAGTACATAGTAACTCCGAAAGCCAAGCTTCCCTATCAGAATCTAATGGATTTTTTACATATTCGCGCTCAATTCTTTGAACCTGTTGTGCCAACTGGGACTCAAAACCCCTGGTTGTATTTTTGACCACAGTGATTTTTGGAAATACAGTAAGCAGACCTATAAGGTATCCTTTAAAATTCTCCCAGCACAGCAAAGGTTCTTGGGATTGTGCTTCAAAGTATTCATAAATGTGTTACTCAATCATGTCATGGGAGGAAAATAAGTTCAGCCAAAAGGCATTACATTTCCAGGGGGCCGTAGTAGTCTTAAAGGGCTCAGCAGTTATCCATGCCACCAGGGGTGAATGGTCTAAGATTCCTCTAGGAGCATACAGAAATATGTAAATCAGAGGACCAGAGGTCGTGGTGCCCTGACAAAGATCAATCCTAGATAGAAACTTAAAGGACATAGAGAAGCAGGGAAACTGCTGCTCAGAGGGGAATCTGTTTCTTTAAGGGTCAAACCGTTCAAACTCACTAAGGAATCTAGATAGGGTAGTTCCTCTATAAAGGAGGCCTGCAGTAGTAGGAAGATGTTTATCATTTGGGGGCACAGATAACCATTAAAATCACCCATCAGCGAGGGGCGGAACTGGCGGCCAGAGCGGATGGTTGTGTGAGAGAGAAGCTCTGCCAAAACAGGTGACATACCGCGACTCACAGCTCGCTGATACAGGTGAAAATAGCATTCGCAGCAAGGAGAGACCGAGGGGCACACACCGCCCATCCATCAGCCATCCATCACCATCCACGGGTGAGTTACGCTATACAGACCATCCACTACCATCCTCTCCTTTCAACAGTCCTGTTAAGCACAAAAGGAGGATTGGAGAGCAGGGAGAGGCTCAGGATGATGCAGGGGCAGCAGGGGAAGACATATAGGAATCCTCCTCCTATGAACAGCATCTAGATGCATTCCCTACCACAGGGCAGCCCATCATAGACACCACTATGAAAGAGATGCTGCAAACACTGCAGGGGGCCCTCCAGCAAGACATGGCAGCTTTCATGCACTCCACAAAAAAGAAATGAAAGAGGTCAGCAACAAAGTAGAATATGTTGAACAGAAGACGGAGGAATTCACTATGGCACACAATGAGCTGGTAGATGCCCATTTTGATGTTAAGGATGAGCTCAAAGTGATGCGACTTAAAATGGCAGATATTGAAGACAGGGCTCGCAGAAATAATATCAAATTTAGAGGTATCCCTGAATCAGTTAAACCAGCTGAACTTTCTGCATACTTCAAAAGCTCATAACAACAGTCCTCCCATCCCTGGGGCCTGCAGACATAATAATAGACAGAGCCTACAGACTGCCAAAACCATCATTCCTGCCTGACCAGATCCCCAGAGATCCCATAGCAAGGATCAATTTTTATCATGTAAATGACCAGCTGATGCGATATGCCATCCTGCACTCCCAGATCCTTTCGCTGGAATCGCACTCTATGCTGATTTGTCGTAAGCTACACTGAGGGCGAGGCACAATTTGTTTCCCATTACCAAAATTCTCCGTAACCACAAAATTCTTTACAAGTGGGCCTTTCCAGCCAAACTGCTGGTGGAGATGCACAATGAATTGCATTCAAATATTTCACCAGAGAAAGGTATGGAGCTCCTCCAAACAAGACGCCTCCTCCCTGTGAACGGTGACTCTGCAGACCCAGATCCCCTCCAGGACAGACGCAACAACAATTGCCAAAACAGGAGGGGTAGATAACCTATTCATATTCATGTTTGTGCTTTTGTAGTTCACCTAACACTCTCCACAGGATCACTGAACCCTTGGTGCCTTTCAGAGTAACCACATGTTTCTGTGTTAGCTCAACCCTCACCCCTTGTTCGGCTGATTTAAGGAATATTTTTTCCCCAACTTAATTTACGTGATATTTCCGTACTGCTTAACTGTTTTAAGTTACTGAACAATTCAGTTTGGTTTATTTTTATTGTTTCTTGATGGTTATAACGAAAAAATTACCTCAGAACATACATATGTCAAACAAGAAGTTTGTAACACTTCTTATACCAAGCATTACCACTAGATAGCAGCCAAGCGCTTTCTACCATTTAAATGAACCTTAAGCTGATGTCATACAATGTGAGAGGCCTGAACAGTCCCTACAACGCAGAGCACTATAGAAAACAGCCATGGACTTAAAATGCGATATTCTGTGTGCGCAAGAGACGCATTTTTCTAGCATCAAACCCCCAAAATGCTTACATGTTAAATTTCCACACGTATTTACAGCCAATGACACTTCCAAGAAAAATGGTGTATTGATTGCTATCAGGGACACTATAACCTTTTCTTTATTGCAGGACCATATTGACCCCCAAAGAGGTTTTTTCATTTTGGTCGCAGAAATGGATCGTGTCAGCTACACACTGGTGAACTTATATGCACCTAATGTTAAATCGATTAAATTTATCCGTAAGGTCATTAAGCTTGCTAAAGCAATGCAAAAGGGTAATTTGATACTGTGTGGGGATTTCAATATGATTTTGAATGAAGTGCTTGACTCCTCATAGGTGGCCCTCAGGCGGTGGCCATCTTTAGGGTCATTGTGCCATGAAGAGAGACTCTTTGCTCTATGGCCGCTGCCTTAGAGCCACCGAAAGGGACTACACATACTACTCTGCACAACAGCTATTCTAGAATAGAGTTTTTTCTTACTGATATGTATACTTTGCAGAATGTACGTAATGCCGATATCCACAACATCACGTGGTCGGACCATGCACCTGTGACTATCGATGTTGTGAATACGAGCAAAACTTCCCACAATGAGGTGGAAGGGAAACTCAGAGAGTATTTCCAATTCAATAATAACAGAGAATATTCTCCATTGACGACATGGTGTGCACATAAGACATTTGCTAGGGGAACCCTTATCCAAATCGCCTCTAGAGAAAGGAAAAAAATGCAGCGCATATCACAGCTTCACAAATCCATTGCAGAATTAGAGGCTAAACACAAAAATCCCAACTCTACTTCAACACACATATTAAAACGCCTTACCTCCTGCCTTGAGGAATTACGGCAGAAACCCAGGGTGGATTATGACACATACTTCACAAAAATTAAACTGTTCTACTCCCAAAATAACAGGGCCGGCAAACTCTTAGCCTCCCAACTCAAAAAAAGGCAAGCACGATCCAACCTCACACATATTAAACACCACCAATCTAATACCATGCTTCACAACCCTAAAGACGTAGCCAACGCATTTAAAAATTATTATGATTTCCTCTACAACCTCACCAAAGACCCACTCACCCACCAACCTACAGACTTAGAAATCAATGATTTTCTTCAAGGAATTCATCTGCCAACAGTAGATATCACCACACTTCAGAAACTGAATACTCCCATCACCAACAAAGAGGTCGAGACTGTCATAAAATCGCTTCCCATGCACAAATCACCCGGACAGATTTTCCGATGAATATTATAAGGCATTCACCTCCCTCCTCACTCCAAAACTAGTAGAAATTTTCAATACTGCAGCCTCTACAGGTTCCTTCCCAAGTGAAATGCTCCACACTGTGATAGCTACACTGCAAAATCTGGGTAAAGACCCAACACCTCCCCAAAACTTTAGACCCGTTTCCCTATTAAATTCAGATCTAAAGATCTACACCAAAATTTTAGCCAATAGATTAATGGAAATTACTCCATCCCTCATAGACCTTGATCAAATAGGCTTTGTAAAGGGCAGGCAGGCACCAGGCGGGACCAGAAGAATGTTGAACCTTCTGCGATGAGCAGGAGTCACCCAAAAATATAGCATATTCCTGGCCCTGGATGTAGAAAGGGCCTTTGATAGGGTCCATTGGGTATACCTGTCTAAGACCCTGCACAAATTTGGAATATCTGGCCTAATCCACTCAGCAATCATGTCACTATACTCAAATCCCACAGCCCGAGTCTACACTTCTAGCTTACTTTCTGACCCTTTTTTATTGTCAAATTGAACTCGTCAAGGATGCCCCCTCTCTCCAATTATATTTTCACTTGTCATTGAACCACTAGCGGAATACATCAGATCTAACAAAGTAATACAAGGTATCAATATAGGCTCTGAAAGTCATAAAATAGGACTCTTCGCTGATGATATTATACTAACTTGATATTATATCCAAACCAGAATCTTCTATACCAGAAGTAAAATCCCTATTAAACAAATTTTGGCAAGTCTCCTTTTACAAAGTCAACAAAAATAAATGTTTTGCCTTGGCACTTAATGTACCTAGGGAGGAAAAATCCAGGATCAAAAAAATATTCCCCTGTGATTGGGAACCTCCTCTTCCTCCAAAATATATTCATGCAACTATTCTCCATTATTAGCTAAAGTAGAAGAGGAATTAAACCAGATCAGTAAATTGCACCTAACATGGATAGGGAGAATAGCTGCATACCAAATGCAAGTGCTGCCTAAATTGCTATACTACTTCAGAACACTACCCATTCCTATCCCTCAGAAATTCTTCTTGCAACCAACAGTTAGTTTGAAAAAATACATCTGGGCAGGAAAGAAACCTAGAATAGCTCTGGCACATCTGTACAAACCCAAACACCTAGGTGGCGTGGGCCTTCCCAATGCACAAAAATACTATAAAGCTGCTGTACTAGACCAAATGCGTTACTGGTTCTCTTGCCAAGCAGATAACAGGTGATCTGACATAGAATGCAAAGTTACAGGACATAACCTCCCAGCATTGGCATTAGCTGCATGCCTACACCACAGCCGAAAAAACCCCACCTTACCCAACCATACAAGCCACCACTGCAGCATGGTCCTCCTTGATTAGACAACACTTTGCTGACACACCAATCTGCAGGATAAAAATCCCATTAGCGACCTATGAATACCGTACTTAATCCCTGGATTATCAACCCAATCTTGGAAGAAACAAGGAGCACACTTCTCCACGTCTGACCTAACTGAACAGGACACAATAGACAGATATAACATTTTCCAAATAAAGCACTACTCGGCAACTAACAAAACCAGCCCAATAGAGCTACCTCAAATACTTTGGGACTACTTGATAAATAAATACCCAGCTAAACACAAGGGGATATAAACATTTTATAAATTCACTGCCCCCCTGTATATGCAAACTAAAATACCCAACATGGTAAAATGGCAAAAGAATTACAAAAATAATTCTCCTTACATCAATGGCACTTAGCTATAAAACACAATGGCAGATCCTCAGCATGTGTGGATCACTGGGAAAATGCACAAAAGATACTGCATAGATGGTACCTCACACCTCTACGCCTAAATAAAATGAACCCGAGTATCTCATCACTATGCTGTCGAGATTGTGACTCTACTGGCAGCCTACTACACATACTTTGGAGCTGTACTGTAATATATTCTTTCTGGATGGATATCTCGTCCCTTATCCAAGAAACGACAGGAATCAAATATACCCTAACTCCACTCTCCTAAGCCTTAGTATTGAACCCTCCCCTGCTGACAAGGAAAGTGGATATCCATATCCTCTTTGCAGCGTGCATTACCCTAGCAAAGGAATGGCGCTCCAAAGCACCTCCAAAAATTGAAGAGGTAATATCTAGAATGAATGCACAATATACCATGGAAAAAATGTTCGCTTATAAAGAAATAAGAGCCCCAATTTTCCATAAACACTGGGAAATCTGGAGGACATCTCAGAATGCCTCCTCACATTTATGATTTATGATGTACTGTATAACTAATTTCTACTGTGAAAGACTCATGATACTTACACAAGAACTACCAACCATCTAGTGGTAAGACCTAATATTAGCAGTGGTCGTTTCCTGTGACCCATAAACAACAATATGAGTAAATGACCACAGCACAATCAGCATATGTGTACTACTTGGTATATCAGAAGAGAAGTTTACTGTTTGTTTATTGGTTCATAATATTGCACTTAAGAGCTTACTACTAGGTCTTATCTCCAGAGACCCTCAATAAGGTCCCAGGCGGGCTACTTCCTAAAAGTCTAATAGAGAGCCTGCTCACAGTGTGTACCCAGTTGGGGTGACAGGCCTGTTGAGGTCATACTCCACATCTTTATAAGAAGCCCGAGCAAATGTAGTAATATTTCTACAGTGTGTTCGCTTTTTGGTACCCACTTTGTATGTTTCTTATGCTGTAAGACCTGCTTTTTATTTTACATGTACATTGTGGAATTAAAAAAAAATCTATGGTTAAAAACAAAAAAAAATCACCCATCAGCAACAATGGTAAGCAACAATGGTAGACGGGGTTTGCCCAGCATAAAGCAACAAAGTTGTCACAGCCTGGCAGTATGGAAAAAATATATATACCATATCCAATATGCAAGTAAGTGGACAGTAAAGGAAAACATATCTGCCTTCAATGTGTATAGTAGATGCAAATTCCTGAAACTCTATAGATCTGTGTATTGCAACGCTCACCCCATTGAGTACAAGCTGTAAGTGAAATGATACGCCCTGTGCAGTGCAGGTACACAGCACACCTTTATGCATACATAAAATAGAGTGAGGTAATAAGAGAAAGACAGCTTCAGTGCTTTGCTGCTCTGGGTTAATGCTCATGGATGGCGGCCTCAGTGGCATCCAGCCAAGAGGAGGCATTCAAGGCTGTATCAAAGTGTGATTGCCCTCTAGCAGTAATTCATAACTGAGCATTTTGCAGCTGTAGCCTTTGTAAGCGCTTTTTCACTTTCAGGAATTTGACCCATTTGCACTGAATCTCAGTAGACTAATCAAGATAAAAAGATTAAAAGAATCAAGATAAAAAGATAAAAGGAAACTTTCACTCGATTAAACTGTGTAGGCAGTGAACAGTGCACTTATGAACAGCTCTGAGGATTTCACCTAGGGTACATTGTGAGGAATCTTAAATAATGACAGCATCATCAGCCTGCACCTCATTCTCCATCACCACCATAAGATCAGGTTCAGATAGGGAGCCCTGAGCCAATGGTGTCTCATCTGCTATTGGTTGGAAGAGCTCATTATCCCCTGGTGTTAGCTCTCCCCAAGAGCTTGGAAGCTTTTGGGTATAAAATATCATGTTCCATGATGCTTCCTTCCCCACAGGGTGGGAGGTCTTACCTGCTTTACTCACAGGATCCTTGAGCTTCTCCATGCCTCATGGTGTACGCTGTTGGAAAGCAGGCTGGGTACCATTTTTGTTCTCCAGGGCCACAGCTTTCTCCTTCTTTTTACTGTTCATCATTGGGGGCAGAGAGTGGTGAAAACACTCTAAGGAGGATCCAGGACACTGAGTGTAGGTAGAGGTAGATGGTAATTCTGCTGGTGGAAGGATCGGTACAAGGATAACTAGTGGGAGCTCCATGGGACATGTTTGCTCACATGCCTAGCTTGGCCATTCCCTGATTTGACGATAATATGATTTTTCCTAAATACAGGATCAGAAAAGTCAGTGGTTTTCACTCAAGAGTGTTAAGCAACAGACCTCTAAAATTACCTTCCTTCTTAAATAAGAAATGCGAAATACAAGTTTTTTTCCTCTTTTTCTAATTTCAACACAGACTCATAAAACTTTGAAAATCACTTTTGAAGTTACAATAGTATGTAAATGATTATACAAGGTTTTAGTAATTAGGTCTACATCAATTTTAAATACCTTCTTTGCAGGGAGGACTATATTTTACATTTTTGTAGCGAAAGTAAGGTATGATTTAAAGTGATGTAACTTTAAGAGATACATTTCTCCTTCAAGGTAAAGCAGGGTTTATAATAAAAATATATATAGAAAATGCTGTTAAAAAGTATTGTAGCGCAATGGTGCTTAATAATGCTTAATACTACATGCTAATTAGCATTTAACATTTGGTAAATGAAACATTATACGTGGTACTGAGCATTAATTAAAACCATTACTAAATCTCCATCAGTGTTTAATTTTCATAAAAGAAAAAAAACAGCTTTTTAAATCTATGTTAGTTAATTAAAAAACTGTCCAATGCTGATACTGTATTGTTGCAGGATTGAACTGGAAGCTTATTTATATTTTTTCTCTGTTTATCTGTGAAAAACAAAAAAGAACAATATGGGCTGGTATTCATACAGTTTTAGGACCGGGAGTTTGCAGGTTCCTTTAAAGAGGAACTCCAGCTTTTCCTCATCAAAACAACAGATGCATTGTGTAAAGGAATCACAACCCCAGTGTCAGTTTATGTGTAATTTACCTCCTTTAGCTGTATAAAGCAGGTTTCTGTGTCTGTGATGTCACTCCTCCTTCTGGCTGAATTTCAAAGTTCTCTGGCTTCCTGTTTCCTTCCTTTTTCGGTCCTGATACTACATGTTCCATGATCCCTTGAGCCTCTATAGTTTCAGGGAGGGCTACAGAAATCACTTGTACCAGTTCTGGGAGTTGATGTGGGTCGGTCTAAGAGTTACTGTGGGTGTTTCTGGGCCTTTATGTGGGTGGTGAAAGGGGAGGAATTGAATTGTATTATCACCGGCCACACTTAATTTCTCTCTGCAGCGAATAGGGAACAAGCAGAAAATTAAAGTGATTCTAAAGGCACATTTTTTATTTTTTAAAAATAATTAACATGTTCTACTTACCTGCTTTGTGTTATGGCTTGCGGAGAGCAACCCTGATCCTCCTCTTCCCCCACTGCCGCTTGCTAAGAAGGCACTCATGCATGCTTACTCATGCAACCTGCACAGAAAACGCATGGCAATGCCCACCAAACACGTGTCGCTCTCACTGTGCCATTTAGGCTGGGTTTGCATCTGTGTGTTTTTGAATGCATGGTAACCCACCAAACATGTGTCGCTCTCACTGTGCCATTTAGGCTGGGTTTTCATCTGTGTCTTTCTGAATGCATGGTAACCCACATAGAAAACACATGCTTTGCTGTGCATCTCTAAAAGGAGCATTTTGAAAATGCATGGCAACACGCATTACACTTGCCTTACCATTCATTTGCGTCTGGACATTTCAGAATGCACGGCAACTCGCAATAAAATGCATGTTTTGGTGAACATTTAGAAAATGTGCGATTGTGCAGCTCGCTTGCATAACCATTGGTTTGCATCTGCGTGTTTCTGAACATATGACAACCTGCAATTAAAAATGCATGCTTTTCCATACGTTTGAAAAACACGCAGCAATGTGTGTCACGTCAGTGTTAGCATTTAGGCTGTGTTCTCATTTACACGTTTCCAAATGCACAAGAACCAGCAAAGAAAACACATGCTTTGCTATGCTCTTCAAAAACAAACAGGAAATCCGCGTCGCATTTGCGTTACCATTCATTCACATCTGTGCAATTCCAAACACATGGCATTCCACAAGAAAACAAAGGGGATGCTTGCGTTACCATTAGTTTCATTTGCATGCTTCCGAACGCATGGCAACCCACAAGAAAATGCTTTTCAAAAATGTGCGGCTTACGCTTCGTGCTTGCAGCACCATTCATTTACATCTGCCCGTTTCCGAATGCACGGCAAGACGCAAGAAACCGCATGATTTGCCAAGCATTTTTAAAAAATTGTGTCACGCTTGCGTCACAATTTAGGCTGCATTTTCATCTGCGCATTTCCGAATGAGTGGCAACCAGCTCAGAAAATGTAGGCTTTGCTGTGCATTTTGAAAACGAATGTCAACACATAATTAACAGGCAATAATAAAAAGTCTTAAGTAAATATTCTCTTTAAATATTGCAGCAGCGCTTCATGTCCAAATCCAATGGACACGCTTTCATATATAGTTCTTATATGAGAAAAAGTAGCGAAGGAGATCTACAATAGCTTCAGCTGTGTTCTGTAAAGGGGGCCTTCCACCAAACACTTCACCACGTGAGGGGAAACTCCCCAATGGGGATGCACTCACCAGAAAAACAGCAATAAAGAGCCTTAGATAATAATGATAGTTCTCCACCACTCCTAAACGTCCACCAGGTGTCAGTCACGCTCTCTGTAGCTCCAGTAAAACATATGGGAGGAATGGAATGTCCACATAGTGTAATATTGCTTAAAACGTTTATTTATCCAAAACAACCAAACCATACCCCCATATGAATATGCGTACCAGAAAGCAAAAAAAATAAAGCAAGATGTAAAGTGCACTGTGCCTGTGAAATCTCCCGGTCACCGGAAAGCCGTCAGGAGCGTTCGCTGTGTACAACAGCGATATACTTCCTGGTTCCTCCTCGGCCCGTGGAGAGCACACGTCACTTCCGGTAGATCACGTCCCTTTTGGTTGTTTTGGATAAATAAACGTTTTAAGCAATATTACACTATGTGGACATTCCAGTCCTCCCATATGTTTTACTGGAGCTACAGAGAGCGTGACTGACACCTGGTGGACGTTTAGGAGTGGTGGAGAACTATCATTATTATCTAAGGCTCTTTATTGCTGTTTTTCTGGTGAGTACATCCCCACTAGGGAGTTTCCCCTCACGTGGTGAAGTGTTTGGTGGAAGGCCCCCTTTACAGAACACAGCTGAAGCTATTGTAGATCTCCTTCGCTACTGGGCATTTTCTCATATAAGAACTATATATGAAAGCGTGTCCTTTGGATTTGGACATGAAGCGCTGCTGCAATATTTAAAGGGACTAATTATTTAAGACTTTTTATTATTGCCTTTTAATCATATTTTAACCATTTTAAGTAGCTGCTATTTTATTTACATTGTCTAGACTACATTAATGCCGTGTGTGTTTTTCAGCCCAGTGCGCAGAGCGATGTTTTAGTAGGCGATCAATGTTAACATCTTTCATTTATAGCATGTCAACACGTGTTGTGCTTCCATTCACATCTGTCTATTTCTGAACGCAGAAACATGCATTTTCTCTGCAATTTCTGTGCATGTTCTAGTGCTGCTTTGGGCCATTTGTTGCATGTAGGGCAGCCCATTTAAGTGCACGTTTAAAAAACGCACAAAAAACCACAAGCGGAAACATGAGTTAACGCTACCCTGAGGTTTAAATGGAATGTGCTTGGAAGTAAGTATTTAGGCAGCAAGAATGTCCAGGGAGGAGAGGTGGGGGTTAAAAAAAAAGCACTGCTCCATCAAATTTGCACAGAAATGATAGTCATGCTGCAAGTCATATGACTTTCATGTGGTTCTTTGTGAACTAGGGCTGTCTTTTCAATCCCTCCCAGCATCAGCAAATCTATGTCTCACAGCAGGCTGTGTAGGTGTGTATATGAAGAGGTTTCCTTTTTGATAAATGCTGTGATCTGAGATGGGACTTGGAAGTTTTGGGCTCTTCCTGTACGTGTGACTGGGCGGGATTGAATGCTAATTAGGATGTATTCAGTCCCACCCACCATTAGAGCTGTGAAGGAAGTTACATCATTTGCAGAGACTGAAAGACTACAGAGGGGTATGTTTTAGGCTCTAGTTGCTGCAGGAAGTGACTGTGGAAGGGACAGAGTCTATCTGCAGGATATACAGAGTGTCACATGATACAAAACCACAACTAAACCCATAAAATCAGGGGATCTGCAGACAACAGAGCAACATGGTAGAGAGGTATGATCAATGCTGGGATTGATCATTCCATTCAGTTCTAGTGAAAAGAAAGTTGGAGTTTTAGCTTTAATCCTAATACCATATATGCTCATACCAACAGTCTGGTGTTGCAAGAGGAAAGAGCTAAAAGAAAAGCTAAAGCCCATCTTAAATGTATGGGGTTAAGCTAAGTATACCAATAGGAAATAGGAAGTATCCGATGCAGAAAGCTTAAATGCAATGTATCCTGGAGGGTGCAGCTAAGTTGTCTATTTATTGACTCCAATGAACTGGTAAGGAATCGTTTGGCTTTACCTTTAAATGATTACAAGTTTAAAGAATAACCCCACTAATGAACACTACTACTAATTTTAATAATAATACAATATTAGAACTAAAATGTAAATTTCCAGACTTTGAATGAGGGGCACTATTGCTTCCTTCAAAGTGTATTGTTACTTTTAGGAGGGAACACACATAGGTTTATATTTAAAATTAGTTTGCGAGGCAATTGTGTTCTCCACCTTCCCAACCCTACAGTATCACATATCGCCATGTTTTGGATGTTATAGCCAAGTGGGACTCTTGGGACTCTACTTCAACACTTTCCAGTGGTTATAGGACTCTCTACCCTTAAGGCTTCTTTTGACACCTTACACTAAATAAACTATCCCCCACTCTTACGTGAACTTACTTCCCTATTAACAGCCTAGTGTGAACTCCCAATTTCATGACAGGAGAGAGTAGCTATGAATAAAAAGTCTATGTTGCTTAAATTGCTCTATTTTTTTTTTTTAGGACGGTTCCAGTAGTGTTTCCTGAATCCTCTCCAACATCGAATTATACCTTTTATTTGGGATAATAGTAAGCTGATACTCAATTACTTGGTTCTTCTCCGTAGTAAACTTTTGGGTGGGCTTGGAGCCCCCAGCAAAAAGCCCCCAGCAAAATACTATCAAGCTGAGCAATTTGCACAGATCCTATAAAGTCCCTTAATGAGTAATATTGGAAGCGACCAAATGTGACCAAGTCAGCATTGATAATTTAGTGTGGATCTCCCCGAAGGATAGGCTTCATATTTCTAATCTAATCTTAAAGCATAAAGTACACTACAGACCAGAGATGCTCACAAATGCTCTGGGGGCCTTTTGTCCTCGCATAAGCCTCTTATGTCTTTGATTAATAGTCCTATGTTTCCTATGTCAAAATGCGACTAAAACATTTAAAGAGTAACTCCACTTTTGCTGAAAAAAAAAAATCCCCTCTGGGTGATCTATGTACATTACAAGGATTTTAACAAACTTTGTCGCAGACTCCTACCTTATTGTTGTTCTGAAGAAATCCCTGCATGTTTGTCTGTGTCCATGTGGGTAAGTGTATCTAATGGGAATGGTTTCATAATTATGAATCAGCTGCTGCACCTGCAGGGCACTGATGAGGAAAGCTGGTGAGCCTGCATCCCTTTAGATTTGATTTTCTATTGGGAGTATCTTACCAAAAAATTAAATTTTTGTTGCAGGGATGCCTGAAATCTGGCTTTATGTTAGGGCAGACTTCTGGGAAAATCAGTGAGCCAATTACATAAGCAGGAAATTATGTTTCTTTGTACAGAACACCTCCAGGTAGCCATATTGTATTGCATTTTACAGAAAATTACAGAGCTGCAGAATGAAAAGGAAAGGTCATTCAAATGCAATATGACTTGTGTTGCAATTGTATACTATACTATTTTTTCTTTTTTTACCTTTTCCCCACAAAAGTAGAGTTACCCTTTAAATGAACTCATGTTACAGGAGTTCACCCATTTTTTTTCTTTACAACAATTGCTACCACAATGCAAAGTGTTTAGACATCTTCAGATAAATTACTTTCTTGAAAGCAACTGTAGTGCTACCCCTGAAGCTGCTCCTGGAAATTGCCCCGATTTCCTTTTCCCAGTGATTGATCCGCAGCCAGGCACACACAATCACAGTCATGCTTCGGCACAATAACGAGTCTAGGGGTGTTTTTTTTTTTTTTTTTTTTGGAGTAACATGGATAGGGTTGATGGAATAGAGTAGGATACTCCAAAAAAGTACTTTGTACAGGTTGAGGAAAGTAAACTTCCTTCTGTAGGGCTGAAGCAGAAGTCCTTGAACAAGCAAATTATGGACTTGGCTTTGTAGTAGAAGCAGTTAAAAGAGCAAAAGCTTCTTCTTTAGAGCAACAAGAGCAGAGTCCCTTCACATGGAACTATATAGACTGAGCTGTTCAGGACGATGTCTCCTTTACACAAACATACAGCTAACTCTGTAACTCTGTAGCACCAGAGGGGTGGCAGAAACCCAAAAGATCTCTCTCAACATCTGTACTCGCGAATGTCCTTGAAATGTTGATTGCATCCTTCCAACATCCATGCAACACCTTTCTCCTGTGACACCAGTCTAGATCTTCAGATGACAGCCTCTTAGTCAGCTCTCTGTAACTTCAGCATCCAGGTGCCTCAACTAGCCCAGCATAGGCTTTATAAACAGCAAGCACATGGCAGGGCTGTCCAGAGGGCAGCAGGTCCTCCAGGCTGTGTTCCTCTCATTAAGGAAAAGGCAAGATTTCTCTGTGTTTCGGGATATTTATATAGACTCGTAGCAGCCTTGAGGGCCACCCTAGGTACAGGTACTAGGTACAGTTATTGTGCTGAATTTGTCATCTGTTACACTGACTGACATCGAACTTTCTTTATTGTCGAAAGGCTTATCCTTTGCTCCTGTTTGCCAATTTGATGTCCTATCTAGCATTCTGGACATTAACCGTTTTGTTAGGAATTTTTTGCTGAAAAAACATTTTGATAAGGGAGCCACAGAGATTTAGATTGCATCAAGTGTGGCTCCAATTGATGATAATATGTCTTCCTCCTTCTTGTTTGATCATCTAACTATGGTTTCTATTTTAGAATGTTTACAAACATGAAACACATGAATCTGATGTGGGGTCTCATGGGATTAGAAATAGTCTTGTCTCCAATGGAGACAGATATTTCTATCCCATTCAGGCTAGAAGTGAGGTGGTAGAGTCGTTCCAGCAGGTAGTAGAGGCAGAATTAGGCAAACTCAACCACTTACCCACTGGGCACTTAAACCCCCTCCCTAACCAGACCAATTTTCAGCTTTTGGTGCTCTCAAATTTTGAATGACAATTACTCAATCGTGCAACACTGATCCCATATGAATTTTTTGTCCTTTTTTTCACACAAATAGAACTTTCTTTTGGTGGTATTTGATCACCTCTTGGTTTTTTATTTTTTGTGTTACAAATGAAAAAAGACCAAAAATTTTGTAAAAAAATGCATTTTTCTTCATTTCTCTTATAAAATTTAGCAAATTAGTAATCTTTCTTTATACATTTTGGCCAAAATGTATACTGCTACATATCTTTGGTAAACATAACCCTAATCCATGTATATTATTTGGTCTTTGTGAAAGTTATAGAGTCTATATCTATGGTGCCAATCATTGAAAATTGATCACACCTGATGCACTGACGGCCTATCTCATTTCTTGAGACCCTAACAAGCCAGGAAAGTACAAATACCCCTCAAATAACCCCTTTTTGGAAAGTAGACATTCCAAAGTATTTAGTAAGAGGCATAGTGAGTTATTTGAAGTTGTAATTTTTTCCCACAATTCTTTGCAAATGAAGATTTTTAATTTTTTTTAACAAAATTGTCATATTAACAGGTTATTTCTCACACGCAGCATATGCATACCACCAGGGGCGTAACTAGAAATCACAGGGCCCCATAGCAAAATGTTGTATGGGCCCCCCCCTCACCCGACAAAAAAAAAAAAAAAGAACTAATGCCATTGAACAACAGAGTACCACACCCATGTAGCACAGTACCCATGCAGCTTATATTAATTTCAAACAACAAAGTATGCAGTATACTGTATGCAGTAGAGCTGGGCGATTTTCTCCCAAAAAAAAAATGTGACTTTAAAATGTGACTTTAAAAAAAAAAAACCCAATTCATGATTTGAATCGAGTTTTTTTTTTGCTAGACACCGTGGCAGTCCTGAGGAGCTGCGGGCAGGAGTTTTTAGGCGAGGCCGCGGCTTCGTCCTGGTACGCGACATCCTCGCCTAAAAACTCCTGCCTGCAGCTCCTCAGGACTGCCGCGGTGTCAGCGCGGGTCCTGGTGAAAATAAAAAAATCTAAAAAAATCGATTTGCTGAAAATTTGAATCGATTCAAGATTCAAAACGATTTTTCCCCAGCCCTAGTATGCAGCCCCTGAAAGACACACATGCATACCCTCTTCAGTACAGACACCCCCTACCTCAGTGCAGACCCCCCAGCAGTACAGACACCCCTCAGTGCAGGACCCAACCCCCCAGCAGTACAGACATCCCCCCAGTGCAGACCACCCCTTCAGTACAGACACCCCTCTCAGTGCAGACACCCCCAGCAGTGCAGACCCCCTCAGTAGTACAGACCCCCCCAGCAGTGCAGACACCCCCCCAGTGCAGACCCCCCTCAGTGCAGACCCCCCATCAGTACAGACACCGCCCCAGTGCAGACTCCCCCAGCATTACAGACCCCCCTCAGTGCAGACCCCCATCAGTACAGACACCCCCCCAGCATTACAGACCCCCCTCAGTGCAGACCGCCATCAGTACAGACACCCCCCCTAGTGAAGACCCCCCCAGCATTACAGACCCCCCCAGCAGTACAGCGAACCCCACTCAGTGCAGGACCCCCCCAGCAGTACAGACACCCCCCAGCAGTACAGACACCCCCCCTCAGTGCAGAACCCCCCAGCAGTACAGACACCCCCCTCAGTGCAGGACCCCTCCAGCAGTACAGACACCCCCCTCAGTGCAGGACCCCCCAGCAGTACAGACACCCCCCCTAAGTGCAGGACCCCCCCAGCAGTACAGACACCCCCCCTCAGTGCAGGACCCCCCCAGCAGTACAGACACCCCCCCAGTACAGACACCCCCCCAGTACAGACACCCCCCAGCATTGCAGAAACCCCCCCTTCTTACATACCTCAGAACAGTGCTGACAGTCTCGAGGCTTGAGCGCAGGCTCCTCCTCCTCCTCCTCTGTGGATGTAAACAGAGAGGAGGGGAGGTGGCGTTGGTATGCACCGCTGAGGGACAGCAAGCGGTGTGGCTGCCGCTACCTAACGGTGTCACCCCTCTGGCGGGTGTCACCCGGTGCGGCCCGCACCCGCCTACCAACGAAAGTCATCGGGCCCCAACTCGGCTGCGGGCCCCATAGCAACCGCGTGTGTCGCTATGTCGGTAGTTCCGCCACTGCATACCACAAATTACACCCCACAGTACATTCTGACTCCTCCTGAGTATGGCAATACCACATGTGTGAGACTTTTACACAGTCTGGCCACATAGAGAGATCCAACATGCAGGGAGCACCGTCAGGAGTTCTAGGGACACAAATTACAAATATCATTTCTTGACCACATCCTGGACAATGGAACACCCAAAAAATGACCCCATTTTGAAAAGCAAACACCCTAAACGTATATACTATGAGGCATAATGAGTCTTTTGAACGTGTCATTTTTTTCCACAAGTTTATGGAAATTGTGGAAAGTGTCAGAAACCATGAACCAGATCGAGGCAGAAGTACAGTAAAATAATAAATAATAATATAATAATAAAAATAATATGGTAAATAGAGTAAGCGTAGTCAAAGCATAGCCATAGTCCAGTAACCGGATCGGGTAGTCATCCAAGCCAGAGTTCAGTAACCAGATCGGGTAATCAGCCAGGCCAGAATCAGGGATCCAAGTAGAGGAACAATAAGCAGGATATGGAGCCAGAAGGTATGTCAGCAAAGCCAGTTTTTAAACAGGAGATGGTTTCTTGTGATGTGACCAAGGCGAAGGCAGGAAGGAAGTGAGCTGGAGATCTTTAGGTAGGCGGGACTGACGAGCAGATCCACAACAGCTGGTTAACTGTGGAGAGAGATGAGAGCTGGCAATTAGCCGACAGCTGAGCGCCCAGCTCAGAGAAGGAAGGGCTAAGCCCAGCCCTGACAGTACCCCCCTCCTTAACGACCCCTCCCACTCAGAAGACCACTGGGCTTGAGGGGAAAACATCTATAGAAATCACAGGGTAGGGCAGGACCATGTACGTCCGAGGATGAGACCCAGGAGCGTTCCTCCGGACCGTACCCCTTCCAATGCACCAAGTACTGTATGCGCCCACGGAACCTACGGGAGTCAACAATGGATTGTACCTCATACCCCTCATGGTTCTCAACCTGTACAGGGTGAGGATGTGGCACCGAGGTGGTAAATCGGTTGCAGAACAACGGTTTCAATAAGGAGACATGAAACACATTTCAGATGTGCATACTAGGAGGAAGGTCCAATGCGTAAACCACTGGGTTAATCCTGCGAAGGATATGGAAAGGCCCAATAAACCGAGGTGCAAACTTCAGTGAGGGAACACGAAATCGAAGGTTGCGAGATGACAGCCAAACCCTGTCCCCAACCTGGTAGGAAAGCATCTGCGGTCAACATTGAGTCTGTACCTATCATTAGCATGACGCAAAGCCTCCTGGACTTGTGCCCAAGTGGAAGGAAGACCACGGAGATGCTCCTCTAGCGCAGGAATACTCTGCGGAACAAACGAGTCAGGCAACATGGAAGGTTGGAAACCATAATTCCCCATAAACTGAGACGATCGGGCAAGGCACTGTTGTGAGCAAACTCTGCCCATGGTAATAGGGCTGACCAGTTGTTGTGATGGTCAGAAATATAGCAACGTAGGAATTGCTCCAAGGCCTGGTTGGCTCATTCTGACACCCCATTGGACTGCGGGTGTTACGCAGACGAGAAAGCAAGCTGAATTCCCAGCTGTGCACAAAAGGCTCGCCAGAACCGGAACACAAACTGACCACCCCTGTCCGAGACAACCACCTTGGGTAGCCCATGTAAGCGAAAGATCTCCCGAGCAAAAATGGAAGCCAGTTCCTTAGAAGTGGGCAACTTCTTAAGTGGAATACAATGACACATCTTTAATAACCGGTCAACCACCATAAGGATAACTGTGCTGCCTTGGGAATTGGGCAACTCCACAATGAAATCCATAGACAGGTGGGTCCAGGGCCTCTCTCCATTGATTATGGGTTGTAGGAGGCCCACTGGAAGGTGTCATGGAGTCTTACTCTGAGCACACATGGAACAGGCAGCTACGAAGGCAGTTACATCAGCACGTAGACTAGGCCACCAGAATTGTTGGGAAATGGCCCAAATGAGTTGATTCTTACCAGGGTGGCCAGCTGCCTTGGGAGAATGGTAAGTCTGGAGCACGGCAGTATGAAGACACTCTGGGACAAAGCAGCAGTAACAAGATTTCTCAGGAGGAGCATCAACCTGAGCAGCAAGAATTTTGTCACCCAAAGGAGAAGTAAGACTGGTGCGAACCGTAGCCAGAATACGATCAGGAGAAATCATAAGAACCAGAACCGACTCCAACTTGGAAGTGGAGGAAAATTGTTGTGACAAGGCGCCAGCCCTTACATTCTTAGTACCGGGTAAGAATGAGACAATGTAATTGAAAATTGACAAGAAAAGAGCCCATTGCGCCCTTCTGGGAGAGAGGCATTTAGCCTCAGACAAGAATGTGAGATTCTTATGGTCAGTAAGAATGGGAACCGGCACAGTGGTACCTTCGAGGAGATGTCTCCATTCTTTCAGGGCTAAAATGATTGCCAACAGCTCTCTGTCACCAATCTTGTAATTGCACTCGACATGTGACAATTTCTTGGAATAGTAGCCACAAGGCATAGCACTCTTATGCCCCGTACACACGGTCGGATTTTTCGGCGGAAAATGTGTGATAGGACCGTGTTGCCGGAAATTCCGACCGTGTGTAGGCTCCATCACACATTTTCCATCGGATTTTCCGACACACAAAGTTTGAGAGCAGGCTATAAAATTTTCCGACAACAAAATCCGTTGTCGGAATTTCCGATCGTGTGTAGACAAATCCGACGCACAAAGTGCCACGCATGCTCAGAATAACTAAAGAGATGAAAGCTATTGGCTACTGCCCCGTTTATAGTCCCAACGTACGTGTTTTACGTCACCGCGTTCAGAATGATCAGATTTTCCGACAACTTTGTGTGACCGTGTGTATGCAAGACAAGTTTGAGCCAACATCCGTCGGAAAAAATCCTAGGATTTTGTTGTCGGAATGTCCGATCAATGTCTTACCGTGTGTACGGGGCAATAGAGGTAGGACGTTGAGACAGAAGGGCACCAACACCAGTCTCAGAAGCATCAACCTCAAGGATAAAAGGTAATGTAGGATCAGGATGTGCCAACACAGGAGCAGAAACAAAGGCAGCCTTGAGACTTTCAAAGGCCTTAATTGACTCCGGAGACCAACTCTGTGGGTTGCCGTTCTTTCTGGTCATATCAGTCAGGAGCTTGACCAGAGACAAGAAGTTACGAATAAACTTCCGATAATAGTTGGCAAAACCCAGGAAACGCTGCAGAGGACGTAAAACCCACGGGTCGAGGCCACTGTAGGACTGCCGAAAGTTTCTCTGGGTCCATTGAAAAACCAGCAGTGGAAATGACATAGCCTAGGAATTTAACCTGTTCCCGATGGAACTCACACTTCTCCAGTTTACAATACAAATCGTTCTCTCCTAAATTCTGAAGCACACAACAGACATCTGTGTGGTGGCTCTCAAGGGACTTGGAAAATATGAGGATATCTTCAAGATAAACCACCACACATAACTGCAACAAATCTCGGTGGACATCGTTAATAAATTCCTGGAAAACTGCCAGGGCGTTACAAAGGCCAAAAGGCATTACGGGATACTCATAATGGCCTGTTTTGGTATTAAACGCAGTTTTCAACTCGTGGCCCTCCTTAATCCTCACAAAATTGTAAGCCCCTCTCAGATCAAGCTTAGTGAAAACCGTTGCTCTCTTGAGGCTGTCAAATAACTCTGTAATCAACGGGATCGGGTAGGCATTCTTAATCGTGAAACAATTGAGACCCCTATAATCAATACAAGGTCTCAGTTCACCACTCCTCTTCTTCACAAAGAAGAAACCAGTACCAGCAGGAGACGAGGATTTGGGGATGAAACCCAGAGAAAGTGCATCTGCAACATACTCCTCCATGGGTTTATCCTCCAAGACCGACAAAGGATAAACCCGGCCACGAGGTGGAGTGGCACCAGGTTGAAGGTCAATTGCGCAATCATACGGCCGGCGTGGAGGCAAACTACCGGCTTGACCTTTGTCAAAGACATCGCTAAAATCACGGTACTCCTCTGGCAGGGAGGAGAGTGAAGAGGTACACAGGACCTTGGCTACCTTCCGGAAGCATGTTTCACTGCATTGTGTTGACCAGGAGAGAACCTCAGCACGGAGCCTATCAAAAGAGGGGTTGTGCCTCTGTAACCAAGGATAACCAATAACCAGCAGAAACTTAGAAGAGGAAATCACTTGGAATTGGATTATCTCATGGTGAAGAGCCCCTATGACCATGGACAACGAAACCATCTCATGAGTCACATGGGCAGGCTGTAGAGGTCTCCTGTCAAGAGCCTCAATGGCAAGCGGAGTGTCACGCAGCTGCAGTGGAATCGAGTGCTTTGATACAAAGGCAGCATCAATGAACAGGCCTGCAGCCCCAGAGTTGATTAGGGCCTGTATCTTGATAGACGACTTAGCCCAAGAAAGGGTGACCAAAACCAGGGGCTTATCCTTCTGAATAATTGGGGGAGACACAATACCACCTAAGGTCTGTCCATGACAAGACCTCAAGGTTCGGATGTTCCCAGGACGGGTAGGACAAGACTTCAAAAAGTGACCTGCCTGGCCACAATAAAAGCACAATATCTCCCTCCTCCTAAAGGCTCTCTCATCCGCAGAGAGATGCGTGAAGCCCAAGTGCATGGGTTCATCTTCACTGACTGACTCAGTACCAGGAGGCATGGGAGGTGAGGGAGGCATGGATGGGACTGCAAAGCTCAGAGGCAAATGTACAGGAGGATTCTGCAAGAAAGTCTTTCTCTGAGTCTGGAGTCAATGAGGATGGCAACGAGATCAAGCTCTCCAGCTCAGTGGGTATATCTCTGGCTGTTATCTCATCCTTGATGGAATCCGAGAGACCATGAGAAAAAGCAGCCACGAGGGCCTCATTGTTCCAAGCAACCTCTGCTGCCAGAATACGAAACTCAACGGCGCAGTCGGCAACAGTTCTCGTACTCTGTTTGATGGACCTGAGGCACTTGGCAGCAGAAGCGAAGCGTGCGGGAACGTCAAATACCCTTTCTTTTTTTACATTTTTTATTTATATCAGGAAATGGGTCCACAACAATAATACATTCAAAAAAATATCAATACAAAGACATAATATATAAATAAAGGTACATGTACATAGGCAGATACTTTTAGTTGCGTTGGTAGAACATCAGCCTTTACCCGTAATGATGGGTATTGGGAGTCCTAAGATATGGCTGGCTTCCTTAGTCATGTCTAACTTTAATGTTATATCTATAGATTCCTGGTACAGGACCCCATATATATGGGGTTATTTCAGTTTCCTGGTTGTAGCGAGTTAGGTCATCATAGGCCCGTGGGCCCAGCCTCCTGTCTTTTTCTAAATATTGAGAAATAGAAGAGAGTAGTAGTAGTTTGAAACGGGGCAGTGCTCTTAGAGAGCGAGGGAAGAGAAGGAGGAGGAAGATGGGGGGGATAAGTGAACCGTACTGAGAGAAGGGGAGTTCTGGGAGGTGAAGGGGGGATTTACGAACATGGACTCCTGTTTTCCCTCAATGAGTGCGGTGACCTTCAGATATGATATGACCGAATGTCTTTTTAAGTTGGTGAAACCCCTCCTCTGAGGGCTTGTCCCTCTTCTGAGTATTTAAAACTATTCCATAGTTGCCATGTCTTGGACTATGTCACCTGTCTGTCTTGGCTGGTAAGGATGAGGTCCTCCATTTTATTAATGTCATCTATTTTTTGAATCCATAGGTCAATGGTAGGTTGGCACTGTGATTTCCAGGGAAGTGGAATGCATGCTTTAGCTGCGTCTAGAAGGTGACGTACTACTGATTTTTTGTATAATCGTGTCGGGGTGTCATTTGCATGTAGTAGGTATGTTGGGTCATCTGGGATTTCACGGTCAGTGATTTTTTGTGTTATCCGGCGGACCTCTCCCTAGAAGCTCTGTATCCGGGTGCTGGACCAGAAGATATGTAACAGGGTTCCTTTTTCCCTTTTGCAGTGCCAGCATAGGTCAGATGTTGTTGGGAAGAGTTTTTTAGTAGTGCTGGGGTTCTGTAACAGCGTGTAAGGATTTTATAGTTGGTCTCTTGGATTTTGGTGCAGATTGATGATTTGTGTGTGAATGTGAGAATATGTTGGGTTTTTTTTTGTTGGTCAGGTGGCAATTTAGGTCCCTTTCCCATTTATTTAGGCTTGGAAGTTGATATTTTTCTGATGGTGTGATTAGCATGTTGTAAGTAAGGGATAGAGTATGTAGTATAGTGCCCGTCTCTGTACAAAGCTCTTCCAAGATCGTGCAAGTTTGATTTGTGGCAGTAGGAGGTGCTATGGTGCCAAGAAAGTGACTTAGCTGATGAGCTCTCAGGAAGTCCAGTTTATATTGGCCTGCCGGGTCAGAGAGTTCTGCGATCGTTTTCCATCTTCCCGCATTACTGAAATGCGAGGCTTGAAATAGCCTCGATTCTCTCAGGGCTTAGAAAATTCTTGTCTCTAATACCCGGTTCAAAGTTGGGATTGCCTAAAATGGGGAGAATAGGGAGGTCTGAGCTATCAGCTGTGCGCATATTTTAGTGGTGTTGATTGTTAACCCCTGAAGGTAGGTCTGCATGACACCAGGGTGCTCTATTCGAAGGGGTCTCACTCTGTGCTTGCTCTATCTGTGCTCAAAGTTTGGATTCTCTATTTCGGCACCAATCAATAAGTCTACTTAAGTGTACCGCACGATAGTAGGTGCGGATTTCTGGCATGGCTAGGCCCCCATATTATTTTGGAAGGGAGAGTATCTTCTTGTGTAGTCTAGGTTTTTTCAAATACCCTTTTAAAGGAGACCACAAACTCAGGGTAACTCAAGACAACAGGTTTTTGCCTCTCCAATAGAGGGTTAGCCCAGGCCAAGGCTCTGTCAGAAAGCAAAGATATCACAAACCCTACTTTGCTTCTGTCCGTGGAAAATGCCTGGGGCAGCATCCCAAAGTATATCTCAACTTGGTTGAGAAACCCTCTGCATTGAACTGGATCGCCCCTAAATCGCTGGGGAAGCGGGACGAAAAATAGACATACCTCTTATAGAGGTAATACTCAAGGCAGGTGCCTGCACAGAGACTGTTGCAGCAGCAGGGACGGCCTGCAACTCAGGTTGTACTGGAGCAGCCACAGTGGGGGATTCCAGGTGAGCCGTGCAACTCAGGAGCGTTTGTAATGCCATGGCAAACTGATCCATGCGGTTATCATTCTCATCCAATCTGGAAAAAATATTACCAACAAGTGGATTGAATGTATCTTCTGAATTCATGGCCTTCGCCTACTGTCAAAAACCATGAACCAGATCGAGACAGAAGTATAGTAAAATTACACTTGTTTATTAATAAAAATAAAAAGGTAAATAGAGTAAGCGTAGTCAAAGTATAGCCAGAGTCCAGTAACCGGATCGGGTAGTCAGCCAAGCCAGAGTTCAGTAACCAGATCGGGTAATCAGCCAAGCCAGAGTTCAGTAACCAGATCAGGTAATTAGCCAGGCCAGAAGTCAGGGATCCAAGTAGAGGAACAGCAAGCAGGGTAAGGAGCCAGAAGGGATTTCAGCAAAGCCAGTCTTTAAAACCGAACGCAGGAGATGGTTTCTTGTGATGTGACCAAGGCGAAGGCAGGAATGAAGTGAGCTGGAGATCTTTAAGTAGGTGGGACTGACGAGTAGATCCACAACAGCTGGTTAACTGTGGAGAGAGATGAGAGCTGGCAATTAGCTGACAGCTGAGCGGCCAGCTCAGAGAAGGAAGGGCTGAGCCAGCCCTGACACTTACCTTCTAGTTCCTGATCCTGTTTGCTTCACCTGACTATGCTGATTTCTGGACCCCTGTTTCTCTGGCTTGTTCTGACTACCCATCCTGGTTACCAAACTCTGGCTATGTTTTGACTACGTTTGCTCTGTTTATACCATTTTACCATTTTATTAAATAGTGTGATTTTTACTGCACTTCTGTCTCAGTCTGATTCATGGTTCCTGACAGTAGTCAAAGGCCATGAATTCAGAAGTTGCAGGCAATCAACATGTTGGTAATATTTTTTCCATATTTTTCCATATTTTCTCCCACTGTGGCTGCTAAGGTACAACTTGTGTTGCAGACCATCCCTGCTGCTGCTCCAGTCTCTGTGCAGGCACCCGCCTCGAGTATTACCTCTATAAGAGGTATGTCTGGTTCCTCTCTGCTTCCCCAGCGATTCGGGGGCGGAATCGATGGGGGTTTCTCAACTAGGTTGAGCTATAATTTGAGATGCTGCCCACGGACAGAAGCAAAGTAGGCTTCATGATATCTTTGCTTTCTGAGAGAGCCTTGGCCTGGGCAAACCCCTTTATGGGAGATGCAAAAACCTGTCATCCTGAGTTACCCAGAGTTTGTGGATTCCTTTAAAAGGGTATTTGAAGTTCCCGCATGCTCCACTTCTGCTGCCAAAAGCCTCATGTCCATCAAACAGGGTATGAGAACTGTCCGATTACACCATTGACTTCCGTACTCTGGTAGCAGAGGTTGCTTGGAACAATGATGCCCTCGTGGCTGCTTTTTCTCATGGTCTCTCGAATAACATCAAAGATGAGATAGCAGCCGAGACATACCCACTGAGCTGGAGAAGTTGATCACTTTTGACATTCTTATTGACTCCAGACTCCAAGAGAGACCTTCCTTTAAGGAGTGCTTGCGGAAGCCTTCTGTACGTTTGGCTCCGGGTTTTATAGTCCCACCCTTGCCTCCCTCACCTCCCATACCTCCTGGTACTGAGTCTGCCAGTGAGGTAGAACCCATGCAGTTGGGCTTCACACGTCTCTCTGCGGATGAGAGGGCCTTTAGGAGGACAGAGAGTTTGTGGCTTTATTATGGCCAGGAAGGTCACTTTTTGAAGTCTTGTCCTACCCGTCCGAGAAACGCTTGCACCTGAGGTCCTGTAGGGGACAGACTTTAGGTGGTGTTGTTACGTCCCCAGTTATCCAGAAGGATAAGCCTCTGGTTCCGGGTTACCCTTTCTTGGTCTGAGACATCCATCGAGATACAAGCTCTAATCGACTCTGAGGCTGCAGGCCTGTTCATAGATGGTGCCTTTGTATCTAAGCACTCAGTTCCACTGCAGCTGCGTGCCACTCCACTTGCAATTGAGGTTATTGATGGGAGACCTCTACAGCCTGCCCCTGTGACTCATGAGACTGTTCCGTTGACCATGGTCGTAGGGGCTCTTCACCAGGATATTAATCCAATTCCAAGTTATTTCTTCACCTTGTGCACCTCTTCACTCTCCGCCCTGCCGGAGAAGTACCCCAAATGTTGCGATGTCTTTGACAAAGGTCAAGCCGGTAGTTTGTCTCTGGTCATAGGATTGCGCAATTGACCTTCAACCTGGTGCCATACCCCCTCGTGGTCCGGTCTACCCTTTGTCTGTCTCAAAGCCATGGAGGAGTATGTGGCCAATGCACTTTCTCGAGGATTCATCCTTAAATCCTCGTTTCCTGCTGGTGCTGGTTTCTTCTTTGTTAAAACTGAAGAATGGTGAACTGCGACCATGTATTGATTATAGGAGTCTCAATTGCTTCACGATTAAGAACGTGTATCCCATTCCTTTGATTATGGAGTTATTTGAACGCCTCAAGGGAGCAACGTTTTTCACGAAGTTTGATTTGCGAGGGGCATACAATCTCGAGGATCAATGAGGGCGACAAATGAAAAACTTTGTTCAGTACCAGAACAGGCCATTATAAATACCTAGTAATGCCATTTGGTCTTTGCAATGCTTCGGCAGTTTTCCAGGAATTTATCAACAATGTCCTCCGAGATTTGTTGCAGCTATGTGTGGTGGTTTATCTTGACGATCTTCTCATATTTTCCAAGTCCCTAGAGAACCATCACACAGATGTCTGCCGTGTGCTGCAGAGGTTGAGAGATAATAACCTGTATTGCAAATTGGAGAAGTACGAATTTTATTGTGAACAGGTTAAATTCCTGGGTTATGCCATTTCCACTGCTGTTTTTTTCGATGGACCCAGAAAAACTTTCGGCAGTACTACAGTGGCCCTGACCCGTGGGTTTATGACCATTGCAGCATTTTCTTGACTTTCCCAATTATTATCAGAAGTTTATTCTTATACTTTTCGTCTCTGATCAAACCCCTGACTGATATGACCAGAAAGGACGGTAACCCACAGAATTGGTCTCCAGATTCCATTAATGCCTTTGAGAGTCTTAAGGTATCAGGAACCATGAATCAGACTGAGACAGAAGTATAGTTAAATCACACTTGTTTATTAATAATAATAATAATAATAATAATAATAAAAAGGTAAACAGAGTAAGCGTAGTAAAAACAAGCCAGAGTTCAGTAACCGGATTGGGTAGTCAGTCAAGCAAATGTCAGAGAGCCAGAGATAAACGTAGTAGTACAACAAGCAGGATCAGGAGCCAGAAGGAACGTCAGCCAAGCAAGTCTTCAACAGGAATGCAGGAGAAAGTCTCTGTGATGTTGACAAAGGCAAAGGCAGAGATCAAGTGAGCTGGACAACTTTAAGTAGGCAGGACTGATGAGCAGAATCAACAACAGCTGGGTAACTGTGGAGAGAAATGGGAGCTGGCAATTAGCCGACAGCTAAGCGGCCAGCTCAGAGAAGGAAGGGCTGAGCCGAGACCTGACAGTACCCCCCCTCAACGACCCCTCCCCCTCGGAGGACCACCGGGCTTGAGGGGAAAATGTCTATGGAAATCACAGAGGAGGACAGGGACATATACGTCCGAGGATGAGACCCAAGAGCGTTCCTCCGGACCACACCCCTTCCAATGCACCAGGTACTGTATGCGCCCACGGAACCTACGGGAGTCAACAATGGATTGTACTTCATACTCCTCATGGTTCTCAACCTGTATAGGGTGAGGACGTGGCACCGAGGTGGTAAAGCGATTGCAGACCAAAGGTTTCAATAAGGAGACATGAAACTCATTTGAGATGCACATACTAGGAGGAAGGTCCAAGGCGTAAGCCACTGGGTTAATCCTGCGAAGGATACGGAAAGGCCCAATAAAACAAGGTGTGAACTTCAAAGAAGGAACACGAAGTTGGAGGTTGCGAGATGACAGCCAGACTCCCAACCCCAACTACCCCAACCTGGTATCAAGGTGCAGGCAGGCGTCTGCAGTCAGCATGGAGTCTGTACCTATCGTTAGCATGTTGCAAAGCCTCCTGAACTTGTGCCCAAGTGGAACGAAGACCACGGAGATGCTCCTCTAACGCAGGAATACTCTGCGGAATAAACGAGTCAGGCAACATGGAACGTTGGAAACCATAATTCGCCATAAGAATTGCTCCAAGGACTGATTGGCTCATTCTGCGGCCCCATTAGACTGCAGGTGATACGCAGAGGAGAAAGCAAGCTGAATTCCCAGCTGTGCACAAATGGCTCACCAGAACCAGGAGACAAACTGACCACCCCTGTCCGAGACAATCACCTTGGGTAGCCCATGTAAGTGAAAGATCTCCTGAGCAAAAATGGAAGCCAGTTCCTTAGAAGTGGGCAGCTTCTTAAGTGGAATACAATGACACATCTTTGAGAACCGGTCAACCACCATGAGGATAACAGTGTTGCCTTGGGAGTTGGGTAACTCCACAATGAAATCCATAGACAGGTGGGTCCAGGGCCTCTCTCCATTGAGGATGGGTTGTAGGAGGTCCACTGGAAGGTGTCATGGAGTCTTACTCTGAGCACACATGGAACAGGTAAGTCTGGAGCACGGCAGTACGGAGACTCTCTGGGACAAAGCAGCGGTCACAAGGTTTCTCAGGAGAAGCATGGACCTGAGCAGCAGGAATTTTGTCACCCAAAGGAGAAGTAAGACTGGTGCAAACCGTAGCCAGAATGCGATCAGGGGGACCACAGGAACCGGAACTGACTCCAACTTGGAAGTGGAGGAAAATTGTCGTGACAAGGCGTCAGCCCTTACATTCTTAGTACCGGGTAAGAATGAGACAATGTAATTAAAACTCGACAAGAAAAGAGCCCATCGTGTCCTTCTGGGAGAGAGGCGCTTAGCCTCAGACAAGAATGTGAGATTCTTATGGTCAGTACGAATGAGAACCGGCACAGTGGTACCTTCAAGGAGATGTCTCCATTCTTTCAGGGCTAAAATGATCGCCAACAGCTCTCTGTCACCAATCTCGTAATTGCACTCTGCAGGTGACAATTTCTTGGAAAAGTAGCCACACGGATGCATAGCGCACT
The DNA here is from genome assembly GCA_037952925.1 of Lithobates clamitans. Taxonomy (NCBI): domain Eukaryota; kingdom Metazoa; phylum Chordata; class Amphibia; order Anura; family Ranidae; genus Lithobates; species Lithobates clamitans. The sequence goes on along the minus strand of JBBGZY010001426.1, from coordinate 227,565 downwards.
CAGGGTTGAGACATAAGGGTGCCAACTCCAGTCTCAGAAACATCAACTTCTAGGATAAAAGGCAACGTAGGATCAGGATGTGCAAACACAGGAGCAGAAACAAAGGCAGCCTTGAGACTCTCAAAGGCCTTAATGCACTCCGGAGACCAACTCCGTAGGTTACCGTCCTTTGTGGTCATATCAGTCAGGGGCTTGACGAGAGACGAGAAGTTACGAATAAACTTCCGATAATAGTTTGCAAAGCCCAGGAAACGCTGCAGAGGACGTAAACCCACGGGTCGGGGCCACTGTAGGACTGCCGAAAGTTTCTCTGGGTCCATCGTAAAACCAGCAGTGGAAATGACATAGCCCAGGAATTTACCCTGTTCACGATGGAACTTTCACTTCTCCAGTTTACAATAGAGATTGTTTTCTCTTACTTTCTGAAGCACATGACAGACATCTGTGTGGTGGCTCTCCAGGGACTTGGAAAATATGAGGATATTATTCAAGATAAACCACCACACATAACTGCAACAAATCTCGGAGGACATCGTTAATATTAATTAAATATTAATATTAAACGCAGTTTTTAACTCGTCGCCCTCCTTAATCCGCACAAGATTGTATGCCCCTCTCAAATCAAGCTTCGTGAAAACCGTTGCTCCCTTGAGGCGGTCAAATAACACTGTAATCAATGGAATCGGGTAGGCATTCTTAATCGTGAAACGATTGAGACCCCTATAATCAATACAAGGTCTCAGTTCACCACTCTTCTTCACAAAGCAGAAACCAGCACCAGCAGGAGACGAGGATTTGCAGATGAAACCTCGAGAAAGTGCGTCTACAACATACTCCTCCATGGCCTTATCCTCCAAGACCAACAAAGGGTAAACTCGCCCACGAGGGGGTATGGCACCAGGTTGAAGGTCAATTGCACAATCATAAGGCCAGTGTGGAGGCAAACTATCGGCTTGACCTTTGTCAAAGACATCGCTAAAATCGCGGTACTCCTCCGGCAGGGAGGAGAGTGAAGAGGTGCACAGGACCTTGGCTACCGTCTGGAAGCATGTCTCACTACATTGTGGTGACCAGGAGAGAACCTCAGCACGGAGCCTATCAAAAGAGGGGTTGTGCCTCTGTACCCAAGGATAACCAATAACCAGAGGAAACCTAGGTGAGGAAATAACTTGGAATTGGATTATTTCATGGTGAAGAGCCCCTACGGCCATGGACAAAGGAACCGTTTCATGAGTCACATGGGCAGGCTGTAGAGGTCTCCCGTCAAGAGCCTCAATGGCAAGTGGAGTGTCACGCAGCTACAGCGGAATCGACTGTGATACAAAGGCAGCATTAATGAACAGGCCTGCAGCGCCAGAGTTGATTAGAGCCTGTATCTCAATGAACGACTCAGCCCAAGAAAGGGTGGCCGAAACCAGTGGCTTATCCTTCTGGATAACTGGGGACGAAACAACGCCACCTAAGGTCTGTCCATGACAGGACCTCAAAGTTCGAGCATTCCCTTGATGGGTAGGACAAGACTTCAAAAAGTGACCTGCCTGGCCACAATACAGGCACAATCTCTCCCTCCTCCTAAAGGCTCTCTCATCCGCAGAGAGACGCGTGAAGCCCAAGTGCATGGGTTCATCTTCACTGACCGGTACCAGGAGGCATGGGAGGTGAGGGAGGCATGGGTGGGACTGCAAAGCTTGGAGGCAAATGTACAGGAGGCTTCTGCAAATGCTCCTTAAAAGAGAGTCTTTCTCTGAGTCTGGAGTCAATGAGAATAGCAAACGTGATAAACCACTCCTGCTCAGTGGGAATATCTCAGGCTGCTATCTCATCCTTGATGGAATCCGAGAGACCATGAGAAAAAGCATCCAAGAGGGGCCTCATTGTTCCAAGCAACCTCTGCTGCCAGAGTACAGAATTTAATGGCGTAGTCAGCAACAGTTCTCGTACTCTGTTTGATGGACATGAGGCACTTGGCAGCAGAAGCAGAGCATGCGGGAACATCAAATACCCTTTTAAAGGAGGCCACAAAGTCAGGGTAACTCAAGACAACACGTTTTTGCATCTCCCATAGAAGGTTAGCCCAGGCCAAGGCTCTCTCAGAAAGCAAAGATATCACAAGACCTACTTTGCTTCTGTCAGTGGGAAACGCCTGGGTTAGCATCTCAAAGTAAATCTCAACCTGGTTGAGAAACCCTCTGTAATGAACTGGATTGCCCCCAAATTGCTGGGGAAGCGGAGCGGAACCAGACATACCTCTTATAGAAGTAATACTCGAGGCGGGTGCCTGCACAGAAACTGGTGCAGCAGCAGGGACGGCCTGCAAATCAGGTTGTACCGGAGCAGCCACAGTGGGAGTTTCCAGGTGAGCCATGTGACTCAGGAGCGTTTGTAACGCTATGGCAAACTGATCCATGTGGTAATCTTGCTCATTCAATCTGGAAAAAATATTACCAGCAAGTGGATTGACTGCATCTTCTATATTCATGGCCTTCACCTACTATGAGGAACCATAAATCAGACCGAGACAAAGGTATAGTTAAATCACACTTGTTTAATAATAATAATAACAAGGTAAACAGAGTAAGCGTAGTCAAAACAAGCATGAGTACAGTAACGGGATTGGGTAGTCAGCCAAGCAAATGTCAGGGAGCCACAGATAAATGTAGTAGTACACCAAGCAGGATTAGGAGCCAGAAGTAACGTCAGCCGAGCAAGTCTTCAACAGGAACTCAGGAGAAAGTCTGTGATGTTGACAAAGGCGAAGGCAGAGATCAAGTGAGCTGGACAACTTTAAGTAGGCAGGACTGACGAGCAGAATCAACAACAGCTGGGTAACCGTGGAGAAAAATGGGAGCTGGGAATTAGCCGACAGCTGAGCAGCCCAGCCATGACACAAGGTTGCTGTAAGAAACCATGAATCAGATTAGAAATACAGTATATCTCACTTGTTTAATAATAATAAAAAAGGTAAACAGAGTAAACGTAGTCAAAACATAGCAAGAGTTCAGGAACCGGAACAGATAGTCAGACAAGCCAAAACGTCAGGGAGCCAGAGATGAGCGTAGTAGAACAGCAAGAAGGATCTGGAGCCAGAAGGAATGTCAGCCAAGCAAATCTTTAACAGGAACACAGGAATGTGTCTCTAGAGATGTGACCAAGGTGAAGGCAGAGATCATCTGAGCTGGACGGCTTAAGTAGCTCAGGACTAAAGAGCAGGATATCATCAACAGGTGAGTCACTGTGGAGAGACAGGAGCTGGCAATTAGCCAACATCTGAGCGGCCAGCTCAGAGAAGGAAGGACTGAGTACAGCCCTGACAGTTGCCTTTGCATCTGTTCCTGTGTTGGTACATCCTCATCCTACAGTACCTTTCATCCTTGAGGTTGACGCATCCGAGACTGGAATCGGTGCCCTGCTGTCTCAACATCCTATCTCTGAGAGCGCTATGCATCCTTGTGCCTACTTTTCCAAGAAATTATCTCCTGCGGAATGCAATTATGAGATTGGGGACAGAGAGTTGTTAGTGATCATTTTAGCCCTTAAAGAATGGAGGCATCTCCACGAAGATACCACTGTGCCGGTTCTTATTCTGACTGACATAAAGAATCTCACATTCTTGTCTGAGACTAAATGCCTCTCTCCCAGAAGGGCCTGATGGGCTCTTTTCTTGTCAAGTTTCAATTACATAGTCTTATTCTTACTAAGTATAGTAGGGTACTAAGTACTAAGAATGTAAGGGCTGATGCATTGTCGCAACAGTTTTCCTCCACTTCCAAGATGGAGTCGGTTCCTGTTCTTGTGATCCCTCCCGATTGTATTCTGGCTATGGTTCACACCAGTCTCACTTCTCCTTTGGGGGACAAAATTCTTGCCGCTCAGATTAATTATCCTCCTGAGAAACCTTGTGACCGCTGCTTTGTCCCTAAGAGTCTCCGTACTGCCATGCTACAGACTTACCATTCTCCCAAGGCTGCTGGCCACCCAGGGAAGAATCAACTCTTTTGGGACATTCCCCAACAATTCTGGTGGCCTAGCCTACATGCTGATGTAGCCGCCTTCGTAGCTGCTTGTTCTGTGTGTGCTCAGAGTAAGACACCACAACACCTTCCAGTGGGCCTCCTACAACCCATAACCAATGGAGAGAGGCCCTGGACCCAGCTATCTTTGGATGTCATTGTGGAGTTACCCAACTGTCAGGGCAACGCAGTTATCCTTATAGTGGTTGACTGGTTCTCGAAAATGTCTCATTGTATTCCACTTAAGAAGTTGCCCAAATCTAAAGAACTGGCTTTCATTTTTGCTCGGGAGATCTTTTGCTTACATGGGATACCAAAGGTGATCATCTTGGACAGGGTTAGCCAGTTTGTGTCCAAGTTCTGGTGAGCCTTTTGTACACAGTTGGGAATTCAGCTTGCTTTCTCCTCTGCGTAACCCCAGCAGTCCAATGGGGCCGCAGAGCGAGCCAACCAGTCCTTGTAACAGTTTTTACGTTGCTACGTTTCTGACCACCACAACAACTGGTCAGACCTTTTAACCTGGGCGGAGTTTGCTAACAATAGTGCTGTCAATACCGCTTCCCAATTGTCTTCATTAATGGCGAATTATGGCTTCCAAGCATCCATGTTACTTGACTCATTTGTTTCTCAGAGCATTCCTGCATTGGAGGAGCATCTCCATGGTCTTCGTTCCACTTGGGTACAGGTCCAAGAGTCCTTAAGATGTGTCATTGATAGGTACAGACTCCATTCTGACCATAGACGCCTACCTGCGCTTTCCTACCAAGTTGTGGACAGGGTCTGGCTGTCATTTCGCAACCTCCGACTCTGTCAGGTCTCTCACTTACCAGACCAGAGAGTCCACTTGGGCAGAGGGTAGGCTCCCTTACGTATCCGACTTGCAGCCCCTGGCAGAGCAGACAGGAAGCACATGAGTGCGGAGTGGTATGAGAGCCTGTGCAGGAGTCCGTGTTCCGAAAGCTAGCAGTCTTCAGACAGCAGAAGATAGTCAGAGGCACAGGCAACGGATGCTGAGCAGGAGCTAAAGACAGGTCAATGCACAGGCTGGGTTTGGCAACAGGCGGGCAGCAGAGGTACAGGAGGAGCAGGCAGAAGCGAGGTCAAAACAAGCCGGGGTCAGATGCAGGCGGAGGTCAGAAGAATCCAAAGGCAAGCCGGGTCGTCAACAGATCAGGAACTCAGGAACACAGGAACTAGGAACAGGAAACAGAAAACAGGAAACAGGAACTAGGCACAGAGCTGTTGATCAGGCAGCACCGATCAGAGATAGCAGCAGATCTAAATAGGCTGATTGGCGCCAAACGCCGCGCTCGTGCACGCGCCGATATGCACAGACACCCGCGCACCCGCACGCGCCCGAACGCACCCCCGGACACCAGGGCACACACCAGCACAGCACAGCCAGCCGGATTAGACATGCCAGTGCCCCCAGAAGCACGCACCCCAGCACGCACAGGAACGCGTGCACCAACGCGCCCCGGCGCGCATCGACGCCCAACCAGGTAACCTCTCTGACAGTGCCCCCTCCTCAAGGGCAGACTCTGGATGCCCAGCTGGGCCAACTTTGAGGCATGAGAAGCTTTGAATGACTGCAAGAGCTCTCTGGCGTGCAAGTTGCTTTCTGGCTCCCATGAATTGTCTTCAGGCCCATAGCCCTTCCACTTTACGAGGTATTGGGTTTGGTTGCGTCTTCTTCTGCATCTAAAATTGCCTCCACCTCAAACTCCTCTTCGCCATCAAATAGGATAGGCTTGGGTGGACCGATACTATGGCCAATAAAGGAATTGGAAGTAACCGGTTTAAAAAAGACACGTGGAAGACTGGATGTATCTTCAGGGAGTTAAGCAGGTTAAGTTCATAGGCCACGTGTTAATCTTCCTCTTAACCAAGAAAGGACCCAAGTACTTAGGGCCTAGTTTTCTGGACGGACAGGCCAACTTCAGGTTAGCGGTGGATAACCAAACTGGGTTTCCGGGTTCCAAGGCAAGCTCTCCACGCCTCTTCCTGTCGAACATCCTCTTGTAGTATTCCTGAGCCTTGGCCATGGTGTCCTGTAGTAGTTTATTGTTTGTTGAAAAGAAATCCAAAGTTTCAGACACTGCAGGGACAGAGCACTCAGGTATTGACCCAGGCAAAAAGGACGGATGGAAGCCATAATTAGCATAGAATGGTGTTTGATTGATAGCTGAGTGCAATGAATTATTGTAAGAGAACTCTGCAATAGGGAGGCCCAATCGTCCTGGGAGAATGCAGAAAAACAGCGGAGATATTGCTCCAAGGTCTAATTCGTCCTTTCAGTTTGCCCATTTGACTGGGGATGATAGGCCGAGGAGAATGCAATTCAATTTCCAAGGAGCCGCAGAGGGCTTTCCAGAATCTGGAGGTGAACTGGGCACCACGGTCAGAAACTATTTTCGTTGGCACTCCATGTAATCTGATAATTTCTCTGATAAAGATAGTAGCTGTTTCCATAGCCGAGGGGGTACCCTTCATGGGAAGGAAATGGGCCATCTTAGACAGCCTATCTACCACAACAAAGATGGAAGAAAACCCTTCTGATGGGGGAGTTCAACCATGAAGTCCATTGAAATCATGGTCCACGGCCTCTCTGGGACAGGTAAAGGTTTTAACAGACCCCACGCCCTTGCCCGGCTATTCTTGCTTCTGGCACAGGTATTACAAGAATCAACATACTCCTTGCAATCCTTAACAAGATGAGGCCACCAAAAGGTACGTTGTACTAGATTGATTGTTTTTCGTGAGCCAAAGTGTCCAGCCAACTTGTGATCATGGCAAAGTTCTAACACCTGTACTTTTAGCTCCTCAGGGACCACAATTTTGTTTTCATACCAAAACAGCCCATCTTTGGCACGAGCTTCAGCAGGTGGTGTCATTCCCATAGAGGCCCATCTAATTTGAGAGACAAGATCTTCTTGAAGCAGCAGGAAATTCCCAGAAGGGAGGATGGTGTCTGGAGAAAGGGCTTTTTCTGAGTCGTGGAACATGCAAGAGAGTGCGTCAGACTTGACATTCTTGGATCCGGGTCTGTAGGTAATGTGGAATTGGAATTGGGAAAAAAAAAGTGCCCATCTGGCCTGCCGAGGTCTTAGTCTCTTAGCCGTTCTCAGGTATTCTAAATTTTTATGGTCTGTGTAGACCAAAATGAGCAGCACCCTCCAGAAGATAACACCATTCTTCTAAAGCTGCTTTGATGGCTAGAAGTTCCCGATCTCCCACGTCGTAATTGCTTTCTGAAGATGAAAGTTTACGTGAGAAAAACCCCACAGGGTACAGGAGGGCTTTGGCACCTTGTCTTTGCGAGAGCACAGCTCCTACTGCAATTTTGTATGCATCAACTTCCAATACGAAAGGTAGGGCTGGATTGGGATGTTTAAGAATGGTGGCTGAGGAAAAGTTCTTCAAAGGCCAGCTGCGCCTTAGGAGTCCCTTGTCTGATGAGTTCAGTGATGGGGGTTATTATCGAAGAAAATACTTTGATGAACCTCCTAAAGAAATTGGCAAAGCCAATAAAGCACTGTACTCCTTTCTTATCTACAGGTGCAGGCCAATCCAGGATAGCGGATACTTTCTGAGGGTCCATCTTGATACCCTCGGGAGAGATGACCAGGCCTAGAAACTGAATAGATTGGAGCTCGAACTCACATTTTTCGAGTTTGGCATAAAGCCCATGTTGCCTGAGTCGGGTAAGTATGTTTCGTACATGTCTGCGATGGTCGATCAGGGAAGCGGAAAATAACAGAATATCGTCCAGATAGACTATGACGTACAGGTCCAGAAAGTCACGGAACACATCATTAACGAAGTGTTGGAAGGTGGCTGGCGCGTTACACAGGCCAAAGGGCATGACGAGGTACTCGAAGTGCCCAAATCGAATACGAAAAGCCGTCTTCCACTCGTCCCCCTCTCTTATGTGGATCAAATTATAGGCGGAGATCCAACTTGGTGAAAACTGTAGCGGACCCCAATCTTTGAAACAGTTCAGGTACTAAGGGTAGTGGATATCTGTTTTTTATGGTAATTTTATTTATTTCCCGGTAGTCGATGCAGGGACGTAGGGAGTGATCCTTCTTCTCAACGAAGAAGATGCCCACACCTGCAGGAGATGTGGAGGGGCGAATGAATCCCTTCTTTAGGTTTTCATCAATATAGGTTTTCAGGGTGCCCAGCTCTTGCTCAGTTAAGGGAAAAATCCTTCCAAAGGGAACTTCACTTCCGGGTAAGAGTTCTATTGGGCTGTCGTAGGGCCTGTGTACCGGGAGAGTCTCTGCCCCCTTCTTGCTGAACACATCCAGGAAATCCCGGTAGGGCTCGGGAAGGGATTGGTAAAGCTTGGTATCAGAGTCTAAGCAAAGACACTGAGATGGTGTTATGGGTGTTCCCAGTAGACCGTGTTGCTTGCAGTAATTGGAGAGAAACTGAATCTTTCCTGTGGACCAGTCGATGCTGGGATTGTGAGCTTGCAGCCAAGGCATTCCTAGGATAATTGGAAAAGGGGAGAGGAGATGACATCCAGGCGTAAGAGTTCCTGATGTTCCGGGCCAATAGTGGCCAGTAAGGGAACGGTCTCCTGGGTAACTGGTCCGGAGTTGAGGGTGGAACCGTCTGCTAAGAATACTGCAAGTCCCTGGGCCTTGGGTTGGAGAGGAATACTATGGTTATCAATGAAGGTTCGGTCAATGAAGTTGCTGCATGCTCCTGAGTCAATAATGACCGGTACCGGGATGTTCCTTCCAGGAAGCTGTAACATAACAGAAAGTGTCAAATGGTTACCAGATCTGGGTAAGACAGGTGCACATAAAGAAGAGGACGGCAGGCACTTACGTCTCTTGTTGGGGCAGGCCCTCACAAAATGTCCTTGTTCTCCGCAGTACAGATACAAATTGAGCGTACGTCTGCGCGTCTTTTCTTCTGGGGTCAGGGATGGACAGAGTAGACCGAGCTGCGTGGGTTCTGGAGCTTCTGTGGCCGGAGCAGAAGAGGCGGGAGGAACTTGATTCGGAGCACTAGGAACCCTGGGCAACATCCAAGAGGGACGTGGGTGGCTAACGGACCTCTCTGAACGTCTCTCTCTCAGACAGCGGTCAATCTGGATTGACAAATTTATGAGCTCATCCAGCATCTGAGGTATTCCAACACATGCCAGTTCATCTTTGAGGGGATCAGATAACCCCAACCGATATTGGTGACGCAAGGCAGCGTCATTCAACTCTGTATCAGAGCTCCAATGTCTGAACTCTACGGCGTAGTCTTCGGCCGCTCTGCGACCTTGCTGCAGGGAGTGCAAGGCGGTTTCAGCAGTAGCCGTTAGTTGGGGGTCCTCGTATAACTGAGACATTGCTAGGAAGAGGTCATCCAAGGAATCCAGAGATCTGGATTTTTGCTCCAGTAAACGGTGAGCCCAAGTTTGAGGCTCGCCGGTCAGTAGTGATATGACAAACCCCACCTTTGTGGCTTCCAGAGAAAACGTGCGGGGTTGTAAGGCAAAGTAAAGCTCACATGCGTTGCGGAATGCCCGGTACTTGCAACGTTCTCCAGAGAACTTTTTGGGTGTGGGTACCCTGGGCTCCGTGGGGAGCATTACTACAGAGAGTGCTGCGGAAGGGCCGGCAGATGCTGCTCCTTGAGGAGATGCTGAGAGGGCCTGGACCTGTCCCTCTAATCTGGTATAGTCTTCTTGTAGGCGTTTGACTGCCTGGGTGAGGCCCGCTAGGTGCCTACAGAGTTCATCCATGGGGGTGGCCCCCTGCCCGGACTCGGTCATGGCTGCCTGATACTGTCAGGTCTCTCACTTACCAGACCGGAGAGTCCACTTGGGCAGAGGGTAGGCTCCCTTATGTATCCGACTTGCGGCCCCAGGTAGAGCAGACAGGAAGCACACGAGTGCGGAGTGGTATGAGAGCCTGTGCTGGAGTCCGTGTTCCGAAAGCTAGCAGTCTTCAGACAGCAGAAGATAATCAGAGGCACAGGCAACGGATGCTGAGCAGGAGCTAAAGACAGGTCAATGCACAGGCTGGGTTTGGCAACTGGCGGGCAGCAGAGGTACAGGAGGAGCAGGCAGAAGCGAGGTCAAAACAAGCCGGGGCCAGATGCAGGCGGAGGTCAGAAGAATCCAAAGACAAGCCGGGTCGTCAACAGATCAGGAACTCAGGAACACAGGAACAGGAAACAGGAAACAGGAACTAGGCACAGAGCTGTTGATCAGGCAGCACCGATCAGAGATAGCAGCAGACCTAAATAGGCTGATTGGTGCCAAACGCCGCGCTCGTGCACGCACCGATATGCACAAACGCCCGCGCACGCGCCCGAACGCGCCCCCAGACACCGGCGCGCAAACCAGCACCACCAGGCACACCACGGCCAGCCGGATTAGACACGCCAGTGCCCCCAGAAGCACGCGCCCCAGCATGCACAGGAACGCGTGCACCAACGCGCCCTGGCGCGCACCGCCGCCCAACCGGGTAACCTCTCTGACAGACTCTGTGTTCCCTATTTAAAACTGGCACCTCGGTTTATTGGGCCTTTCCTGTATTCTCCGTAGGATCATCCCAGTGGCTTACGCTTTAGACCTTCCTTTTAATATGCGTATTTCAAATGTATTTCATGTCTCTTTATTAAAACCTTTGGTATGCAACCATTTCACCACTTCAGTACCACATCCTGACCCAGTTTAGGTTAAGAACCATCAGGAATATGAGATATGATCTATCATTTATTCCCGTAGCTTCCATGGGCGCATTCAGTACCTGGTTCATTAGAAGGGGTATGGTCCGGAGGAACGCTCTTGGGTCTCATCCTTGGACGTACATGCACCTATCCTCCTAAGTGCCTTCCATAGACATTTTCCCCTCAAACCTAGTGGTCCTCCGAGGGGAGGAGTCATTGAGGAGGGGGTACTATCAGGGCTGGGCTCAGCCCTTCCTTCTCAGAGCTCTGTGCTCAGCTGTCGGTTAATTGCCAAAAACTCTTAATTCCACAGTGACTCACCTGGTCTTCATTTCCTGCTTGTCAGCTGGAGCTGCTGGTTATATAAACTCCCTGGATCAGATTGTCTGTGCCTTTGCCTTGGTCAACATAACCAGACTCTTTCTGCTGTGTTTTCCTGTGATAGACTTTTGCTTGGCTGACTTCTCTTCTGGTTCCTGACCCTGTTTGTTGCACCCGACAACGCTGATCTCCTGTTTCTCTGGCTTGTTATGACTACCCGTCCTGGTTACCAAACTCTGCCAATGTTTTGACTACGTTTTCTCTGTTTATACCATTTTATTAAATAGTGTGATTTTGTACTGTACTTCTGTCTCAGTCTGATTCATGGTTCCTGACAGATAACATTTATATACTGTATGTCTTGCTAATGGTGCCCTCCTTATCCTGCTTTCCCAAACATACCCAACGCTGGCATGACGATTTGGGGACCAGTATTGCGAAAGAGGAATAGAACCAAATCTGGGAAGCAGTCAAGTCTAGCTCTTGACATGTTTGTCTGTGGAGACAAATTATAATGTTTTGACAAGGAGATCTATGGTTCCAATCAGAGTGGTCTTTACGCTTTTGCAGATGTGGACAGATGAGGACCTTTTACTACATCTGGGGGACCTTCCCAGTCACTCAAGCTTACTGGGCTGATGTGGTTACTCTTCTTACAAGATGGATTGGACTAAACATCTACCCAACCCCCCCAAATTTATGTTTTATGCACAACCCCCCGTGCTTATTCAAAGTTAAGTTTAGGCTTTTAAGTTTCATCTTTACTGCAGTGAAAAGGACCCTTGCTAAAGCACACTGTACACATACTGTCATGAATAAAGTCCACTGTGCGCACACTGTGATGAGTACTTGAGTATTCAAAAAGCCATCTTTGTATCATACACAACAAACCACACTGCTTACCAGAACTGTATGACCACCTATTATTGAGTGGTCAAGAAGAGCTCAGTAATAGTAGCCAGTCAGCCTGGACACTAATAAGGAAATTTCATTCATCTTCAGTGTGTGACAATCCATGTTGTCAGGAATGTTAAAGTAAAAACACACATAATGTAGTATCTACAGTATTATAACATGATTAAATGAAACCACAAAGTGCACACTCACATTCGAAGAACAAATTGTGAACCAAACGTGCACACACTGCAAAAAGCGACACTGCAATCGATGCCTGGATCCAAACTGGATGAGGATGTTTAAAGTCTAGAAACCTCCAACAGCAAAGGTACATAGCTCACAATAAACAGTCAAATTTCTTACTAGAAAGAAAATGACCATAAGCTTATAAATGGTTAAAATCACACTTAGGCTGGATTCACACCTATGCAGTTTTAGTGCTTTTTGCATTTTGCAGATTTGCACTACAGTCAATTTAATATGGTTTCCTATGGAACACGTTCTGTAGTGCAAATCTGCAAAATGCAAAAAGCACTAAAAATGCATAGGTGTAAATCCAGCTTTAAAGTCAGTGACTGTGTTCAATCCACAGGATAAATACTCCCACTCTGCTCAGCATTAAACCATTTAAGGGAAAGACGAAAAGCAGAAGAACATACTGTAGGTGTTATTGTGTAGATAATGCTATTTATTAGAAATATAAAGGTGTATACTCACATATGATTAAAGCAGGACTGCCACAACACCTCATAATCCTCCACAAGACAGCATGTATCAGTCGGCATATGCAATTAGGTTCAATAATTATATTTTCAGTAGCACAGATTCAGCACTATCCATTGTTAAAGCGGAGCTCCACCCAAAAGGGGAAGTTCTGCTTTAAATACTCCTCCCCTCGCCCCTGCCACTTTTAGCATGTCATATTTTTGGAAGTTCTCCTCTCCCCCTTACTCCTTGTAGTCACCTGGGACACGCAGACCATTCAGGGCATGCAGGACGACTCTGGCATGTGCAGTGCACACCAAGCTGTCACAGCCGGGTTCCCACAGTTGAAATGCTGGCGCAGGGGAGGGTAAGGGAAAGAAGTGATGGCTCAGGTGATCACACTGGATCGTGGGACAGGTGAGCGTGTGTTTATTAAAAGTCAGCAGCTACAGTTTTTGTATGGAGAGGTTTTTTAAACATGGCCACAACTATAGCCACCAGCGCAGCCGGGAACATCAGATGCCTCTCCACCTGCGATCCGACCGCCTTCCCCCAGAAGTGGATGAACTTCTCATACCATTTCACATGTACTGTAATCTCTACAATCTTGTGAGTTTAAAATCGTCTGTCCTATATTAAAATGTTTTTATCACGCTGCACTTAGATGGCGCTGCTTTCTTCTTTGTTTTTTAGGTGACTTTACAGTACATCTGACACTTAACAGCTGTTTACTGACTGCTGCATTGGCTTGGTGCACATTCAAGTACAGGGAATGGGTCTGTAGCAAACCAAGTGAACACCATTAAATGTCTATTGGATGAAAAGCAGTTAAGGATTCATTAAGTGAATTTACAAGCAAGTTATTTTTTTAATATACCCTGTATGTTTTTCACAACATAGCTGACTAGGAGAGTACATTTCTAAACATGAATAAAACCGCTCCAGTTTAGCACCCAGTTGAGTGCTAGATGAATAGGATAATTAAACCAAATGCATTTGTAAGTCAGTTTTACAAAATTAAATAAAAATTGTAAACATTGTTTATACTTCGTCAAATAGAATGAAATTACAACACATTTTTTTATTAATAAAGTACTTTGCAATGCTGGAATAGATAATTCAAAGAGCTTTTTTTGTTCTTACATGGGCAGAGTCACCAAAAATAATTAAAAATACATTTTATATTAAATTGGACAGCAAAATTAATATCTTTTTTTATTTCTCCAGATGGCATTGGCATAAACAGAAGATCAAATTATGTGTGAATATAATGAAGTCATGAGGTTGCACAGATGGAATTTTGGCTAGTTAAGACCTTAAAACATTGTCCACTGAATAAGAAAACATTTTGTGATAGATAGATAGATAGATAGATAGATAGATAGATAGATAGATAGATAGATAGATAGATAGATAGATAGATAGATAGATAGATAGATAGATAGATAGATAGATAGATAGATATGCATATAACAACTCCATAATTGTGTGCCCAATACTTGAAAACATTTTCAGCATATATACCTTATTTTCAGGTGTCTTCTGGTTGGGCTTTATTTAACCCAGAAGATAACCAGTGGCCAGTGGTGGAGGAGGACACCAGGCAGTGGAGGCAGCATGCAGTGTGTGAGTGGTACATTGGGAACATTTTTTAACCACTTGCAGACCACCCGCAATATACTGCAGGCGATCGTACACAGTGGGAGCCTGTCACCAAGTCCCGGTAAACAACATAGAGCTCTGTACGAAGGGAGGATCTGTCCGTTTCTCATCCCTGCAAAACAGGGATGAGAAACTGAAAGATCGGTTAGTAAAAGCAGCACACTTTGCACACATTACACATAGTGAGGCACATATTTACCCCTTAATTGCCCTAGATGTTAACTCCTTCCGAACCAGAGTCATTAGTACACTGACAGTGCATATTATTAGCACTGATCACTGTATTAATGTCACTGGTGATGTCAGTGGCAATTAGTTAGTCCTCCCCCCCCCCCTGTGTCAGTGTCTGATTGTCCAGTTCCATTATAAGCTGTTTATCCCCGCCATTAGTAGTATAAACAAATAAAAAAAAAAATCCAGTACACTGTATATACCATCGTTTGTAGGCGCTATAACGTTCACGCAAATCAGTCGATATACACTTTTTGGGAATTTCTTTCATCAAAAATATGTAGCAGGGTACATTTTGGCCAAAATTTATGAAGAAATTAGTTTTTAATTTTTTTTTAATTGGATATGTTTTATAGCAGAAAGTAAAAAATATTTTTTTTTTCAACATTTTTGGTCTTTTTTTATATTATATCACAAAAAAATAAAAAACTCAGTGGTGATCAAATACCACCAAAAGGTTTTGTGTGAAAACAATTATGTATATTTTGTTTGCGTACAGCATTACATGATCGCGCAATCGTCAGTTAAAGTAGCGCAATGCTGAATATGGGGGAAGAAAGTAAGGCTCGGTTCACACTGGAACCCGTTGCTGAGCGCACAAGAATGCTGTGCCTCCCTGTTTTCAGCTGCCCCGGAGATATCTCAACGGGCTCCATAGAGAGCCGGTCACATTCTCTTGCTATGCAAATTGGATGTGAGGAAATTCGCATAGGCGTGAACCCGGCCTTAAACAATATACTTACATTTTACCCAGTTTATATGTTTCTACCAAGACCATCACCTGTGCCCGTTGTGCCTTAAGATATGTCATAACAGCGTTCCTCTTGGATTTGTCTCTAAGTCCCCGAACATTCCATACTAAACACTTTAAAGACAACATAGCCTTGCAATCAAAGTACGTGCATAGCCCCCAGCTCGCGTCGACCCGTCCCAGCAACAGGGTGTACTCGCCCAATGCCGCTGGGAGGCGTCCAACAAACGATCCGAAGGCATGCAGATAGGTTTATTATATGCATTTCACATTTTTCCGCAGGGTTTGCGTGCCTTTGTATAATACCATGTATAACGATAGAAATAATGATAAGAACAATAAACTTAAAATTAAACAAAACAGTGTTGTGAACCATTGCACCGATCCGGCTGGGCTCCCCACACCTCCCGCGCAAGTATTCGCAGAGGGCGTGCTCCCAGACGGACCGGGGAAACTTAGCTTGTGCAACATTTACAGTATGATCCTGTATTGAAACAGCGGGGTCTAACACAGCACCCGCAACTAGTGGGACGAACATCCGCTGAAAAGCCAGCATCCGTGTGAGGAAAGCTTCCCTCAGGATCGGGTCAAACAAGGAAGGTGGTAGAATAAAAAGGAAAAAAATAAAAAAACATAAAACAGTCATTGTATGCCCAATCACAAAGCTTTCGGGTGTGAGATAGCTCGAGGTTGTTCCAAACAATCGACAAGCACAGTAGATGGCTTCAGGGTAAGTAAGGGTCAGTAGAGATAGAAATACTATGTCTAAACTAGGAGCATGGGAGAGAAACCCGGATAAGCGGGCTGGTAGTAGAGAGTATCTCGGGGGGTCCTCTTCTGGGCTCACGGAGAATAGTTCTATATCCCACGGCACAGCCGCTCCGAGGATATCACCAAGGTGTGTGATGCTTATAATAGGTCTTAATACAAAATAGCTGCTCGGCCATATTGCTCATAGAGGAGTGAGTGTAGGCAAGTCAGACTCCCTCAGCATCACAAGCCACAGAGAGTATACCGCGACATACAGGTGGATACTGCAAAGGAGGTCATAGGTACCTTATCTGGAAGTTAGACGGAGTGCTCTGTTGGGTAGGAGAAAGTTCCATAACCGTGTCTTGATCGCGGTAGGATAGCTGAGTGGAGTGGCTAGTCCCCCGGTGGTGGGCGGCGAGGGGCCGCGCGTCCCTCCAGCCACTCGAACACCGCCTCCGGGGTATCGAAAAAGTGAGTGCGATCGTCTCCCACCACACGGAGCCTGGCGGGAAACAACATGGCGTAGGTGTAGTGTCGAATCCTGAGTTGGCGCTTAGCTTCAGTAAAGTGCGCTCTCCTCTTCTGCACCTCCGCTGAAAAATCCGGGAATACTTTTATTTCAGAGTTCTTATAGGGGATGTTGCCTTTCAGCCTTGTGAGGCGGAGGATAGCGTCCCGGTCCCTAAAGTTCAGGAATTTAGCTATAAATGTCCTGGGAGGTGCGCCTTGCGGTGGGGGTTTCGCCGCTAAGCGGTGTGCTCTTTCCACCACGAAGGACGTTGAGAATTCTGTTCGCCCGAAGGTAGAAATAAGGAGATTTTCCAAAAATTCGGGGGGATCTGAGCCCTCCGCACCCTCCGGTAATCCCACAAAGCGGAGGTTACACCTCCGCAAGCGGTTCTCCATGTCGTCCTGCTTGGAGAGGATAGAATGGAGTTGCTGCTGTATATGTTCCGTGGCCTGTTGTAATGGCGGCATGTCGTCCTCCACTCTGCTGATTCGAGTCTCCGTTTCCGTGACACGCTCCCTGAGCTTTTGTAGATCCTGCCTTATGAGGGACACATCGATCTTTACCTCCTCAATCTTGCAGGTCAGGGAGCTCTTACAATCCGATATTGCCTCTAGGACCCGGGCCGTGTCATCCGTTGTGGATTCAGAGGAGGAAGAAGCATCGGCGCCATTTTCTCCTGAGTTCCCCTTCTCCTTCAGGCGGTATTTGTCGAGTTTAGCAATTGATTCTGCCGTTTTTTTTGGCGGCGACATAGTAGCGGGAGGTCAGTAGGAGAATATCTAGCCTTGCAGCGGTAAAAAGGCTACTGATAAGTGCAGGATTTTATGGCTACGGATATTCCCTCGAGCGGAGCTCTCGTGCTGTGCTCCTCACACCATGCCGGTCCAGGCCACGCCCCCTACCCAGTTTATATGTAATCAAAATCAAAGGCATGCTCCTCCTTGTGTCTGGGATGGAGAACACCACATCCTTGGTCATAGGGTTCTACCCAGTTGTAAATTGCTAAAGGCCCACTGTTAAAACTACCAAAACTCACTTAAGCACAGGCTCAGTCTCTGGAGGTAAGCTCCTTCCCTGAGGGAGCCTCCGCAGTCTATAGGTTGACTTCCACTGGTTCCCTCATGAACACACATTCCAGAGGCCCCTTTACAGGCATATCCCATGAATGCAATCTTTATTCTTTCTAGAACAGAATGTTTGCCAGACTTTACATTAGTGTTAAACACCTCCGTCTCTCTTCTTCATCCCAGCACATAACATCAGATTGTCCAGTCAGGTTTGGATACATAAAACTAAAAAAAGGGGCAATGAACATTAGGTTAATAAAATGAAAAAAAATACTATTTTCTACAGCAAAACAGTAAACTCTAAGTGGCAAATAGGGATGAGCTTCGTGTTCGAGTCGAACCCATGTTCGACTCGAACATTGGCTGTTCGGTCGTTCGCCGAATTCCGAACGTTATGGGCCGTTCGCGCCAAATTCGTGTGGCACGTCACGGCCCATAATTCACTGCGGCATCGCAGTGCATTGCTGGCTGATGATTGGCCAAGCATGCACTATGACCCGCATGCTTGGCCAATCACAGCGCCGTCGGTAGAGAGAGCTGTAATTGGCCAAAGCCAGGGTGGCTTTGGCCAATTATGGCTCAGGGGGTTTAGAACACGCACCACACTATATAAGGCCGCCTACACGGCGGCCCTGTGTAGTGTGTGTTCCGGCGTTGAAAGAGAGATAGATAGACAGAGAGACAGTGTCATTTCATTTGAGTTAGATAGATTAGGCAGGACAATCAGTGAGTTAGCTGCACTTACAGTGTATTGTGTATATATATGCATCCCAGGTGTTGCATATATATATATATATATATATATATACACACTGTATTCAGTTTAGCTAGATCCGTTCCTGTTATCTTCTTACTGACAGGCAGGCTTGTCTTGTTACAGTATTTACAGCTACCTGAAGAAAATTGCTGGTGTTCTTTTGATCCTATTAGTACCACAGTCAGGCAGCTAGACTATTTACAGTTAGTGCAGTGCGTCCTGCTCACAGTGTTCAGAGTGTGGTACGTCCTGCTCACAGTGTTCAGCTAAACCTACAAGTTATTTTTTTGCGAGCTCTGCACAGTGTTCATCTAAAGCTACCAGTTAGTGCAGTGCGTCCTGCTCACAGTGTTCAGCTAAAACTACAAGTTAGTGTAGTGAGACCTCTGCACAGTGTTCATCTAAAGCTACAAGTTAGTACAGTGCGTCCTGCTCACAGTGTTCTTCTAAAGCTAAAAGTTAGTGTAGTGAGACCTCTGCACAGTGTTCATCTAAAGCTACAAGTTAGTGTAGTGCGTCCTGCTCACAGTGTTCAGCTAAAATCACAAGTTAGTGTAGTGAGACCTCTGCACAGTGTTCATCTAAAGCTACAAGTTAGTGCAGTGCGTCCTGCTCACAGTGTTCAGCTAAAACTACAAGTTAGTGTAGTGAGACCTCTGCACAGTGTTCATCTAAAGCTACAAGTTAGTGCAGTGCGTCCTGCTCACAGTGTTCAGCTAAAACTACAAGTTAGTGTGGTGCGTCCTCCTCACAGTGTTCAGCTAAACCTACAAGTTATTTTTTTGCGAGCTCTGCACAGTGTTCAGCTAAAGCTACCTGTAGAAGGTTGGTGGTGTTTTCCTGATCCTATCACTACCGCAGGCAGCTAAAAAAGCTACAAGTTAGTTTTTTGCAAGCTCTGCACAGTGTTCAGCTAAAGCTACCTGTAGATGGTTGGTGGTGTTCTCATACTACAGACAGGCAGTTGATTTTGCTAGCTGCAGTATCAGTACATATATATATATATATATATATATATATATATATATATCTCCCAGCTTAGTGCAGCTACAGGCCATTAGTATGTCTGGAAGGCCAAGAAGGAGAGGCAGTCACAAGCCAATAAGAGAGGGCAAGCAGGCTCTGTGTCTAGTGTTGGTCGTGGAGACGGTGCATCCTCATCAGCACGTGGCCGTGGGACACGCTTGGCTTTTTTTTCGGCAGTTGGCCGTGTTGAGCCGCAACATGCGGAAGACTTGGTCGAGTGGATGACCAAGCCGTCCTCATCCTCCTCATCCTCTCTCACCCAGGCTCAGGGTACTTTGTCTGGAAAAGCAGCGGCCTCTTCCCTCGGCTCAAAGTCATCAGTGACTCCTTCCCTAGCCCCACCATGTCCTCCTGAGGAGTCTCTCGAACTGTTTGACCACAGTGTTGGGTACATGCTCCAGGAGGATGCCCAGCGTTTGGAAGGCTCTGATGATGATACTGAGCTCGATGAAGGCAGTAACATAAGCACGGACAGAGGGGGTGCCCAAGAAGGACAGCAATCTGGAAGTCATGCTCCCCCTGCTGCAGCATACTGCCAGGTTTGCTCCAGTGATGAGGAGGGAGGGGATGATGAGGTCACTGACTCAACATGGGTGCCTGATAGGAGAGAGGAGGAGGAGGAGGCAGCACATCACCAATGAGGCAGGATGCCCTCCAGGGGCAAGCCTAAGGGCAGCACATTGACTGCATCACACCCCAAAGCTCCACATGTGCAGGGCGCTGCAGTCTCTGCACGTTATTCAAAAAGTTCTTTGGTGTGGGCCTTTTTTGAGACGAGTGCATCAGATCGCACCGCTGCTATTTGCAACATATGTCTCAAGCGTATCTCGCGTGGCCAAAATATCTCCCGCTTGGCTACCACATGCTTGACCAGACATATGTTGACCTGCCATGCAGTTCGTTGGCAAGCATATCTAAAAGACCCACACCAAAGAACAAAGAGGACCTCTCCTTGCTCCTCATCAGCTGAGATCTCCAACCCCACTATACCTTCAGTCCTCTCTGAGACCTGCACTGAGAGGAATGAAGGTGTAGAATTAGGTGTGTCACAGCCAAGTACTTGTGGGCAATCTGCTTTTGGTACACCAATGTCAGATTGTTCCAGGCAAATTTCCCTGCCCCAGCTGCTGCACCGCCGAAAGAAGTTTGCTCCCAGCCATCCACATGCCCAGCAGTCGAATGCTAGCTTGGCAAAATTGCTAGCACTTCAACTGCTGCCTTTTCAGTTGGTAGACTCTGCCCCCTTCCGTGAGTTTGTGGAATGTGCAGTTCCTCAGTGGCAGGTACCCAAACGCCACTTTTTCTCACGGAAGGCGATTCTGGCTCTCTACCAGCATGTGAAAGGCAATGTTCATGCCTCGCTGGACAGGGAGGTCAGCGGTAAGGTGCATATTACCGCTGACTCATGGTCCAGCAGGCATGGACAGGGACGTTACCTAAGTTTCACGGCGCACTGGGTGACTCTGCTGGCAGCTGGGAAGGATGCAGGACAAGGTGCAGTAGTGTTGGAGGTTGTTCCGCCACCACGCCTCCAAAATGCCACTACTAATGATTGTGACACACCTCTCTCCTCCACCCCCTCCTCTTCTTCTTCTTCCATGGCCTCTTCCTGTGCTTTTTCCTCCGAACCAGTGGTGCTCCGTAGCCGTTCAAGGGGCTATGCAAGCACGCAAGCCAAAAGATGCCATGCAGTGCTTGAGCTGGTGTGCTTGGGGGACAGGAGCCACACTGGGGCAGAGGTTCTGTCAGCTCTGCAGGGGCAGGTTCAGAGGTAGTTGACGCCACGCCAACTTAAGGCAGGAATGGTGGTTTGCGACAATGGCACCAACCTCCTCTCTGCTCTCCGACAGGGACAAATGACCCATGTGCCCTGTTTGGATCACGTCTTTAACTTGGTGGTGCAGCGGTTCTTGGGCAGGTACCCGGGCTTACAGGATGTCCTGAGGCAGGCCAGGAAAGTCTGTGTGCATTTCCGCCGGTCATATAATGCCAGAGCTCGGCTGGCGGACCTCCAAAAGGAGTTTAACCTGCCCAAGAACCGCCTAATCTGTGACATGCCCACCAGGTGGAGCTCAACGTTGGTCATGCTGCAGCAGCTGCACACGCAGCAGAGGGCCATCAATGAGTACCTGTGCGACTATGGCACCAGGACAGGGTCAGGGGAGCTTGGTTTTTTTCCCCACGCCAGTGGGCCATGATCAGGGATGCATGCACTGTCCTGTCACCATTTGAGGAGGCCACAAGGATGGTGAGCAGTGACAGAGCATGCATCAGTGACACTGTCCCCCTTGTCCACCTGTTGGAGCACACGCTGCGTGGAATAATGGACAGGGCACTTGAGGCAGAACAGAGGCAGGAAGAGGAGGACTTCCTTAGCGCTCAAGGCCCCCTTTATCCAGACAGTATTCTTGCGTGCCCACCGATCACACAGGAAGAGGACGAGGAGGAGGAAGAGGAGGAGGAGGAAGATTGTGTCAGTATGGAGGTGGAGCCTGGCACTCAGCATCAGCAGCAGTCTTTAAGGGATCAGTCCCAATAAACACATGGACTTGTACGTGGCTGGGAGGAGGTGGCTGTGGACCATGTCATCCTTAGTGACCCAGAGGACTCCGGAACGAATGCCTCGGCAAACCTACGCTGCATGGCCTCCCTGATCCCGCAAAGCCTGCGTAAGGATCCTCGTATTCGTGGTATCAAGGAGAAGGACCAATACTGGCTGGCAACCCTCCTTGATCCACGTTACAAGGGTAAGGTTGCGGACCTTATCTTGCCATCGCAGAGGGAGCAGAGGATAAAACATCTTCGGGGGGCCTTGCAGAAAGGTCTGTGCAATGCGTTCCCAGAGACTGGGAGGTTACAAACTCCTGTTTCTGGACAACGTGTTGCTGAGGCTTCGGTCAGTCAAAGAAGGAGCGGTGGAGAAGGTGGCCGTCTGACCGATGCGTTCAGACAATTTTTTGGTCTGCAGCCCCAAGGTATGATCGGTTCCAGCAACCATCGCCAGCGTCTGTTTTACATGGTGCAGGAATACCTAGGGGCAAGATCTGACATGGACACCTTTCCCACCGAAAATCCTCTGGGTTACTGGGTCTTGAGGATGGATCACTGGCCAGAGCTTGCACAGTATGCAATTGAGCTACTGGCCTGTCCTGCATCCAGCGTTCTTTCGGAACGCACATTCAGTGCTGCTGGAGGCTTTGTAACCGATCACAGGGTGCGTCTGTCCACCGACTCTGTCGATCGACTGACCTTCATAAAAATGAATCAGTCTTGGATCACCACCAGCTACCAAGCACCTGATGCTGATGTAACCGAATAATTTTTTTTAAAATCTCAGATCCCTTCAAAGACTGCCTATGCTGATGCTGAGTGACTATCCCTGAGTAATTATCCTCTTCCTCCTCAATGATCATGCTGATAGTTTGTAAGAACATTTTTGGTTCTGGGTGCCACCACCAGTGCCTAAGGCCCAATTTTTCAGCCCCTGTTTAACAGGAGCGTGTAATTACAATTTTTGATGCAATACTTTGCAGCAGGGCTCGTTTCTGCGTTCCAACTAGAATATCTGTGAGGGGTTGCAGTGTTGTGGCACCAGTGCCTAAGGCCCAATTTTTCAGCCCCTGTTTAACAGGGGCATGTAATTACAATTTTTGATACAATACTTTGCAGCAGGGCTCATTTCTGCGTTCCAACTAGAGTATCTGTGAGGGGTTGCAGTGTTCTGGCACCAGCACCAGTGCCTAAGGCCCAATTTTTCAGCCCCTGTTTAACAGGGGCATGTAATTACAATTTTTGATGCAATACTTTGCAGCAGGGCTTGTTTCAGCGTTCCAACTAGAGTATCTGTGAGGAGTTGCAGTGTTTTGGCACCAGCACTAGTGCCTAAGGCCCAATTTTTCAGCCCCTGTTTAACAGGGGCGTGTAAATACAATTTTTGATGCAATACTTTGCAGCAGGGCTCGTTCCTGCGTTCCAACTAGAGTGTCTGTGAGGACTTACAGTGTTGTGGCACCAGCACCACCACCACCACCACCACCAAAGGCCTAATTTTTCTGCCCTTGTTCAACAGGGGCCTGTAATTACAATTCTTGATCTAATATTTCACAGCAGGGCCCATTTCTGCGCCCACCAAGAGCGAGTGAGGACTTACAGTGTTGTGGCACCAGCACCACCACCAGCACCAAAGGCCCAATTTTTCTGCCCCTGGTCAACAGGGGCATGTAATTACAATTCTTGATCTAATATTTCACAGCAGGGCCCTGTGAGGGCTTACAGTGTGGTGGCCACAACAACACCTAAGGCCCAAATTTCTGCTGAGTATATAGGGCAGGCCCCTACTTTCAAACATCTAACTTACAAACGACTCCTACTTGCAAACGGAAGGAGACAACGGGAAGTGAGATGAAATCTACCCCTAGGAAGGGAAATTCTCTCCTGTAAGAGTTAATATGGGAAAAACATTTCTCCTTTCCACTGATGCTTTCCAATCCTTGTTCAACAAAAAAACCCAAATTTTCAAAAAACATTTGTCATTGGGACAAAAAGTGAGGTGAAATCTTCTGAAGAGGAGGACAGACAGCAAAACAAATGTCACAGGGGTGATAACCCCTCCCTATTTTTCCAAAAAGCTTAAAAAAGATTTTTTGGCTGGAGCTAAACACGTTAAAAATGTACCCGTTCAAAATTACAAACAGATTCTACTTAACAAAAAACCTACAGTCCCTGTCTTGTTTGTACCGCCTGTATACTGCTGTTCAGAGTATATAGGGCCTGGTGGCCCCACACCTTTCCTTATTTTAATTTGGGTGCATGGTTCCCCTTAATATCCATACAAGACCCAAAGGGACTGGTAATGGACTGGGGGGTACCCATGCCATTTGTCTCACTGATTTTCATCCATATTGCCAGGACCCGACATTCCATTAAACCCGCAAGCAATTTTAAATGAGATTTTTTCCTTTAAAAATGACATTTTGTGCAGGGACTGTTCTAAACACGGGAAACACGCGCCACTTTACAGGCATACTATAGACACCCCCCCAGGTACGATGTTTAAAGGAATATTTAACTTTTTTTATTTTTATTTTAAGCATCATTAAAATCACTGCTCCCGAAAAAAACGGCCGTTTTTAAAAGTTTTTTTTGCATTGATACATGTCCCCTGGGGCAGGACCCGGGTCCCCAAACCATTTTTAGGACAATACCATGCATATTAGCCTTTAAAATGAGCACTTTTGATTTTGAACGTTCGAGTCCCATAGACGTCAGTGGGGTTCTAACGTTCGTGCGAATTTTCGGTCCGTTCGCAGGTTCTGGTGCGAACCCAACCGGGGGGTGTTCGGCTCATCCTTAGTGGCAAAGATCATCTTTCCAATTTTCTCAAATTCCAGCTTTTTTTGAACCCAAAAAAAGATAGCTTTCATGGTCTTCTTGACTCTATCATTCTCAGGGGTATTTTCTTTCCATACAGATGCTCACAAGTCATGAAACGGCATGCTTTATGGCCCATTGTGACAGAGGACACCCAGCCGCACACATTAGGTCGCACTTCAGATGTTTCTAGCCCCACCCACCTCTCCTTATAGAACCTTATACCAGCAAAAATAATTGACAGGCCAGTTGCCTGGAACCAAACGAGCAGGATTTAGCCTTAAGGGGCCTAATACCCAGTAACAAACACTATATTGTCAAAAGTATTAGGACACCTGCCTTTACAGGCAGGTGAACTTTAACCACTTAAGCCCCAGACCATTTGGCTGGCCAAAGACCAGAGCACTTTTTGCGATTTGGCACTGCGCCGCTTTAATTGACAATTGCGTGGGAGTGCGGCGTGACTCCCAAACAAAATTGATGTCCTTTTTTCCCCACAAATAGAGCTTTCTTTTGGTGGCATTTGATCACCTTTGTGGTTTTTATTTTGCGCTATAAACAAAAAAAGAGTGACAATTTTGAAAAAAAAAGCATTCGTTTTTACTTTTTGCTATAATAAATATCCCCAAAAAATATATAAAAAAACATTTTTATTCCTCAGTTTAGGCCGATACATATTCTTCGACATATTTTTGGTAAAAAAAATCGCAATAAGCGTTTATTGATTGGTTTGCACAAAAGTTATAGCGTCTACAAAATAGGGGATAGTTTAATGGCATTTTTATTAATAATTTTTTTTTTACTAGTAATGGCGGCGATTAGCGATTTTTATCATGACTGCGACATTATTGGGGACACATCAGACAATTTTGACACAATTTTGGGACCATTGGCATTAATACAGCGATCAATGCTATAAAATTGCATTGATTACTATAAAAATGTCACTGGCAGTGAAGGGGTTAACCACTAAGGGGCAGAGAAGGTGTTAAGTGTATCCTATGGAGTGATTCTAACTGTCTGGGGGATGGGCTAGCAGTGACACGACACTGATCGCTGCTCCCAAAGAGAGGGAGCAGACAATCAGTGTCCTGTCACTAGGCAGAACGGGGAGATGCTGTGTTTACACTGGCATCTCCCCATTCTTCAGCTCCGTGACACGATCTCGGGCACCCGGCAGACATCAAGTCTGCGGGTCCCGCGGGAACCGTCATGGAGCTCGCGGCAGGCTCACGCGGCGGGAAATTCAAAGTAATGTACACGTACGTTACTTTGCCCAGCCGTGCCATTCTGCTGACGTATATCTACAGGTGGCAGTCAGCAAGCGGTTAATGGCATCACAGTCTTAGACCATAGGGTTCAAAATTGAGTTGGTCCACCCTTTGCATCTATAACAGCTACAACTCTTCTGGGAAGGCTGTCTGCAAGGTTTAGGAGTGTATCTATAGGAATGTTTGATCATTCTTCCAGAAGCGAATTTGTTCGGTCAGGCACTGATGTTGGATGAGAAGGCCTGGCTCACAGTCTCCACTCTAATTCCTCCCAAAGGTGTTCTATCAGGTTGAGGTCAGGACTCTGTGCAAGGCCAGTCAAATTCCTCCACCCCAAACTCGCTCATCCATGACTTTATGGACCTTGCTTTTTGCACTGGTCCAAATCATTTGGTGGAGGGGGGATTATGGTGTGGGGTTGTTTTTCAGGGGTTGGGCTTGGACCCATAGTTCCAGTGAAGGGAACTCTTAAGGCGTCAGCATACTAATGCCCCGTACACGCGGTCGGACTTTGTTCGGACATTCTGACAACAAAATCCATGGATTTTTTCAGACGGATCTTGGCTCAAACTTGTCTTGCATACACACGGTCACACAAAGTTGTCGGAAAATCCGATCGTTCTGAACACAGTGACATAAAACACGTATGTCGGGACTATAAACGGGGCAGTGGCCAATAGCTTTCATCTCTTTATTTATTCTGCGTGGCACTTTGTCCGTCGGATTTGTGTACACACGATCAGAATTTCCGACAACGGATTTTGTTGTCGGAAATTTTTATATCCTGCTCTCAAACTTTGTGTGTTGGAAAATCCGATGGAAAATGTCCGATGGAGCCCACACACGGACGGAATTTCCGACAACACGCTCCGATCGGACATTTTCCATTGGAAAATCCAACCGTGTGTATAAGACATTTTGGCCAATTTCATGCTCCCAACGTTGTGGGAAAAGTATGGGGATGGCCCCTTCCAGCTCCAAAATGACTGCGCACCAGTGCACAAAGTAAGGTCCATAAAGTCATGGATGAGTGAGTTTGGGGTAGAGGAACTTGATTGGCATGCACAGATTCCTTGTCAGGAACTATGAAACAGACGGAGACATAAAATGCAGTAAAAATCACACCTTTTAATAAAATGGTAAAAATGGTACAACTGGTAAATGTAGTAAAAACATAGCCAGGGTTCGGTAGCCAAATCGGGTAGTCAGAACAAGCCAGGAAATCAGGAAGCCAGAGATGAGCATAGTCAGAGACAGCAGACAAGATCAGGAACCAGAAGGGAGGTCAGCTAGGCAAGTCTTCAACAGGAACACAGCAGAGAGTCTCTAGATATGTTGACCAAAGCGAAGGCAATTGATGAGTTGAACCAGGCAGTTTAAATAGCCAGAAATGGCTGGCTGTGGGCTTGACTGACGAGCAGGAGATGATC
This sequence comes from Lithobates clamitans, assembly GCA_037952925.1. Lineage (NCBI taxonomy): Eukaryota > Metazoa > Chordata > Amphibia > Anura > Ranidae > Lithobates > Lithobates clamitans. Next base: position 200,119 of record JBBGZY010001426.1, on the reverse strand, counting down.
AACAGGTGAGCAACTGTGGAATGAGTACTGGCAATTAACTGACAGCTGAGCAACCTGAGCACAGAGAAGGAAGGGCTGAGAGCCCAGCCCTGACAGACCTATAGAACACCGATAGAACACCTTTGGGATGATTTAGAGCAGATACTGCTAGCCAGGCTTTCTCATCCAACATCAGTGCCTGACCTCACAAATGCGCTTCTGGAACAAATGTCAAACATTCCCATAGACAAAATTTAAATCGGAGGAAGAAAATGCGCTGACAAACACCAGCTGCCAGCAAAACTAGTCATAAAAAACTGTGCAATCAAAATAATATAAAAATAAATGCAGTGCTTATAAGTGAAAACAATAATAAAAGAAAATAAACATCAATGTGAATAATCCATATAGTGATTAAATTGGTGAACATGTGTATACACCTACACCTCCACCTCCACCATCATATAAAGATGGACTCTTATCAGAATGCTAGGATTCTATTACAGAGCCACAAACGCCCAATATATATATATATGAGGCAGCAGATGTCATCCAAACACAGGATCAAAAATATGGCAAATTCAATGACAACTCTGTGGATGTACAAGGACGTATTCCCACCATGGAAATGCAATGAAAAGGAGCATCCATATAGTGTTAATCCATATAAAACTTTATTTTAAAATGAGGGATTAAAAGGGTTACATCCAAAGCTGGCTTCAAATGAGGCCAAATGCCCACCTGGTAGAGTACCTGTATAAATGCCCAGGTGGCAGCCTTGAAAATGTGATCGCTCATAAATTTAGTAGAGTGCATTTTGTCAGGAAGGGATAGAACCATAGACCATGAGAAGGTAAACTTAGAAACCAAAACTTCAGTACAGAGTGCATGTTAGAAAACAAAGATAAAATAGCCTGACTGAAAGAAGTAAAAGCTGGGAGATAGACTCTCCAACCAGAACCACATCCATATAATAAAAATAAATTTCCTTTGGGTGAACTGAAGGTGGACTGAGGGACCAGATAAGGGAGTCCTTGTTGAGGAGACAGATAGAAAATACTCTAGCATGAGAAAGAACTGGGCCTCAATACCACCTTGTCCTATGCAAATTGGTGAAGGGTTTCTTGCTGGATAAGGCTGCCAATGCAGACACCAACCTCCCCAAATCAAAGGCTACAAGAGAACTACTACAATCAAAAAAGGAAACCACATGGGAGACCCATGTAAATGCCCTAATCATAGAGTGAGAGGCCAATGGCCTCCAAAACAAAACAGAAATGGTAGCTACTGTACCTGACTCCTAATTTTACGGAGCTCTAAATGCTTGCCCGAACCCATCTGTGAGAGAGGATTTGTCCCACATAGAAATTTCTCAGAAGGAGGTCCTGAGTCCTACACCAAGGTAAGCATACATTGCATTACCAGTGATATATTTTTCAAGACATAGATCTCCCAGCTTAGCGCCAAAAGATTTGTAAAACTTGAGCTTCAACCAGCATGTTGGTAAAGGCAACAACCCTGAAGCTAGATGGCATATTGGTCCCTGGTAACAGATGATCCTGGCAAGGTAGAGCCCTTGGAGCAACTTTCCAGTGTTAGCTTGGCATACCACATCTATCTGAGCCAGCCTGGAACAATGAGGAACACCCGCATGCCATCCATCATGAATCTATGAAACAAATGAAGAAAGGCAAAAGACAGGAGGTACTGATCCAAAAAAGTCACCAGAGCTTCCACTGCTTCCACCAAAGCACCATTGCCCCTGAGAGAAAACTGCCTTTTTTTGTCTTTTTTTTTGTCTTTTATTTGTCCCCTGCCTATCCTCCTTTTTTTAAATTGTCAGCCACAGTTCTTCTGACTGCGATGCTGGTGTTCCCCCTTTTTAATTTTTTTTTATAGTTTTTACATTGCTGTCAGTGTCAGTCCTCAATTTAAAGTGCATGAAACATCACTTTTCATTCAATAAAGTGCATCCAATCACACATTGCACAGTTTCTATTAAAATTTGGTAATAAGTCCCACCATCATGTCTGGGAGGCCAACAAGGAGAGGCAGACCTTCCCTTGCCACTATGAGGGGGCCACAACGTCTGGGTCCACAGGCAAAGGTGGACATGTCCGTCCTCAGGCAGGGTACATTTTTCTCTGTTTTCTCTGTTTAGTGATGTTGCCTGTGCTATCCAGCCACAGCATGCATAGGAGGTGGTGGACCAACTTACTAAACCATCCTCATCCTCCTCATCCTCTATGACCCAAGCTGACACAAGTACACAGTCCACTGCTGCTGCCAGAGCAGCTTATTCTGCCTCCTTGTCCAGATATACTCCTGCCATAGCCCCAGAATCATGCATGAAGGAGTGAGATGAATTATTTGAACACAGCATCAGCCACTTGCTTCTTGAGGATGCACAGACATTACTTGATTCTGATGTTGGTTCTGAGGTAGAGGAAGGGAGTAACATGATCCTGCAGAGAGGGGAGAACACTGATAAACAACAAATTGGCATTCATGTTCCCCCAGCCACAGGGAACTGACAAGTTAGCCCCAGTGATGAAGGAGGGAGGGGAGGATGATGATGAGGTCACTGATGGAACTTGGGTGCTGGACAGAGCAGAGGAGGAAAGTGAGGGGGAGAAACGACCCCAACGAGGCAGGATGTGCTCGAGAGACAGCCATCATGGAAGAGTAGAGAGCAGCCACCCTATTTCATCAGATTGTGGAGCTGTTATCTCCCGGCCCACTTCTCACAGCTCAGCTGTGTGGGCTCTTTTAGCACATGTGCAGCCGATCACACTGTTGCAATTTACAATCACTGCCACAAGCAGATCAAACATGGCAAAAACACCAGCCATTAGGGTACCACATGCTTGATAAGGCATTTAACCTCCCACCACTCAACCCGTTGGCAAGAGCACCTGAAAGCCACAAACAATGGACACAATTCTTCTCTTCATTCATCAGCCTCCACTGACAGGGATGATGGTATAGCAAATTGTGTCGCAGGACCTTCCAACACATCTGCCAGCACAACACCACCCCCTGTAGAGTATAGCAGGCAAAATTTCTCTGCCTCAGCTGCTGCATCGAAAAAAATAAAATTCCTGCCACTCACATGACCAGCATCTAAATTCCAGCTTCTCCAAATTGCTGGCTTTCCATTTGGTGAATTCTGCCCCTTTCGGTGAATTTGCAGAATATGCTGTACCACAATGGCAGGTTCCCAGTCACTATTTCTTTACAGGTAAGGCAATTCCAGCTCTGTTACATCAAAGTTTTAGCATCGTTGGGCAAGGCAGTCAGCCACAAGGTCCACATTACTGCTGACACATGCTCCAGCAAGCATGGTCAGGGGCGATATATTTAGTTCACAGCACACTGGGTAACTCTGCGTGCAACTAGGAAGGATGCAGGACAGGGCTCAGTGCAGGAGCTTGTTTTACCACCACATCTCCATACAGCTGGTGGTGATGATGTGGGATCTGCCACCCCCCCTCCTCCTCCATGCCCTCCTCTGCTGGATTGTCCAATGTACCACCAGTACCCCTACGCGTTCAAGAGACCATGCAATGAATCACGCTAAATGATCTGTTTAGGGGACAGGAGCCACACCGGAGCAGAGATTCTTTCAGTTCTGCAGGGGCAGACCCAGAGGTGGTTCACGCCATGGAAGCTTGAGCCAGGAATGGTGGTGTGTGATAATGGCACTAACCTTCTGTCCGCCCTTCGACAGGGAAAGTTGACACATTTGCCATGCCTGGCACATGTCCTCAATTTGGTGGTGCAGCATTTCTTAAACAGATACCCGGGTTGGCAAGATCTTCTAATGCCGTGTGCACACGACCGGACTTTCTGGCAGAAAAGGTCAGATGGAATCATTCCGACCGACATTCCGATCATGTGTGGGCTTCATCTGACTTTTTCTTTCTAAAATTCTGACGGACCTAGAAATAGAACATGTTTCAAATCTTTCCGACTGAATCAGTTCCTATTAGGAAAACCGCTCATCTGTATGCTATTCTGACGGACCAAAGACGACGCTAGGGCAGCTATTGGCTACTGAGCTTCCTTTTTCTAGTCCCGTTGTACGTCATCGCGTTCTAAACAAACAAGATTCTGGTGTGATCGTGTGTAGACAAGTCCTTTTCAGCGGAACTCCGTCGGAACTCCGTCAGAAAGACCGTCGGAGTCTATTCTGACGGAGAGTCTGTAGCCAATTCAGGTCATATACAGTTAGTGCTCAGTTGTCTGAAATTCAGCAGAAATTCCACCTGCCCATAAACCGCCTGATTTGCGACATGTCTTTTAGGTGGAACTCAACTTTAGCAAACCTACAGCGGCTGCACATGCAGCAGAGGGCCGTTAATGAGTATCTGTGGGAGTATGCCACAAGGACAAGTTCAGGGCAGTTTGGATTTTTTTTCCCATGCCAATGGCTGCTGATAAAGGATGCATGCACTGTACTGTCACCATTTGAGGAGGCGACAAGGATGATGAGCCATGACATTGCATTTATCAGTGACACAATCCTTCTTGTGTTCCTGCTGGAACATACTCTGCATGGCATTATGAACAGGGCACTCAAGGCAGAGCAGCAGGAGGAAGAGAAGGACTTCCTTTGTCCTCAAGGCCCACTTTATGCAGACACAATGCTTGTGATGCAACAGAACACACAAGAGGAGAGGGAAGAGGATTCTGGCAGTTTTGGAGGCATAGAAGCAGAGGAAGACATATGTCAAACCTTAAGGGATGGTTTTCAGTAACCAGAAACCTGGGCAATAGTATATGGCTGGAGCGAGGCAGTTCAAGATACTATAATCCTCATTGACCCCAAGGACTCTGCTTCTCATGCCTCTGCAATCTTGCAGTGCATGGGCTCCCTTATTCTTTAAAGCCTGTGAAAGGACCCAAGAATTTGTGGCATCAAGGAGAAGGATCATTATTGGTTGGCAACCCTCCTTGACCACCGTTGTAGAGGGAGCGGAAGAAGAGTTTCTGTAATGCCTTTCAAGACTCTGGTAGGTTACAATCTCATGAAAAAGCTAGTTTGAGGCTTCTGTAGGTCAAAAGAGGAGCGGTGGAGAAGGGGGTCACCTCAGTGATGCATTTCAAAATTTTTTTAGTCCTCAGCGCCCCGGGCTGACAACTTCAAGATCCCATCAGCAATGTCTGCATCATATAGTGGAAGATTATCTAAGGACGAAAACAGACATGGCGAGCTTTCCAGTAGACAATTGAGCTGCTGGGCTGCCCTACATCCATTGTGCTTTCCGAATGGGCATTCAGTGCTGCCAGGGGTTCTGTGACAGATAAAAGAGTGCGTCTGTCCACAGACTCCGTTGACCGGCTGACATTTGTCAAAATGAATCAGTCCTGGATTAGCAACAGCTATCAAGCCCCTAATGCCAATGTCACTGATTAAGTGATCTGTCTAGGCCACCCAGCTTTCAGGGTGTTGATTTTATCTTGAAGTAATTTTTTGGTATAGGTTTCATGGGCACAATTAACACCCAAGGACCAATTTTTCCACACCTGTTTGACAGGGGCATCAAATTAAATTTTTTAGAGCAAGGCCAATCCTTGCTTTCATCAAGAGTACTTCTAGAAGGTTACGGGGTGAAGGAACCACCAACAACCAAAGACCAATTTTTCCTCAACTGTGTGACAGGCACATCAAATTTACATTTTTTACAGCAAGGTCAATTCTTGCTTTCATCAAGAGTACCTCTAGAAGTTTACGTGGTGAAGGTATCACCAACTCCCAAAGACCAATTTTTTGGCAACTGTGTTGCCGAAAGCCTTTGACACAGTTCCCCATAAACATTTACTGTACAAAATAAGGTCCATTGGGATGGACCACAGGGTGAATACATGGATTGAAAACTGGCTACAAGGGCGAGTTCAGAGGGTGGTGATAAATGGGGAGTACTCGGAATGGTCAGGGGTGGGTAGTGGGGACCCCAGGGTTCTGTGCTGGGACCAATCCTGTTTATATTGTTCATAAACGACCTGGAGGAGAGTTCAATCCCTGTATTTGCAGACGATACTAAGCTAAGCAAGGCAATAACTTCTCTGCAGGATGTGGAAACCTTGAAAAAAGATCTGAACAAATTAATGGGGTGGGCAACTACATGGCAAATGAGGTTCAATGTAGAAAAAAATGGGTGGCAAAAATATGAATGCAATCTATACACTGGGGGGAGAACCTATGGGGGAATCTAGGATGGAAAAGAACCTGGGGGTCCTAGTAGATGATTGAATCAGCAATGACATGAAATGCCAAGCTATTGCTAACAAAGCAAACAGAATATCAGCATGTATTAAAAAGGGGACTAACTCCAGAGATGAAGCGATGATTCTCCCACTCTACAAGACTTTGATCCGGCCTCACCTAGAGTATGCTGTCCAGTTCTGGGCACCAGTCCTCAGGAAGGATGTACTGGAAATGGAGCGAGTACAAAGAAGGGCAACAAAGCTAATAAAGGGTCTGGAGGATATTAGTTATGAGGAAAGGTTGCGAGCACTGAACTTATTCTCTCTGGAGAAGAGACGCTTGAGAGGGGATATAATTTCAATGTACAAATACCATACTGGTGACTAGGGATGAGCTTCGTGTTCGAGTCGAACCCATGTTCGACTCGAACATCGGCTGTTCGCCCGTTCGCCGAATTGCGAACGATATGGGCCGTTCGCGCCAAATTCGTGTGGCGCGTCACGGCCCATAATTCACTGCGGCATCGCAGTGCATTGCTGGCTGATGATTGGCCAAGCATGCACTATGACCCGCATGCTTGGCCAATCACAGCGCCGTCAGTAGAGAGAGCTGTAATTGGCCAAAGCCAGGGTGGCTTTGGCCAATTATGGCTCAGGGGATTTAGTACACGCCCCACACTATATAAGGCCGCCTGCACGGCGGCCCTGTGTAGAAAGTGTTCCGGTGTGCTAAGAGATAGAGAGAGAGAGAGACAGTGTCATTTGATTTGAGTTAGATAGATTAGGCAGAACAGTCAGTCAGTTAGCTGCACTTACAGTGTATTGTGTATATATATGCATCCCAGGTGTTGCATATATATATATACACTGTATTCAGTTTAGCTAGATCCGTTCCTGTTATCTTCTATCTAGACTATTTACATTTAGTGCAGTGCGTCCTGCTCACAGTGTTCAGCTAGATCCGTTCCTGTTATTTACATTTAGTGCAGTGCGTCCTGCTCACAGTGTTCAGCTAGATCCGTTCCTGCTATTTACATTTAGTGCAGTGCGTCCTGCTCACAGTGTTCAGCTAGATCCGTTCCTGCTATTTACATTTAGTGCAGTGCGTCCTGCTCACAGTGTTCAGCTAGATCCGTTCCTGCTATTTACATTTAGTGCAGTGCGTCCTGCTCACAGTGTTCAGCTAGATCCGTTCCTGCTATTTACATTTAGTGCAGTGCGTCCTGCTCACAGTGTTCAGCTAGATCCGTTCCTGTTATCTTCTAGACTATTTACATTTAGTGCAGTGCGTCCTGCTCACAGTGTTCAGCTAAATCCGTTCCTGCTATTTACATTTAGTGCAGTGCGTCCTGCTCACAGTGTTCAGCTAGATCCGTTCCTGCCATTTACATTTAGTGCAGTGCGTCCTGCTCACAGTGTTCAGCTAGATCCGTTCCTGCTATTTACATTTAGTGCAGTGCGTCCTGCTCACAGTGTTCAGCTAGATCCGTTCCTGTTATTTACATTTAGTGCAGTGCGTCCTGCTCACAGTGTTCAGCTAGATCCGTTCCTGCTATTTACATTTAGTGCAGTGCGTCCTGCTCACAGTGTTCAGCTAGATCCGTTCCTGTTATCTTCTAGACTGTTTACATTTAGTGCAGTGCGTCCTGCTCACAGTGTTCAGCTAGATCCATTCCTGTTATTTACATTTAGTGCAGTGCGTCCTGCTCACAGTGTTCAGCTAGATCCGTTCCTGTTATTTACATTTAGTGCAGTGCGTCCTGCTCACAGTGTTCAGCTAGATCCGTTCCTGCTATTTACATTTAGTGCAGTGCGTCCTGCTCACAGTGTTCAGCTAGATCCCTTCCTGTTATCTTCTAGACTATTTACATTTAGTGCAGTGCGTCCTGCTCACAGTGTTCAGCTAGATCCGTTCCTGCTATTTACATTTAGTGCAGTGCGTCCTGCTCACAGTGTTCAGCTAGATCCGTTCCTGCCATTTACATTTAGTGCAGTGCGTCCTGCTCACAGTGTTCAGCTAGATCCGTTCCTGCTATTTACATTTAGTGCAGTGCGTCCTGCTCACAGTGTTCAGCTAGATCCGTTCCTGTTATTTACATTTAGTGCAGTGCGTCCTGCTCACAGTGTTCAGCTAGATCCGTTCCTGCTATTTACATTTAGTGCAGTGCGTCCTGCTCACAGTGTTCAGCTAGATCCGTTCCTGTTATCTTCTAGACTATTTACATTTAGTGCAGTGCGTCCTGCTCACAGTGTTCAGCTAGATCCGTTCCTGCTATTTACATTTAGTGCAGTGCGTCCTGCTCACAGTGTTCAGCTAGATCCGTTCCTGCTATTTACATTTAGTGCAGTGCGTCCTGCTCACAGTGTTCAGCTAGATCCGTTCCTGCCATTTACATTTAGTGCAGTGCGTCCTGCTCACAGTGTTCAGCTAGATCCGTTCCTGCTATTTACATTTAGTGCAGTGCGTCCTGCTCACAGTGTTCAGCTAGATCCGTTCCTGTTATTTACATTTAGTGCAGTGCGTCCTGCTCAAAGTGTTCAGCTAGATCCGTTCCTGCTATTTACATTTAGTGCAGTGCGTCCTGCTCACAGTGTTCAGCTAGATCCGTTCCTGTTATCTTCTAGACTGTTTACATTTAGTGCAGTGCGTCCTGCTCACAGTGTTCAGCTAGATCCGTTCCTGCTATTTACATTTAGTGCAGTGCGTCCTGCTCACAGTGTTCAGCTAGATCCGTTCCTGTTATTTACATTTAGTGCAGTGCGTCCTGCTCACAGTGTTCAGCTAGATCCGTTCCTGCTATTTACATTTAGTGCAGTGCGTCCTGCTCACAGTGTTCAGCTAGATCCGTTCCTGCCATTTACATTTAGTGCAGTGCGTCCTGCTCACAGTGTTCAGCTAGATCCGTTCCTGCTATTTACATTTAGTGCAGTGCGTCCTGCTCACAGTGTTCAGCTAGATCCGTTCCTGTTATCTTCTAGACTATTTACATTTAGTGCAGTGCGTCCTGCTCACAGTGTTCAGCTAGATCCGTTCCTGCTATTTACATTTAGTGCAGTGCGTCCTGCTCACAGTGTTCAGCTAGATCCGTTCCTGCCATTTACATTTAGTGCAGTGCGTCCTGCTCACAGTGTTCAGCTAGATCCGTTCCTGCTATTTACATTTAGTGCAGTGCGTCCTGCTCACAGTGTTCAGCTAGATCCGTTCCTGTTATTTACATTTAGTGCAGTGCGTCCTGCTCACGGTGTTCAGCTAGATCCGTTCCTGCTATTTACATTTAGTGCAGTGCGTCCTACTCACAGTGTTCAGCTAGATCCGTTCCTGTTATCTTCTAGACTATTTACATTTAGTGCAGTGCGTCCTGCTCACAGTGTTCAGCTAGATCCGTTCCTGCTATTTACATTTAGTGCAGTGCGTCCTGCTCACAGTGTTCAGCTAGATCCGTTCCTGCCATTTACATTTAGTGCAGTGCGTCCTGCTCACAGTGTTCAGCTAGATCCGTTCCTGCCATTTACATTTAGTGCAGTGCGTCCTGCTCACAGTGTTCAGCTAGATCCGTTCCTGCTATTTACATTTAGTGCAGTGCGTCCTGCTCACAGTGTTCAGCTAGATCCGTTCCTGTTATCTTCCTACTGACAGGCAGGCTTGTCTGGTTACAGTATATAAAGCTACCTGAAGAAAATTACAGGTGTTCTATTTGATCCTATCAGTACCACGGTCAGGCAGCTAGACTATTTACATTTAGTACAGTGCGTCCTGCTCACAGTGTTCAGCTAGATCCGTTCCTGTTATCTTCCTACTGACAGGCCGGCTTGTCTGGTTACAGTATATAAAGCTACCTGAAGAAAATTACAGGTGTTCTATTTGATCCTATTAGTACCACGGTCAGTCAGCTAAACTATTTACATTTAGTACAGTGCGTCCTGCTCACAGTGTTCAGCTAGATCCGTTCCTGTTATCTTCCTACTGACAGGCAGGCTTGTCTGGTTACAGTATATAAAGCTACCTGAAGAAAATTACAGGTGTTCTATTTGATCCTATCAGTACCACGGTCAGGCAGCTAGACTATTTACATTTAGTACAGTGCGTCCTGCTCACAGTGTTCAGCTAGATCCGTTCCTGTTATCTTCCTACTGACAGGCCGGCTTGTCTGGTTACAGTATATAAAGCTACCTGAAGAAAATTACAGGTGTTCTATTTGATCCTATTAGTACCACGGTCAGGCAGCTAGACTATTTACATTTAGTACAGTGCGTCCTGCTCACAGTGTTCAGTTAGATCCGTTCCTGTTATCTTCCTACTGACAGGCAGGCTTGTCTGGTTACAGTATATAAAGCTACCTGAAGAAAATTACAGGTGTTCTATCCCAGCTTAGTGCAGCTACAGGCCATTAGTATGTCTGGAAGGCCAAGAAGGAGAGGCAGACAGTCACAAGCCAATAAGAGAGGGCAAGCAGGCTCTGTGTCTAGTGCTGGTCGTGGAGACGGTGCATCCTCATCAGCACGTGGCCATGGGACACGCTTGGCCTTTTTTTTCGGCAGCTGGCCGTGTTGAGCCGCAACATGCGGAAGACTTGGTCGAGTGGATGACCAAGCCGTCCTCATCCTCCTCATCCTCTCTCACCCATGCCCAGGGTGCTTTGTCTGGCAAAGCAGCGGCCTCTTCCCTCAGCTCAATGTCATCAGTGACTCCTTCCCTAGCTCCACCATGTCCTCATGAGGATTCCCTCAAACTGTTTGACCACAGTGTTGGGTACATGCTCCAGGAGGATGCCCAGCGTTTGGAAGGCTCTGATGATGATACTGAGCTCGATGAAGGCAGTAACATGAGCACGGACAGAGGGGGTGCCCAAGAAGGACAGCAATCTGGCAGTCATGCTCCCCCTGCTGCAGCATACTGCCAGGTTTGCTCCAGTGATGAGGAGGGAGGGGATGATGAGGTCACTGACTCAACGTGGGTGCCTGATAGGAGAGAGGAGGAGGAGGAGGAGGAGGCAGCACATCACCAACGAGGCAGGATGCCCTCCAGGGGCCAGCCTAAGGGCAGCACATTGACTGCATCACACCCCAAAGCTCCACATGTGCAGGGCGCTGCAGTCTCTGCGCGTTATTCAAAAAGTTCTTTGGTGTGGGCCTTTTTTGAGACGAGTGCATCAGATCGCACCGCTGCTATTTGCAACATATGTCTCTAGCGTATCTCGCGTGGCCAAAACATCTCCCGCTTGGGTACCACATGCTTGACCAGACATATGTTGACCTGCCATGCAGTTCGTTGGCAAGCGTATCTAAAAGACCCACACCAAAGAACAAAGAGGATCTCTCCTTGCTCCTCATCAGCTGAGATTTCCAACCCCACTAGACCTTCAGTCCTCTCTGAGACCTGCAGTGAGAGGAATGAAGGTGTAGAATTAGGTGTGTCACAGCCAAGTACTTGTGGGCAATCTGCTTTTGGTACACCGACGTCAGATTGTACCAGGCAAATTTCCCTGCCCCAGCTGCTGCACCGCCGAAAGAAGTTTGCTCCCAACCATCCACATGCCCAGCGGTTGAATGCTAGCTTGGCAAAATTGCTAGCACTTCAACTGCTGCCTTTTCAGTTGGTAGACTCTGCCCCCTTCCGTGAGTTTGTGGAATGTGCGGTTCCTCAGTGGCAGGTACCCAAACGCCACTTTTTCTCACGGAAGGCGATTCCGGCTCTCTACCGGCATGTGGAAGGCAATGTCCATGCCTCGCTGGACAGGGCGGTCAGCGGTAAGGTGCATATTACCGCTGACTCATGGTCCAGCAGGCATGGACAGGGACGTTACCTAAGTTTCACGGCGCATTGGGTGACTCTGCTGGCAGCTGGGAAGGATGCAGGACAAGGTGCAGTAGTGTTGGAGGTTGTTCCGCCACCACGCCTCCAAAATGCTGATTGTGACACACCTCTCTCCTCCACCCCCTCCTCTTCTTTTTCCTCCATGGCCTCTTCCTCAGAACCAGCGGTGCTCCGTAGGCGTTCAAGGGGCTACGCAAGTACGCAGGCCAAAAGATGCCATGCGGTGCTTGAGCTGGTGTGCTTGGGGGACAGGAGCCACACTGGGGCAGAGGTTCTGTCAGCTCTGCAGGGGCAGGTTCAGAGGTGGTTGACGCCACGCCAACTTAAGGCAGGAATGGTGGTTTGCGACAATGGCACCAACCTCCTCTCTGCCCTCCGACAGGGACAAATGACCCATGTGCCCTGTTTGGATCACGTCCTTAACTTGGTGGTGCAGCGGTTCTTGGGCAGGTACCCGGGCTTACAGGATGTCCTGAGGCAGGCCAGGAAAGTCTGTGTGCATTTCCGCCAGTCATATAATGGCAGTGCTCGGCTGACAGACCTCCAAAAGGAGTTTAACCTGCCCAAGAACCGCCTAATCTGTGACATGCCCACCAGGTGGAACTCAACGTTGGCCATGCTGCAGCGGCTGCACACGCAGCAGAGGGCCATCAATGAGTACCTGTGCAACTATGGCACCAGGACAGGGTCAGGGGAGCTTGTTTTTTTTTTCCCACGCCAGTGGGCCATGATCAGGGATGCATGCACTGTCCTGTCACCATTCGAGGAGGCCACGAGGATGGTGAGCACTGACAGTGCATGCATCAGTGACACTGTCCCCCTTGTCCACCTGTTGGAGCACACGCTGCGTGGAATAATGGACAGGGCACTTGAGGCAGAACAGAGGCAGGAAGAGGAGGAATTCCTTAGCTCTCAAGGCCCCCTTTATCCAGACAGTGTTCCTGCGTGCCCGCCGATCACACAGGAAGAGGACGAGGAGGAGGAGGAGGAGGAGGAAGATTGTGTCAGTATGGAGGTGGAGCCTGGCACTCAGCATCAGCAGCAGTCTTTAAGGGATCAGTCCCAAGGAACACATGGACTTGTACGTGGCTGGGAGGAGGTGGCTGCAGACGTTGTTGTCCTTAGTGACCCAGAGGACTCCGGACCGAATGCCTCAGCAAACCTACGCTGCATGGCCTCCCTGATCCTGCAAAGCCTGCGTAAGGATCCTCGTATTCGTGGTATCAAGGAGAAGGACCAATACTGGCTGGCAACCCTCCTTGATCCACGTTACAAGGGTAAGGTTGCGGACCTTATCTTGCCATCGCAGAGGGAGCAGAGGATGAAACATCTTCGGGAGGCCTTGCAGAAAGGTCTGTGCAACGCGTTCCCAGAGACTGGGAGGTTACAAACTCCTGTTTCTGGACAACGTGTTGTTGAGGCTTCGGTCAGTCAAAGAAGGAGCGGTGGAGAAGGTGGCCGTCTGACCGATGCGCTCAGACAATTTTTTGGTCCGCAGCCCCAAGGTATGATCGGTTCCAGCAACCATCGCCAGCGTCTGTTTTACATGGTGCAGGAATACCTAGGGGCAAGATCAGACTTGGACACCTTTCCCACCGAAAATCTTCTGGGTTACTGGGTCTTGAGGATGGATCACTGGCCAGAGCTTGCACAGTATGCAATTGAGCTACTGGCCTGTCCTGCATCCAGCGTTCTTTCGGAACGCACATTCAGTGCTGCTGGAGGCGTGGTAACCGATCACAGGGTGCGTCTGTCCACCGACTCGGTCGATCGACTGACCTTCATAAAAATGAATCAGTCTTGGATCACCACCAGCTACCAAGCACCTGATGCTGATGTAACCGAATAATTTTTTTTGAAATCTCAGATCCCTTCAAAGACTGCCTATGCTGATGCTGAGTGACTATGCCTGAGTAATTATCCTCTTCCTCCTCAATCATCACGCTGATAGCTTGTAAGAACATTTTTGGTTCTGGGCGCCACCACCAGTGCCTAAGGCACAATTTTTCAGCCCCTGTTTAACAGGGGCGTGTAATTACAATTTTTGATGTAATACTTTGCAGCAGGGCTCGTTCCTGCATTCCAACTAGAGTGTCTGTGAGGGGTTGCAGTGTTGTGGCACCAGCACCAGTGCCTAAGGCCCAATTTTTCAGCCCCTGTTTAACAGGGGCGTGTAATTACAATTTTTGATGCAATACTTTGCAGCAGGGCTCGTTCCTGCGTTCCAACTAGAGTGTCTGTGAGGGGTTGCAGTGTTGTGGCACCAGCACCAGTGCCTAAGGCCCAATTTTTCTGCCCCTGTCTAACAGGGGCGTGTAATTACAATTTTTGAAGCAATACTTTGCAGCAGGGCTCGTTCCTGCGTTCCAACTAGAGTGTCTGTGAGGGGTTGCAGTGTTGTGGCACCAGCACCAGTGCCTAAGGCCTAATTTTTCAGCTCCTGTTCAACAGGGGCATGTAATTACAATTCTTGATCTAATATTTCACAGCAGGGCCCTGTGAGGGCTTACAGTGTTGTGGCCACAGCAACACCTAAGGCCCAAATTTCTGCTGAGTATATAGGGCAGGACCCTACTTTCAAACATCTAACTTACAAACGACTCCTACTTGCAAACGGAAGGAGACAACAGGAAGTGCGATGAAATCTACCCCTAGGAAGGGAAATTCTCTCCTGTAAGAGTTAATATGGGAAAACAATTTCTCCTTTCCACTGATGCTTTCCAATCCTTGTTCCACAAAAAAACCCAAATTTTCAAAAAACATTTTTCATTGGGACAAAAAAGTGAGGTGAAATCTTCTGAAGAGGAGGAAAGACAGCAAAACAAATGTCACAGGGGTGATAACCCTTCCCTATGTTTTCCAAAAAGCTTAAAAAAGATTTTTTGGCTGGAGCTAAACACGTTAAAAATGTACCCGTTCAAAATTACAAACAGATTCTACTTAACAACAAACCTACAGTCCCTGTCTTGTTTGCACCGCCTGTATACTGCTGTTCAGAGTATATAGGGCCTTGTGGCCCCACACCTTTCCTTATTTTAATTTGGGTGCGGGGTTCCCCTTAATATCCATACAAGACCCAAAGAGCCTGGTAATGGACTGGGGGGTACCCATGCCGTTTGTCTCACTGATTTTCATCCATATTGCCATGACCCGACATGACATTAAACCCGCAAGCAGTTTTAAATGAGATTTTTTCCTTTAAAAATGACATTTGGTGCAGGGACTGTTCTAAACATGGGAAACACGCGTCACTTTACAGGCATACTATAGACACCCCCCAGGTACGATATTTAAAGGAATATTTCACTTTTTTTTTTTTTTACTTTAAGCATCATTAAAATCACTGCTCCCGAAAAAACGGCCGTTTTTAAAAGTTTTTTTTGCATTGATACATGTCCCCTGGGGTAGGACCCGGGTCCCCAAACCCTTTTTAGGACAATACCATGCAAATTAGCCTTTAAAATGAGCACTTTTGATTTCGAACGTTCGAGTCCCATAGACGTCAATGGGGTTCTAACGTTCGTGCGAACTTTCGGTAAGTTCGCGGGTTCTGGTGCGAACCGAACCGGGGGGTGTTCGGCTCATCCCTACTGGTGACCCCACAATAGGGATAAAACGTTTTTGCAGAAGGGAGTTTAACAAGACTCGTGGCCATTCATTATAATTGGAAGAAAAGAGGTTTAACCTTAAACTACGTAGAGGGTTCTTTACTGTAAGAGCGGCAAGGATGTGGAATTCCCTTCCAGAGGTGGTGGTCTCAGCGGGGGGGGCATTGGTAGTTTCAAGAAACTATTAGATAAGCACCTGAATAACTGCAACATACAGGGATATACAATGTAATACTGACATATAATCACACACATAGGTTGGACTTGATGGACTTGTGTCTTTTTTCAACCTCACCTACTATGTAACTATATGTGTGACAGGGGCATCATATTTCAGGGCCAATTCTTCCTTGCATCAAGACTACCTCTAGAAGGTATGGGGTGAAGGCACCACCAACAACCAAAGACCAGTTTTTTTGCAACTGTTACTTCTATTCAAAGTCTGCAAAAGAGACACCAGACTATCTAAAAAAATGTCCCCCAGGGCAGTAGCCAGCCCCCCCCATACCCTTTTTATGGCCAATAACTTGCAGATAAGCCTACAAAATGAGTTATTTTTCAGTGAGGAACAGCACTCCATCCTGAGCTGAGTGCAGGACCACCAATATATTCTGAATGATAAGTCCTTCCTAGCAATGATCTTTGAAGGTGCTGGACCCATCCAAACAGTTGGAATAATTGGAAGCTAATTCCATATTACTCAGTGGAGCCTGCAACAACTATTTCCTCAATAGGAGGTCATCCAAAAATCCCACAATGAGAATATTACAGAAACGCAATAAGAAAAGTACTGGGTACAGCATCCGGACAGAGTTTAAGGGGCAGGACCATGAACTGGTAGTGCAAGAAAGAGAGGATTGCTGATGTGTCGAAAAGATGAGATCATGTATAGAATTATCTTTGGTGTCCAAAAAGCCAGAAAGTTCCCTAGGTGAAGGGAGGCAGTTTCAGATTTTTTATTTTCCCAATCATAAATTTACATCTAAACCCAAACCCTTACAGCTATGAGATGCTATTATCTGCGATGGGCTTTGGAACAGTGAGCTGTTCCATCACAGGATCTGGGGCAAAACACCTTGATCAAGAAGCCTTGAGGGGATATGTGGAGGTCACACACTAACAATTACAGGGAGAAGATTTTGAAAACCCTACTGGGCTTCTTCTGCTGGTAATTACACTTTTGTTATGGGCTTTTTCAAAGACATACTATCCCCCAAATGCTATGCAGTCTGCTTTCTCCATCTGAGGAACCGCAGTAGCAAGTTTCTTATCTTGTTGTGTTACAGAACAGTATGTGTTTCATGATGGACATTGTCAGCAACACCATATTCAGGCATCACAACTGTGCAGATTGGCCAGTGACAAAACAGTTTAGCCATATCGATTGTGAATAGGGATGATCGATTCGAACATCGAACGTGGAGCACCTCATAATGCACTGCGACTCAACCATGCAGCCCATCTTTCTTCGAGTGCCTCCTTATTGTGCATCTTGAAACAGCCACACCACATGTTTTCAGAGTGTCTTATTTTTCACCTGAAGTTGTTTGTGGCTTTTTCTTTGCATCCCGAACAATTTTCCTGGCAGTTGTGGCTGAAATTCTAGTTGGTCTGCCTGACCGTGGTTTGGTTTCAACAGAACCTCTCATTTTCCACTTCTTGATTAGAGTTTGAACACTGCTGATTGGCATTCTCAATTCCTTGGATATCTTTTTATATCCCTTTCCTGTTTTATACAGTTCAACTACCTTTTCCCGCAGATCCTTTGACAATTCTTTTGCTTTTCCCATGACTTAGAATCCAGAAACGTCAGTGCAGCACTGGATGAAAGATACAAGGGTTTGTCAGGAGTCCAGAAACTCATTGACCTTTTATACACACACACTAATTACAAGCAAACAGATCACAGGTGAGGATGGTTACCTTTAAAAGCCATTCAAACCACTTTGTGTTAACTTGTGTGCATGTTATCAAGCCAAAATCACCAGAGTATGTACACTTTTGATAAGGGTCATTTGGGTAGTTTCTGTTGTCATTATGATTTAAAAAGAGTAAACGCAGTTGATTGATAATAAATGGTTTCAGCTATACACTAACCATGAGTGAAAGAAATGTTTTTGTGCTATCATTCATATTCTCTGAAAAATAAATCATAAATTCTGCCAGGATATGTAAACTTATGAGCACAACTGTATATACAAAATATAGCAACAGATTAAACTGATAAATTCCAGCAAGCTTAACCTGTAGTATAATAGAGTATAAGGTACATACCACAGTGGTCCTTGTTTGAAATCAATGGTCAGTTTCTTAACCACTTCAATACCAGGCACTTATCCCCCTTCCTGCTGCAGTTTTCAGCTTTCATCGCTGTCACTTTTTGAATGACAATTGCGCAGTCAGGCTACACTGTACCCAAACAAAGTTTTTATAATTTTATTTCCACAAATAGAGCTTTCTTTTGGTGGTATTTGATCACCTCTGCGGTTTTTATTTTTTTGTTAAACAAATAAAAAAAGACCAACATTTTGGGAAAAAAATGTTTTTCTTTGTTTCTGTTATAAAATTTTGTAAAAAAGTAAGTTTTCTCCTTTATTGATGGGCACTGATAAGCTGCACTGACGGGGACTGATAAGGTGGCACTGATGAGGTGGCACCAATGAGATGGCACTGATGAGGTGGCACTGATGGGCACTGACGATGGGCACTGATAGGTGGCACTGATGGGTGGCACTGATATGCAGCACTGATGGGCATTGATAGGTGGCACTGATGGGCACTCATAGGTGGCACTGGGGGGCACTGATGGGCACTGATGGGCACTGATAGGTGGCACTGATGGGTACTGAAAGGCTGCACCGATGGGTATTTATGGGTGGCACTGATAGGTGGCACTGATGGGCACTGATAGGCGGCACTGCTGGGCTGATGGCTGGCACTGATAAATTGGACTAATAGGCATCACTGATGGCACTGGCACTGGCAGGCATTATTAATGGGCACTAATCGGAAGCTGCCTGGGCACTGATTGGAATATCACTGGTGGTCTAGGGTGGCATACCTGTTGGAGTCCTTTTGTGGGCATCCCTGGTGGTCCTGGCGGCATTCCTGGTGGTTCTGGGAGGGCATCTGTGGGGTGGCTGCTCTGATAAACAATCAGCACAGACCCCCCCTGTCAGGAGAGCAGCTGAGCCCCATGTTGATGGGGACAAGAACTTCTTCCACACAACCCTGGCCATTGGTTGTCGGGGTCTGCGGGTGGGGGCTTATCAGAATCTGGAAGCCCCCCCCTATGTGAATGGGTATAGGGTACATTGTACCCCTACCCATTCACCAAATATGTGTCAAAAAGTAAAAACCACAATGGACAGTTTTTGACAATTCCTTTATTAAAAAAGAAAAAAAAGTGTTGTGATAGATGGTAGACTTGCAACATATTATATTACTATGTTTGTAGTTTGCTTAGCATTGTATAGTTATAATGCAATCACTGTTTTTTCAATAAAAATTTATTGTGAGAAAAAAAAGTGTCCCCCGCAATGTCCATCTATCTTCAAAAATAATAGAAAAAAAATGGAAAAAACTCTGCCTCAATGGGAGGCCTCCTGGCGACTACTGTCTCTTGGCTGTGACAGCTGTTATAAAGGCAAGGGCGGGGCCACCCGGTGACGTAACCGAGTGACCTCATGACATCATGTGACATCATGTGATGTCAGAGGGGGTCACTCAGTTACATCAGTGGGTCGCCTCGCCCTTGTCTATAAAACAACTGTCAAAGCCAAAGGACAGCGGTCGCCGGGAAGACTCCCATGTAGGCAGGGTTTTTTTTACATTTTTTTTCTATTTTTGGGGTCCATCGGGTGGCGTGATTGACGATGGATGTACATCGCGGGACACTTTTTTTCTTTTTTAATAAAGACATTTTCAAAAACTGTTTACTGTGGTTTTTACTTTTTGACACTTTT
This sequence comes from Lithobates clamitans, assembly GCA_037952925.1. NCBI lineage: Eukaryota > Metazoa > Chordata > Amphibia > Anura > Ranidae > Lithobates > Lithobates clamitans. The sequence continues at coordinate 180,542 of JBBGZY010001426.1, read as the reverse complement.
TTTGGTGAATGGGTGGGGGTTACTCATTCACATGAGGGGGCGGGATCTGGGGGCCCCCTTGTTAATGTGGTCTTCTGGATTCCAATAAGCCCCCCACCTGCAGACCCCGACAACCAATGGCCAGGGTTTTCGGGAGGAGGTCTTTGTCCTCATAAAATCTATACAAGACCCAAAGGGCCTGGTATGGACTGGGCGAGGAGACCCCACACTGTTTTTTTCCTTAATTTTTCATCTATATTGTCGGGAGTCGGCAATACATTACAGTCGCAAGCAAGTTTGAATGAATTTTTTTCTTTAGAAATGTCTGCTGCGGCACTGTTCTACACATTGCACAAATGCGCCACTTTACAGGCAGACTAAGGGGACCCCCAGGCATGATATTTAAAGGAATATTTCATTTTTATTGTTTCATTTTAAGCATTATTAAAATCACTGCTCCTGAAAAAACGTTTGTTTTAAAAATGTTTTTTGCATTGATACATGTCCCCTAGGGCAGTACCCGGGTCCCCATACACTTTTTTTTTTTTTATGTTCAAATAATTTTTATTTTGTAAAATGGAAGGTTCATACAAAAAGAAATTAACAGTCAGTTCCAAGCATGGAACTCATACAGTTTCATAAGTTATAATCAACGAGGTGACTATCATCTATTTTCCTTTACCAAAATCTTTAAAGCTCAAAAGTAAGGTTGCAAGGCGTATATTCTATGGGAGAACAAAGGGCCTGATGAATAAACTTCAAAACAGGAAAAAAGAAAAAAAAACATAAAAAAACGGAAATAGACCTGGGAGACGACCGCAGGAACGAGAGATTTCAACTCAGACCTCAGACCGATGGACAGACCACCCCAATAGGAGCACGCTGTGGCCTGTCCGGAGGGCCCAGGTTCCTGGTTCCTGCGTCGTTGCCCAAATACTAATGCCCCGTACACACGGTCGGACTTTGTTTGGACATTTCGACAACAAAATCCTAGGATTTTTTCCGGCGGATGTTGGCTCAAACTTGTCTTGCATACACACGGTCACACAAAGTTGTCGGAAAATCCGATCGTTCTAAACGCGGTGACGTAAAACACGTACGTCGGGACTATAAATGGGGCAGTGGCCAATAGCTTTCATCTCTTTATTTATTCTGAGCATGCGTGGCACTTTGTCCGTCGGATTTGTGTACACACGATCGGAATTTCCGACAACGGATTTTGTTGTCGGAAAATTTTATCTCCTGCTGTCCAACTTTGTGTGTCGGAAAATCCGATGGAAAATGTCCGATGGAGCCCACACACGGTCGGAATTTCCGACAACACGCTCCGATCGGACATTTTCCATCGGAAAATCCGACCGTGTGTACGGGGCATTAAACTGTACCATGCTAAGTTATTCGTGTTTTGAGAGCTGTCTAAGGTTTTTCTCTGTTCTCTACACTAGGGGCTTTGACTGAGATCCAGCCTTGCCGCCTAATGATTACGGAAAAGGCAACTGTGTTAACAGTAAAAACATGAGATCAAGAAAATTAAATAATGTAACATAACCGCCCGTTCTCGGGCTTCACCTGAGAGAGATTGATCTTTGTTAACCAACAAAGGAGACAAGAGAGTCTTTAGAAAAGAGAGGGGAAGAAGAAAGAGGGAGGAGGGGTAGGTAGATAGGGGGAGTACTCTGCAAAGGATTCTATCTTACGATGTATCTTGTGGTATTCCCGAAAACAGGGGTACCTTACAGTATTTGGCCCATGGTTCCCAGATAGCGAAAAATGTTTCGTTTTTGTCATTTATTTTAGCAACGATTTGTTCCTGTGCCATTATCCACGACACCTTCCTTTTAAAACCTTGTATTGAAACGCTAGGTTTCTTCCAGGACTTAGAGAATAAAAAAAGTTAGCTTCTGTGAAAATTTAGAAAAAGTCCTGATCTTCCCATTAAGCAAAGCGATGGAAGGATCAGGGGAGACTGTTTGCTGTAAAACAGTACTGATCGTGCGGAAGACCCTACCCCAGAACGATCTGATTCTGGGGCACGTCCACCATATATGTGTATCATTGTCCCCTCCATCTTACAGCCCCTGAAACACAGAGGGGAAGATCCTGGAAAGATGATAGCTAAACGAGCCGGTACATAGTACCATCTTGTTATGACTTTAATACTGGCTTCTATCAATGATATGTTTAGTATACCTTTGAATAATCGTTCAAACCTGGAGTACCAGTCCTGTAACGTCAAAGAGTTGTCCAAATCCTCTTCCCAGGCCCGTGCGGTTTCTCTGCTGAAGATTTTAAGGCGGAATAGATTATGGAGATTCCTCCCCTCTGGACCTCTGAAGTCGAGCACCATTGTTCAAATGGTGTCAAAGAGGGCCATCCTTGATTTTGCTTCCAAATTGAGTGAAGGTAGTGGTGTATTTGAGAGAATCTGAAAAACTCAGATTGGGGCATGTCTAACTCGTTTCGACAGTGGTTCAATGTAATCGGTCCTTTGGGGGAGAGGAAATGGCCAATCCTATATAGGCCCTTGTCCGTCCACAACTTGAAGGCCCTGATTACCATCCCTGGCGGAAAAGCTGGGTTATGGAATAAGTGTGCTAAAGGTTTGAGAGGTGAGATAAGATTACGATGTGAAAAGAGTTTTGTACACAAGGCCATCGAGTGGGATAGGGTAGGTGATAGTATAGCAGGTCTATCAGTAGGGGTACACCAGAGAAGATAGTCGATCGTGTTCCGAGGGGTTGCATGTCTTTCCATTGCCAGCCAACTTGGTTTCGGGCCTCGAGCTAACGCCGACTAAATTTGGGATAGTTGAGCTGCCTGATAGTAGCCCCACAAGTCAGGGAGACCGAGGCCTCCCTGACTTTTAGGACATGTCAGCATACTGGAGGGGCATCTATACCCTCTACGGCCCCAAATAAAGCGGATGATTTCAGATTGAAATTTGAGGAGGGTTGATTTCTTAATAGGAATAGGAAGAGAGCGAAAAAGGTATAAGAGACGGGGAAGTAATGTCATCTTGACGGCGTGAATTTTGCCCAGCCAGGATAGCCCACAACTAGCCCACCTATCAAGGTCTTCCTTACATTTACGGAACATGGGGGGGAAATTAGCGCCAAACAGTTTTTGGATGTCTGGAGTTAAGTGGATACCCAAGTAGGGGATATCCGTGGGCGCCCAGGAGAAATTAAAGTTAGAGGAAAGCTGTTTAAGTATATCCTGTGGGACTGTAATATTCAGCGCGATAGATTTAGACATGTTGACCTTTAGGCCAGAAACAATGCTGAAGTCTTGGAGGATCTTATAGATCATAGGAGTGGAAATGAGAGGGGAAGTGATGTAAAGAAGCAGGTCATCCACATATAGAGCACATTTATGCTCCTGGTCACCACATTGGACCCCTTTGACATCTGGGTTGGTTCTAAGCGCTATAGCCAGTGACTCAATTGCTATCGCAAAGAGGAGGGGGGAGAGCGGGCATCCCTGCCTGGTTCCTTTGTTAATAGGGAACGAGTCTGAATACCTTCCTAGGAGGCGGACCTGAGCAGACGGGGTCGAGTATAGGGATCTAATGTAGTTCAGAAAGAAGGGACCAAATCCCCAGCGCTGTAAAATGTCAGTTAAATAATCCCAGTTAACGGAGTCAAATGCCTTGTGTAGATCGATGGAGAGGAGGAAGCCCCGCTGCGGTGAGCCCCCATCCCAGCCCGAATTTAGAAGGGATATAATGTCTATCGTCCTACGTATTTGGTCCGGCCCCTGTCTGCCAGGGATGAAGCCCACCTGATCATTGTGAATATAATTAGCGATGAAGCTCGCCATTCTATTCGCTAGAATTTTTGTCAGGATTTTGATATCGTTATTAATAAGCGATATGGGCCTATAGTTGCCCAATTCACTTGGGTCCTTCCCTGGCTTCGGTATCACCGAGATATATGCCGAGTTAAGATCAGGTCCCAGGAAGGCTCCATCCCTGAGGGAGTTAAAGCATTTAGCTAGGTGGGGGGCAAGGATAGGGGCGAATTTTTTGTAATACCCAGTGGATAGGCCATCTGGACCTGGGGCAGAACCCGTTTTAAGCGAGGCAATCGTATCCAATACTTCCTCCTCTGAGATCTTGTCCTCAAGCAACTCCCTATGTTCTTTGGTCAAGGCTGGTAAGGGTAAGTCCCTGAGGAAGCGATCCCTTTGTTGCAGTGGTGGAGGCTCAGAGGATTTATATAGGTCATTTTAAAATATGGAGAAAGCTTCCATAATTTTAGAAGGGTTCTGCGTCAGGTCTCCTGATAACGTTTTGATTTTGGGGAACGCTAACTTTCGGTGTTTTGGGGTGAGTTTGGCTGCTAGTTTGGAGCCCAAACGGTCTGTTTGGTAGTAAAACTTGGCTCCTGTCCATCTCAAGTGTTTCTCTGCTGCAGAAGTTAAAGCTAGGTTAAGTGCCATCCTAGAGCGGTCAAGGGTCTCTAAGGAGTCTGATGTGGGTAGTCTCTTATGAGCTTTAGCTGTTGCCCTGTAGTCCGCTGTGAGTTTTAGGATGTCAGCTTTATGGGCTGCTTTAAGATGTGAGGATAAGCTGATTATGTGGCCCCTTATCACCGGCTTATGGGCTGCCCAAACGGTGGAGGGGGAGACCTTCCCCGTTTGGTTAGTTCTGAAGTAATCTTTGATGGCATCTACTATGCCCTGACAGTTGATGGGATCATTGAGGAGAGATTCTTGTAATCTCCAACGTGGCGGACCCTTGGAGGAACTTCCCTTCTGAGCCTACTACCAAGACCATCGCGTGATCTGACAACGGAGAGTCAATAATCCTAGAGTTGAGGACCAGCGGGATTGTGCGCGAGCGTGTGAAGATGTGGTCTATCCTGGCTAGGGAATTATGCGGGACCGAAAAGTGGGTGTAATCTTTTTGTGTGGGTTAACTTCCCTCCAAATATCCCCCATACACTTTTTATGGCAATAGCTTGCATATAGGCCTTTAAAATTAGCACTTTTGGTTTTTCATGTTTGTGTCCCATAGACTTTAATAAGGTTGAAGGATGCCCTCAGACCGCCGGTGTATCCCTGAGCCAGAATCCACCCCAGACCCCACAGAGGGTTATATCTGCATGTGTGCATGACCTCGCTGCTACAGGGGGTCCACGCCGTCCGGTAAGAGTCCCCAGTTCTTTAAGTGATTATTACATGGAGATCTTCACTTCTTTTTCCCTGGTGGTGGTGCAAGTCCTGGAAAATTTTCCATCTTGCTGGAACTCTTTCAGCATAGAACCTACTTTTTTCATTTTTTTTATTCAGAGACTTTCATCTTTTTTCAATATTTATTTACACTTTTCACGTGTTATATGTATGTTTATATTTATTCACATATTGTGGTTTATATGTTACATTTTGCAGTTCACTCACGCTTATTTGATTAACGCGACCTTATTGTTTTTATATTCTTGTGTGCATGATTATATCCCATGTTTTTTTGTGTCGCTGCTTTTTCCTCACAGTTCTTATCACGGTTCTAATTAGAGCAGTATACCTTTACTAATTTGCATTTAATAGGGTTCACATGTTTGCTCAAACTTTTTGCCTGTTCGCATGTTCTGGTGCGAACCAAACGGGGGGGGGGGTTCGGCCCATCCCTAATTGTGAACATCTTTTCTGTGATACTATAGATTAACAATACTGTAAACACAATAAACTAGTAGTTTGTGCTAGTACCAGGAATAACCTGTGTGATTAGTCCACAGTTCACAGTTTATCATGTTGAAATGACGATTACTGTAGATGTCTGTATCTTAAGAAGCGTTACTGCTCACTACATCAGTGGGACAAGCAAACAGGAAAACAGAGAGTGCACAGGCTTCGTGCAGTAATATTTAATAATGGAATAAAATCAAAGTAAAAATGCACTCATGAAGCCTGCAAAAGACATAGCATCCACTGTATGACTGAGCCGCCGGCAGATACATCCTCCGTTCACTGTCATTTCGGCAACTCCACCAATGAAAGAAAACTGTAGTCAGTTGCAACTGTTTTTGCAGATCAAGCAGAGGAAAAAAATATGGAATCACTCACTCACTGAGGAAAATATTATGGAATAACCATGTACTTTGCAGTTCTAAAACAAACATCTGCATCAGATTACATCAGATTACATCATCAATGATTATGGAAATTTACATGTTTTCTTCAGGCAGTCGTCTTCATACATTTCATTTGAATGAAACCAAACATAAGTTCCAGCATCATCAACCTGCCCAATGCAGAGTCATAATTTAATTAATTGCTGAATATCACTCTCATCCAGTCATCCACAGTCCATGATTGCTTTTCTTTAGCCCACTGTAACCTTGTTTTTCTGTTTAGGTGGTAAAGATGGTTTTTGTTTGGCTTTTCTGTATGTAAAGCCCATCTCCTTTAGCCGATGTCTAATGCTGCGTACACACGAGCGGACTTTATGGCAGACTTGGTCCAGCGAACTGGAGTCTGTCGGATAATTTGATCATGTGTGGGCTCCAGCTGACTTTTTTTCCCAAAAGTTCGACGGACCTAGAAATGAAACATGTTTCAAATCTTTCCGACGGACTCGAGTCCGGTCGAAAAGTCCGCTCGTCTGTATGCTAGTCCAATGGACAAAACCGACACTAGGGCAGCTATTGGCTACTGGCTATAATATGCCTTGTTTTAGTCCAGTCGTACGTCATCATGTACGAATCCGTCGGACTTTGGTTGATCGTGTGAAGACAAGTCCGTTCATTCGGAAAGTCCGTCGGAAAGTCAGTCGAAAAGTCCGCCGGACCAAGTCTGCCGTAAAGTCCCGCTCGTGGGTACGCGGCATAAGGCTCGGTTCACATATGAGCCACATGCGGCTCACAGTAGGGGTCCGGTGCTTGCTGGTTCACTGTTTCAGGTCTGATTTCATCCCGAATTTTGAGCTGAATTTGGACCTGAAACTGACCAAAAGATGCACAGTGTTTTTGTGCAAAATGCACTGAATCCGCTACAGAGATATGTGAACCAGCTCCATAGAGAACAGGTCAAAATATCCTGCTATTGTGAATTGGATCCAATTTGCAATGGTGTGAACCCAGCCTTACAGTTCGGTCACAGACACTGACTGAGTTTTTGACCATTTGTTTTGTTATACATTTTCTGTTTTTAAGGCATATTGCTTTAAGGTTTCTAACTTGACGCTTTGATGTCTTCCTTGGTCTTTCAGTACGCTTCCCTTTAACAACCTTCTTATTTGCTTTCTTTAACAACCTTCTTATTCGAAAACCATCATTACCACCTAAACAGAAAAAACAAGGGTTACAGTGGGCTAAAGAAAAGCAATCATGGATGAAAGTGATATTCAGTGATGAATTACGAATCTGCATTGGGCAGGGTGAAGATGCTGGAACTTTTGTTTGGTGCCATTCCAATGAAATGTATGAAGATGATTGCCTGAAGAAAACATGCAAATTTCCACTATTATTGATGATATGGGGTTGCATGTCAGGTAAAGGTACAGGGGAGATGACAGTCATTAAACCTTCAATAAATGCACAAGTTTATATTGAGATTTTGAACACTTTTCTTATTCCATCAATTGAAAGGATGTTTGGTGATAATGACATAATTTTTCAGAATGTAATCTGATGCAGATGTTTGTTTTTTAAAATCACGAGACCATATTATTCGTGATGGGTGAGACTTCCAATGATTTGGTTTTCGTTAGTGTCCAACAGGACCTCTTTACATACGCAAGATAGAAAAGAAAGAAATGGAGAGAAGGTTACTAAACAAAATTAACCGATTCCCGACCAACTGGCGCAGTTATACTGCGGCAGGTTGGCTCCCCTGCGCAAGCCGTCGTAGCTCGCAGGGTCAGGATAACAGGCGCGCACACGCGCCTGCTGCGCAGCGAGGGTGCCGATGCTCGTGTTGCTCTGTTGCTATCCTTGTAAGGTGACGTTGGGTATTCTGAAAGGTGAATATAAATAAAATATATTATTATAATTAGTATTATTATTATTATTAGTTCACTAAAGCATATTTTATAACTGTACATTATTGGTTTATTTTGTCATTGAAAACAGCATCTTCACTAAAGGATTTATTATACTGTGCAGCTGAATTTACCTTCAAACAAAACCTCTGTTAATAGGGAAACAGAGAATATATTTATAACATTGTTTTATTATCATTGATAATTATTCTGGGGTAGCAGTAACTTTTACTAAATTTAAATATGTTGTTGGTATTTTTGGCAGACAGTATAACATTTTTAGCATTATGTTTACACTAATACATTTTTGTTCCCTTCACTTTAGTCTATGTTCTATAATAAATAGCACAAAAAAAGTTTTCAGGCTGGTTATCAAGACTTGTGTAGTACATGCAGTTCTTTCACAAGTATAATATACCGCAAGGTGAATCTCCTATATTTCATAAACTAATTCTTCGGATTGAATCTGGCATGCCATAAATTAATAACATATCTTCTCTCTTAGTTCATGTAAAATGCAAGCGATGCAGGTTCCCTCAATATGTCTTGCAGATGCTCCACAAACACAAGAGGGTCATCTATAAAGACTTGTAAAATGTAAAGGGGAGCTATTGCTGCTAGCATTTAATCAGGAGCCAGCTGCCTTTCTTTCCATGATGATTGGAAAATGATGGCTCGTATTTCATTGATTGGGTGGTTGATTGATTGATGGAACTATTGACTGATAAGGCAGAAATTCTGTTCATTATGTGCTCTATTTTTCAAAATGTATGTCTACCCAGCTCAAATCTACTAACCTCGGAATGAAAATAAAAAAAATCTCCCTCTGTTGAGTTGCAATTTGCTATTTAGAGAAATTTGCTATTCAATGTCAATAATAACCGAATAATTATAAAAAATAATACTAAATAGCTGTCTTAAAAATAATAACTTAAAACGGAAACATGCACTGTAGGTTTTAGCAAATAAACCAAGTGTGTGTTTTTATATTCTGTAGACACAAAGACAGGCACATAAAAAATTCACTAAACACTAGAAGACAATGTGGTTGATTTACTAAAGGAAAATAGACAATTGCACTCTGCAAGTGCATATGCTCCAGAGCTTAGTAAATAAGCAGAAGCTCTGCTGACTTCCATCATCCAATTATGTGCAAGCAAGCAAAAAAAAGGTGTTTTTTAATTTTCCTTGCACATGATTGGGTATTCTTTGCAAAGTAAAGCTTTACCTCATTTCCTAAGCTCTGGAGCAACTGCACTTGCAGAGTGCAACTGCACTTTGCAAAGTGCACTGCCTATTTGCCTTTAGTAAATCAACCCCGATGTGTTATGTTACAGTCATTCACACAGCTTTAGTGGCTGTTATTTTATTTAATATATCTATTCTTCAATTGCTATGTTAAATACTATAAAAATGTAATCTTATTTACACAAATATATAAAATGAGTATTTTAATATGGATCACCAAGTGTGCATTTTATACCAGCAGCGTTGGGCTGCATTCCCTAATGCTGTTCCAACACAAGAGCAAGAAGTCTTGCCTTATGTAGTAGGGTTTCAGTTCACAGTTCCTGGAAAAAAAATTGGACATTTTCGTGCACAACAATATACACTAAGAATGAAAAAAAAATTGATAAAGTACAGCAATGTATGGGTTCTTACACCAACTGATAGCATGTTTTGAACCAACAGCACTAGAAAACAGTTAAAAACAAAACTCTGCTGACAAAAAAATGCTAGATTATACACACAGCTGAAAGAGAGGGATACATTCTCATGTTTCTCTTAAGATAGACAGCTTAGTCAGTGGATACATGCTGCCAAAAATATACAGGTGTTCCGTCAGATTAGGCGACCCATCAGAACTTGTAATGGAAGTGATGTTCCATCTCCGCAATCTTGCTACACCCCGCACACCTCCACAGTAAGGATGCACCAAGAAGGGGGCAAGCGGACATCTTGTTACACCCGCTGGAGTTTTGCATTTTACACTTATTTTTAACAGTAAACTGAGGTTATATAATGAAATACAGTACTTAGAACTCTGTCTGAATGTTTAGATGTTGAATTTAAAAGCAGCTGCAAGCCTGCTGATCTCACAGGTTTGCTAACCTGACAGAAGTTAGCTGCTTTTAAAATTAAACATGTAAACATTCATACGGAGTTCTAAGTACTGTATTTCACTATATAAACTCAGTTTACTGTTAAAAATAAGTGTACAATGCAAAACTCCGGTGGGTGTAACAAGATGTCCGCTTTTCCCCTTCTCAGTGCATCCTTACTATGGAGGAGTGCAGGGTGTAGCAAGATGGCGCCAACAGGCCGTCACTTTCATTACACATTCTGACGCCTAATCTGATGAAACACAGGCAATTCAGGGCTTTGTCCTTATGAAGACTAACATGCTTTTGCACATTAGTTTCATGAATGCACCCTGTATTATTTTTTTAATAAATCTTTTATTTTATTAAACAGTACTTTATAACAAAGACATTGTATAGATAAAGCATATAATATACCTATAAAATTAATAAGTGAACCGATTCACCTGATGACGCAATCTACACTAAGTAGATATTTGTATAGGTGAACTAATCTGCTATTTCCTGGAGATCTTAACTGTCCATCTTGCAGCCTACAATTTACAGCCTACCCCAATGTGCCCTTTGCCAGATATTAAGAGTGGGCTCTCCCTTTGATCCTATATGCTGCTCCCTGGGTACCCCTTTGCTTTTTCTGTGCATGTCTGATAAATACCCAGTATGATCCCACTAGAGAAAACCTTGGGCTTTACACGGGTAGAGAAGGTTTGATAAGTTACACTTATCATTAGTAATAAGCTATTTGGTATTGGACTAATGGATATAAGAGATAGCTTGCAACACAGCTTTAGGACATTTACTAAACTTTTATGGCTGCGATTTTTGCAGCAGCAAATTTTAAGGTCACCCTTTAATATTGCAATCCTCTGGTCTTGCTAAATTAACCTAAGACCATGTTTTAACAACGTTGTTGTTATTTTTTTTTTAATGTATCAGTTATATTGGAAGTCACTGAAAGGAATTCAACTATGTGACAGGTCACTCAGCGTCCTTACCTTTCACACAGAATTATATATATAGTTAGGTTTGAAAGCAGTTTGGTTACTATATATAAATCCATCTCATTGACACAGTATGTAAGTACTTTTACTAGGTTGCAGTTTAAAATAGAGAGACCAGGTGGTTTTAAATGAAGAAATAGTACACTATTTCAGACAGACAATAGCCACAAATATTTTTTATTGCTGGAGCAGTGAAATAATAAAAACAACTTGGAGACACAAAGCATGATTTAACCAGCGCAAAAACTATAATTTCACAAACACCAGAACTTCTAAAACTGGTCTTCAGCTGCAGAATTTATAGTGCTTGGGGAAATTAAAACATTGTATGGCACCTTGACAGTACCCAAGCACTAGAGTATACCAGAAACTTTGAGGTGAAATGTAGGATTGACCCTGCAGAACTTGCAACTTGACAGTACCTGATCACAAGAATATACTGGAAACTTTGAGGTGCAATACAGGGTTGACACTGCAGAAAAACATACAAATTCTGCAGCTGTGGCCCAGCTATGAAAATATTAATTGTGGCATCTTTGTAAGCTGGAGATGGTTAGGGTGTCAGGCTATGAGTGGTAGAAGAAACTGGTAATGGTGACAGGATTTAGTAATGTAATGATTGCAGGCCAGAACCAGTGGCAGTGGTCTCTAAACTTAGGCCCGGGGCCACATGCAGCCCTTAGCTTGCTATTATCTTGCCCTTGGGTACTATTTCATCCACTGATACCAACACTGGAACAATGGGGCATAACCGCCCCACTGACCCCAATGAAGGGGCACAATTCCTCCCAGTGACACCAATAATGGGAGATAATTCCTCTCAATGCCACCATCAATAGGGCACAATTCCTCCCAATGACACTGATAGGGCACAATTCCTCCCAATGACACCAACAATGGGGCACAATTTCTCCCAATGACACCAACAATAGAGCCCAATGACTCCAATGATGGAACACAATTCCTCCCAATGACACCAATGATAGGGCACAATTTCTCCCAATGACAATAAAAATGGGAACCAATGACTCCAATGATTGGACACAATTCCTCCCAATGACACTAGTGATAGGGCAAAATTTCTCCCAACACCAACAATAGGGCCTAATGACACCAATGATGAGACACAATTCCCCACTGACACCAGCGAAGGGGCACAATTCCTCCTACTGACACAAAAAGATGGGGCATTGTTTTTTCCCACTGACATTGTGACCTTTTCTACTCCCAATGGCCATAGTCTAGCCCTCCAAAAGTCTGAAGAACAGTAAACTGACCCTTTGTTTGGAAAGTTTGGAGACCCCTGCTGTATGGTATATTCCATAAGGAATGGCACATTATCCCTTACTGATCTTGTCAATTTTAGGCCACCCCCAGTTTCTAGCTAGTCAATCAAACAGACTAAAGCCTCGTACACATGATCGGATTGTTGGCCAACAAAACCGTGGAATTTTTCCGAAGGGCGTTGGCCCAAATTTGCCTTGCACACACACGTCCACACAATTGTTGGCTAACAATTACGAATATAGTGATGTACTACATTGTTTTTCAGCTCTTTAGAACCGCCCTTTGGGCTCCTTCTGCTAATTTCGTGTTAGTAGTAGTTTGAGAAGTTTCATTTTGCACTTTCAGTTAGTTTCTGGCCGTTTGTCAACCAGACATGTTGCGGAATCGAAGGAGATAGCGTTTAATTTATTATTGACCTTGGAGTTATTGCTTTGACATTTTTTTTGTTAAATAATGATTTGATTTGGTATATGTTCTATATTTTTGGATATATAGAATGCACTTTTTGGTTAAGTTCTATTGGCAGATAGCATGTCTAATTTTATTTGTTTACTTTTTTAATGCACAATAAAAAAAATGTGGAGAATAATACTTGGCTATGTGTTTTACTTCAAATGACAGTTTGGGAGTAGGCAGTTACATTTAAAAAAATACAATGTAAAATTGACAAGGTACACCAACATAGTTGTATCTTTGATCTTAAAAACTACGGGATAATGGTGTTGTGGTAACTTGCCCCCCCCCAGAAAAGCAAAGGAGCTTCATTATTATCCCATTAAAGAAGAAGAGAATGTGCGCTGCATTTCGAGATTTCATAATTTGCCACTTCACAAATGTTAATTCTCCATTACGAACGCTAGTTTACAAGACCGACTTCTGGCTCGTCCTTGCTTCCAAGCATCCGTGTTTGTACTTTGGACTTTTGTCCTACGGACTTGTGTACACACTCTCAGAAAATCCGACAACACACATTTGTTTACGGAAAATTTGAAAACCTGCTATCCAACATTTGTCTGCGGAAAATCCGACAACAATAGTCCGATGGAGCATACACATGGTCGGATTTTCCGCCAACAGCCTGTCATCGTACATTTCCTGTCGGAAAGTCTGATCATGTGTATGAGGCCTAAGTATTTCACTTGTGGGTGCAATGTAACAAGTTTAGAGCACAAAATTTTACTTTCTTTTCTGTTTGGCACATACCCAACCCATTTAGATCAAATCCAGAGATACTACAGCTTGGCTTTTGGAGACACTCTCGAATTCTCATGTTGTGCATTCCTTACCAGCTTACAGGGCATTCCTCCATCCACTTACTTATTATTATTAATATTATTATTATTATACAGAATGTATATAGCGCCAACAGTTTACGCAGCGTTTACAACATTAGGGAGGACAGTACAAGTACAATACAATTCAATACAGGAGGAATCAGAGGGCCCTGCTCGTTAGAGCTTACAATCTAGGAGGGAGGGTCAAGTTATACAAAAGAGTAATAGCTGTGGGGGATGAGCTAATGGAGAAAATAATAGGATTTTTAAATACAGATTACCTGTAAAATCCTTTTCTTGAGAGTACATCACGGGACACAGAGTATTCATTACATAGGGGGTTAGATAGGCACCATCGGTGATTGGACACTGGTTAACCCCAATTAAGGAGAATTCCTCCCCTATATAACCCCTCCCATACGGCAATAGGTAACCACGTAAAACTCATAGAAGGGTGGGAGCTCTGTTTCCCATGATGTACTCTCAAAAAAAGGATTTTACAGGTAAGCTGTATTTAAAAATCCTATTTTCTTGATCATACATCACGGGACACAGAGTATTCATTACATAGTGGGATGTCCCAAAGCAATGCTCATTTAAGGGGAGGGAGACACAGATCAGAAAATATAGACTGCAAACGGACCAGAGGAACTAAACTGCAGCCTGCAGTACACTGCGCCCGAAGGCGGTATCCTCTTGCCCTCTTAAATCCACCTGATAGAATCTGGTGAATGTATGGACTGAAGACCAAGTCGCAGCCTTACAGATCTGAGCCATGGAGGCCCGGTGATGCACTGCCCAAGAAGCACTAACAGCCCTAGTTGAGTGCGCTTTCACATGAAAAGGAGGAGTCTTCCTCTTTATATCATAAGCCTGAAAAATAACCTGTCTAATCCATCTAGAAAGAGTGGATTTCGAGGCTGCTTGGCCTTTCTTATGGCCATCTGGCAGAATAAACTTACAAATTTTCCGTATCTGAGCGGTTGCCTGCAGATAGACACTGACTGCTCTAACCACATCAAGAGTGTGCAAAGATTCTTCCTCCGCGGACTGCGGATCTGGAAAAAAGGATGGTAGGATTACATCTTGATTCAAATGGAATCCTGAAACCACCTTAGGTAAGAAGGAACGATTAGGACGCATAACAATCGTGTCCTTGTGAATTATTAAAATATGGCTCTTTAAAAGAAAAAGCTGCCAATTTTGATACTCTCCTAGCAAAGGATATGGCTATCAAGAAGACTAATTTTTTAGTAAAAAGCGCTAAAGGAGCCAGGTGCAGTGGCTCAAAGGGTTGTCCCTGTAAAGTTGACAACACCAAATTCAAATCCCATGGGCATACTGGAGGTTTGACTGGTGGATTCAACCGCAGTGCCCCCTGAATAAAGGCCTGGAAAAGGGAATGTGAAGCTATTGACTTCTGAAAAAATACAGACAAATCCAAAATTTGTACTTTGATAGTGCTCAAAGCCAATCTCATTTCTAGGCCTGACTGAAGAAAGGTCAAGATTCTGCTAATCATATACCTTCTAGGATGCCATCCCCTGGCTTCACACCAGGAAACATATGCCTTCCAGATTTTGTAGTAAATAAGCCTGGGGCCGGCTTTCTGGCATTGACCAGAGTGGAAAGGACTGACTCCGAGAGCCCACAGTGTTTTAAAATGTGGGTTTCAGCAGCCAAGCCATGAAATTTAGACTTCGTAAAGCAGGGTGGCAAATCGGACCCTGTGTGAGCAGATCTGGCCGGAATGGGAGGACCCAAGGCCTGCCCACTGCCATCTTTACCATCTCTGCATACCAAGGTCATCTGGGCCAAGCCGGGGCTACTAAAAGGACCGACTTTGCTTCCCTTTTGACCCTTCCCAGGAACCGCGGAAGAAGTGGGTTTGTAGGGAAGGCATACATTAGATTGTACTGATCCCATGGGATTGTCAGAGCATCTGATCCCTGAGCAAGTACATCCCTTGTTCTGGACACAAATTTGTCCAGCTTCCTGTTGAATCTGGACGCGAATAGATCCACATCTGGTGTTCCCCACCTTTGACATATGGTTTGGAATATGTCGGAGTGTAGGGTCCATTCTCCTGGGCATAATTGCCGACGGCTTAAGAAATCCACTTGCCAATGTTCCACTCCTGGAATGAATACCGCAGACAGGCATGGAACATGGCTTTCTGCCCATGCAAGAATGCGATTCACCTCCCTTTGGGCATCCAGACTTCTGGTGCCTCCTTGGTGATTGATGTAAGCCACAGCCGTGGCATTGTCAGATTGTATCCGAATAGGATGACCTTGTAGCCTGTAAGACCAGTCCATGAGGGCCCAGTAAATTGCCTGAATTTCTAGAATATTGATGGGCAAGCATCTCTCGGTTGCAGACCATCTTCCCTGCGTGCATGTTTCTTCCAGAACTGCTCCCCAGCCTGTCAGACTGGCATCTGTGGTTATGATCTTCCATTGTAGTGGAAGAAAGGCTTTGCCTTTCAAAAGATTTTTGGTTCGTAACCACCAATTGAGGCTTTTGCGTATCCTTGGGGATAGGCATATCGAAAGATCCAAGGCATGAGTCTTTTTGTTCCAAGCTGCGAGAATGCTTCTCTGCAGGGGCCTTGAGTGGAACTAGGCAAATGGAACAGCCTCGAAAGTGGCAACCATCTTTCTTAACAGTCTCATACATAGCCGAATGGATGGACTATTTTTGCTTAATACTAAGTGGACTAGAGCTCTTACGGCCTTGACCTTTGGCTCTGGTAGAAACACCCTGCCTTGAGCGGTGTCTATGATCATGCCTAGATACTCCAACCTTGTTGAAGGTTGCAAAGAAGACTTTTCTAGGTTGATTATCCAGCCTAGTCTTTCCAAATGTCTTACTGTCTTGAAGACAGTGCGGTTCAGGTGTGCCACCAATTGCTCTATGAGTAGCAAATCGTCTAGATAATCTTCCACAGTTATGCCCTGAGCTCTTAGATTTGATAAGAGAGGGTCTAGAATTTTTGTAAAAATTCGAGGAGCTGTAGCGAGACCGAAAGGAAGGGCCACAAACTGGAAATGGTGCTGGTCTACCGTGAACTTTAGATATCTTTGGTGAGCAGGAAATATCGGCACATGAAGATATGCATCCTTGATATCTATTGATGCCATAAATTCTCCCCCCTGCAGGGTGGAGACCAACGAACGAATTGACTGCATTCGGAAGGATCGAATGTGTAGAAACTGATTCAGATCCTTTAGATCTAGGATGGGTCTGACATCTCCATTTGGCTTTTGGAACGGTGAAGAGATTCGAGTAGAACCCTGAACCCTGATCTTTTGGGTTCATTTCTACTATCACTCCCTGGGATAGTAAGCGATCTAAGGCCAGTAGTAGCAGTTCTCGCTTTACTGGATCTTTGGGAACTCTTGACCTTAGGAAACGAGCTGGTGGAAGTTCTAGGAACTCTATTTTGTAACCTAGAGATACTGAAGAGACCACGCACTTGTCTTGAACCTCTTCCCGCCAGGCTCCTGAAAAACTGTAGGAGCCTTCCTCCCACTCGGCCAAGTGGAGGTGCCCCTTCACAGGGATGTTTTGGGGCTCTGCTTGGCAGGCTTTTGTCCCCAAGCCTTTTTCTGCCGTTGGGTGTGACCCTGGGCCTTTCCTCTGAAAGCAGATTGGGAAGACCATCGCCACTGCATAGAGCCTGATATCTTTTGCATGAAAGCGCTGCTGCCCAACTTTTAAGCCAAAGGGATCTGAGCATGTGTACCAACAGGAGAGACAAACGAGATGCTTGCTGGGCAGAATCCAGAATGGCATCAATCATAAAACACAGCACCTGTGGAAGGTCTGCATAGTTCTCCACTTCCTCACTGGGAAGGAGGCCAAGCATCTGCTTAACCTGTTCCTTGAGGAATTGACACAAACCCACAGTTGCGACTGTAGGTTGGACTACAGCGCCAGCCATGGAGAAGGAGGCTTTTAATAAAGTTTACAGCTTTTTATCAGTTGGATCTTTAAACACCTGAGCATTGTCCAAGGGACAGGTCAGGTTTTTATTCACACAAGAGACAGACGCATCCACGGATGGGACCTCCCACTTCTTGGTGAAGGTTTCCTCCAGAGGATAAAGCAGAGAAAACCTTTTAGGAGGAGTAAATAGTTTATCGGGATGTCCCCAGTCCTCATACAACAATTTATCCATTAAAGGTTGAATTGGAAAGGAAAAGGCAGTCTATGGGATCCTTCTGACCCCCAGGGAAGAAACAGAGGATGTAGCGGCCTCAGCAGAGGGCATTTTAAATGTGGAATGCACTAGTTCAATATAATACTGGACCTGCTTCTTGAGTGCCTGAGAGGAAGAAGCTCCCTCCTCTTCCTCTGAATCCTCAGACTGCTCTTAATCCCTATCTCTGGATAGGGATCTCTCCTCATTGTCAGAAGAATCATCTGAAAGAGAAAGTGCAGCAGAAGGAGTGGATCTACCCCTTTTTCTGTTATCTTTTAAGGAAATTGAAATAAAATTCATAATTCTTCCCTCAAAACCCTCCATTGTAGCCCTAAGGGAATCCTCTGTGACATATGCTGGGGCTGTAACATTAGGAGAGGCTGCAAAACCTGACAGGGGCACTGACACTGACAGGGGTTGGCTCCAGTCTTGCAGGGGGGGATGGTAATCTGCAGGCATCTTTAGGACCCTTAGACACAGGCGGTGACTTTCTTGTGCCTTTGTTACCTCCCCCCGAGACCCTCTTACGAGGAGACATAGTCCCTAGCTACAAAGCAGAGGTATTAGTACATATGCAATCACTGTTGTGCTAAAAGTCTCACAATATACATATATGCTTAATACTGCACAACCTGATGCCGAGTAGGTGTCTTAGTTTAGCCTGGATCCAACCACTTTAGGATGCTCACTGCCCACACTCTGTGTCCATCTGTTTACAGAGCTCTGAATGCTCTGGGCTTTTAAATTAGCCACCTGGCATCTGCACACCTGCAGTGGAGGAAGTGAGCGGATTGGACACCAGCTTTCACTGAGTGTGTATCTGAAAGGCACGAAAGTTTGCTCCTTACTCCCTCTAGTGGTGGAAATCAAGTAAGACATGCAACTACTCATGGAAGAAAATCCATTTGCAATATAAATATATATATAGGATTAACTTCTCTTACCTGTCCCCGCCGCAGGAACTGCTGAGAACAGACAGTTTCCAGCCTTCACCCATCACGGCGGGTAGCGTTGTGCCAACCTTCAGGGTTTTTTGGGTTCCTACTCAGAGAAACCTCTTACCTGGACCTGTAAAAGACTCTGCCAGAAACTTTCGTGCCACTGTTTTAATAGTACACCAAGCCTGGTTTTCTCAGAGCCCAGTCCTCCAAAGAGAGACTTACAGGCAAAGCATCGCTTCTTCGGATGACGAGGCCCGGGTACCATACCATTTTGGCAGTCAAAATATCGGCCCGAGATATGTATCCGGTCAGCATAGCCCTTTAAGCCCCCGCAGGGACCAAACTGAAGCTTTCTTCACAGCACATGTTTAACATGACCAACCACCTTAGACCCTGGTGAAAAAACTGAGGTCCTCCCCGTATGGGAGGAGTATATAGGGGAGGAATTCTCCTTAATTGGGGTTAACCAGTGTCCAATCACTGATGGTGCCTATCTAACCCAATATGTAATGAATACTCTGTGTCCCGTGATGTATGATCAAGAAAGTGCAGTTGTTAGATGGAGGCAGGATAGGCTTCTCTGAAGAGGAAAGTTTTCAGGGATCGCCTAAAAGTGGATAAATTTGGAGACAGTCTGACAGATTGGGGTAGGAAATTCCAGAGGATGGACGAGGCTCGGCTGAAGTCCTGGAGGCGGATATGGGAGGAGGTGATGAGGGAGCTAGAGAGCAGGAGGTCTTGGGAGGAACGGAGAGGGCGATTAGGTTGGAATTTTGAGACTAGGCTAGTAATGTAGCTGGGGGCAGAGTTGTGGATGGCTTTGTAACTTATTGTTAGTATTTTGAATTTAATTCATTGGGCGAGTGGCAACCAATGGAGGGATTGGCAGAGAGGGGTAGCAGACACTGAGCGGTTTGTAAGGTGGATGAGTCTGGCAGCAGCATTCATGATGGACTGAATGGGGATGGTCTATTTAAAGGTAAGCCAATGAGGAGGGAGTTGCAGTAGTCGAGGCAAGAGATAACCAGGGAGTGAATCAGGAGCTTTGTGGTTTCATTGGTTAGAAAGGGACCTAGTTTAGAGATGTTGCGGAGGTTGAGGCAGCAAGCTTTGGAAAGTGGTTGAATGTGGGGCCGAAAGGAGAGTTCAGAATCCAGGATAACACCTAGCACCCTGACATGTGGGGATGGGTGGATGGTTGTGCCATTGCTCTTGACAGACAAGTCAGGGGAAGAGGCACGTGGGGGAGGAAATATTATAAGCTTGGTTTTGGACAAGTTGAGTTTGAGGAAGTGGTGTGACATCCATACAGATATGTCGGTTAGTAAGTTAGTGATGCGTGAGGAGACTTATGGAGTGAGTTGAGGGGTGGAGAGATAGGTTTGTGTGTCGTCAGCGTAGAAATGATATTGAAAGCCATGAGAGGCTGAACCAGGGAAGAGGTGTAGATTGAAAATAAAAGAGGTCCAAGAACAGAACCTTGGGGGATCCCGACAGAGAAGGGAAGAGGAGTGGAGGAAGTAGAATTGTAAGTGACACTGAAGGTGCGTTGGGATAGGTAGGATGAGAGCCACTGAAGAGCACAGTCACGGAGACCAAGGGAGTAAAGTTTTTTGAGAAGGAGGGGGTGGTCAACCGTGTCAAAGGCAGCTGAAAGATCCAGAAGTAGGAGTACAGAATAGTGTCCATTGGTTTTTGCAGTTAGTAGGTCATTTGTGAGTTTTAAAAGAACAGTTTCTGTGGAGTGTTGAGGGCGAAATCCAGATTGAAGGGGATCAAGAAGGTTGTTTTAAATGAGGTGGTCACTCAGTTGGTTGTAAACCAGGCATTCAAGGAGTTTAGAGGAAAAGGGGAGCAAGGAGATAGGGCGTAGGTTGTTAAGATTGGTAGGGTCCAAGGACGGCTTTTTAAGTATGAGGGTGATTAGACATGTGCAGGATGAAAAAATGTGTTTAGTTTCGTTTCGTTTCGATTCGTTATTTAACTAAATTCATTTTGTTAAATTAGTTGCATTCGTTACATTAGTTTTCGGGATTTGTTTAGTTTCATATTTGAATTTGAAAAAATTTGACCACATTCAAAAAAAACAAATCGAATTCCAATAGAGAAGATTAGAATAGAATAGAAAATAAGAATAGCATAGAAAAACAATAGAACAGAATAGAACAAATATAATATATTCTATTCTAATCTTTACTATTGAAATTTGAATTCATTCTGTACCAAATTCCAATTCGAGAAGATGTTTTATATATATATATATATATATATATATATATATATATATATATATATATATATATATATTTTTTTTTTTTTTTTTCCTATTTTGTTCTATTGTTTTTTCTATTCTAGTCTTTTCTATTAGGATTCAATTTCATTCTATTACTATATAACTATTTTCCGAAATTAGAAAATAATAGACTAGAAAAACAATAGAACAGAATAGAATAAAACATAATATATATATTATATTTTATTCTATTCTGTTCTATTGTTTTTCTAGTCTATTTTCTATTATTTTCTATTCTAATCTTTTCTATTCAAATTCAAATTCATTCTATACGGAAGCCATCTTCCGAAATTCAAATTTCGTCTAGAATTAATTCAAATTCGAATAGAAATGTTTAGAATAGAAAAGTTTAGAATAGAAAAGAATAGCATAGAAAAACAATGGAACAGAATAGAAAAAAATAATATATATATATATATATATATATATATATATATATGCATATATATATATATGCATGTATATATAAAACATCTTCCGAAATTCGAATTTCATATAGACTCAAATCAAGTTTGAATAGAAAAGATTAGAATAGAATAGAAAATAATAGAAAAGAATAGCATAGAAAACAATAGAACAGAATAGAAAAAAATATATAATATATATATTTGTTTGGAATGACTCTACTTGCTTTGTAATCTTTTTCTAAAGATTTGATGGAATAAAGCATATATGTAAAACCATTTTCCGAAATTCAAATTTTGTATAGAATGATTTTGAATTTGAATAGAAAAGATTAGAATAGAATAGAAAATAATAGAAAAGAATAGAATAGAAAAACAATAGAACAGAATAGAATAAAATACAACATATGTTTCTATTCTTTTCTATTCA
The DNA here is from genome assembly GCA_037952925.1 of Lithobates clamitans. Classification (NCBI taxonomy): domain Eukaryota; kingdom Metazoa; phylum Chordata; class Amphibia; order Anura; family Ranidae; genus Lithobates; species Lithobates clamitans. The sequence continues at coordinate 158,646 of JBBGZY010001426.1, read as the reverse complement.
AATCTTTTCTATTCTAATTCAAATTCATTCTATACGAAATTCGATCTTCAGAAGCCATGTTCCGAAATTCGAATTTCGTATAGAATGAATTTGAATTTGAATAGAAAAGATTATTATAGAATAGAAAATGATAGAAAAGAAAAGCATAGAAAAACAATAAAACAGAATTAAAAAAATATATATTATATATATATATATGTATTATATTGCTTGATTTTATATTCTATTTTATTGTATTTTTTAGAAAATCGAGTTCTATTGTTTTCAAATTCGATTCGAATTTGTTTTCGAATTCGATTACGTTTTCAAATTCGATTTGAATATGTTTTCGAATTAGATTCAAATTTGTTTTCGAATTCGAATATGTTTTCGAATTCGATTTGAATATTTTTCCAAATTCGATTCGAATTTGTTCTTGAATTCCATTCAAATTTGTTCGCTTTTTTCGGATTCGTTTAAATTCATTAATTTTGTAATAATGAAAAATTTGTGCGAATTTTAATTCGGAACGAAACGAAATGCACATGTCTAGGGGTGACCAGTGCATGTTTTAGAGCATTGGGGAAGATGCCAGAGGTGAGGGAGAGATTGAAGATGTGGATTAGAGAGTGTAGGATGGAGTCAGAGGGCGACCGTAGCATATGAGAGGGAATAGGGTCCAGGGGACAGGTGGTTAGGTGGGCGATAAAAAGGAGTTTAGCAACTTCGTCTGTAGTAGCAGATTTGAATAAGGGGAGTGTCACTTGTACCTGTTGACATGGGGTCTTAGCTGGGGGAGATGCCTGTAGAGTGGAGATTTCATACTTACTTCGAAGAAATCTGTTCCCAATCAATGCCCATGAGAGGGACACTTTCCACATCTTATTAACTTCTCCTGGTGAATTGAAAAATACCCCTGGAAGTGGAAAAAGAACATAGACACTACTTTTTCTTTGCAACAGATTTTGTGAATTATTTACTTCTCATACCATGCTCCTATTAGCAACAAATATCAGGAAATCAACTAATATAAAATAATGAGGAGACGGTATAGAACTCACTTCCATATATCCAGGTGTTGAGGGCAAATGATCAGGGGCACTCTCATGCATATATTCTAGGACGGTCCCAAGGTTAAATCATTTTGATCAAAGGTTACACAAGTAATTTTTAAACTTATGGACATTGATGCCCATCTCAGGACCATCCCTAAATCCAGGTACCCTGATAGCGCATATTCTCGAAGTGCAACCAAAGCCTGCATTTCAGCTACATGGAAGGAAATGTCCCCATCCATGCTTACTCACTGGTTCACAAGAGACATGTCCCTGTATTATAAATGAACAGAGGTTTTATATAAGAAAGCCTTTTATAAGAAAAGAATATGAAAGCATTGTCTGGAGCATTATCATGAGAATATACATTGGCCGGTAGGAATGCTTTAAATCCAAAATGAAAATTAAGAAAATTTAATAAACTAAATAAAGTAGAAATCCCTAAATAAAATAAAATAAAAATAAATAAAAAAGCTTATTGTTAACTGTGGGATTTCATTTTATCACAGGCTTATCATTATATGTCTGAGTTTTGTTCTCTTAAGTATCAAAACTTAAGATAAGTATCAAAACATTTTTTTTTTATAACACTAAAGAGTATTCATGATAACAATATTTTTTTAAATATTCTGTAAAAAGAATTATTTTTTTGTTGTTGATATGGTATCATCCTTTTAAATGTATCTAAATTACTATACTGTGATAAAATAATCCATTATTTTATTATAAATTATTGCTGTACAGCATTATGTTATCTATTCATTTGGGACCACATGATGTAATACTCTTTGATTATTTTTTTATTTCATTTTTATTTTTTCATTTTATTTTTATGGATGCAGCATACTGTATTTATTTCCCATGAAAAAATACATGAATTTTTTTTCAACCAGAGATAAATGCTATTTTACTAGTAAAGGTCTGGGCTTAGCTTTTAATTGGTTAATTTGCATTATACTCTTTGAAAATCTGGATTTTATCACCCCTTTATGGATGAAATAAACTGTATTTTTTCCAATACAAAGTAGGAATATTTATTTTATTGAGGACTCGATTTACTTTCCAGTTCTCCTTGCCCCAGAGAATGTCCTTTCACTACTGAATTTCCTGGTGTAGCTCTATATTCGGTGTCACGGTTTTTCAAAAGACCTTAGTTGATTCAATAAGCGAGCCTATGGTGTGCATATGAACTCACAGTAACTTAATGTCCCATATAGAGTACAAGATTAGCAACACAAAATAAGAAATTATGTAGTTTTATGGAAAATGCTTAAATGTTGGAGCACATTTCTTTTTTCGTGATTATGGAGAATTATGTAAAATACTAGGTACTTTGCTGCCAAATATAATGTTTCTTCCATATTTCCCATTGGTTTATTGAAAGAAAAGGGTGGTTTGCTTCTATCCATTTCTGGTGGAGTGTTTTAATGAAAATGATTACTTCTTAATAACTATTGCATTCAGCTTAAATGTATTGTTACAGAATCGGATTTCCTGGTATTCTGGTAATTGAAAGACCTTTATAAATTTTTGCTTCAGTTTGTTGTATAAAGTATTGATAATCAAAACTGGTATTATATCTTCAATCTTCCAGAGGAGATTTAGGTTTCCTGTATCTTTATTTCCCAGCCTTACATACACTATATTGTCAAAAGTATTGTGACGCCTGCCTTTACACACACATGAACTATAATGGCATCTCAGTCTTATGCCCCGTACACACGGTCGGATTTTCCGACAGAAAATGTGTGATAGGACCTTGTTGTCGGAAATTCCGACCGTGTGTAGGCTCCATCACACATTTTCCATCGGATTTTCCGACACACAAAGTTTGAGAGTAGGCTAAAAAATTTTCCGACAACAAAATCCGTTGTCGGAATTTCCGATCGTGTGTACACAAATCCAACACACAAAGTGCCACGCATGCTCAGAATAAATAAAGAGATGAAAGCTATTGGCTACTGCCCCGTTTATAGTCCCGACGTATGTGTTTTACGGCACCACGTTCAGAATGATCGGATTTTCTGACAACTTTGTGTGACTGTGTGTATGCAAGACAAGTTTGAGCCAACATGCGTTGGAAAAAATCCTAGGATTTTGTTGTCGGAATGTCTGATCAATGTCCGACCGTGTGTACGGGGCATTAGTCCGCAGGGTTCAATAATGAGTTGGCCCACTCTTTGCACCTATAACAGGTTTAGCTCTTCTGGGAAGGTTGTCCACAAGGTTTAGGGGTTTTAATACTCTATGTAGGTATAGATGCAGCCATTTTTGCTATATAGGCTCTCAGTACACTAGATTCTATTTGCCAATTGTTTTTATTACTATAAAATTGGAAATCCTAGGCCTCAGTGGACAATCTGCATCTGGTGGTAGGCGACGTGGCAAGTGACAATTCGCATCTGGTGGCAGGCGACGTGGAAAGTGACAATCCACATCTGGTGGCAGGCAATGTGGCAAGTGACACTCCACATCTGGTGGCAGGCGACATGGCAAGTGACAAGCTGCATCTGGTGGCAGGCCACATGACACATGGCAAGCTGCATCTGAAGGCAGGTGATGTGACAAGTGACACGCTAAGGGCTCCCACTGATTCTGCATTATGGTGAGTGAAACGATTTAATTCTATATTACAATGTAATAAGAGAAAGAATGCACTTCCATCATCCTGATACCATATCAACAATGGTGCTGTGATGATTGAAGTGACAATGACGGCCACTGCCCCCCGGCATAATTTTCTACCCATGCAGCACTACTGTGGTCACTTAAATTAGATTAGGACGCCAAATATACTGCATCTGCCCAAAAGAACGTCATAATACACAGTCCCCGCCCCCACACACAGACACACACCCCTTGGCAAATCTCAGCTCTGATTAATAAAAGCAGGGAATTGCTGTGTACACAGAGCAACTCTTAACAGCTGCTGCCGTACAACAAAAGCTGTTTGGGTGTTTATTAATACTGTTTGGGTGTGACATATGGTGATACAGAGTACTACACTATTCTGTGTCATTCATCTGCAGATCACAGGGATGAGCTTCAATGTGCAGATTATGTATGTGAAAGCAACCTGACAAGTAAAAAACTGTTTTTTTAAATTTGCCACTCTACAACCCCTTATTAACCCTTAGTTTACCCTAATCAGCCCTAATTAACTCGTTCTCCCTTCAACTAATATTTTTCTGCAGATTTTTTTCATTCATTTCTATGTTATTAACTATTAATATTTACATATTTTATTTTTTTAATTTAGCTTATTCATTTTTTAATGTCACATTTAAAAAAAGTGCACAATTGAAAAAAAAACAAAACACTTTTCCTAATTTGTAAAGAACGTTGCAGTGCTCTGTACCAGAATCATAATTTTAGAGTAATTTTAAACAGGGCAAATAACTGAATAAAATCTATACTTTTACCTACAGCAACACAATTTTATACTAACACTGGTCAAAAAAGAAAAAAAAAAAAATTTTTTATTTTGTTACTTATTTTCTTGTTTGTCTATGGATTGCAGAAAAATAATTTTGTATACAAGTGACACCAGCGCTAAAACATGGCCATATGTGGATAAGGGGTAGAGAGCATAGGTGATAGCGTGGGGTCTAAACTCAATGCAGCTGGACGGCAACGATCGCTGGAGGGTATGAATGAACAGTACACAACAAATCAAACTGACCAGCACTCGATGGATTAATAAGTGATCACAGTCTTACAGCAGGCAATTGAACATGAATAGTCCTGGTTTAATTAGTAATACATATGAAAAAACAGTCCTGTTGTCAAACAGGGAGGGATATGAGGTAGATACAAAAGGGAATAAACAGCTTGCAGTTTCACAAAAGATCCATGGAGCAACGAGGAGCTGACGGCATTGGGGTTTACAAAAGGGATCTAGCCCAAGATGCCTTCGTGACACACATGAATTCCCCCTCAAAAAAGTGAGATTTGTGTTGACCTTTAATAATAAGTTTAAATCAGTCTCCAAAATTATAAAAAAACATATATAGGATTCTATTATTAGACCAGAGGCCCCTCAGGTAACTTTTAGAAGAGCACGAACCATGAAAAACATATTAGCACCAAGTAAAATGGTAAACAAATCTACTAGATCTCCTCTAGACATCAGATTCTACTTCGACAACAGGACAGACATCTTTCAGTGCAAAAAAAGAGGATGCCTGACCTGTCAATTTATCACTCATGGCAGTAATAAGGTGACTATGGTGATAGGGAAAACCTACGCAATTAAACAATTCATCACATGCTCCACATATTTTGTAGTATATATATTACTGTGCCCATGCGGCCCTCTTTATGTGGGCCCCACTATACGGGCCCTACATGCAAGAATAGGTGACCACCGTAGATTCATTAACCACTTGACATCCGGAGGCCGTCATATGACGGCCTCAATTTTCGGGGCTTATATCTGAATGATGCCTGAGGCTACAGACATCATTCAGATACCGGCATTTTCAGCCAGCGATTCCGTACACCATAAGAACGATCATAGCGGCTGTTCCACCGCTTGATCGTTCTTACGGGCGGCGAGAGGGGACGTCCCCCCCTCCCGCCGCCCTCCGGTGCTTCTACCGACTCACCTCAGCGATCGGTGAGTCGGATAGCGGATCCGCCGGCGCCGGATGTTCTCCATAGAGATTTCCGGCTGACCAGATGGTCGCCGGAGTCTCTATGATCGTGCATTCAAAAAAACGGCGCCGCTTCGGCTGTGAAGCGGTGATCGTTTTATTTATTTTTTTTATTTTAGGCCTCCCAGCCTAGAGGTGAGATGTGGGGTCTTATTGACCCCATATCTCACTGTAAAGAGGACTGATCGTGTCATATTCCTATTACAAGGGATGTTTACATTCCTTGTAATAGGAATAAAAGTGATCAAAAAAAAATAATTTTTTAAAAAGTGTCAAAATAAGATTTTTTAAGTAAAATTAACAATAAAAAAAAAAATAAAATTTTAAAGCGCCCCTGTCCCCGTGAGCTCGCACGCAGAAGCAAACGCATACGTAAGTCCCGCCCACATATGAAAGCGGTGTTCAAACCACACATGTGAGGTATCACCGCAAACGTTAGAGCAAGAGCAATAATTTTGGCCCTAGACCTCTTCTGTAACTCAAAACATGTAGCCATTAAAACATTTTAAAGCGTTGCTTATGGGGATTTTTAAGTACCAAGGTTTGGCGCCATTCCACGAGCGTGTGCGATTTTGAAGCGTGACATATTAGGTATCTATTTACTCAGCGTAACTTCATCTTTCACACAATGCAAAAAAATTTGGCTAACTTTGCTGTTTTTTTTTTTTTTAAAGCATGAAAGCATTCCAAAAAAAACACGTTTGAAAAATTGCTGCGCAAATACCGTGCAAGATAAAAAGTTGCAATGACCACCATTGTATTCTCTAGGGTCTCTGCTAAAAAAACATATATAATGTTTGGGGGTTCTATGTAATTTTATAGCAAAGAAATTAGGATTTTTGACATGTAGGAGCGAAGTGTCAGAAATGGCCTGGATGGATGTGATGAACACAGCGTTCCACGACAATTTCATAGATTTCATAAAGCTGACATTAAATGTCTGGAAGTTTTTGTGATAGAGACCATCCCCAAAGGAACCCTGACTGCACATGAGAGGTTTTCTCTATTATGCAAGAGGGAAGTATTTTGGATATATATGTTTACTCTCTTGCCCCTAAAGGGCTAAATGAGGAACTAGAAACTTGCACTTTTGTGTAGTCCCCCTCCCTTTCTTTCCCTTCCCTCTACCCTCTTTCTCTTCCCCCTCCCCAAACCCCCCCTCTTTTCTCCCTTCCCCCTCCCCCCTTTCCCTTTCCCCCACTCCCCCCCCTCCCCCTCCTTCCCACCCATCCTCCTCCTCTTTTCTTCCCTTTCCCCCCTCCTTTGCCCCCCTCCCCCTTTTTTTCTTCTCCCCCCTTTTTTCCCTTCCCCCTTCTGAGTGAAGATGTTGCAGCACCTAATTATTTTTTACTGATAATTCATCATCCAGTACAGCATTGTCTGCACAGTATACATATACATAATTTTTATATTTACATTTTTTGTTTTTTGTTTTTGTTTTTTTATATATTTTCCCAGTTTATTTTTAGCTGTTGTTTTAGGTTTTGTTTCAAGTTGTTTAGGCCAATGCGTGATTTGTTTTTATATATTTTTATACAATACAGGTTTTTTTAACCAGCACACAATTGTGTAGAGATATACTATAACTGTGAGGTTGTTTGTTGATATATTTTGTGTGTGAGGGTTGGAATATGCTCACAAGGGCATTGATTTAACCTACACACATTTTTATAAATTGTTTATAGATTTTTATAAATTGGTTATAGATTTTTAACAGCAGTGTTGATATGTAGTATTCAGTTTTAAGCCATGATTGTGACTTATTATGTGATTAGATACAGTACCAAAAAATAGAGTATATTAATTAATTAATTTTTGAATTTTATAAAGTGTATTCCCTGAGCAACAAGGGGTTGACGTCAAATATTAAATTGTTCTGCCCCTTTGTCCCACTAATTTCCTGCCCCTATTCCTTATCTAAACTTTTGGGTTGCCCACTTCTTTGACTTTGAAAAAGCGCATGCGCACGAAACGCGTTGTCAAGGCAACCACAAAGCCAACAGATCACTCACGTCTATGAGGTGTCTCAACAATCAGAACCCCTAGAATCCCAGCACCACTGACTGTCATTCACATCGGCCAACCCAGCCCTGGTTTTCCATCTCTCTGAGGTTTACACCATTCCAGGACACTCCCATGCAGTGGGAAACAACAACAATTGGGCTCTACGTGCTAGTAACAAACAGCGTGATTCATACTGCACCATCGCGGTTCTCTCTCCCCCACCTGTCAGCACGCCAGCGGACCTGGAATTTTAGACACGTATAGCTTGCAATTCGGCTTTCCATCTTTACGTTGATGGTCATCTCCGCTCTCTCCTCCAGCATGTCCAGCCCTCCTCCACAGGCTGGTGAGTGTGTTCAATATTCGGCTGTAGCGCAGCAGGGGTATTGGGACCCCCCCATGCTGCGGAGGTTTTTTTGTAAACCCCAATTCCGTCAGCTCCTCAGTGCTCCATGGATTATATATATATATATAAAACCTGATTCATGAAATTTGAGCTGAGCACATATATCTGCAGTGTTTTCTTATCTCTCGACAAAGCATTATGATAACTTCTTACAAGCTGTCCATCAACTGTGATAAAATCAGGTTTTTTTTGTCAGGGTGGGTGCTATAAATAGATTAGCAGACAGCTGGTCAACTCACAGCACAGCTCTGCATTGTTTCTTCCCTTTTCTGCCTATGTTGAGAGGGGGCGTGTGCCTTTCCTCCAATCAGCTGTCTCCCAGTGTATGGCAAGAATCCACACCTACAGGTGAATCAGGTAGAGAAAATTCTAACAGGTCGTGCACTTTCTAAACAGTATAGAAAGCTGAAGACAGCAGATATACATGTAAAACTTATGTAGGAGGATTTGTTTCATCTCTGTGTATCATCTGAGGCTATTCACATCACTGGGTATATGTGAGGGTTTACATCCACTTTAAAGTGGAGGTCCACCCTGAAAAAAAAATTGCATAAAAAAATTCCTAAAAAAATGGAGGAAAAAAAAATTGACTCAACTGAAATGGCTGTTGCTAGGCAGTCTTCCTTATCTGCCTTTTTCCTACGCCGCGGTGATCTTCAGTCTTCTCCTCCCCGCGTTGTCTTCTGGGGAATGGGGAGCGGTGTGTTATGGGAACTGTGTGTGTCCCACAACACATCGCATCCCATTCACAAAGTACTGCGCGACTCGTGCATGCGCAGTAGGAAATGGGCAATGAAGCCGTAAGGCTCCACTGCCTGTTTCCCTTAGTTAGGATGGCGGTGCCGGGACCCGAGAGCCGAGGGACGGGTCGGCCTCGGGCAGCCGACATCGCGGACACCCAGGACAGGTAAGTGTGCTTATTTAAAGTCAGCAGCTACAGTGTTTGTAGCTGCTGACTTTTAATTTTTTTTTTCCCGGCCGGAACCCCGCTTTAAGTAAGGACAAAGGTATTGCAGGTCCATATCAGAAATGTAAAAATGTCTCTGGTCTATAAGGGTGTACAAGTGTGAGAGGGGAAGTGGTTAATAAATGTTTGGACATTATCTTGAAGATACATGGTTTTCTGTCTATGTACGCTTTTATTTGCATGGAAATCCCAACTCATTAAACAAGCCCGCAATGTACATGCTACAGAACTGAGCCTTTTCTCTACACAAAGGCAAAGCCATAATACGGTCTAAGCATTAGTAAATGAGAGTGTGTGTGGGGAGGGTGGGGGGAGGCTGTGGGATGCAAACTCAATATAAGAAACATAATAAACACAAACCTAATATGCAGAGCTACATGTTGTTACAAAGTCCTGAATCATTAAGTACTATCAACCGTAATATGTGAGTAAACAGATGTAGTTTTAAAGACTAAACAACAAGTCTAGATTTATACCTTTCTGAAGTGGGGAAAAGAGTTGCAATTTTCATGTGTAAGTTCTTTTATGTGACATAAATGGTCAATATTTTGAAACCATTGTTTAATGAATGGAATTTGCCTTTGTTTGTATAGACCTGTCGGGTCACTTGTACAATGAAACAAGACTGACCATAGGTCATTGTGTACCTCGCATCCCTGAATGGTGGTGATTAGGGATGAGCCGAACACCCCCCTGTTCGGTTCGCACCAGAACATGCGAACAGGAAAAAAGTTCGCTCGAACACGCGAACACCGTTAAAGTCTATGGGACACGAATATGAATAATCAAAAGCGCTAATTTTAAAGGCTAATATGCAAGTTATTGTCATAAAAAGTGTTTGGGGACCTGGGTCCTGCCCCAGGGACATTGATCAATGCAAAAAAAAGTTTTAAAAACGGCCGTTTTTTCAGGAGCAGTGATTTTAATAATGCTTAAAGTCAAACAATAAAAGTGTAATATCCCTTTAAATTTCGTACCTGGGGGGTGTCTATAGTATGCCTGTAAAGGGGCGCATGTTTCCTGTGTTTAGAACAGTCTGACAGCAAAATGACATTTTGAAGGAAAAAACTCATTTAAAACTACCCGCGGCTATTGCATTGCCGACAATACACATAGAAGTTCATTGATAAAAACGAGGAGCGCCGTCACACAGCGGGAGCCTCCCTCCATGCCAGCATGGGTTGCGGAGCGGCCCGGAGAAGAAAATGAAGAAGAGAAGAAGAGAAGAAGAGAAGAGCAGGAGCCTCCCCCCATGCCATGGGTGCGGAGCGGCCCAAGGAGAAGAAGATAGAAGACGCCGCGGAGGAGATGCTGGACGAGAACGCCGGAGGAAGCACCAGAAGAGCCAGAAGAACCAGAAGAACCAGAAGATGAAGGAAGATAGAAGAAAGAAGAAGCATTTAAATAAAGGAATTGTCAAAAACTGTCTCTTGTCATTTTTAACATTTTTGACAGTTTTTTAGTGAAATGGTAGGGGTAAGTACCCCCTTACCATTTCACACAGGGGGGGGTCGGGATCTGGGGGTCCCCTTGTTAAAGGGGGCTTCCAGATTCCGATAAGCCCCCCGCCCGCAGACCCCCACAACCACCGGCCAGGGTTGTGGGGATGAGGCCCTTGTCCTCATCAACATGGGGACAAGGTGTTTTGGGGGGCTACCCCAAAGCACCCTCCCAATGTTGAGGGCATGTGGCCTGGTACGGTTCAGGAGGGGGGGGCCGCACTCTCGTCCCCCCCTCTTTTCCTGCGGCCTGCCAGGTTGCGTGCTCGGATAAGGATCTGGTATGGATTTTTGGGGGGACCCCACGCCGTTTTTTTTTTTTTTGGCTTGGGGTTCCCCTTAAAATCCATACCAGACCTAAAGGGTCTGGTATGGAATTTAGGGGGAACCCCACGTCATTTTATTTTTTAAATTTTGGCCGGGGTTCCCCTTAATATCCATACGAGACCTGAAGGGCCTGGTATGGAATTTAGGAGGACTCCCACGTCATTTTTTTTTTTTATTTTGGTTCGGGGTTCCCCTTTGGGGAATTCACATGCCGTTTTTATCAATGAACTTCTATGTGTATTGTCGGCAATGCAATAGTCGCGGGTAGTTTTAAAAGAGTTTTTACCTTCAAAATGTCATTTTGCTGTCAGACTGTTCTAAACACAGGAAACATGCGCCCCTTTACAGGCATACTATAGACACCCCCCAGGTACGAAATTTAAAGGGATATTACACTTTTATTGTTTGACTTTAAGCATTATTAAAATCACTGCTCCTGAAAAAACGGCCGTTTTTAAAACTTTTTTTTGCATTGATCCATGTCCCCTGGGGCAGGACCCAGGTCCCCAAACACTTTTTATGACAATAACTTGCATATTAGCCTTTAAAATTAGCACTTTTGATTTCTCCCATAGACTTTTAAAGGGTGTTCCGCGGCATTCGAATTTGCCGTGAACACCCCAAATTGTTCGCTGTTCGGCGAACTTGCAAACAGCCAATGTTCGAGTTGAACATGAGTTCGACTCGAACTCGAAGCTCATCCCTAGTGGTGATTAGGGATGAGCTCTATGTTCGAGTCGAATGTAAGTGTGTTTGCCTTTTTACCGAACAGTGAACATTATGGGGCATTCACGGGAAATTCGAGCACCGCGGAACACCCCATAATGCACTGCGAGATTGCAATGCATTGCTGTATGATGATTGGCCAAAGCATGCACCTGACCTGCATGCTTTGGCCAATCACAGCGGACTCTGCTGTGAGAGCCATGATTGGCCAAAGGCAGGGTGCCTTTGGCCAATCATGGTTCAGGGGGACTAAGTCCACGCCCCATACTATATAAGGCTGTATACATAGCGGCCACAAAAGATAGCTTGATTGCTTGATTAAGCAGGGAGGTTATTTAGTAGCAGTGTATTATATATATATATATATATATATATATATATATATATAGTCAGTCTAGTATATACAGTGGGGACAGAAAGTATTCAGACCCCCTTACATTTTTCACTCTTTGTTATATTGCAGCCCCATTTGCTAAAATCATTTAAGTTCATTTTTTTCTTCAATAATGTACACACAGCACCCCATATTGACAGTTAAAACACAGAATTGTTGACATTTTTGCAGATTTATTGTAAAAGAAAAACTGAAATATCATATGGTCCTAAGTATTCAGACCCTTTGCTGTGACACTCATATATTTAACTAAGGTGCTGTCCATTTCTTCTGATCATGCTTGAGATGGTTCTACACCTTCATTTAAGTCCAGCTGTGTTTGATTATACTGATTAGACTTGATTAGGAAAGCCACACACCTGTCTATATAAGACCTTACAGCTCACAGTGCATGTCAGAGCAAATGAGAATCATGAGGTCAAAGGAACTGCCTGAAGAGCTCAGAGACAGAATTGTGGCAAGGCACAGATCTGACCAAGGTTACAAAAACATTTCTGCTGCACTTAAGGTTCCTAAGAGCACAGTGGCCTCAATAATCCCTAAATGGAAGAGGTTTGGGACGACCAGAACCCTTCCTAGAGCTGGCTGTCCGCCCAAACTGAGTCATCGGGGGGAGAAGAGCCTTGGTGAGAGTTGTAAAAAAGAACCCAAAGATCACTGTGGCTAAGCTCCAGAGATGCAGTCGGGAGATGGGAGAAAGTTGTAGAAAGTCATCCATCACTGCAGCCCTCCACCAGTCGGGGCTTTATGGCAGAGTGGCCCAACGGAAGCCTCTCCTTAGTACAAGACACATGAAAGCCCGCATGGAATTTGCTAAAAAACACCTGAAGGACTCCAAGATGGTGAGAAATAAGATTCTCTGGTCTGATGAGACCAAGATAGAACTTTTTGGCCTTAATTCTAAGTGGTATGCATGGAGAAAACCAGGCACTGCTCATCATCTGTCCAATACAGTCCCAACAGTGAAGCATGGTGGTGGAAGCATCATGCTGTGGGGGTGTTTTTCAGCTGCAGGGACACGATGACTGGTTGCAATCGAGGGAAAGATGAATGCGGCCAAGTACAGGGATATCCTAGACGAAAACCTTCTCCAGAGTGCTCAGGACCTCAGACTGGGCCAAAGGTTTACCTTCCAACAAGACAATGACCCTAAGCGCACAGCTAAAATAATGAAGGAGTGGCTTCACAACAACTCTGTGACTGTTCTTGAATGGCCCAAAGGGTCTGAATACTTAGGATCATGTGATATTTCAGTTTTTCTTTTTTAATAAATCTGCAAAAATGTTAACAATTCTGTGTTTTTCTGTCAATATGGGGTGCTGTGTGAACATTAATGAGGAAAAAAAATGAACTTAAATGATTTTAGCAAATGGCTGCAATATAACAAAGAGTGAAAAATTTAAGGGGGTCCGAATACTTTCCGTCCCCACTGTGTATATATATATATATACAGTATCTCACAAAAGTGAGTACAGCCCTCACATTTTTGTAAATATTTTATTATATCTTTTCATGTGACAACACTGAAGAAATGACACTTTGCTACAATGTAAAGTAGTGAGTTTACAGCTTGTATAAAAGTGTAAATTTGCTGTCACCTCAAAATAACTCAACACACAGCCATTAATGTCTAAACCACTGGCAACAAAAGTGAGTACACCCCTAAGTGAAAATGTCCAAATTTGGCCCAAAGGGTCAATATTTTGTGTGGCCACCATTATTTTCCAGCACTGCCTTAACCCTCTTGGGCATGGAGTTCACCAGAGCTTCACAGGTTGCCAATGGCAAGTGAGTACACCCCTAAGTGAAAATGTCCAAACTGGGGTCAATTAGCCATTTTCCCTCCCCAGCGTCATGTGACTCCTTTTTATTGTCTTTCCAATAAGCCCCGCTTTTCTCTTGGTCCCCATCTGTTTGGGACACTTTTTGGTTTACTGACTATAGGGGTTGGTAGGCAACTATCAGATTGAGGTCACGGTACTATGTACATGTCCAAAGACAAGCCTCTATATGCATTTATTGTTATATGTGTGATATTGGGATTACTGGTGATCCATTCTTGAGGCATCATTTGGAGATCTACAGCAGCACCCATACTTGCCCTAAAAGTTCCACGCTGTTCATGGTCTGTATGTTTTGATGTTGCAATAACCATAGAAGCATGGCATTTGTGATCGGTGAAGATATAGATCTAGAAATTAGTCAAGCTTTCAGGACAGACACGGTAACCACTCCCTCCCAAGAAGAAGAGGTAAAAACTCGGTTCAAAGAGCATAAAAAATTACTCATCAAACATCTGAATAGAAAGTGGGACGTGTCTTTCCTAGAAACCTATATCAATAATAGGATAGTTCCTAGGGGCCTTAGAGATAAGGTAATACCCGCTGAGCACCTCCACAGTCCAAGATTTTTGGAAAAGTGGAAGGAACTCTGTATAGATCACGGAATATCCGTCATGAAATTAATAGTCGAGGAGGAAAAAATCCAACTAACGGAATTAGTCCAAGCAATTTCAGAAAGCTCACAAGGACTGGAACCCTTCAAAGAGTTGGAGGAGTTCCAGAAACTCAATGAGGCCCTGAGAAAAGAGGTAGAAAGAACCCAATCTACATTAAAAACGACTAAACAATCTAAATTTAGACGGGACTTGAGCGACTGGGAAAAGGGTGACATCTTTGATTTAACTCCACGCCGGAGTCGTAGCAGCTCCAGGAGAAGAAATAATAGGTCATCCTCCAGAGGTAAAAAACCTGTAAGTGACACAGAGGAAGATAACCTGACCAAGACGGTAACTTTTTTAGAGGGAGAGGGGGCTGCGAGCGAAAACAAGGACAATCACCCAGACGTGAACCCAAACCAGCACAAACAACGAGCCCCCGAATCCCAGAGACAGATAGCCAGAGGAGGAACACGAACTCGGAGCCAGCGGAAATAAATAGGTCATCCACAGATAAGGTGGCTGAGGAGGATATGAAAGTCATTAACCTATCAAAATTCAAATTAAGTAAAAGACACCTTGACCTCTTACAAAGAGGGATGTCTTTCTCACCCACTAGCCAAATGGATGAATTCACGGTATTTAAAGATGTTACCCTGTTTATACGGAAGGTATTTTTACGCTTCATCCATACAAACAGCCCAGAGCCCATGACTGCTAAAGACACTACTATGAGCCAAGATGAAGAGATGCTGGCCATCCTCAGCTCCCTGTTGGAGGAAAATGAGAGAGAGGAAGCTGAACATGGCCCGTATAAAAGACAGGCTAGATTAAACATCAAATCTACCAAGATGCCCCCACTTAATAGAAACAGGTGGCTATGTCTCTTCCTGGATATGATACAAACAGATCTATCCAGGGTGAACTGGAAAACCAAAAATAATAATGAGGACAATTTGTCCTTGGGGGAACGTAAAGCGATTCGTGAACTGGCAGAAGCCCCACAGTTGGTTATAAAGAGGAGTGACAAAGGGGGGAATGTGGTACTCCTAGAGGAAAAAAATTATGAGAAGGAAGTCTTCCGCCTATTAGGCGATGTTAAAACATACAAAAAACTGTCTAGTGATCCCTTCCCGATCCTAGTCGCAAACCTCAATGATAAACTTAAATTGGCGGCAGAAGCAGGATTACTGAGCAAACGAGAACTAAATTACCTTACTGTCCAGGAATACAATGTACCGACATTCTACATCATTCCCAAGGTACACAAATCGCTTGATAACCCCCCAGGGAGACCAATTGTCTCAGCAATAAGAGGTCCCCTTGAGAGAATGGGAAAATATCTGGATAGCCTACTGAAGGAGATGGTCATAGATCTGAGATCTTATGTGAAGGATACGGGCGATGTTCTGAGACATATCTCACAGATCAACGTACAGGGTGAGGTACTCCTGGTGGGGATCGACGTCGAATCCCTGTATACGTCGATTCCCCACGAATGGGGAATCAAAGCAGTCAACACCTTTCTAGACAGACATTTCCCTAGTCATGGCCCACAAAACGAGTTCTTGGTGGACCTTCTGTCTTTTGCACTCAAGAACAATTGCTTCCAATTCCTGTCCAACTACTATCAACAAACTAATGGCACCTCTATGGGTGCACCATGGGCCCCAGCGTATGCCTGTCTACACCTGGGACTATGGGAGGAGGAAGTTGTATACGCCTCGCCGATGTACCTGGGCCATGTACATACGTGGCTCAGGTACATCGACGATGTGTTTGTTATTTGGAGAGGCAACCATGACACCCTGACACAGTTCATTGATTTTCTTAATATCAATGAACGCAATATCAAATTAACATACTCATGGGACCATAACAAAATCTCCTTCCTAGATCTATTCATCAGTAGAAAAGGCTCTGAGTTGGAGACACAGACGTACCGCAAGGAGACCTCTGCTAACACTCTCCTCAGAGCAGATAGCCACCATCCAAAATGGCTTAAGGACAGTATTCCCGTGGGCCAATTCCTCCGTATCAAGAGAAACTGTTCCAATAAAGAAAACTATAGGAGGGAGAGTGACGAGCTCTATAAACGGTTTAGGGAGCGTGGGTACTCACATAAACAGCTTAGGAGGCAAAACTTAAGGCAGCAAGTAGGGAACGCCCCTCTCTCCTTGACGACAGACAACCTAAAAACCCACGACCCACCTTTCCCTCCTCTCCCCCGACTCAAGAACCGGTGAGGATCATCACAGACTTTGGATCCCAATGGGATACGGTCAAAACAATCTTAGAGAAACACTGGGGTATACTTACCAACACCCAGGTATAGCTCAGATAGTGGGACCGAGTCCCAAAATGGTTGCAAGGAGAGCCAGAAATTTAGGTGACTCCTTAATCCACTCGGAACATACGAGAACGGTTAATGACTCATGGCTCTCTCGGTTCCCTAGAAGCAAGGGGATGTTCCCCTGTGGACACTGTCAGGTGTGCCCCTTACGTACATAGGACAAGTACCTTTAGCGACTCTTCAAATAAAAACAGTTTCGAAATAAAAAGTCTTATCAACTGTGCTACCACCAGGGTTATATATATGTTGACATGCCCCTGCAAAAAAAATTACATTGGCAAGACAAAACGGCAATTTCAGGATTCGCCTAGGGGAACATATGAGGGAGATCCTGGAGAAGAATCCGGAAAAACCATAGCCAGACACTTTGCCCAATATCACCAGGGCAAACTGTCTGGCATGCAGGTAAAGGGAATCTATGCCCTGAACCTCTCCCCTAGAAGAGGAGACTTTGATCAAATCTACAACAAAAGGAAAAAAGATGGATCTTTCGCCTGTCCTCTCTGTCTCCCCGGGGTTTAAATACAGAACTGAACCTCCAGCCTTTTCTTGCAGCATGAATATCTGCATAGTGGGGTCTAACGCACTAAACATCAATGTTGATCCACCAAGACCACTCCCCCAAAAAAAACAAAAATAAGTAATTTCCTCAATAGAGCAAAGGCATGTCTCTGTTATCTATCTCCTTGATTTAGGAAATTTCCTATCCCCCCTTTTTCCCTTTCCTTCCTTTTCCCTCCATTCCTCCCCCTCTCCCCCCTCCCTCCTTTTCCCTCCCCCTTCTCTCTCCCCCCCCCCCCCCCTCCCCTCGGTCCCCTGTGTCTTACCGGTCCACCTCTCTTTCTCTTTTGGATATAATTAAATTTCAACTAATCTCCCTGCTCTGGAGTGCCCATCATCTGGGTATATGCCTGCTCCTTGTACTATGTAATGTGTGCTACACAAACTAATAATAGCCTGTTCAATATGCTATCCTTATACACACTATTGTAATAGGTGTAGGTAATGAGATAGTAATACTCCTTATAAGTAGACAGGCTGTATTATAAAGAATGTAGACAGATAATATATGTACCCATTTGAAAACATGGACACCCGAGCATAATACAAACTACAAGCAACAAACAATAAACATGCAGCGCATGACAGCCTGGACATACACAGACTTGATACATCTCCTTCATTGAATCCAGCCTGGTGGGCGTGTTAGAGGGAGGGATCACTATAAGAAGGAGCCCTCACACACCACCTGTACGTCCAGACGAAGCTACACAAGTCTATGTTGTGAAACGCGTTGACGTCATCCCGCCCGGACGTCATGCCCGCTGTCATCCCCCGTTGGGGCTAGCCGGCTCATCGAATGAGAGGACGATCCGCTCTATGCGGCAAGCGAACCGTAGGGAAGGAAATAGATGCAGCCGCACGGCCATCCATCTACTCCCAGGGACAACACCCCCTGACCCAGGGTATGTGATACCACTCATAGCGACCAGTGGAGAAGCTTAATACACAGAGGCTACCGCTATCCGGCATTACGCTAGGATTCCCAACAGGGACCCGGAAGTGGTAAAGTACACAGCCATCTGTAACTGTAGTGCAGTTCATGCACAGCATTATCTGTTTCAACCACAGGGAGGCTATACACGTATAGGAGTACCCATACTATCCCGGAAAGTACTGTATAAGACCACAGCATAGCTGTATACTATTTTGAACTCTGGGTATCTTCACCCATTCATTCCATATGGAAGATCGGTACATCCTTGTCTGCTACACCAACTGATATCCCTGGACTTTTCCCGGCATCCCTGCCCACGGCCATTATCCCTCTCTCCCATAGCCCTGATCCTTCCCACCCACCCCACCACCCCCCACCACCCCACCCCCCCCCTCCCCTCATCCCCACCCCTTTTAATTGAGCCACACTTCCCCCGGGGGTATTGATGTCTGATTAGCAAAGCCTTATTCAGCAATTGCTGTACACTCCACATTGTGGGTTTGCGCAGACATCAATAAGCTTTGACGTCCGGACGGCAGTTTCTTTGTATGTCTTGTTACATGTTCCCCTTGTCTGTGTGTTTTTTGTCTTTTGATCAAACTAGGTTTTGGTCATTTTTATTAGGGTAAGGTCATTCCATGGTTGAGCTGCTGCACATCTCTACATGTTTTTCTACTGTGTACCAATAATAAATTTATTCTTTTGATAATTACATCCTTTTTATTGTCTTTCCAATAAGCCCCGCTTTTCTCTTGGTCCCCATCTGTTTGGGACACTTTTTGGTTTACTGACTATAGGGGTTGGTAGGCAACTATCAGATTGAGGTCACGGTACTATGTACATGTCCAAAGACAAGCCTCTATATGCATTTATTGTTATATCATGTGACTTGTTAGTCTTACAAGATCTCAGGTGTGAATGGGATAGCAGGTGTGTTAAATTTGGTGTTATCGCTCTCACTTTCTCATACTGGTCACTGGAAGTTTAACATGGCACCTCATGGCAAAGAACTCTCTGAGGATCTGAAAAAAAAGAATTGTTACTCTACATGAAGGATATAAGAAGATTGCCAAGACCCTGAAACTGAGCTGCAGAACGGTAGCCAAGGCCATACAGCAGTTTAACAGGAAAGGTTCCACTCAGAACAGACCTTGCCATGGTCGACCAAAGAAGTTGAGTGCACTTGCTCGGCGTCATATCCAGAGGTTGTCTTTAGGAAATAGATGTATGAGTGCTGCCAGCATTGCTGCAGAGGTTGAAGGGGTGGGGGGTCAGCCTGTCAGTGCTCAGACCATACACCGTACACTGCATCAAATTGGTCTGCATGGCTGTTGTCCCAGAAGGAAGCCTCTTCTAAAGATGATGCACAAGAAAGCCTGCAAACAGTTTTCTGAAGACAAGCAGACTAGGGACGTGGATTACTGGAACCATGTTCTGTGGTCTGGTAAGACCAAAATAAACTTATTTGGTTCAGATGGTGTCAAGCGTGTGTGGCAGCAACCAAGTGAGGAGAACAAATACAAGTGTGTCTTGCCTACAGTCAAGCATGGTGGTGGGAGTGTCATGGTCTGAGGCTGCATGAGTGCTGCCGGCACTGGGGAGCTACAGTTTTTTGAGGGAACCATGAATGCCAACATGTTCTGTGACATACTGAAGCAGAGCATGATCCCCTCCCTTCAGAGACTGGGCCACAGGACAGTATTCCAACATGATAATGAC
This sequence comes from Lithobates clamitans, assembly GCA_037952925.1. Lineage (NCBI taxonomy): Eukaryota > Metazoa > Chordata > Amphibia > Anura > Ranidae > Lithobates > Lithobates clamitans. Next base: position 138,627 of record JBBGZY010001426.1, on the reverse strand, counting down.
TCCAAATACATCTCCAAGAAGACCACTGCCTTGCTAAAGAAGCTGAGGGTAAAGGTGATGGACATGTCTCCAGGCCTAAACCCTATTGAGCATCTGTGGGGCATCTTCAAACGGAAGGTGGAGGAGCGCAAGGTCTCTAACATCCACCAGCTCCATGATGTTGTCATGGAGGAGTGGAAGAGGACTCCAGTGGCAACCTGTGAAGCTCTGTTGAGCTCCATGCCCAAGAGGGTTAAGGCTGTGCTGGAAAATAATGGTGGCCACACAAAACATTGACACTTTGGGCCCAATTTGGACATTTTCACTTAGGAGTGTTTTGTTGCCAGCAGTTTAGACAATAATAGCTATGTGTTGAGTTATTTTGAGGGGACAACAAATTTACACTGATATACAAGCTGTATACTCACTACTTTACATTGTAGCAAAGTATCATTTCTTCAGTGTTGTCACATGAAAATATATAATAAAATATTTACAAAAATGTATATATATATACTCTGCATTCAGTGTAGCGTATATATACAGTGCATTTGCATTTGGTGGTGTACAGTATATAATACACTTCAGGCGGTGTATTATTATATATATATATACGGTATATATATACAGTACAGCGTATATATACAGTACATTCAGGGGTGTACAGTATATCAGTATTCTGCATTCAGTGTAACATATATGTATAGTGCATTCAGCGGTGTATAGTATATAATACACGTCAGGCGGCGTACCAATATATATATATATATATATATATATATATATATATATATATATACTCTGCATTCAGTGTAGCTTATACAGTATATACAGTGCATTCAGTGGTGTATTGTTTTTAATAAACTTCAGATGGTGTACACAGTATATAATAAAGGGTGCACAGTTTCTAATACACTTCTGGTGGTGTACACAGTATATAATACAATGCAGCCATTGTACAGTTTTGAATACAGTGTAGGCAGTGTACACAGTATCTAATACAGGGTGTACAGTTTCTAATACACTTCAGGTGGTGTACACAGTATATAATACAGTGCAGCCGCTATACAGTTTCTAATAAACTTCAGGTGGTGTACAAAGTATATAATACAGTGCAACCGGTGTACAGTTTCTAATGCAGTACAGGCGGTGTACACAGTATCTAATACAGTGTGTACAGTTTCTAATACACTTCTGGTGGTGTATTAATATATATACAGTCTAATGTATATATATTTAAATATATATGCTGACCAGTAGCCTATATATACAGTGTATTTGGTGGTGTATAGTTTCTAATACACTTCAGGTGGTGCACACAGTATATAATACAGTGCAGTCATTGTACAGTTTCTAATACAGTGCAGGCGGTGTACACAGTACCTAATACAGTGTGTACAGTTTCTAATACACTTCATGTGGTGTACACAGTATATAATACAGTGCAGCTGCTATACAGTTTCTAATACAGTGCAGGCGGTGTACACAGTATCTAATACAGTGTGTACAATTTCTAATACACTTCAGGTGGTGTACACAGTATATGATACAGTGCAGCCGTTGTACAGTTTCTATTACAGTGCAGGCAATGTACACAGTATATAATACAGCGTGTACAGTTTCTAATACACTTCAGGTGGTGTACACAGTATATAATACAGTGCAGCCATTGTACAGTTTCTAATACAGTTCAGGCGGTGTACACAGTATATAATACAGTGTGTACAGTTTCTAATACACTTCATGTGGTGTACATAGTAATTAATACAGTGCAGCCGCTATACAGTTTCTAATACAGTGCAGGCGGTTTACACAGTATCTAATACAGTGTGTACAATTTCTAATACACTTCAGGTGGTGTACACAGTATATAATACAGTGCAGCCGTTGTACAGTTTCTATTACAGTGCAGGCAGTATACACAGTATATAATACAGCGTGTACAGTTTCTAGTAAACTTCAGGTGGTGTACACAGTATATAATACAGTGCAGCCATTGTACAGTTTCTAATACAGTGCAGGCGGTGTACACAGTATATAATACAGTGTGTACAGTTTCTAATACACTTCAGGTGGTGTACACAGTATATAATATAGTGCAGCCGTTGTACAGTTTCTAATACAGTGAAAGTGGTATACACAGTATATAATACAGTGTGTAGAGTTTCTAATACACTTCAGATGGTGTATACAGTATATAATACAGTGCAGCCGGTGTACAGCTTGCAAAACGGTGCAGGCTGTGTACACAGTATTTAATACAGTGTGTACAGTTTCTAATACACTTCAGGCAGTGTATTAATATATATAAACCGTGTAATATATATATATATATACACAGTTATATATATATATATATATATATATATATATATATATATTATATATATATATTCTGCATTCAGTGTAGCCTATGTATACAGTGCATTCGGTGGTGTACTGTTTCTAATACACTTCAGGCGGTCTACACAGTATAATACGGTGTAGTGCTGTGTTACAAAAAAACACCATGTCCTGAAGGCGAGTAAAAGGGGGAAAGCAGCCTCTGTGTCTACAGCCAACAGTGGTGGTCGTGGACATGGTGCATCCTCTGCAGGTGGCCGTGGGGCAGGTTGGCCTTTTTTTCTGCTGCTGGCCGTGTTATTGAGCCACAACATGCAGAAGAGTTGGTGGAGTGGATAAAGAACCTGTCCTCATCCTCCTCATCCTCTGTCACCCAGGCTCAGAGTAGGTTGCCTTCCAGTGCAGCTGCCAAAGCGACCTATTGCACCAGCTCCTTGTCCACAGTCACTCCTTCCATAGCCCCACCATCATGCACGGAGGAGTCCCCGGCATAATTCGACCACAGTGTCGGTTACATGCTGCTTGAGGATGTGCAGCGATTTGAAGGCTCTGATGTTGGTTCCCGGGTTGAGGAAGACAGTAGTGTGAGCCTAAAGAGAGGGGGTACCACAGAAGGACAAGAAGCTGGCAGTCATGTTCTCCCAGCTGCAGCATACTGCCAAGTTTGCTTCAGTGACGAGGAAGGAGGGGATGATGAGGCCACTGACTGTACTTGGGTCCCTGAGAGAAAAGAGGAGGAGGAGGCACAACTCCAATGAGGCAGGATGTCCTATAGAGGGCAGCTTAAGGGCAGCCACCCTATTGCATCACACCACAGAGCTCTGCAGGCTTTTAAAAGTTCCTTGGTGTGGGCCTTTTTCGACACGTGTGCAGCAGATCACACCCTTGCTGTTTGCAACCTATGTCTGAAGCGGCTCAAGCGTGGCCAGAACAGCAGCCGCTTGGGCACCACATGCTTGACCAGACATATGTCGACCTGCCGTGCAGTCCGTTGGTAACAGCACTTGAAAGCCCCACATCATAGAAAAAGGCGGACTTCTTGCTCCTCATCTTGGATCTCCAACCCTACTATACCTCCAGTCCTCTCAAAAACCTGCACTTAGAGGAATGAAGGTATAGCAATAGGTGTCACATCAAGTACTTGCAGCCAGTCTGCCAGCAGTACATCACCAATTGATTTCAGCAGGAAAATTTCCCTACCCCAGTTGCTGAACCATAAAAAGAAATTTGGTCCCAGCCATCCACATGCTCAGCGTTTAAATGCTAGCTTGGCCAAATTGCTGGCACTAAAACAGAGAGGTGATAAGGGCGCTCTGGTGGAGGTGGGTAGCTGGTCAGAGGGATGATAGTGATGAGATGGCACTTCTGGCAGCACTTTGGTTAGAGGAGAAGCAACTCTGAAGATATAAAAAAGGAAAAGAAAGGCGCCTCTAAGTGCAGTATGTAAAATTTAATAGAGTGCACAAAGGGTTAAAAGCACTTACAAGATTGTTGAGTGTTAAAAGACATGATAAAATCAGGAGTCCTCATCTGTGGCATGTGTCCATCCTCAGCACAGTGGTAGAGAGCAGTGTAGAGCCGTCCAGCAGCTGTAATGCGTTCTCATGCGTGTTGAAAAGAGGAGGCAGCAGGGAAGCCTGTATTCACTGCGGGACACACAAGGCTGATGGTGTCAGTGGAGAGAAGGGGGCGGTAACGTGTTTCGGAGCATGTGCGGCTCCTTCGTCAGACATGCCCACCGGGTGGAACTCAACATTGGCAATGCTGCAACGGCTGCACAGACAGCAGAGGGCCATCAATGAGTACCTGTGTGAGTATGGCACCAGGACAGGGTCAGGGGAGCTTGGATTCTTTTCGCCATGCCAGTGGCTACTGACCAAGGATGCATGCACTGTCCTGTCACCAATTGAGAAGGCCACAAGGATGGTGAGCAGCGACAATGCATGCATCAGTGACACTGTCCCTCTAGTCTTCCTGCTGGAGCACACGCTTCGTGGAATCATGGAGAGGGCACTTGAGGCAGAACAGTGGGAGGAAGAGGAGGACTTCCTTTCCTCTCAAGACCCCCTTTATCCAGATAGCATTCCTGTGGGGCCGCCAAACACACAGGAAGAAGAGGAGGAGGAGGATTGTGTCAGCATGGATGTAGAGGATAACTCGCAGCAGTCTTCAAGGAATGGTTTTCAGTCCCCAGAAACCCAAGGAGTTGTACGTGGCTGGGAGGAGGTAGTTATGGATAATATGATCCTTAGTGACTCAGAGGACTTAGAATCAAATGCCTCTGCAAACTTATGCTGCGTGGCCTCCCTGATTCTGCAAAGCCTGCGAAACGACCCTAGGATTCGTGGTATCAAGGAGAGGAATCATTACTGGATGGCAACCCTTCTTAAAACACGTTACAAGGGTAAAGTTGCAGAACTCATACTGCCTTCACAGGGGGAGCAGAGGATGAAACATCTTCAGGAGGCCTTGAAGAAAAGTTTGTGTAATGCTGGGAGCAGGGATGAGCCGAACCCCCCCGGTTCGGTTCGCACCAGAACTTGCGAACGGACCGATAGTTTGTGCGAACTTTCGAACCCCGTTAAAGTCTATGGGACTCGAACGTGAGAAATCAAAAGTTTAAAGGCTAATATGCAAGTTATTGTCCTAAAAAGGGTTTGGGAACATGTATTAATGCAAAAAAAAGTTTTAAAAATGGCCGTTGTTTCAGGAGCAGTGATTTTAATGATGCTTAAAGTGAAAAAATAAAAGTGAAATATTCCTTTAAATATCATGCCTGGGGGTTGTCTATAGTATGCCTGTAAAGTGGCACGTGTTTCCCGTGTTTAAAACTGTCCCTGCACAAAATGACATTTCTAAAGGAATAAAAGTCATTTAATACTGCATGCGGCTTTAATGTAATGTCTGGTCCCGGCAATATGGATGAAAATCATTGAGAAAAAAGGCATGGATACCCCCCCAGCCCATTACCAGCCCCTTTGGGTCTTGTATGGATATTAAGGGGAACCCCGCACCTAAATTAAAAAAAGGACAGGCGTGGGGCTCCCAGGCCCTATATACTCTGAACAGCAGTATACATGCGGCCCAAACAAGACAGGGACTGTAGGTTTGTTGTTAAGTAGAATCTGTTTGTAATTTTGAACTGGTACATTTTTAAAGTGTAGCTCCAGCCAAAAAATCTATTTTTAAGCTATTTGGAAAACATAGTGAAGGGTTATCACCCCTGTAACCTTTGTTTTGCTGTCCGTGCACCTGTTCAGAAGATTTCACCTCACTTTCTTTCCCAATGACAATTGTATTTTGAAAATTTGGGGTTTTTAGTAAGACAAGGAACTCTTACAGGAGAGAACTTCCCTTCCTAGGGGTAGATTTCCTCTCACTTCCCGTTGTCTCCTTCCGTTTGAAAGTAGGAGTCATTTGTAAGTTAGATGTTTGAAATTAGGGGCCTGCCCTATATACTCTGCAGAAATTTGGGCCTTAGGTGTTGGTGTTGCCACAACACTCTAAGCCCTCACAGTTACTCTTGGTGGGCGCAGGAACGGGCCCTGCTGTGAAATATTAGATCAAGAATTGTAATTACATGCCCCTGTTGAACAGGGTGGGAAAAATTGGACCTTTGGTGGTGGACGGTGTGGTAGTGTTGCCACAACACTAAGGCCTCACAGTTACTCTTGGTGGGCTCAGGAACGGGCCCTGCTGTGAAATATTAGATCAAGAATTGTAATTACATGCCCCTGTTGAACAGGGTCAGAAAAATTGGGCCTTTGGTGGTGGACGTTGTGGTGGTGTTGACACAACACTGTAAGGCCTCACAGTTACTCTTGGTGGCCACAGGAATGGGCCCTGCTGTGAAATATTAGATCAACAATTGTAATTACATGCCCCTGTTGAACAGGGGCAGAAAAATTGGGCCTTAAGTACAGGTGCTGGTGCCACAACACTGCAACCCCTCACAGAAACTCTAGTTGGAGCGCATGAATGAGCCCTGCTGCAAATTATTGCAGCAAAAATTGTAATTACACTCCCCTGTTGAACAGGGGCAGAAAAATTAGGGCTTAGCCACTGGTGCCGCAACACTGCAAGCCCTCAACCCCTCACAGATACTATATTTGGAGTGCAGGAATGAGCCCTGCTGCAAAGTATTACATCAAAAATTGTAATTATACGCCCCTGTTGAACAGGGGCTGAAAAATTGGGCCTTAGCCACTGGTGCTGGTGCCACAACACTGCAAACCCTCACAGATACTCTAGTTGGAGCGCAGCAATGAGCCCTGCTGCACAGTATTGCATCAAAAGTTGTAATTACACGCCCCTGTTAAACAGGGGCAGAAAAATTGGGTCTTAGCCACTGGTGGTGGTGCCCAGAACCAAAAATGTTCTTACAAGCTATCAGCATGAAAAATGAGGAGGAAGAGGATAGTCACTCAGCATAACAGGATGGTCACTCAGCATCATCATAGCCAGTCTTGAACAGATCTCACATTAATAACAAAATTATTCGGTTACATCAGCATCAGGTGCATGGTAGCTGGTGATCCAAGACTGATTCGGTGGACAGGCGCACCCTGTGATCGGTTACAAAGCCTCCAGCAGCACTGAATGTGCATTCCGAAAGAACGCTGGATGCAGGACAGGCCAGTAGCTCAATTGCATACTGTGCAAGCTCTGGCCAGTGATCCATCCTCAAGACCCAGTAACACAGAGGATTTTCTGTGGGAAAGGTGTCCAAGTCTGATCTTGCCCCTAGGTATTCCTGCACCATGTAAATCAGATGCTGGCGATGGTTGCTGGAAATGATCATACCTTGGGGCTGCGGACTAAAAAATTGTCTGAACGCATCGGTCAGATGACCACCTTCTCCACCGCTCCTTCTGTGACTGACCGAAGCCTCAGCAACACGTTGTCCTTGACCAGGAATTTATAACCTCCCAGGCTCTGGAAATGTGTTGCACAAACCTTTCTGCAAGGCCTCCTGAAGATGTTTCATTCTCTGCTCCCTGCAAGATAAGGTCCGCAACCTTACCCCTATAACGTGGATCAAGGAGGGTTGCCAGCCAGTAATGATCCCTCTCCTTGATACCACGAATACGAGGATCCTTCCGCAGGCTTTGCAGGATCAGGGAGGCCATGCAGCGTAGGTTTGCTGAGGCATTTGGTCCAGAGTCCTCTGGGTCCCCAAGGACGACATGATCTGCAGCCACCTCCTCCCAGCCACGTACAAGTCCATGGGTTTCTTGGGACTGTATATGATCCCTTGAAGACTGCTGCTGATGCTGAGTGCTAGGCTCCACCTCCATGCTGACACAATCCTCCTCCTCTTCCTGTGTGCTCAGCGGGCCAGCAGGAACACTATCTCGATAAAGAGGGCCTAAGAGAGGTAAGGAAGTCCTCCTCTTCCTTCCTCTGTTCTCCCTCAAGTGCCCTGTCCATTATTCCACACAGCGTGTGCTCCAACAGGTGGTCAAGAGGGACAGTGTCACTGATGCATGCTCTGTCACTGCTCACCATCCTCGTGGCCTCCTCAAATGGTGACAGGACAGTGCATGCATCCCTGATCATGACCCATTGGCGTGGGGAAAAAAAACAAGCTCCCTTGACCCTGTCCTGGTGCCATAGTCGCACAGGTAATCATTGATGGCCCTCTGCTGCATGTGCAGCCGCTGCAGCATGGCCAATGTTGAGTTCCACCTGGTGGGCATGTCACAGATTATTATTATTATCACAGATATCTTGGGCAGGTTAAATTCCTTTTGGAGGTCAGCCAGCCGAGCACTAGCATTATATGACCGGTGGAAATGCACACAGACTTTCCTGGCCTGCTTTAGGAGATACTGTAAGCCTGGGTACCTGCCCAAGAACCACTGCACCACCAGGTTAAGGACGTGAGCCAAACAGGTTACATGGGTCAGAGGGCGAAGAGGAGGTTGGTGCCATTGTCGCAAACCACCATTCCTGGCTTAAGCTGGCGTGGCGTCAACCACCTCTGAGCCTGCCCCTGCAGAGCTGACAGAATCTCTGCCCCAGTGTGGCTCCTGTCCCCCAAACACACCAGCTCAAGCACCGCATGGCATCTTTTTGCCTGCGTACTTGTGTAGCCCCTTGAATGCCTACGGAGCACCGCTGGTTCAGAGGACAAATCAGCACAGGAAGAGGCCATGGAGGAAGAGGAAGAGGAATTACCACTAGTAGCATTTTGGAGGCGTGGTGGCGGAACAACCTCCAACACTACTGCACCCTGCCCTGCATCCTTCCCAGCTGCCAGCAGAGTCACCCAGTGGGCCATGAAAGATAGGTAATGTCCCCGTCCATGCCTGCTGGACCATGAGTCAGTGGTAATATGTACCTTACCGCTGACCGCCCTGTCCAGCGAGGCCAAGACATTGCCTTCCACATGCTGGAAGAGATCCGGAATTGCCTTCCATGAAAAAAAGTGGCATTTGGGAACCTGCCACTGAGGAACCGCATATTCCACAAATTCACGTAAGGGGGCAGAGTCTACCAACTGAAAAGGCAGCAGTTGAAGTGCTAGCAATTTGGCCAAGCTAGCATTCAACCGCTGGGCACGTGGATGGCTGGGAGCGAACTTCTTTCGGCGGTGTAACAGCTGGGGCAGGGAAATTTGCCTGGTACAATTAGACGTTGGTGTACCGATTGGAGATTGCCCACAAGTACTTGGCAGTGACACATCTAATTCTACACCTCAATACTGTTAGTGCAGGTTTCTGAGAGGACCGAAGGATATAGTGGAGTAGGAGATCACAGCTGATGAGGAGCAAGGAGAGGTCCGCTTTGTTCTTTGGTATGGGTCTTTTATATATGCTTACCATTGGACTGCATGGCAGGTCGACATATGTCTGGTCAAGCATGTGGTGCCCAAGAGGCTGCTGTTTTGGCCACACGAGATACGCTTGAGACATATGTTGAAAATAGCAACGGTGCGATCTGCTGCACACGTCTCAAAAAAAGGCCTACACCAATGAACAGAGACAGCAGCGCCCTGCACATGCGGAGCTCTGCGGTGTGATGCAGTCATTTGGCTGCCCTTAAGCTGGCCCCTGGAGGGCATCCTGCCTCATTGGAGATGTGCCTCCTCCTCCTCTCTCCTAACAGGTACCCATGTAGAGTCAGTGACCTAATCTTCCCCTCCCTCCTCGTCACTGGAGCAAACCTGGCAGTATGCTGCAGCTGGGGGAACATGACTGCCAGTTTGCTGTCCTTCTTGGGCACCCCCTCTCTCTGGGCTCATGTAACTGCCTTCCTCAAGCTGGGTACCATCATCCTCCTGCAGCATGTACCCAACACTGTGGTCAAACAGTTTGGGGGACTCCTCAGGACATGGTGGGGCTAGGGAAGGAGTGACTGATGCCATTGAGCCGAGGGAAGAGGCCGCTTTGGCAGCTGCTTTTCCAGACAAAGTACCCTGAGCCTGGGTGAGAGAGGATGAGGAGGATGAGCACGGCTTGGTCATCCACTCTACCAACTCTTCTGCATGTTGCGGCTCAACACGGCCAGCTGCCAAAAAAAAGGACAAGCGTGTCCCACAGCCACGTGCTGATGAGGATGCACCGTCTCCACGACCAGCACTGTTGCCTCTAGACACAGAGCCTACTTGCCCTCTTTTATTGGCCTGTGTGTGTTTGCCTCTCCTTGTTGGCCTTCCAGACATACTGTCTTTGATGTATTGGAATAGGTACACAAGGAATTGTCTGCAGTCAGATTTACGTGCACACTGAGCCCAGTATATGGTACACTAATTTAATAAACTGCAGCTTAGCTCAATCAACTGCCAGCCTATATTATTAGGAAGAGAACAGGGATGGGCTGCAGTCAGCTTTACGTGCACACTGAGCCCAGTATTTAGTACACTGACCTAATAAACTGCAGCTTAGCTCAATCAACTGCAGTCAGCTTTACCTGCACACTGAGCCCAGTATGCAGTGCACTGACTTTATAAACTGCAGCGAGAATAACAGGAACACTCTGAAGTGAGATCTAGCTAAACTTAATACAGTGTGTATATATATATATATATATATATATATATATATATATATATGTATATATATATATATATATATATATATATATATATATATGTATATGTATATATATATATATATATATGTATATATATATATATATATACGCAACTCCTGGGATGCATAAATATACTAAATACACTGACTGCAGCTACCTGAATCGCCTGCCTGCTCTATCTAACTGAAATGAAATGAAATGACACTCTGACTCTCTTTCTATCTCTCTCACACGCTGCGCAGGCGGCCTCATATATTGTGGGGCATGTACCTACTCCCCTGAGCCATGATTGACCAAAGGCACCCTTCCTTTGGCCAATTATGTCTCTCTGTGCTGACAGCGCTGTGATTGGCCAAAGCATGCTTGGCCAATCATCAGCCAGCAATGCACTGCGATTCCGCAGTGAATTATGACGCGCCAAATTCAAATTTGGCGCGAACGGCCCATAATGTTCGAAATTCATCGAACACGAAGCTCGGAGGTTACCATTTCCTGATGCTGGATAGGGATGGGCCGAACACCCCCCTGTTTGGTTTGCATCCAGAACATGCGAACAAAAAAAAGGAAAGGAAGGGGATTTGGGACTTTAAATGAGGCCCACGGACATCAGGAGGTAAAAGGAAATGTTGTTTATTGATCATGAAACCTGTATCAAACCATATCACAAATATAGACCACATGTAAAAGAAGAACATTGTAGTGAATGTCATTCAATATACCTACGCCCATAAGTGGGGCGCATGCAAAAAGCATCAAGAATGCATCAATATGTCAAACTAGAGGTCACATGATGGGCACAAGTGATCAATGGATACATACAATGGTAAATAAGTATATATACACACAATAAAAAGCAGCATAAGACAGAAATTGTAAAAATGTGTAAACCCATAATTGATTGAAGAAGGTGTTCTGAGTTGATAGTGAGATGTGAGCATCTATCTGCGTAACAAAATGCCCGACGCGTTTCGTGTAAACCACTCATCAGGGGCACAGTGCTCAAACATATCTATAGAATGTAGTAAGGTAAGCAATTAATATATATGCAACCAATAGTAGCCGGGGGAGGCAAATTGCGACCCCTGAGTACTTACATAGAATCATTGCAGAGGAGGTGTAATGGTGATAGAGCCAAGGCCATATTGATAGTCCGCACCGGGAGCTGAGGTGACCGAAACATGCACTGGAGGGGTATATGCACAGACCCCCCACATGCACAGGGCCCAGAGCACTGGATCTTGGGATGAGACAGTAATCTGCTAGTATTGCCTACCAAGCGGGGTCTAAAACAAAGGAAGATGCATAATCAGTATACCATATTGTACTGATGGGGTAATAAAGAAATATATGTATATATATATGTATAAGCATCAGATGCATAAAAACTGAAATTGGAAAAGTCAAAACAACAAAAAAGAAAGAAAACCCTGCTGGGGATAAAAGAAAAGGTGGAATAAAGAATAAATAATGGAAATATTGGAAAAATAACGGTAGAAGAGTAAAAAATAAAAATAAATAAGATAAATAAATAAATAATAAAATGAAATTAAATGAAATGAAAAAGGGAATCATGTCCAATCCCCCTGGAATGTGATATGAATGAAAGAAGTAACAAAACATGAACCTAATTGATGAATGAAACCAAAAAGACAGGGGGGAAAAAGGAAAGGAAAAATAACGACTGGTGATGGATGATATGTGGATGGGGTAGCTGAGTAGGAGCTTACATGTTTCCCAGAGGAGTATATACACGTGCTATGGTGAGGTATGTCATCATCAGGTTTGTGGCACCCAAACTGTGTCGGGAGGGGCCATATAAGTACACCCGCCCCGACCACGTGCACGCTAGCAGACACCAGCGTCACGCAGACACGGCATATGCAGGGAGGGGCTCAAATGTGGGCGAAAGGTACCGCCCACATAGGATGCCCACATAACCCCGCTGACCGGCCGAGATGGAAAAACCCAACGCCTGCACGCCGTGACGTCAGAATTGACGTCACCCGTGCGGCAGGATGCGTGGCGCCGATGCGCTGTGGGCGCCCGCCCGCCCCCCGCACACGTTCACTCCCCCCGATCCTGATAGGACAGGAGGGAGCGAGGGGGGGGGAAAGGGGGGACACACAGAGCGCATCGCAGCTCCCGGATGGCGGACAACAAAGCAGCCCTGGTGATTCAGAAAACACACATCATTCCCCAGGAAGGGAAAGTGTGTGTAACGGACTGTGCTGCCAAATCTCATGGGACACATGGTAGTGTCCATTGAGAGTGTGTATGAGCCCGGACAAGGTAAAAACCCTCCAGGACTAAAAAGAACCTAGCCTGTGAGTGGCAGGGGGACACTGCTAACTCTGTCCGTGGACCTCCATCCCTAATTGCGGAAGGATATTGGAATTTTTGGGACTTTAAATGAGGCGCATGGGGAATGCGCCTCCATCCCTGGTTCAAAGAAAAGGAAGGGGATTTGGGACTTTAAATGAGGCCCACGGACATCAGGAGGTAAAAGGAAATGTTGTTTATTGATCATGAAACCTGTATCAAACCATATCACAAATATAGACCACATGTAAAAGAAGAACATTGTAGTGAATGTCATTCAATATACCTACGCCCATAAGTGGGGCGCATGCAAAAAGCATCAAGAATGCATCAATATGTCAAACTAGAGGTCACATGATGGGCACAAGTGATCAATGGATACATACAATGGTAAATAAATATATATACACACAATAAAAAGCAGCATAAGACAGAAATTGTAAAAATGTGTAAACCCATAATTGATTGAAGAAGGTGTTCTGAGTTGATAGTGAGATGTGAGCATCTATCTGCGTAACAAAATGCCCGACGCGTTTCGTGTAAACCACTCATCAGGGGCACAGTGCTCAAACATATCTATAGAATTTAGTAAGGTAAGCAATTAATATATATGCAACCAATAGTAGCCGGGGGAGGCAAATTGCGACCCCTGAGTACTTACATAGAATCATTGCAGAGGAGGTGTAATGGTGATAGAGCCAAGGCCATATTGATAGTCCGCACCGGGAGCTGAGGTGACCGAAACATGCACTGGAGGGGTATATGCACAGACCCCCCACATGCACAGGGCCCAGAGCACTGGGTCTTGGGATGAGACAGTAATCTGCTAGTATTGCCTACCAAGCGGGGTCTAAAACAAAGGAAGATGCATAATCAGTATACCATATTGTACTGATGGGGTAATAAAGAAATATATGTATATATATATGTATAAGCATCAGATGCATAAAAACTGAAATTGGAAAAGTCAAAACAACAAAAAAGAAAGAAAACAGGCAAAAAACTTGTTCGAACACGTGAACACCGTTAAAGTCTATGGGACACAAACATGAAAAATCAAAAGTGCTAAATTTAAAAGTTAATAAGCAAGTTATTGTCATAAAAAGTGTTTGGGGACCTGAGTCATGCCCCAGGGGACATGTATCATTGCAAAAAAAAGTTGTAAAAACGACCGTTTTTTTTTCGGGAGCAGTGATTTTAATAATGCTTAAAGTGAAACAATAAAAATCAAATATTCCTTTAAATTTGTACCTGGGGGGTGTCTATAGTATGCCTGTAAAGTAGCACATGTTTCCCGTGTTTATAACGGTCAGAGAGCAAAATGACATTTCTAAAGGAAAAAAAGTCATTTAAAAGTGCTAGCGCTAGTGTCGGCTATTAATGAATTGTCGGTCCCGACAATACACATAAAAGTCATTAAAAATGTCATTGAAAAAAAATGTGTGGGGGTCCCCCAAGGTTCCATTACCAGGCCCTTCATGTCTGGTATGGATATTAAGGGGAACTCCGCGCCAAAATTTTTTAAAAAATTGGGCGGGGTTCCCCCCAAAAATCCATACCAGACCCTTCAGGTCTGGTATGGATTTTAAGGGAAACTCCACGCCAATTTTTTTTAAAAAAACGGCTTGGGACACGGCTTGGGACAAGTCCTTTATTAAAAATAAAAAATAAAAAAGAGATTCCAGTGATGTAATCCAATAAATCCATGTCCCTACTCCAGTGATGTAATCCAATTCTCGATCTCCATAGATAGATGATCTCCAGCGAGGAACACGCACAGGATCCTGCCTCCACCGGAGGCACCCAGCCAATGACGCGGCACCAGCTTGACAGCTCTTATGTAGCTGAGGGCGGGGCCACCCGTCACGTGACCCCGTCCCTCTCTGACAAGGGGAAGCGCTGTCTCCTGTGATTTTTTAACATTTTGACACTTTCTTTTTGTGAAATGGTAGGGGTACAATGTACCCCTTACCAATTCACATAGGGGGGGCTGGGATCTGGGTGTCCCTTTTGTTAAAAGGGGCTTCCAGATTCTGATAACCCCACGCCCGCAGACCCCCACAACCACCGGGCAAGGGTGTGGGGATGAGACCCTTGTCCCGATCAACATGGGGACATCCTCCTCATGTTGAGGGCATGTGACCTGGTACGGTTCAGGAGGGGGGCCACTCTCTCTTCCCCCCCTCTTTTCCTGCGGCCTGCCAGGTTGTGTGCTCGGATAAGGGTCTGGGGTGAATTTTTGGGAGAACCCCACGCCATAAAATAGAGCAGCCAACACAACAACTTGACCCGTGTAAATATGTAAGGAAATAAATAAAGCGTGGTGCTAGTGGTGATATCTTTTTAGAAATAGTGTTAACCCTATAACATAAATAGGAATGTACAATCCTCAGGTGTGTACAAAAAAGAAGGAGAAGGGGGGGGGTTGGAGTGAGGGGGATATTACCTTCCCCACCCAAACTCTCCCATGAGTGAATTCAACATTAATGGGATAATTCGTGCAATGATATAACTATATCTATATGCTAAATAAGTGGAGAATCAGGAGGTTGGTATTCCGTTTCGTGGCAATAGGTCGAACCAATCAGATCAATACTTGAAGGTTCAGCTACAAGATATAATCAAAAAAGGAAAAAAAAGAAAGCTTGAAGAATAAAAATATAAATATTTTTAGGACTACTACAATGATGTATATCAAGTACTGTACAACCCAAGAAAGAGGGGGACCAAAATATATAATCAAAAGTCCATCAAAGTGGTATATACAGAGATGTAAACATATTTAAAGTCCACCATCTTAGATTTGGGATTGCTAGATATCAATCTTGGTGTAAATAGTTCATTAAGGTGTGGTAGACAGGGGCTGTTGAACGTATCCCTGTTCAGAAGTAGGATTTCTCCCTTAGAATGGTGACATTGGCCCAAAGGAACAGATATATAATGCCCTTACCAGATAAGGTGGACTCACAGGCCCTTGGCGGTGAGTCAAACAAGCTTTGTACCGTCAAGCGGTGTAGGACTGTAAAGCCGTATGTTGTTCCTGGGTGGGATTTCCACTGATGCCACCGGAAGGCACGCTTCTAGCTCGATAGATTTTCACAGATGTCATCTAGTGGTGTGTCCTTGGCGGGGCTCAGCTGGAAGTCGGGATCAGCCACAATCTTCAGGTAAAGGGAACCTTTTCCTCAGTGACCAATGCCGTATTTGTAGGTGAAACAAGAAAGAAACTTCCACATAGTGTAAATCCTTCTCAAACGTGATGACGTTTATTAAACCAAGGTCTTTTTGCAGTAAATACAAAAAATTGGGCGGTAAAAACTAGGCTCAAAATAATAGAAAGAGTCCCAGAATTAAAAATTTGCGCAATAGGTGATGGTGAGGGTCAAATCCACAGAGACCTGACGCGTTTCGTCCTCAAAGACTTCTGCTGGGGTATGAAATTGCCCCCCATCTACTGCACTTATATATGTTGACACAAACAATGCAGATAATCCAATTGGCAGCGATACCGGGCATGACTTCCGGGTTGGGCGGCGCTAACAATGGCCAAAAGGTCATATGATGTTAGTGTGGCCAATCGTATCCCCCTTGCATGGTCAAAGTCAGACCTCACTTGCATCCTCCAATCCGTGGTAGTGCGTCAGCCCATGTGACACATTGATCACACCGCAATCACGTGATCCATTCAATGCGGAATGATGTCAGACCGCTCGGGGTCTGCGTGTCATAGATAGTAGGAAGCCAAGGCTTGTCAGACCGAGGTGTGGAGCGCAAACACAGTGACGGTCATAAGTATTGGGAGTATTTTGAAACGAAATGAGCCCAATCGAATAACCGGAAGTCATATCGCCGGATATATATTATGCCAGTTGTAAACATTCCACCATTACTATGCCTGTTAGAGATGGATCTTTCTTAGGGCATTTAATGTCATATCGGGCAAGATTCATAAAAACATAAACCAAAAATTTAATACAAACGTCTATATGCAGTACAACACATAAAGAACCATATATTTGTCCAAGCCCATACAATTTTAGGACAGGTATATAATGGTGATGTATCTGTAGGATTCAGAATATGTGACATGAATCAGAATGTGCCTGTCTGTATGGGTAGAATCAAAGTGTACATAAAGTCATTAGTAAGGCACTAATAGGCCAGATATATTAGTAAAACAAGGGCTATTAAATAGAGCCAAAACGGGATGGGATGACCAGGGGAGATTTTCTTAGTAACTGTATCTCAGCCAGGGTCCATCCCGCCTAAAAAAGGAAACTAAAATGTAATGCAAAAGGAGAGAACAGTAAGAAACAAAAAACTGGAAAAAACATCGGAGAAGTGTCTAACCAATGTATCCAGTTGCTAGAGGATGGTCTTAGTGACTAATTAGGTGTAAGGAGTAGGTTAATCCAAAGATACTCAGAAGAGAAGAGGGGGAATACTATTCACCCAACTCACTCAAATGCAGAGTGGTAAGACAGACTTCCAAACGCCCACCAGAAGTAGAGCGGAGAGGAGGGGATAAGAGAGATGGCTAGACAGAAAACAGACATGGAGTTCCCAGGGGAAAAGGGATATTTCTTTCAGGACAACCGTTGAGAGGGGACAACAATGCTTATGATTGGTTGATGAAAGCATTGATATCCCAATCAACATTGAGTCCGTGGGGTACATAACATTTGATGAGATGTATCCAGAAGGTCTCTAATTTGGAGACTCCTCTCACCTTTGGTTCCCCCCTCCAATGTGGTGTAAATCTATCTATAATTTGAAACTTTGTTCCAGATGGATTTTGATCATGATGATGTAGATAGTGTTTTGGTACACTGTGGTTTGTGCGTCCCTTTTTTATAGCTGTGATATGTTCGTTCACTCTTATGGCAAAATTGCGTTTTGTGCGACCAATATATTGTTTTCCACAAGGACAAGTGATGAGATATACAATGAATTTTGTGGTACAGGTAGCAAAACTTTTCATCCTGTATTCCTTCCCAGTCGTAGCTGAAGTGAATGTTTCGATCTTTCGCGCTTTACAAGTATTGAGTTTGCATACGGGACATTTCCGACAAGGGTAGAAACCTTTTAGGTCATGAAAGAAGGAAGGGGCTCTCGGAGGTTCTATCACTCCTGGCGCGATCTGCCCCCCTATTGATGGCGCGCCTTTGTAAATAACTCCTGCGCGTTCAGGGAGTAGAGGGCCCAATATGCGATCATTTCTTAGTATTTTCCAGTGTCTTGTGATAATATCCTTTATTTGTTTATATTGGATGGAATAGTTGGTGAGAAAC
The DNA here is from genome assembly GCA_037952925.1 of Lithobates clamitans. Lineage (NCBI taxonomy): Eukaryota > Metazoa > Chordata > Amphibia > Anura > Ranidae > Lithobates > Lithobates clamitans. The sequence goes on along the minus strand of JBBGZY010001426.1, from coordinate 120,658 downwards.
GCCCATCTATGTTTGTTTTCAGGGGGTCTTCGAGGGGGCTCATCAAGCAAGGATAGTCGATCGATGTGGGCTACTTTTTGGATTTCCTGATCAATTTGTGCTTTATCGTACCCTTTCTCTTGGAATCTTAGTTTGATGGTCTCAGCCTGTACATAGTAGTCTGTTAGACGAGAACAATTACGTCTAATTCTCATCAGCTGACTGCGGGGGACTGATTTCAGCCAGGCTGCATGGTGACAGCTGTCGGTTGGGATGTACCCATTGCGGTCGGTGACTTTAAAGAACGTTTTCGTTTCTAAGTGGCCGTCGACAGCTAATCTCTAGATCCAAGAAATGTATTGAGGAAGTACTGGCTTCATACGATAGATGAATTCCAATGTTGTTCTCATTGAGATGGAGCATGAAATTGTTTAGTGAATCCAAGGTACCTCTCCATAGGAGGAGGATGTCGTCAATATATCTAGCCCAAAGAACCAGTTGGGGGGGGGTTCAGGGCTCTGACGACATCCTCCTCCCATTTGGCCATAAAAAAATTGGCCAGGCTGGGGGCAAATTTTGCCCCCATAGCCACACCCTTAATCTGTAGATAGTACTGATTGTCGTACCAGAAGTAATTTGACTTAGTGGCAAAACATAGGAGGTCCATAATAAACCTTTTTTGCGTCCTAGAAATAATCTTATCTCTTGACAGGAACGATTTGACGGCTCCTAGGCCAAGGTCAAGGGGGATGTTAGTGTATAAAGACGTCACATCAGCTGTGACTAATGTAAGATCATTACTGTAAGTGATCTGTTGCAGCTTAGTGATGGTATCCCTCGTATCCTTCAGAAAGGACGGTATGTTTCTAACTATAGGCTGCAAGTAGTGATCAATATATTTCCCTATACGTGATGTTACGGAATTAATCCCGCTAATGATCGGGCGGCCAGGAGGTCGGGTGGTATTTTTATGTACCTTGGGCAGGTAATATATTATAGGGATCCGTGGGGTGACCGGAACTAGAAAGGATCTCTCCTTTCTGTCCAAAATGCCCAACTGTGAACCTGTATCAATCAAATCCACCAGGGTTCTTTTGAAATCTGTGGTAGGATTTGCTCTGAGGGGTAGGTATGTTTCAGTATCGCTGAGGATTCTTGTCATCTCAGTGTGATAATCCTCTCTGTCGAGCACCACAATCCCTCCACCCTTGTCGGCTGGACGGATAACAAGGTCCCTGCGCTCACAAAGGGATTTTAGTCCGATTCTGATATTAGGATCAGTGTAGAATTTCTTCTTTGGTAATCCTTCCAGGTCCTCTAGCACTAGATCACGAAACACTCTGATGGAAGGAGCTATAGGAGCTGGGGGGTTGAATAAGGAAGGGTTGGCTAGATCGGAGTGAACGGTGTGTGAGTTAATAAGTAGGTTTGAAGGCCTAATTAGATTGGACGCAATATATCTTTGTACATTCAATTTGCGCACAAATTTGTGCACATCTATGAATGTAGATAATTTACTTAGTTGCTTGGGGGGAGCGAATTTTAATCCTTTATTCAAGATGCCAAGTTCAGCTGGAGTGAAACTGGCTTTGCTTAAATTGAAGATGCCATTATCCTTCATATCCGCTTTCTTTTTCCTGGTGCTCCTCCCCCCTCGGGTACCGCGTTTTGTTCCTGATTTCGTTTGGGGTATTCTTGCTCTCTGGGAAAATCCCCTGAATATGGATATCTTGGTACGTCCTGGTTGTAGTTAAACGGTGATCTCTCGGGATAATCCCTATCCCTAACATCATAGCGGTGATGGGAGTTGCGATAGCCATCAGATCTTTCATCCCTCAAGGGTGAAAATCGATTCCTAGTATTGATTGGAGTTCTTTGTGGATATGGTTGATAATGGTAATAGTCACTTTGGCTGGTCTTACTTCTCCTAGGGGAGTGGTCCTGTCTGTATTGTTCATAGTGCACTGTACGATCTCTATTACCTTTCCCCTTCCCCCTATTGTTCCTCCCTCTATTCCCAGGATGAGAGGAGGGGCCATTATATTGGGATGTAGGGATAGGGGGGGGTTGGTAGAGCGACTGTCCGTTCCGTTTCTAGAATTAGACTTGGGGGGGGCACTGGAGTGAGTGGTGGTCTAGGTTCAGATAGACCCCCCACCTCCATAGGCGGGTGTTCACTGTCATGTGCACTTCTAGTCGGATCGTTGGCCACACTAACATTATATGACCTTTTGGCCATTGTTAGAGCCGCCCAACCCGGAAGTCATGCCCGGTATCACTGCCAATTGGATTATCTGCATTGTTTGTGTCAACATATATAAGCGCAGTAGATGGGGGGCAATTTCATACCCCAGCAGAAGTCTTTGAGGATGAAACTCGTCGGGTCTCTGTGGATTTTACCCTCACCATCACCTACTGCGCAAATTTTTAATTCTGGGACTCTTTATATTATTTTGAGCCTAGTTTTTACCGCCCAATTTTTTGTATTTACTGCAAAAAGACCTTGGTTTAATAAATGTCGTCACGTTTGAGAAGGATTTACACTATGTGGAAGTTTCTTTCTTGTTTCACCTACAAATACGCATTGGTCGCTGAGGAAAAGGTTCCCTTTACCTGAAGATTGTGGCTGATCCCGACTTCCAGCTGAGCCCCGCCAAGGACACACCACTAGATGACATCTGTGAAAATCTATCAAGCTAGAAGCGTGCCTTCCGGTGACATCAGTGGAAATCCCACCCAGGAACAACATACGGCTTTACAGTCCTACACCGCTTGACGGTACAAAGCTCGTTTGACTCACCGCCAAGGGCCTGTGAGTCCACCTTATCTGGTAAAGGCATTATATATCTGTTCCTTTGGGCCAATGTCACCATTCTAAGGGAGAAATCCTACTTCTGAACAGGGATATGTTCAACAGCCCCTGTCTACCACACCTTAATGAACTATTTACACCAAGATTGATATCTAGCAATCCCAAATCCAAGATGGTGGACTTTAAATATGTTTACATCTCTGTATATACCACTTTGATGGACTTTTGATTACCGGTATATATTTTGGTCCCCCTCTTTCTTGGGTTGTACAGTACTTGATATACATCATTGTAGTAGTCCTAAAAATATTTATATTTTTATTCTTCAAGCTTTCTTTTTTTTCCTTTTTTGATTATATCTTGTAGCTGAACCTTCAAGTATTGATCTGATTGGTTCGACCTATTGCCACAATACGGAATACCAACCTCCTGATTCTCCACTTATTTAGCATATAGATATAGTTATATCATTGCACGAATTATCCCATTAATGTTGAATTCACTCATGGGAGAGTTTGGGTGGGGAAGGTAATATCCCCCTCACTCCAACCCCCCCCCCTCTTCTTCTTTTTTGTACACACCTGAGGATTGTACATTCATATTTATGTTATAGGGTTAACACTATTTCTAAAAAGATATCACCACTAGCGCCACACTTTATTTATTTCCTTCCATATTTTTTTAAATTTTGGTGCAGAGTTCCCCTTAAAATCCATACCAGACCCTTCGGTCTGGTATGAATTTTTGGGGGGAATCCCACGCCATTTTTTAAAAAATTTTGGCGCTGTGTTCCCCTTATTTTCCATACCAGACCTGAATGGCCTGGTAATGGAATTTTGGGGGACTCCCACACATTTTTTTTTTAATCTTTCAATGACTTTCAATGACTTGTATGTGTATTGTCGGGACCGACAATTCATTAACAGCCGGCACTAGCACTAGCACTAGCACTTTTAAATGACTTTTTTTTCTTTAGCAATGTCATTTTGCTCTCGGACTGTTATAAACACGGGAAACATGCGCTACTTTACAGGCATACTATAGACACCTCCCAGGTACGAAATTTAAAGTAATATTTCACTTTTATTGTTTCACTTTAAGCATGATTAAAATCACTGCTCTTGAAAAAACGGCCTTTTTAAAACTTTTTTTTGCATTGATACATGTCCCCTGGGGCAGGACCCGGGTCCCCAAACACTTTTTATGACAATAACTTGCATATTAACCTTTTAAATTAGCACTTTAGATTTCTCCCATAGACCTTTAAAGGGTGTTCCGTGGCTTTTCGAATTTGCTGCGAACACCCCAAATTGTTCGCTGTTCGACTCGAACAGATAGCCCATCCCTAGTGCTGGACGTGCTTCTGAGGCTTCGTTCAGTCAGAGGAAGAGCGATGGAGAAGGTGGCCTGCTGGCCGATGCCTTTAAACTATTTTTCAGTTCTCAGCTCCAAGGTCTGCAAGCAACCATCGCCAGCATCTGCATTATATGGTGCAGAAATATCTAGAGGCAAGAGCAGACTTGGAGACCTTTCCAACAGAGCATCCACTGGTTTACTGGGTCTTGAGGCTGGACCACTGGCCAGAATTTGCTCAATATGCAATCGAGCTACTGGCCTGTCCTGCATCCAGCGTGCTTTCTGAACACACATTCAGTGCTGCTGGAGGGTTTGTAATGGGTCAAAGAGTGCGCCTGTCCACATATTCTGTTTATAGGATCACATTTATAAAAATGAATCAGTCCTGGATCAGCAGCTATCAAGCACCTGATGCTGATGTAATTGATTGAATTTGCTATGTATCTGGGATCCCTTGAAGACTGCCTATGCTGCCTATCCCATTCCTCCTCAATCATGATGATGTTAGCTTCCAACAATCTTTTTGGTTTAGGGCACCACCACCACCCAAGGCACAATTTTCTGCCCCTGTTTAACAGGGGCATGTAATTAAAATTTTTGAAATAGTATTAACAGCAGGGCCCGTTTCTGCACCCAACAAGAGTAACTGTGAGGGGTACAGTGTTGTGGCACCATCAAAACCAAAGGCCCAATTTTTATGCCCCTGTTTAACAGAGGGCATGTAATTAAAATTTTTGAAATAATATTTAACGGTAGGGCCCGTTTCTGCACCCAACAAGAGTAACTGTGAGGGATTACAGTGTTGTGGCACCACCACCACCACCCAAGGTCCAATTTTTCTACCCCTGTTTAACCACTTCACCCCCGGAAGATTTGGCTGCTCAATGACCAGGCCATTTTTTGCGATGCATCGCTTTAACTAACAATTGCACGATCGTGCGACGATATTCCCAAACAAAATTGATGTACTTTTTTTCCCACAAATAGAGCTTTCTTTTGGTGGTATTTGATCACCTCTGCGGTTTTTATTTTTTGCGCTATAACCAAAAGAAGACCGACGATTAAAAAAAAAAAAAACAGTATCTTTTACTTTTTGCTATAATAAATATCCCAAATTTAAAAAAAAAACAAACACATTTTTTCCTCAATTTAGGCCGATATGTATTCTTCTACATATTTTTTAGTAAAAGAAATCAAAATAAGCATATATTGATTGGTTTGCGCAAAAGTTATAGCGTCTACAAAATAGGGGATAGATTTATGGCATTTTTATTATTTATTTTTTTTTTACTAGTAATGGCAGTGATCAGCAATTTTTATCAGGACTACGATATTGCAGTGGACACATCGGACACTTTTGACACATTTTTGGTACCAGTGACAATTATACAGCTATCAGTGCTAACAAAAAGGCACTGATTTCTGTATAAATGTCACTGGCAGGGAGGGGGTTAACACTAGGGGGCGTTCAAGGGGTTAATTGTGTTCCCTAGTGTGTGTTCTAACTGTGGGGGGAGTGGGACTGACTAGGAGGAGACAGAGATCGGAGTTCATACATAGTATGATCACACGATCTGTCTCCTCTCCCCTGTGAAATCCTGGGATCTGTGTGTTTACACACGCAAATCCCGGTTCCCGCTCTGTCACGAGTGATTGTGGGTGGCCAGCGGTCATTGCGCCCGCCGGGCACTCGCATCGGCTCCGGGGGTGAGCCACGGGCGCGTGCCTCCAGCACCATGTGCGTGCGCCATAGTGGCCAAAAGACTAAGCGATGTAAGGTAACGTAGTTTTGCCCAGGGGAGCCAACCTGCCGCAATACAATTGTGGTGGCTGGTCGGGAAGGGGTAACTGGGGCATGTAGTTACAATTGAAATAATATTTAACAGCAGGGCTTGTTCTTGTGCCCAAAAAGAGTTACAGTGTTGTGTCACCATCAAAACCAAAGGCCCAATTTTTCTGCCCCTGTTTAACAGTGGGCATGTAATTACAATTTTTGAAATACTATTTAACAGCAGGGCCCGTTCCTGCGCCCAACAAGAGTAACTGTGAGGGGTTATAGTGTTCTGACACCACCAACACCTAAGGCCCAATTTTTCTACAGAGTATATAGTGCATAGTATATATACTGCAGTTCAGAGTATATAGTGCCTGGGGGCCTGGGGGACCCCCATGCTATTTTTTTTTACATTTTGGCGTTTTTTTCAATGATTTTTTATGTATATTGTCGTGATCTGGCAATAGATTACAGCCACAAGCAATTTTAAATGACATTTTTTCTTTTAGAAATGTAATTTTGCTGCAGGACTGTTATGAACAGGCAGACCAAGGCGACCCCCCAGGCACGATATTTAAAGGAATATTTAGTTTTTATTGTTTCACTTTAAACTTTATTAAAATCACTGCTCCTGAAAAAACTGCCGTTTTTAAAACTTTTTTTTTGCATTGATACATGTCCCCTGGGGCAGTACCCGGGTCCCCATACAGTTTTTATTGCAATAACTTGCATATAAGCCTTTAAAATTAGCACTTTTGATTTTTCATGTTCGTGTCCCGTAGACTTTAATGGTGTTCGCACATATTTTTTGCCTGTTCTGCTGCGTACCGAACCAGGGGGTGTTCGGCTCATCCCTAGTGGTAATCAGTGATAATGCAGTAGTCCAGTATTGGCATAAAGTAATAAAGAGAGCACTCACATAGCCACATCCGTAAATTAGAGGGGAACAAAAAGAAAAGGGATACTTTCTAAGTATCCCTGGGTCGGACTTTAAAGGCATAAGAAACAATAGCGAGGTATAGAAAAATAACATGAATAGAGCATTCAAAAGTTAAAAATCATATCTAATGATACAAAATATACAGTGAGCCCATGTGCGTCAATGCGTTTCACTGTTAGGCTTCTTTAGGACACATTCAAGGTTTCAAAGATAGCAAGGGAGAGAACGGATCTCAGGAGAATAAGCCTTGTACATAAGTGTCCAGATGACATGGATATTCAAAGGTATAGTCCAAGGGGGGCTAATTCCAGTGGTCTGTATACAGGTAATTGGAAACTGCCAAATCTGCTAACATAAGGGTACTAGAGCATCAAAGCCAAAATGCCTTAATGGCTACACCACAAAAAATCCTGTACCTAGACAGGTATGGTCCCTATAGGGTGATTTCAAAAATGGACGAATATCGGATGGCCCCTGGGAGACAGCCTTCTCTCTCCCAGGGGTTGTTTGTGGTGTAGCCATTAAGGCATCTTGGCTTTGACGCTCTAGTACCCTCCATTTTGGCTACCAGTCCTGGATTATCCCTTATGGCATTGGCTCACCCCTGTTTGGGAACTACTTGGTTATTATCCTTGATCTACTAATGTTAGCAGATTTGGCCGTTTCCAATTACCTGTATACAGACCACTGGAATTAGCCCCCCCTGGACTATAACTTTACATATCCATGCTATCTGGATACTTATGTACGAGGCTTATTCTCCTGCAATACAGTGAGATCCATTCACTCCCTCGCCATCTTTGAAACCTTGAATGTGTCCTGAAGAAGCCTAACGGTGAAACGCGTTGACGCACAAGGGCTCACTGTATGCTTTGTATCATTATATATGATTTTTAACTTTTGAATGCTCTATTCATGTTATGTATTTTTTCAATAAATATTTTTATTTTTCTATACCTCGCTATTGTTTCTTATGCCTTTAAAGTCCGACCCAGGGATGCTTAGCAAGTATCCCTTTTCTTTTGTTCCAGTATTGGCATATAATAGGGCATTGCCATCAGATATGTTGCATGGGTGACGGGCATTCCACAGTCCCTCCAGCATTGGGAAGAAGCTTAAGAGAATATTTGGTGCAGTTTAGCAGGAGTGTCATTGGGTTAGCAATTTCTAATTAACCTTTGCCATTTTCGAGGAAATAGAAGATATGTGTGGCAATTGTAGAACCTTACCTTTTTGTTCATCTGTGAGGCATTCTTATAGATCAATTTTCCAGGATGATATACTGTATATTCCGGATAAGAGTTTTATATCAAAACTTAAAAAAGCATAATGGAATTGGGAGCTAGATCTGGCTGACGATGTATACTGTAATCCTTCACCCTTGCCTCCAGAAAAGGCATACTAATTTTTCCAAAACCTCACCCTCCAAACTAGGGCTGCAACTAACAATTATTTTCATAATCAATTAACTGGCCGATTATTGTTTTGATTAATCAGATAAAAACCTCAAAAAAATGTGGTGTATAATTTAGTTATTATGTAAAGTTTAAAAAAGAGAATATATTCTTGAATATCTATATGCAGTGGTAACTCTAACTAACCAGCTATATGGTTAGGGAACAATATATCTAATCTACTCTGAGAATCACAGATGCGGAAGAGATGTATATACTATCAGAGGTTTAACCCCTTCCCGACCAGCCTCCGCAGTTGTACTGCGACAGGTTGGCTCCCCTGGGCGAAACAGCGTTACCTTATGTCGCTTCGCCCTTTGACCACTAGGGGGCGCGTGCGTGTCGCCGGAGCCCATGCAAGTGCCTGGAGGGCGCGATGACCACCAGGCACCCATGATCCCTTGCGACAGAGCGAGAACCGTGTGTGTAAACACACAGATCCCGGTTCTCTCAGGGAAGGGGAGACAGATCGTGTGTTCATACTAAGTATGAACACCGATCTCTCTCTCATCCTAGTCAGTCCCAGCCCCCTCACAGTTAGAACACACACTAGGGAACACAGTTAACCCCTTTATCGCCCCTAGTGTTAACCCCTTCCCTGGCAGTGATATTTATACTGTAATCAGTGCATTTTTATAGCACTGATCGCTGTATGATTGTCACTGGTCTCAAAAATGTGTCAAAAGTCTCCGATGTGTCCGCTGCAATATTACAGTCCCAATAAAAATCGCAGATTGCCGCCATTACTAGTAAAAAAATAATAATAATCATAAAAATGCCATAAATCAATCACCTATATTGGAGACGCTATAACTTTTGCGCAAACCAAACAATATAGGCTTATTGCCTTTTTTTAACCAAAAATATGTAGAAGAATACACATTGGCATAAACGGAGGAATTTTTTAAAATTGGGATATTTACTATAGCAAAAAGTAAAAGATATTGTTTTCTTTTTCTAAATTGTCACTCTTCTTTTGTTTATAGCGCAAAAAAACCCCCAAAAAAACGCAGAGGTGATCAAATACCACCAAAAGAAAGCTCTATTTGTGGGAAAAAAAGGACGTCAATTTTGTTTGGGTACAGCAACAATTGTCAGTTAAAGCGACGCAGTGCCGTATTGCAAAAAATGGCCTGGTCATTGAGCAGCCAAATCTTCCAGGGCTGAAGTGGTTAATTTGGTACATACTGTATCATCAGACTCAGAGATCAAAATTTTTATGTAGAAAAAAAAAAAGACTTAAAATTCTGTATTGCAGATTTTTCAGACAAGACTGTAATATAATATTACGCACGAAACACTCCTTGTCATAAACAGGTAGCTAACTGCGCCTGCTGTCACTTATGCTGGCCATACACAAACACATTTTTCCTTCAAAAGTTTTAGTTTAATAACATTTGTTTTCGACCACAGTGACGGGAAAATTTGAAGGAGCACCCTGCCTTTGGCCAATCATGGCTCTCACAGCAGATTGCGCTTTGATTGGCCAAAGCATGCAGGTCATGTGCATGTTTTGGCCAATCAGCAGCCGTCAATGCACTGTGATCTCGCAGGGTATTATGGGGTGCTCTACGTTGCTCGAATTTGCCGCGAACGCCCCATATGATCGGTTCGTTTGCAAACAAATACCCGATGTTCGAGTCTAACGTACATTCGATTCCAACATCGGGACCATCCGGGGACCATAATGTCAAATACTACAGAGATGGGACTTTGGGAACTCTATTTTATAGTGGTGGCTGGTGCTCAAAAATTTTTGGGGGGGGGCGCAAACAAAAATTCTGAGAAAAACAATTTTAGCCTCACTGTACCATCAATAACAGCCACTGTGCCATCAATTGCAGTCACTGTGCCATCAATCGCAGCCACTGTGCCTATAAGTGGCAGCTAGATCTAAAGTGTATAAATGTACTTAAATGGTATAAAGTAAATAATGATCAGCGCAGCTTGATGATATAAATGAAATATAACAATAAGCGATAAATGATGTGCAAAATTGCTAATTGCGATTATGCAAATTGCTAATGATGCTGTGCAAAATAACTGAAGCAACAGTAGCCCTATGTTCAGTGTAGATGAATACTAAAGTGCCTATGTTGTAACTGCAAAACCGCATAATGATGCTGTGTAAAAATCGCTAAAAACAACAATAAACAGTGCTGAACAAACCAATCTGAGTATGTGCATGTAGTGTTGTGTTGCAATAGTGATTCTGGGTATTAATATACTAATGTAAACACATAGTATATATTAAAGTGCCAATAGCCCTATGTTTAGTGTACATAGAAATTGAATGACTATGTTGCAACTGTGCAAAAATGCATGATGCTGCTATGTATCTATGTAGCAATTCATGAATCTATCTATTGGTGCTAAAAGGGGTGGCAGGAGAGAGGGGGCGGTGCCCGTGCGCCCTTATGGACGCACCACCACTGCTATTTTATCAATTTTATTATGGGTCTCTGCTTCTTATTCTAATCCTTCAGTCACAGTTCAATATGCTGAATACCTCTCCAAACTGTTTTATATATTTTTAAATGCTTCTGGTATGAGCTTTGTATTTGTGTTGCCCATGAGTTTGACCGGAACTTAAGCTGTTTGCAGTTCTCCAAGCTAAATTGACAGAATTGGCTAGTTTGCACTCCTAAACCTCCGGCAGCCAGGAGTCATTCATTTAGTGGTGGTATACATTTGTTTGAAATTGTAAACAAGCCGGCAGGTACCTTGGACGACATTATTAGCCAAATATGGTCATAACTATATTTAGCCATTGACAGGCAGCTGGTCGGGGAGCTGTAATTTGCATTTCCCGCTGACAACTGAATGTAAAAAAAAGAATTGCCGGCAAAATAAAAATCGGGGAAAAAATGGCATGGGGTCCCCCCAATCCATACCAGGCCCTTGGGGCAGAACCCCCCTGCCCCAAAGCCCCCCAATGTTGAGGGCATGTGGCCTGGTATGGTTCAGGAGAGGAGGTGCTCGCTCGCCCCTCCCCTTTCCTGACTGCTAGTCTGCGTGCTTAGATAATGGTCTGGTATGGATTTTGGGGGGAACCCCATACCATTTTTTTTTATTTGGCGTGGGGGTTCCCCTTAAAATCCATACCAGACCTAAGGGTCTGGTATGAATTTTGGGCGGACCCCATGCCATTTTATTTCAAATTTTGTCAGTTAAAAAAAAAAATTCCATTGCTCGCAATGGCTTGCAGCTGAGAAAATCTATTTGAATGTATTTTTTTTCTTTAGAAATGTCAGTTTTCCTGCAGCAGGTTCTATCCATGGTACAGATGCGCCACCTTACAGGCAGACTAAGGGGACCCCCAGGCACTATATTTAAAGAAATTTTTCTTTTTTATTGTTTCACTTTAAGCATCATTAAAATCACTGCTCCTTTAAAAACTATATATTTTTTTTATTAATAGTATCAAAAATGAAAAAATAGTAAAAACAAAATGTAAAAACCACCAACATTTTTAAAAAAAACAGCGAGGGCCCCCCCCCAAAATCCATACCAGACCTTTATCCATGCAGCCTGTCAAGCCAGGAAAGGGAAAGAGACTGAACCATACCAGGCCACATGTCTTCAACTTGGGGGAATGCTTTGGGGCAAGGAGGGCTCTGGGGGGGCTCTGCCCCCCTGCCCCAAAGCACCTTGTCCCTATGTTGATGGAGACAAGGACCTCTTCCCGACAACCCTGGGCGGTGGTTGTGGGAGACTGCGGGCAGGGGGCTTATCAGAATCTTGAAGCCCCCTTTAACAGAGATCCCCCGATGTAAATGCATATGGGGTACATTGTACCCCTACTCATTCATCCAAAAAAAGTGTCAAAAATAAATGAAGGCAGGATTTAGTTTCTGATAATTTCTTTATTAAAAAAAATAAAAAAACAATGACCCCTGATGTAGATTCATCACGACGCCCGCTGCACGAGGAAGGCTGGCCGCCGAATGCCTGTCGGGTGACAGTTCTTAAATAGGTAAGAGTCGAGGCCACCTGGTAACATCACCTGGTGACCCCGCTCCCTTGTGATGTCACCGACCCAGCATGCCTCGATTGGTGATGTCACAAGGGGCGGGGCTACCAGATGGCATCACCAGGTGGCTCCGCTCCTTACCTATTTAAGAACTGTCATATGGTGGAGCAGGCATTCTGAGGTCAGCCTTCCTCACAGGCGGAGCATTTTATTTTTTCCTTTTTTGGCGGTCCGGCAATGTGATTGGCGCTGGATCTACATCGCGGGACATTGTTTTGTTTTTGTTTTGGAATTGTCAAAAACTGGCTCCTGTCTTTATTTATTTTTGACATATTTTTGGTCTACCCGCAGACCCCCAAAACCACTGGACAGGGTTGTGGGAAAGAGGCCCCCCCCCATCAACAAGGGGACAAGGTGCTTTTGGATAAGTAGCTGCAATTATATGTACAGTTTTTTATAACACATGTCAAAGTAGCATACCTGTGTTCAGGCGGTAAGGTTTGTTTTACCCTTCGTCATGAAGGGCTTAACCTATATGATCTTATTTGTGACATCACTGAGCAAATGTGGGTATTACCAGATATATCCTGCCCTTTGTTTACATATGACTATCAGCTAGGGAAATGTCTTTCACAGTGTGTGGTCATCAGAATCAGATTGCAAGCTGGTCAATGATGTCAAACAGGCTTTCCATCACTGCTGTTTACATTGTACCCCACTGCTTTGTTTACTGTCATTCATAGTGAACAGTCTTCGGGATTAGAAGTTTTGATGTTTTCTTCTTTCAGTTGGTGGGCAGTGTGGTTAACGAGGATCTGCATTGCTGGATGACATGATTTATTAATGATTTACATTGTGGAACATTATTTATTTTTATGAAAGACTTTTCAAAGTGTGCTTCTGTGTTTATTTATTAATTATGTTTTTTTATTATGTACCTCTTACTCGTTCACATGGAGGAGGCAGTATCTATAGATACCCCTATTTTAAAGGGGGTTTCTAGATTCCAATAAGCTCTCCATGCATAAACCCTCACAACCCTTGCCCACAAGGTACTTACTGGGGTGCTCTACATGAAAGTAAGCAAGAAGAAGAAGACACTTGCAGTGCTAGGCATATTTTAGTATAACCACATACTTACTATAAGGCAGTCCAACCTTATATCCCTAAATCTAAACTAAAACACAATGAGGTACAGTCTATTATCACACTGAAATCCATTTGCATCAAAACACTTTTTCTAATAATTGTATACAGTACATTCTATGTTGTTTTGTGTATACAGCCAGGCATTCATTATATCCAGGAGTTATAATATTCTTCATGCAGCTCTATAATACATTCTGTCGGAACCTTTGGCAGCCCTCTCCTCTCCAACCTGTAATTTAATACTGAAGCCTGTAGAGGAAGTTTTCTGCACAGCTCACTTCCTCTACTGGCTTCTCTGTGCTAGCGATGGGTACTCAGGGCTGCTGCCCTTGATCACTGGTGAGTGCTTCCAGTCCCCACCTTCAGCTGCTGCAGTCATTTGGGGGGAAGCTTCCATCCCTGCCTGCTAGCTGCTGCTACTCAGACTTTGTAGCACGGAGTCGAGGAGCCCTGAAACACCTCCTCAGCTTTGTGCTACAGTAGGGGGAGCTCTCTGGTCCACTGTAATGCAATGGAAAAAAATCCTGCACATACCACAGAGAGCGGTTACGGCAGAAGAGGTGAGGGACCTGTCACTGTGAAGATGAGGGAGAACCAGTGTTGCCAACTGCCAGTATTTTTACTGGCAGCCAGTAAAAAATTGTCACTTTTCTCCTGCCAGTAAATGCCAGTGAAAGAAAAAGGCTGCCAGTAAAAAATATGGCTGTGACACTTGATCAAGACCATCCAAGTGACTGCTACAGTGTGTTCGGACTGTGCCGGCAGTGTGTCACGTGAAGTTATGGTGCAAGGGAATGGAGCAGCCGGAGCCTCATGTGCAGGTCTGGGGAACGGGAGGAAGGCAAGCCGGGAGTGGACTGAAGGGACCACCTGGCATGGAGAGAGAGGGTCGCTGTGACTCAGGAGTGGAGGTGTCATGTTGGTAAGGTGCCATCACCATCTGTGCTGTTGTACACTGCTGTCAGTGTCACTGTGAGAGTCAATTGCATGTGTATGTGCCACCCATTGTAATTTCTTGCCCTCCTGGGTCCTGTCCCTGAGCTACTTATTTACTATACAGAAAATAAAATAAATAATATGTTTTTGCCTTAATATCTACCTTAAATCACTTTGCTAATTGCATATTGTACTTGTTTGTAGCCTAAATACTGAAATTTGCACTTAAAACTGTCATTTTGTAACTTTTAAATATGCTAGTAAAAACTTGACTGTGCCAGTAAATTTTGGGTGTCGTGTCAGTAAATTTCAATCTGATAGGTTGGCAACACTGGGCAGAACGTTTGCAGAGACTGAGTTCATTCAGTGAGGAGTACCCTGCACTGTGAAAGTCTGTGAAAGTCTATGTACACAGAGGAGAGCTTGGGGGAATTTGTGCAGAGAGGAAACCTGGGAAAGTACGTGTGTGTGTTTGTGGGAGGCGGGGGGGATTTGTGATGAGAGGGGAGATGGGGGGATTTGTGATGAGAGAAGAGCTGGGGGGATTTATGATGAGAGGGGAGCTGCGGGGATTTGTGTAGAGAGAGGAGCTGGAGGAGATTTGTAATGAGAGATGAGCTGGGGGGATTTGTACAGAGAGGGTAGCTGGGGGTATTTGTGATGAGAGGGGAGCTGGGGGGATTTGTGATGAGAGGGGAGCTGGGGGGATTTGTGAGGAGAGGGGAGCTGGGGGGATTTGTACAGAGAGGGAAGCTGGGGGGATTTGTACAGAGAGGGTAGCTGGGGGGATTTGTGATAAGAGATGCGCTGGGGGGATTTGTGATGAGAGATGAGCTGGGGGGATTTGTGATGAGAGATGAGCTGGGGGGATTTGTGATGAGAGATGAGCTGGGGGGATTTGTGATGAGAGATGAGCTGGGGGGATTTGTGATGAGAGGGGAGCTGGGGGGGATTTGTGATGAGAGGTGAGCTGGAGGGATTTGTGATGAGAGGTAAGCTGGAGGGATTTGTGATGAGAGGTGAGCTGGGGGGATTTGTGATGAGGTAAGATGGGAGCTGGGGGATTTGTGATGAGATGAGAGGGGAGCTGGGGGGATTTGTGATGAGAGGGGAGCTAGGGCGATTTGTGATGAGAGGGGAGCTAGGGCGATTTGTGATGAGAGGGGAGCTGGGGCAATTTGTGATGAGAGGGGAGCTGGGGCAATTTGTGATGAGAGGGGAGCTGGAGGAGATTTGTGATGAGAGGGGAGCTGGTTTCAGTGAGGAGTACCCTGCACTGTGAAAGTCTGTGCAAGTCTATGTACACAGAGGAGAGCTTGGGGGAATTTGTGCAGAGAGGAAACCTGGGAAAGTACGTATGTGTGTGTGTGGGAGGCGGGGGGGATTTGTGATGAGAGGGGAGATGGGGGGATTTGTGATGAGAGATGAGCTGGGGGGATTTGTGATGAGAGGGGAGCTGCGGGGATTTGTGTAGAGAGAGGAGCTGGAGGAGATTTGTAACGAGAGATGAGCTGGGGGGATTTGTACAGAGAGGGTAGCTGGGGGGATTTGTACAGAGAGGGTAGCTGGGGGGATTTGTGATGAGAGGGGAGCTGGGGGGATTTGTGATGAGAGGGGAGCTGGGGGGATTTGTACGGAGAGGGAAGCTGGGGGGATTTGTACAGAGAGGGTAGCTGGGGGATTTGTACAGAGAGGGTAGCTGAGGGATTTGTGATGAGAGGGGTGCTGGGGGGGATTTGTGATAAGAGGTGAGCTGCAGGGATTTGTGATGAGAGGTGAGCTGGGGGGATTTGTGATGAGGTAAGAGGGGAGCTGGGGGGATTTGTGATGAGATGAGAGGGGAGCTGGGGGGATTTGTGATGAGAGGGGAGCTAGGGCGATTTGTGATGAGAGGGGAGCTGGGGCAATTTGTGATGAGAGGGGAGCTGGGGCAATTTGTGATGAGAGGGGAGCTGGAGGAGATTTGTGATGAGAGGGGAGCTGGTTTCAGTGAGGAGTACCCTGCACTGTGAAAGTCTGTGCAAGTCTATGTACACAGAGGAGAGCTTGGGGGAATTTGTGCAGAGAGGAAACCTGAGAAAGTACGTATGTGTGTGTGTGGGAGGCGGGGGGGATTTGTGATGAGAGGGGAGATGGGGGTATTTGTGATGAGAGATGAGCTGGGGGGATTTGTGATGAGAGGGGAGCTGCGGGGATTTGTGTAGAGAGAGGAGCTGGAGGAGATTTGTAATGAGAGATGAGCTGGGGGGATTTGTACAGAGAGGGTAGCTGGGGGGATTTGTACAGAGAGGGTAGCTGGGGGGATTTGTGATGAGAGGGGAGCTGGGGGGATTTGTGATGAGAGGGGAGCTGGGGGGATTTGTACAGAGAGGGAAGCTGGGGGGATTTGTACAGAGAGGGTAGCTGGGGGATTTGTACAGAGAGGGTAGCTGAGGGATTTGTGATGAGAGGGGTGCTGGGGGGGATTTGTGATAAGAGGTGAGCTGCAGGGATTTGTGATGAGCGGTGAGCTGGGGGGATTTGTGATGAGGTAAGAGGGGAGCTGGGGGATTTGTGATGAGATGAGAGGGGAGCTGGGGGGATTTGTGATGAGAGGGGAGCTAGGGCAATTTGTGATGAGAGGGGAGCTGGGGCGACTTGTGATGAGAGGGGAGCTGGGGCAATTTGTGATGAGAGGGAGCTGGGACAATTTGTGATGAGAGGGGAGCTGGAGGAGATTTGTGATGAGAGGGGAGCTGGGGGGATTTGTGATGAGATAAGAGGGGAGCTGGGGGGATTTGTGATGAGATGAGAGGGGAGCTGGGGGGGATTTGTGATGAGAGGTGGGCTGGAGGGATTTGTGATGAGAGGGGAGCTAGGGGGATTTGTGATGAGAGGGGAGCTGGAGGAGGTTTGTGATTAGAGGGGAGCTGGAGAGGATTTGTGATGAGAGGGGAGCTGAGGGGATTTGTGATGAGAGGGGAGCTGGGGCGACTTGTGATGAGAGGGGAGCTGGGGCAATTTGTGATGAGAGGGAGCTGGGACAATTTGTGATGAGAGGGGAGCTGGAGGAGATTTGTGATGAGAGGGGAGCTGGGGGGATTTGTGATGAGATAAGAGGGGAGCTGGGGGGATTTGTGATGAGATGAGAGGGGAGCTGGGGGGGATTTGTGATGAGAGGTGGGCTGGAGGGATTTGTGATGAGAGGGGAGCTAGGGGGATTTGTGATGAGAGGGGAGCTGGAGGAGGTTTGTGATTAGAGGGGAGCTGGAGAGGATTTGTGATGAGAGGGGAGCTGAGGGGATTTGTGATGAGAGGGGAGCTGGAGGGATTTGTGATGAGAGGTGAGATGGAGGGATTGGTGATGAGAGGGGAGCTGGGGGGATTGGGTATGAGAGGGGAGCTGGGGGGACTTGTGATGAGAGGGGAGCTGGGGGGGGTTGTGATGAGAGGGGAGCTGGGGGGATTTGTGATGAGAGGTGAGCTGGAGGAGATTTGTGATGAGAGATGAGCTGGGGGGATTTGTACAGAGAGGGTAGCTGCAGGGATTTGTGATGAGAGGTGAGCTGGGGGATTTGTAATGAGAGGAGACCTTGTGGGATTTGTGATGAGAGATGAGCTGGGGAGATTTGTGATGAGAGGGGAGCTGGAGGGATTTGTGATGAGAGGGGAGCTGGAGGGATTTGTGATGAGAGGGGAGCTGGAGGAATTTGTGATGAGAGGTGAGCTGGGGGCATTTGTGATGAGATGAGAGGGGAGCTTGGGGGATTTGTGATGAGAGGTGGGCTGGAGGGATTTGTGATGAGAGGGGAGCTGGGGGGGATTTGTGATGAGAGGTGAGCTGGAGGGATTTGTGATGAGAGGTAAGCTGGAGGGATTTGTGATGAGAGGTGAGCTGGGGGGATTTGTGATGAGGTAAGAGGGGAGCTGGGGGATTTGTGATGAGATGAGAGGGGAGCTGGGGGGATTTGTGATGAGAGGGGAGCTAGGGCGATTTGTGATGAGAGGGGAGCTGGGGCAATTTGTGATAAGAGGGGAGCTGGGGCAATTTGTGATGAGAGGGGAGCTGGAGGAGATTTGTGATGAGAGGGGAGCTGGTTTCAGTGAGGAGTACCCTGCACTGTGAAAGTCTGTGAAAGTCTATGTACACAGAGGAGAGCTTGGGGGAATTTGTGCAGAGAGGAAACCTGGGAAAGTACGTATGTGTGTGTGTGGGAGGCGGGGGGGATTTGTGATGAGATGGGAGATGGGGAGATTTGTGATGAGAGATGAGCTGGGGGGATTTGTGATGAGAGGGGATCTGCGGGGATTTGTGTAGAGAGAGGAGCTGGAGGAGATTTGTAATGAGAGATGAGCTGGGGGGATTTGTACAGAGAGGGTAGCTGGGGGGATTTGTGATGAGAGGGGAGCTGGGGGGATTTGTGATGAGAGGGGAGCTGGGGGGATTTGTACAGAGAGGGAAGCTGGGGGGATTTGTACAGAGAGGGTAGCTGGGGGATTTGTACAGAGAGGGTAGCTGAGGGATTTGTGATGAGAGGGGAGCTGGGGGGATTTATGATGAGAGATGAGCTGGGGGGATTTGTGATGAGAGATGAGCTGGGCAGGATTTGTGATGAGAGATGAGCTGGGGGGATTTGTGATGAGAGGGGTGCTGGGGGGGATTTGTGATAAGAGGTGAGCTGCAGGGATTTGTGATGAGAGGTGAGCTGGGGGGATTTGTGATGAGGTAAGAGGGGAGCTGGGGGATTTGTGATGAGATGAGAGGGGAGCTGGGGGGATTTGTGATGAGAGGGGAGCTAGGGCAATTTGTGATGAGAGGGGAGCTGGGGCGACTTGTGATGAGAGGGGAGCTGGGGCAATTTGTGATGAGAGGGAGCTGGGACAATTTGTGATGAAAGGCGAGCTGGAGGAGATTTGTGATTAGAGGGGAGCTGGGGGGATTTATGATGAGATAAGAGGGGAGCTGGGGGGATTTGTGATGAGATGAGAGGGGAGCTTGGGGGGATTTGTGATGAGAGGTGGGATGGAGGGATTTGTGATGAGAGGGGAGCTAGGGGGATTTGTGATGAGAGGGGAGCTGGAGGAGGTTTGTGATTAGAGGGGAGCTGGAGAGGATTTGTGATGAGAGGGGAGCTGAGGGGATTTGTGATGAGAGGGGAGCTGGAGGGATTTGTGATGAGAGGGGAGCTGGGGCGACTTGTGATGAGAGGGGAGCTGGGGCAATTTGTGATGAGAGGGAGCTGGGACAATTTGTGATGAGAGGGGAGCTGGAGGAGATTTGTGATGAGAGGGGAGCTGGGGGGATTTGTGATGAGATAGGAGGGGAGCTGGGGGGATTTGTGATGAGATGAGAGGGGAGCTGGGGGGTTTGTGATGAGAGGTGGGCTGGAGGGATTTTTGATGAGAGGGGAGCTAGGGGGATTTGTGATGAGAGGGGAGCTGGAGGAGGTTTGTGATTAGAGGGGAGCTGGAGAGGATTTGTGATGAGAGGGGAGCTGAGGGGATTTGTGATGAGAGGGGAGCTGGAGGGATTTGTGATGAGAGGTGAGATGGAGAGATTGGTGATGAGAGGGGAGCTGGGGGGATTGGTGATGAGAGGGGAGCTGGGGGGACTTGTGATGAGAGGGGAGCTGGGGGGATTTGTGATGAGAGGTGAGCTGGAGGAGATTTGTGATGAGAGATGAGCTGGGGGGATTTGTACAGAGAGGGTAGCTGCAGGGATTTGTGATGAGAGGTGAGCTGCGGGATTTGTAATGAGAGGAGACCTTGTGAGATTTGTGATGAGAGATGAGCCTTGGGATTTGTGATGAGAGATGAGCTGGGGAGATTTGTGATGAGAGGGGAGCTGGAGGGATTTGTGATGAGAGGAGAGCTGGAGGGATTTGTGATGAGAGGGGAGCTGGAGGAATTTGTGATGAGAGGTGAGCTGGGGGCATTTGTGATGAGAGGTGAGCTGGGGGCATTTGTGATGAGATGAGAGGGGAGCTCGGGGGATTTGTGATGAGAGGTGGGCTGGAGGGATTTGTGATGAGAGGAGAGCTGGGGGTATTTGTGATGAGAGAGGAGCTGGGGGGATTTTGTGATGAGAGGGGAGCTGGAGGAGATTTGTGATTAGAGGGGAGCTGGAGGAGACTTGTGATGAGAGGTGAGCTGGAGGGATGTGTGATGAGAGGTGAGCTGGGGGATTGGTGATGAGAGGGGAGCTGGGGGGATTGGTGATAAGAGGGGAGCTGGGGGGATTTGTGATGAGAGGGGAGCTGGGGGGGATTTTTGATGAGAAGGGAGCTGGGGTTTTTTGGATTTGTACAGAGAGGGGAGCTGGGGGGATTTGTAGAGAGATGGGAGCTGGGGGGTTTTGGATTTGTACAGAGAGGGGAGCTGGGGGGGGGGTTGTGATGAGAGGGGAGCTGGGGGGATTTGTACAGAGATGGGAGAACTGGGGGGATTTGGATTTTTACAGAAAGGGGAGCTGGGGGTTTTTGGATTTGTACAGAGAGGGGAGCTGGAGGATTTGTGATGAGAGGTGAGCTGTGGGGGATTCGCCTTATGTGATACACAGTTCTAAGCTTTAACTCTAACTGTAATTCTCTCCTCTAAGGAAGGTGTGGCTGGGGGCAGGGTTTGGGTGTGGTTGGGGCAGAGTTTGGGCATGGTTGGGGCAGAGAGTTGGACAGAGAGGGTGAGTTCCTGCACCTATTCTCTGAGAAAAAAAGCCCTGGCTGTGTAAGACTAAATCACAAGTCTTTAAATATTTCTAAAGGCATGCAAACCACACTGCTTACTTAACATTTGAAAAGTTTAGTATGCTGTTAAGCCAGAAGAAACATGTGGGATTTGTTAAAATCTTAGCATTACATATTTAAAAATGTATCAGTTAAAACTGCTAGGGTCAGCTAACAGCTTGTGTAAAACTGAAGCACAAATTGTGAATTAAACTATGTTAACATAAATATACAGGTTTGGACAGATGTTCCACTAGACTTACCACAACTATAAATATACTAGGTAATTGCTTAGTACAGTATTTCTTTAATATTTTTTTTCCAGGAAGCTCACTGTCAGCATTGGTATAATCGTTCCTTTATAAAATTTCTTCAAGATGAACTTTTTATTCAGAAGTTTTTCATTTAAAAATATACTCAGAGTGGAAAATTATGCTAGAAAATTTGCACAGGAAGCACAACTAACCTACTCAATGAGTTAACGCTGTATTAGGATTTGCCGTTATACTCTGATCAAAACCTTGTGCATAAATGCATTGATGGTAGTGTTTTGGCATTTTGCGTACAAAGTCATTGTAGGTATAGTAGGGATGAGCTGAACATACCTGGATTTGATTCAAGGTGGGTCTGACAAACATTACTGGAGCTGAATATTAAAAAATGGTAATGCTCTATACGGCCATTCTTTTCCTTTAAATGGTGTGCAGGTGCTCCCATATCTTGGGTTTAACTGACTTCTGACGTTGCTACATTGTACCCAGCAAATTACACTCCTCTATGTAACTCCACAGAGCATGACCTGAAGACTTGGCAAACCCACGATATTTACTGGATGGGTAGAATAGCGGCTGTTAAAATAACAGTTCTCCCTCGAATACTATATTATTTTAGGTCCCTTCCTATTTCAGTTCATCCTGCTTTCTTCCGGAAGTTACAGTCCCTGATCTATAAATTTATTTAGAACAAGGGAGGTGATTAAGTGGCCCGCTCTACCCTGTACAGGTCTAAATGGCAAGGTGGGCTAGGAGTTCCGCATTCCTTGCTACTAGGGATGAGCTTCGCGTTCATGTCGAACCCATGTTCGACTCGAAAATTGTCTGTTCGCCGAATTGCGAATGATTTGGGCCGTTCGTGCCAAATTCGTGTGGCGCGTCACGGCCCATAATTCACTGCGGCATCGCAGTGCATTGCTGGCTGATGATTGGCCCAGAATGCACTATGACCCGCATGCTTGGGCAATCACAGCGCCGTCTGTAGAGAGAGCTGTAATTGGTCAAAGCCAGGGTGGCTTTGGCCAATTATGGCTCAGGGGGTTTAGTACACACCCCACACTATAATTCCGCCTGCACGGCGGCCCTGTGTAGTGTGTTCCGGCGTTGAGAGACAGAGACACAGTGTCATTTGATTTAAGTTACATAGATTAGGCAGGACAGCCAGTCAGTTAGCTGCACTTACAGTGTATTGTGTATATATATGCATCCCAGGTGTTGTATATATATACACTGTATTCAGTTTAGCTAGATCCGTTCCTGTTATTATCTTCCTACTGACAGGCAGGCTTGTGTTGTTACAGTATTTATAGCTACCTGAAGAAAATTGCTGGTGTTCTTCTGATCCTATTAGTACCACAGTCAGGCAGCTAGACTATTTACAGTTAGTGTAGTGCGTTCTCCTCTCATAGTTCAGCTAAAGCTACAAGTTATGCCCCGTACACACGGTCGGATTTTCCGATGGAAAATGTCCGATCGGAGCGTGTTGTCGGAAATTCCGACCGTGTGTGGGCTCCATCGGACATTTTCCATCGGATTTTCCGAAACACAAAGTTGGACAGCAGGAGATAAAATTTTCCGACAACAAAATCCGATCGCGTCAATTCCGACCGTGTGTGGCCTGTTCCGACGCACAAAGTGCCACGCATGCTCAGAAGAAATTCCGACACGGGACAGCTCGTTCTGGTAAACTTAGCGTTCGCAATGGATACAGCACTTTCGTCACGCTGCAATGTAAAAAATGGTTTAATACAGCGCACTCTCTTCTTCTTTATAATGTGACAAGAATTAAGTAGTTTTGCTGCTCATATTCACACACACTTCTCACAAAGTTTTATTTGTGTTTTTTTAGTGGGATTCCCTCAATATATTGTTATTAGTTGTCACATCTGACAGTTTTATATTTTTTATGGTTTTTTTTTTTTTGTTTTTAAGCCTTTTTTTTCTTTAATGTTTGGATTTTTTCCAAGGCTGATCTTTGTTTAATGTTATTTTTATTTTTACTCCAGAATATTTTTGTGTGTGTTTTGTGTGGCAAGTTACCCCAACACCATTGATATCTTTTATTATTTAATCTCCATGAGATTTTTTGTTGTTGGTGTCCCTTGTTCATTTCACATTGTATATTTGAAATGTTCCTGAATCCTCACAAACAAACCATCATTTTTGAAGAAGTAAAACACATAGGAGAGTATAATTAAAAACAAAAATCCTTTATTAAGGGCTCAGAACCAAACAAAGAGGAAGGCAACACTGGATCAACAGGAGAAATTAGTGAAGCCTGGGACCCCCACGGCAGACATCAATTCTTAAACCTCAAAATTGGTGGCCTGAGGAGTCCATATATAAGGGAGGGCAGTCTGGTCCGGGATTCACAGAGACTTGGATAGCAGCAGATGACATCAGTGTCCCCAGGCTGTGGTACCACAAGAGGCTGCATCTTTTGGCCGACCAGACTGGATCCAGGGTCCTCACTCTCTGGTCTTCCTTTCACACTTCCTTCCGGGCTGTGGCTGTGCAGTTGGAGATGTGGCAGGAGGAGGAGTAGGACCTGGAGGAGGAGTAGGACCTGCAGGAGGAGGAGGAGGACCATCCCAAAGCTGTGTGTGAGGTGTAAGTTGGCCCCTCACACCTTTCGCCAGAGCCTCTGATATGAGGGCCTCACACATGGCTTTTTGGCCCTCCTCCATCCTCTGCATTTTATAGGCTATGAATGCCGCAAAGTTCTCCTGCCTGGTGTGTGGTGCTCCCAGGACCTCTGTAGCCCTACAAAAAAATCTGATAGCCGCCTCCTCTAGGGTACTCCTCCTCCTGCCACTTTCTGTTTCCAGGGGGGGTGGAGGGACCTGCTGATCAGCCACCTCCTGGCTGAGACTTCCCCTTGTATGAAAAAGGGACATGGTTTTAGTTTTTGCATCATCAATCACAATCATAAATTAGTACTCCCAACTAACATCTAGTTAACATCATTGATTGGACAAGCAGAAATATTTAGAGGAATGCTATACCTGGCTCAATCTGGGCTCCTCCAAATGTGGCCTGGAAGGCCCAGGTTGGGCGTCAGAAGCCTCAGCCGGGGGGGAAGGAAGCGTGGAAGGAAGACTGGAGAGGGATGGCCTGGGTTCAGTCTGGCCTGTCAGAAAGTGCAGCCTGTCGTAGTACAATATCCTGGGGACATAGATGTCATCTGCTGCTCCGGATCTCTGTGAATCCAGGACTTTAGTGCGCTCCCTCAGATATGTGCTCCTCAGGCCACCAATGAAGATCTTTAAATAAGTGATGTCTGCCGTGGGGATCACCTGCTTCACAATTTCACACAATTGCTCCAGTGCTGCCTTCCTCTTTGCTTGGTTCTTGTAATGGGGGTGTTTAATCTCCCACAGACAGGGCAGCTCCCTTAGCATCTCTATGAAGACTGAAATGAAGTCCTGATCTTCCAGTACCATATCCATGTTCACTGCAAGACACAACACAAGACAAAGCCTAATGTCAAACCAAACTCTCCTAATCTTGTTACAATATAGGCCTCAATCTATAGAAGCAGTATAGGCCCAAGTTTGTCTCTTACCTTCGTTCTTACGATCGCCGCGTTCAATGCTCCTTCCTCCGCTCACAGATCAAACGTAATACGCACGCGTGTTACGCTTTATATACACTGCACATGCGTGTAACTCCGCCCGCCCCTGACGTTCTTTCTAGTGTATTCCCCGCCCCTTTTCGTTCGGCGCAGTGGGGGAAGAGCATGATGGCGGACATACAGCAGGTGCGGGCTAATTGTAGCAACGAGGAGGAGGAGGAGGAGG
Organism: Lithobates clamitans; assembly: GCA_037952925.1. NCBI lineage: Eukaryota > Metazoa > Chordata > Amphibia > Anura > Ranidae > Lithobates > Lithobates clamitans. The sequence continues at coordinate 95,512 of JBBGZY010001426.1, read as the reverse complement.
AAAGGGCGGATCCAGGCACGTCCCGATCCAGAAGGAGACGTTTTAAGGCCACAAATATGTCGTTTGGGGAGATGTTGGAGATGGTCGACATCATGAGGAAGTCCGACTATGACGGAAAATATGGGCCTTACCCCCACCCCAACATCCGAAAGGCTAAAATCATGGCGAAAGTGGTCAGGAGTCTCGAGCGGAATTTTGGGGTACGAAGGTCTAAAGATCAGCTCAGGAAGCGGTGGTCGGACCTGAAGTTGAGAGAGCCAGAGCAGTACCGAAAGATCCGGAGAGTGCTGCAAAAAAGTAAGTAGTTGTGCTGTGTTCCTATTCTTTCTGTCTTTATTACGTTCTTTCTGCTCCATATGCTTTGATTAGTTGTAACGTTTCCAAAGGTCAACTTTAATGTTCATGGGCACATTATTCGTTCGTATCAAACATTTTTCTTTCGGCCTCTAGAACACCATTGTTTGGGCCATATGCATTTTCACATATTTTTGGGGGCCTACTTGGATGCCAAATATTTGTTTGTGTAGATGGGTTTGTTACTAGAATGAAATGCAAACTAGATTGTGTGTAAGGAGAGGACACTGAGCAGCTGTTTTCACATCTGGACACTGGAGCACTAGTGTGGGACACAAGAACACCATTTTTATTAGGGGGCCACACAGGTGCTCCAGTGTATACTATAGGGGGGTCTCCATCTGTGAAGCTTGTACCAAACAGGTAAAGTATTGCAGCTTGACAAAGGGCAATAAAAAATATACATCTTGGAACTCGGCTAAAATAGACAATTGTACCCCACTTCCAAGCAATGTTTCCTATTTCTATAGTTCTGCCATCAAATATCTGTGTGCTAAGTATACCATTTTTGTTTTACATAGGGGAGAAAAGACTCGGGGGACACCCCTCATCCCAGGAGAACACAGACCCCCCACCTCTGGAAGAAGTTGAAATACCACCAACCCAAGAAGCTGAGCAGGAGGAAGAAGAAGATGTGGTGGAGATTGGCACCACAACAGGTGAGTGTCTGCGACCACAGACTCAGGTAAAAGAGATGGCTGGTGGCAGATTTTTGAGACCTTTTTTTTTGTTCTTTATCTCTTTTTAGGTGATCGTGATGTGAGGGAGAGAGAACGTTTCACATCTGAAAGTGCCCAGATACTGATAGGGGAGATCATGGGGTGTAATCTCCAATTGCAAAACATCCAGCAACAAATCACTGATGTTATTAAAAAACATAATAACATCATTGATGTTTTGGGGCGAATTTAAACCCCACAAAATCACCTGTTTTATGGTACCAAACTTTTTTCAATGTTTAGAAAAGCCAAATTTGGAGGATGCACACAGTGTGCCAACATGTGCTATCTGCCATCACGGGAGATCAATGGACGCGTTTTGGGGGGGCAACCCCTTCCTTAATTATAAAGTAGCGTTGAGGAAGGGCTTGCTCCCCCAAAACACGTCCCTTGATCCCCCCTGATGGCAGATAGCACATGTGGACATTTGTAAATTGGCGTGCATCTTCCAAATTTGGCTTTTCCAGGGGTGATTTCCCCCCATCTGAACGCTATATCAAACCCAGTTCCTAAATACTGATGTCTGATATAGCCTTCAGGTTTTACCTAATGTGAACTTTGTAAGTTCTAGTTTTTTGGCTTTCTTGTTGGTTTTGCACAGGCCTGTTTTATCTGAAATGGATATTTTGATTTTTCATAATGCTACTGCAAACATTTTATACAACAAACATGTTGGTTTGTTTTAAAAACCTTTGGTAAATGCACATGTTATTGTGCAGGTATAAAAAAGTGCCTTACTCAAGAATGTGTGGATTATTGTCTCAACACTACAACACTTTTGGGGTGATGTAATTGTTGTTTTATGCACAAATGGGGGTTATTTCCTAAGGGTAAATCCTCTTTGCACTACAAGTGCAGGTTCAGTGCAGTTGCAAGTGCACTTGTAGTGAAATGTGTTTTTGCATTTAGGAAGTACCAGCCAACACTGTTTTTTATAAGGTTACCCAATCACGACATTTTCTGCACTCAACACATTTCTGTCAGGGTCAGCTAAAACAAACACAAGCAGTAAATGTCCACCAAGAATTTCTTTTGGTTGTTTTTTATTTGAAAAAGGTGTCACAGATTGTCTGGCATATTGATAGCCCCCCTACCCGCAAAGAACTCCAGGTATCGTAACCGGACATCACGGGCATTCAGGGAGGGCAAGCCAGAACGGCCGCTTTCAAGTGCCGTCATTGTTGAAGTATTTGGGATTCCGGCCTCAGGCCCAACTGAGCCAGCATAGTTGGCTGAATGTTTTCGTAGAAAATTATGGAGAACACAGCAGGCAAGTATTATATGGTTCAGTTTATACTCCGCCATATGGATGGGTGTCATAAATAACCGGAACCGGCTGGCCAGGATTCCAAATGTGTTCTCCACCACTCTTCGGGCTCTGGCCAGCCAGTAATTAAAAACCCTCTGTTCCGGGGTGAGGGTCCTCATCGGGAATGGCCGCATCAGGTGGTCCCCCAGCGCAAATGCTTCATCAGCAACGAACACAAATGGGAGACCTTCAACATTGTCCTCTGGAGGTGGCAAGTCCAAGCTGCCATTCTGGAGACGCCTGTAGAACTCCGTCTGGGCGATCACTCCACCATCGGACATCCGGCCATTCTTCCCCACGTCCACATACAAGAAGTCGTAATTAGCCGACACCACCGCCAACATCACTATACTATTAAACCCCTTGTAATTATAATAGTACGACCCCGAGTTGGGTGGTGGGACGATGTGGACGTGTTTCCCATCAATTGCCCCTCCGCAGTTAGGAAAGTCCCACCGCTGGGCAAAGTGGGAGGCCACAGTCTGCCATTCCTGTGGCGTGGAAGGAAACTGTTGAGGAAAAAACAATAAACATTACTATTTTTTCACAGAAACCTGGCAAGCAGATTAGACACAAACATTATGGGTCAACCTCCAGATAGCATTTATTAAGGGGAATTTAACAACAACAAAGTATAAGGTACACCTATCATATCCCCCCCCCCTCTCATGGGCCATTTCTAACATTATAGGGGGGGGGAACTCTTGGACAGGTAACCCTCTTCACTTCATTGAGAGATGAATGCCTAAATACAGGGTATTACTTGGAACAGCCCCTCCTTAGTTACACTATTGGCAGCCCACTGGACAGGTAAGAAGTGTCATAATACAAAGATATAAATACACACTGTACACATTTGAGCACATTTGGACATTCTGCTATTACCTATCAAGATCATAATAGGATACAAGAACTTTAAACAGTACCATTGGAAAGTATACAGGCAGACCCTTGCACTACATGCTTTGGGGAATTCATCCATAAATCTGACCAGTAAAGAGATGGGTATAGTGTGTATGGGTTTGGCAAAGTCAGCAGATAGATGATTGAGGATAGAGAATTGGGATCAGCTGACTTAGCAGTTGGGGGAGGGAGGGTTACAAAAAATTTGGGGACACCACAAAAAAAAGCCTCTGGCCCTCTGCCTGAATTTAAATTAAAAATAACATTTCAAAACATTTTATGGGGTGTTTGGGGTAAAGCACTACTATAGAGCTGATAAAATACATTGTTAAGTGACTACATGAGGTGAATATAGGACAGGAGACACCATGCTGGAGAGGTTATTGAAGGGCAAATATGTATGAAGGACCTAAAATAATAATTACATAAAAATCCAGCATGCATGAGGACAAAGGGGACATTCACAGCATAATACAATCATGGTAATTAGGGAATGAGGAAAGAAATACAATATATTAGCAAACATTCAATACAATAAAATGTGATATTAAAGGATAAAAATCTTACCTTCATATACTCCTTCTGCAGGACCTGTATGATGGCAGAACAGGTCTCTGGGATAATGATCCCCAGAGCCTGGGGGGAGATGCCTGTCGAGAACTTGAGGTCCTGCAGGCTTCTCCCTGTGGACAAATACCGCAAGGTAGCGACCAACCTCTGCTCCGGAGTGATGGCTTGCCTCATGCAGGTATCCTGCCTGCTGATATAGGGGGTCAGCGAAGCCAACAAACGGTGAAACACGGGGTCCGTCATCCTGAGAAAGTTCCTGAAATCATCAGGATTATTCTCACGGATCTCACGGAGCAAAGGCATATGACAGAACTGGTCACGCTGAAGCAACCAATTCTTGGTCCATGAACTCCTCCCCACCCTGTTCATGGACTGGACTTGTGTCAAGGTCAGGACCCCAACACCAAGCCCCCGCACAGCACGAACTCTACGAGGAGTACGCATACGAAACATGGCTAGAAAACGGTCGGCTGCTCAGAACGAAGTAACAGAACGCACTGAAGAACAGCAAGGCCTGTGAAGAGCGACCTGAAAAACAGCAACGAGCGGACAAGATCGCACAGAGAACTCCAATACGAACTGACTGCACACACTGAAGAGCAGATACAAACCCACAAGCACAAACTGAATGGCAGAAAACGATCTGAAAGCCACGAGTCTGAAAAAGTGCGAATCGTCTCTCACCAAACTTTTACTAACACGAGATTAGCAAAAGGAGCCCAAAGGGTGCTGCGCTTGGTTCTGAACCGGCCTTTTCTAGTCTCGTCGTACGTGCTTGACGTCACTGCGTTCTTGGCGATCGGAAATTCCGACAACTTTGTGCGACCGTGTGTAGGCAAAACAAGTTTGAGCCAACATCCGTAGGAAAAAATCCGAGGATTTTGTTGTCGGAATGTCCGAACAAAGTCCGACCGTGTGTACGGGGCATTAGCGTAGTGCGACCTCTGCACAGTGTTCAGCTAAAGCTACAAGTTAGTGTAGTGCGACCTCTGCACAGTGTTCAGCTAAAGCTACAAGTTAGTGTAGTGCGTCCTCTGAACAGTGTTCAGCTAAAGCTACAAGTTAGTGTAGTGCACAGTGTTCAGCTAAAGCTACAAGTTAGTATAGTGCGTCCACCTCACAGTGTTCAGCTAAAGCTACAAGTTAGTGTAGTGCGTCCTCCTCACAGTGTTCAGCTAAAGCTACAAGTTAGTGTAGTGCGTCCTCCTCACAGTGTTCAGCTAAAGCTACAAGTTAGTGTAGTGCGACCTCTGCACAGTGTTCATCTAAAGCTACAAGTTAGTGTGGTGCGACCTCTACACAGTGTTCAGCTAAAGCTACAAGTTAGTGTAGTGCGTCCTCCTCACAGTGTTCAGCTAAAGCTACAAGTTAGTGTAGTGCGTCCTCCTCACGGTGTTTAGCTAAAGCTACAAGTTAGTGTAGTGCGACCTCTGCACAGTGTTCAGCTAAAGCTACAAGTTAGTGTAGTGCGACCTCTGCACAGTGTTCATCTAAAGCTACAAGTTAGTGTAGTGCGTCCTCTGAACAGTGTTCAGCTAAAGCTACAAGTTAGTGTAGTGCACAGTGTTCAGCTAAAGCTGCAAGTTAGTGTAGTGCGTCCTCCTCACAGTGTTCAGCTAAAGTACAAGTTAGTGTAGTGCGTCCTCTGAACAGTGTTCAGCTAAAGCTACAAGTTAGTGTAGTGCACAGTGTTCAGCTAAAGCTACAAGTTAGTGTAGTGCATCCTCTGAGCAGTGTTCAGCTAAAGCTACAAGTTAGTGTAGTGCATCCTCCTCACAGTGTTCAGCTAAAGCTACAAGTTAGTGTAGTGCGACCTCTGAACAGTGTTCAGCTAAAGCTACAAGTTAGTATAGAGCGACCTCTGCACAGTGTTCAGCTAAAGCTACCTGTAGAAGGTTGGTGGTGTTTTCCTGATCCTATCACTACCACAGGCAGGTACATTATTTACACGTTAGTGTAGTGCGACCTCTGCACAGCGTTCAGCTAAAGCTACAAGTTAGTGTAGTGCGTCCTCCTCACAGTGTTTAGCTAAAGCTACAAGTTAGTGTAGTGCGTCCTCCTCACAGTGTTCAGCTAAAGCTACAAGTTAGTGTAGTGCGTCCTCCTCACGGTGTTTAGCTAAAGCTACAAGTTAGTGTAGTGCGACCTCTGCACAGTGTTCAGCTAAAGCTACAAGTTAGTGTAGTGCGTCCTCTGAACAGTGTTCAGCTAAAGCTACAAGTTAGTGTAGTGCGACCTCTGCACAGTGTTCAGCTAAAGCTACAAGTTAGTGTAGTGCACAGTGTTCAGCTAAAGCTGCAAGTTAGTGTAGTGCGTCCTCCTCACAGTGTTCAGCTAAAGTACAAGTTAGTGTAGTGCGTCCTCTGAACAGTGTTCAGCTAAAGCTACAAGTTAGTGTAGTGCACAGTGTTCAGCTAAAGCTACAAGTTAGTGTAGTGCATCCTCTGAGCAGTGTTCAGCTAAAGCTACAAGTTAGTGTAGTGCATCCTCCTCACAGTGTTCAGCTAAAGCTACAAGTTAGTGTAGTGCGACCTCTGAACAGTGTTCAGCTAAAGCTACAAGTTAGTATAGAGCGACCTCTGCACAGTGTTCAGCTAAAGCTACCTGTAGAAGGTTGGTGGTGTTTTCCTGATCCTATCACTACCACAGGCAGGTACATTATTTACACGTTAGTGTAGTGCGACCTCTGCACAGCGTTCAGCTAAAGCTACAAGTTAGTGTAGTGCGTCCTCCTCACAGTGTTTAGCTAAAGCTGCAAGTTAGTGTAGTGCGTCCTCCTCACAGTGTTCAGCTAAAGCTACAAGTTAGTGTAGTGCGTCCTCCTCACAGTGTTCAGATAAAGCTACAAGTTAGTGTAGTGCGTCCTCTGAACAGTGTTCAGCTAAAGCTACAAGTTAGTGTAGTGCGTCCTCTGAACAGTGTTCAGCTAAAGCTACAAGTTAGTGTAGTGCGACCTCTGCACAGTGTTCAGCTAAAGCTACAAGTTAGTTTAGTGAGACCTCTGCACAGTTGTCAGCTAAAGCTACCTGTAGAAGGTTGGTGGTGTTTTCCTGATCCTATCACTATCGCAGGCAGCTACAATATTTTAACGTTAGTGTAGTGCGTCCTCTTCACAGTGTTCAGCTAAAGCTACCTGTAGAAGGTTGGTGGTGTTTTCCTGATCCTATCACTACCGCAGGCAGCTACATTATTTTAACGTTAGTGTAGTGCGTCCTTTTCACAGTGTTCAGCTAAAGCTATCTGTAGAAGGTTGGTGGTGTTTTCCTGATCCTATCACTACCGCAGGCAGCTACATTATTTACACGTTAGTGTAGTGCGACCTCTGCACAGTGTTCAGAATCTGTAATGATTCTGGCCCTCTTACACACCTGTTCTCAAAAATGGTCCTAGTGGTTATATCTACCTCATCTCTCATTAGGTTCGTAGGAAGTGGATAATTTGGCAAAAAGGATATGTTTCCGTAGGGGGGATTTTAAACTTTCCTTTCCTTAAAGTAGCTGAACTGTCTTATTCCCTCATGATCAATAAAATGAGCAATTCTGTAAAGCCCTTTGTTGACCCACCAGGGGAATTGGGTTCTGTTGGCCTGGGAGAAAATGAGGATTGTTGGAAAGGGGTTTTTAAGGGGTACAATTTACATGCTGTGTCCCACATACGCAGAGTGGGATAAAGAGGGGCTCAACACCACCCGACGCTCCTTTGCAGGAAGCCACATAAGGAAATCTAAGGGAATGGTCGGGTTTGCCTGCGCCTCCAAGTGGACCCAGTCAGGTCTATATCTTTCATCAGAAATTTGGTATAACTGGACCAACTGTACCGCTCTATAGTATAGTAGCAAGTAGGGGTGAGCCGAACACCCCCTGGTTCGGTTTGCACCAGAACCTGCGAACGGACCGAAAGTCCGCGCAAACTTTAGAACCCCATTAAAGTCTATAGGACTCGAATGTTCAAAATCAAAAGTGCTCATTTTAAAGGCTAATATGCAAGTTATTGTCCTAAAAAGGGTTTGTTGACCCGGGTCCGGCCCCAGGAGACATGTATCAATGCAAAAAAAAGTTTTAAAAACGTCCGTTTTTTTGGGAGCAGTGATTTTAATGATGCTTAAAGTGAAAAAAAAAGTGAAATATTCCTTTAAATATCGTACCTGGGGGGTGTCTAAGGTATGCCTGTAAAGTGGCGCGTGTTCCCCGTGCTTAGAACAGTCCCTGCACAAAATGACATTTTTAAAAGGAATAAAAGTCATTTAAAACTGCTTGCGGCTTTAATGTAATGTCGGTCCCAGCAATATGGATGAAAATCAGTGAGACAAACGGCATGGGTACCATTCACCCCCCAGTCCATTACCAGGCCCTTTGGGTCTTGTATGGATATTAAGGGTAACCCCACACCCAAATAAAAAAATGGAAAGGCGTGGGGCTCCCAGGCGGTATACAGGCGGTGCAAACAAGACAGGGACTGTAGGCTTGTTCTTAAGTAGAATCTGTTTGTAATTTTGAACTGGTACATTTTTAAAGTGTAGCTCCAGCCAAAAAATCTATTTTTAAGCTTTTTGGAAAACATAGGGAAGGGTTATCACCCCTGTAACATTTGTTTTGCTGTCTGTGCTCCTCTTCAGAAGATTTCACCTCACTTTCTGTCCCAATGACAAATGTTTTTTGAAACTTTGGGGTTTTTAGTGAAACAAGGATTGATGATAAAGCATCAGTGAAGAGGAGACACGTTTTTCCCATATTAACTCTTACAGAAGAGAATTTCCCTTCCTAGGGGTAGATTTCATCTCACTTCCTGTTGTCTCCTTTCGTTTGCAAGTAGGAGTCGTTTGTAAGTTGGATGTTTGAAAGTAGGGGCCTGCCCTATATACTCTGCAGAAATTGGGGCCTTAGGTGTTGGTGTTGCCACAACACTGTAAGCCCTCACAGTTACTCTTGGTGGGCGGAGGAATGGGCCCTGCTGTGAAATATTAGATCAAGAATTGTAATTACATGTTACTGTTGAACAGGGGCAGAAAAATTGGGCCTTAGGCACTGGTGCCACAACACTGCAACCCCTCACAGATGTTATAGTTGGAGTGCAGGAATGAGCCCTGCTGCAAAGTATTGCATCAAAAATTGTAATTATATGCCCCTGTTTAACAGGGGCAGAAAAATTGCCACAACACTGCACCCCCTCACAGATGCTATAGTTGGAGCGCATGAATAAGCCCAGTGCAAAGTATTGCATCAAAAATAGTAATTATACTCCCCTGTTAAAAAGGGGCTGAAAAATTGGGCCTTGGCCACTGGTGCTGGTGCCACAACACTGAAACCCCTCACAGATACTATAGTTGAGCGCAGGAATGAGCCCTGCTGCAAAGTATTGCATCAAAAATTGTAATTACACGCCCCTGTTAAACAGGGGCAGTAAAATTGGGCCTTGGCCACTGGTGTCGGTGCTCAGAACCAAAAATGTTCTTACAAGCTATCAGCATGAAAATTGAGGAGGAAGAGGATTGTAACTCAACATAACAGGATAGTCACTCAGCATCAGCATAGGCAGTCTTGAAGGGATCTCACATTAAAAAAAATAATCAAATCGGTTGCATCAGCATCAGATGCTTGGTAGCTGGTGATCCAAGACTGATTCATTTTTATGAAGGTCAGACGATCGACCGAGTCGGTGGACAGGCGCACCCTGTGATCAGTTACAAAGCCTCCAGCAGCACTGAATGTGTGTTCCGAAAGAATGCTGGATGCAGGACAGGCCAGTAGCTCAATTGCATACTGTGCAAGCTCTGGCCAGTGATCCATCCTCAAGACCCAGTAACCCAGAGGATTTTCGGTGGGAAAGGTGTCCGAGTCTGATCTTGCCCCTAGGTAATCCTGCACCATGTGAATCAGACGCTGGCGATGGTTGCTGGAACCGATCAGACCTTAGGGCTGCGGACTAAAATATTGTCTGAATGCATCGGTCAGGCAGCCACCTTCTCCACCGCTCCTTCTGTGACTGACCGAAGCCTCAGCAACACGTTGTCCAGGAGGACCAGGAAATTGTAACCTCCCAGGCTCTGGAAACGCATTGCACAAACCTTTCTGCAAGGCCTCCCAAAGATGTTTCATCCTCTGCTCTCTCTGCGATGGCAAGATAAGGTCCGCAACCTTACCCTTGTAACGTGGATCAAGGAGGGTTGCCAGCCAGTAATCATCCCTCCTCTTGAAACCACGAATACGAGGATCCTTCCGCAGGCTTTGCAGGATCAGGGAGGCCATGCAGCGTAGGCATTCGATCCAGAGTCCTCTGGGTCACTAAGGACGACATGATCTGCAGCCACCTCCTCCCAGCCATGTACAAGTCCATGCTTTTCTTCGGACTGTAAATGATTCCTTGAAGACTGCTGCTGATGCTGAGTGCCAGGCTCCACCTCCATGCTGACACAATCCTCCTCTTCCTGTGTGATCGGGGGGCACACAGGAACACTGTCTGGATAAAGGGGCCTTGAGAGGTAAGGTAGTCCTCCTCTTCCTCCCTCTGTTCTGCCACAAGTGCACTGTCCATTATTCCATGCAGCGTGTGCTCCAACAGGTGGACAAGAGGGACAGTGTCACTGATGCATGCACTGTCACTGCTCACCATAGTCGTGGCCTCCTCAAATGGTGACAGGACAGTGCATGCATCCCCGATCATAGCCCACTAGCCCGGGTACCTGCCCAAGAACCACTGCACCACCAAGTTAAGGACGTGAGCCAAACCAGGCACATGGGTCAGTTGTCCCTGTCAGAGGGCTGAGAGGAGGTTGGTGCCACTGTTGCAAACCACCATACCTGGTTTAAGCTGGCGTTGCATCAACCACCTCAACCTGCCCCTGCAGAGCTGACAGAATCTCTGCCCCCGTGTGGCTCCTGTCCCCCAAGCACACCAGCTCAAGCACCGCATGGCATCTTTTTGCCTGCGTGCTTGCGTAGCCCCTAGAACACCTACGGAGCACCGCTGGTTCCAAGGACAGATCAGCACATAAGGAGGCCATGGAGGAAGAAGAAGAGGAAGGGGTGGAGGAGAGAGGTGTTGCAAAATCACCACTAGTAGAATATTGGAGGCATGGTGGTGGAACAACCTCCAACACTACTGCACCCTGTCCTGCATCCTTCCCAGCTGCCATAAGGGTCACCCAGTGCACGGCGAAAGATAGGTAACGTCCCTGTCCATGCCTGCTGGACCATGAGTCAGTGGTAATATGCACCTTACTGCTGACCGCCCTTTCCAGCGAGGCCAAGACATTGCCTTCCACATGCCGGTAGAGAGCCGGAATTGCCTTCCGAGATAAAAAGTGGCGTTTGGGAACCTGTCACTGAGGAACCGCACTTTCCACAAACTCACGGGAGGGGGCAGAGTCTACCAACTGAAAAGGCAGCAGTTGAAGTGCTAGCAATTTAGCCAAGCTAGCATTCAACCGCTGGGCATGTGGATGGCTGGGAGCGAACTTCTTTCAGCGGTGCAGCAGCTGGGGTAGGGAAATTTGCCTGGTACAATCTGACGTTGGTGTACCGATAGCAGATTGCCCACAAGTACTTGGCTGTGACACACCTAATTCTACACCTTCTGTCAGGTCTCTCACTTACCAGACCGGTGAGTCTGCTTGGGCAGAGGGTAGGCTCCCTTACGTATCCGACTCGGGGCCCCTGATAGAGCAGACAGGAAGCCCACGAGTGCGGAGTGGTATGAGGGCCTGGTGTAAGGATCCGGAAGAGAGCTGGTCTTCCAAGCAGCAGGTAGTACTCAGGAACACTGGGAACTGACACTGAGCAGGAGCTGTAAGGCTGGTCACACACAGGCAGAGGTCGGCAACGGGCTGGCAGCAGAAGTACAAGAGGAGCAGGCAAAAGCGGGGTCAAACAAGCCGGGATCAGGTTCAGGCACAGTCAAGGAGGTCCAATAGGCAAGCCGTGTCGTAACAGATCAGAACTTCGTAAACAGAGAGGAATACGGAACTTGGCACAAGAGCTGTTGATCAGGCAGCACTGATCAGAGATTGCAGCAGACCTAAATAGGCTGATTGGCGCCAAACGCCACGCTCGTGCACGCGCCGATACGCACAGATGCCCGGGCACCACCACGCACAGCATGGCCAGCCGGATTAGACACGCCAGTGCCCCCAGAAGCACGCGCCCAAGCACACACAGGAACGCGCGCAGCGATGCCCAACCAGGTAACCTCTCTGACAGTGCCCCCTCCTCAAGGGCAGAGTCCGGATGCCCAGCTGAGCCAACTTTGAGGCATGAGAAGCTTTGAATGACTGCAAGAGCTCTCTGGTGTGCAAGTTGCTTTCTGGCTCCCATGAGTTGTCTTCAGGCCCATAGCCCTTCCACTTTACAAGGTATTGGGTTTGGTTGCGTCTTCTTCTGCAATCTAAAATTGCCTCCACCTCAAACTCCTCTTCGCCGTTAACTAGGATAGGCTTGGGTGGACCGATACTACGGCCAACAAAGAAATTGGGAGTAACCGGTTTCAAAAGAGACACGTGGAAGACTGGATGTATCTTCAGGGAGTTAGGCAGGTCATAGGCCACGTTGTTAATCTTCCTCTTAACCAAGAAAGGACCCAAGTACTTAGGGCCTAGTTTTCTGGACGGACAGGCCAACTTCAGGTTAGCGGTGGATAACCAAACTGGGTTGCCGGGTTCCAAGAAAAGCTCTCCACGCCTCTTCCTGTCGAACATCCTTTTGTAGTATTCCTGAGCTTTGGCCATGGTGTCCTGTAGTAGTTTATTGTTTGTTGAAACGAAATACAAATTTCAGACACTGCAGGGACGGAGCACTCGGGTATTGACCCAGGCAAAAAGGATGGATGGAAGCTGTAATTAGCATAGAATGGTGTTTGATTGGTAGGTGAGTGCAATGAGTTGTTGTAAGAGAACTCGTCCTGGGAGAATGCAAAAAAAAAGCGGAGATATTGCTCCAAGGTCTGATTCGTCCTTTCAGTTTGCCCATTTGACTGGGGATGATAGGCCGAGGAGAATGCTAATTCAATTTCCAAGGAGCCGCAGAGGGCTTTCCAGAATCTGGAGGTGAACGGGACACCACGGTCAGAAACTATGTTCGTTGGCACTCCATGTAATCTGATAATTTCTCTGATAATGATAGTAGCTGTTTCCATAGCCGAGGGGGTACTCATCATGGGAAGGAAGTGGGCCATCTTAGACAGCCTATTTACCACAACAAAGATGGAAGAAAAACCTTCTGATGGGGGGAGTTCAACGATGAAGTCCATTGAAATCATGGTCCACCGCCTCTCTGGGACCGGTAAAGGTTTTAACAGACCCCACGCCCTTGCCCGGCTATTCTTGCTTCTGGCACAGGTATTACAAGAATCAACATACTCCTTGGAATCTTTAACAAGATGAGACCACCAGAAGGTACGTTGTACTAGGTTGATTGTTTTTCGTGAGCCAAAGTGTCCAGCCAACTTGTGATAATGGCAAAGTTCTAACACCTGTACTTTTAGCTCCTCAGGGACCACAATTTTGTTTTCATACCAAAACAGCCCATCTTTGGCACAAGCTTTAGCAGGTAGTGTCATTCCCATAGAGGCCCGTCTAATTTGAGAGACAAGATCTTCTTAAAGCAGCAGGAAATTCCCAGAAGGGAGGATGGTGTCTGGAGGTAGGGCTTTTTCTGAGTCGTGGAACATGCGAGAGAGTGCGTCAGACTTGCAATTCTTGGATCCGGGTCTGTAGGTAATGTGGAATTGGAATCGGGAAAAAAAAGTGCCCATCTGGCCTGCCGAGGTTTTAGTCTCTTAGCCGTTCTCAGGTATTCTAAATTTTTATGGTCTGTGTAGACCAAAATGGGGTAAGCAGCACCCTCCAGAAGATAACGCCATTCTTCTAAAGCTGCTTTAATGGCTAGAAGTTCCCGATCTCCCACGTCATAATTCCTTTCTGAAGATGAAAGTTTACGTGGGAAAAACCCCACAGGGTACAGGAGGGCTTTGGCGTCTTGTATTTGCGAGAGCACAGCTCCTACCGCAATTTCGGATGCGTCAACTTCAAATACGAAAGGTAGGGCTGGATTGGGATGTTTAAGAATGGTGGCTGAGGTAAACAAAGCCTTGAGTTCTTCAAAGGCGAGCTGCGCCTTAGGAGTCCAGCAAAACTGGGTCCCTTTTCTGATGAGTTCAGTGATGGGGGTTATTATCGAAGAAAAATCCTTTGATGAACTTCCTATAGAAATTGGCGAAGCCAATAAAGCGATGTACTCCTTTCTTATCTACAGGTGCAGGCCAATCCACGATAGTGGATACTTTTTGAGGGTCCATCTTGATACCCTCAGGAGAGATGACAAGGCCTAGAAACTGAATAGATTGGAGCTCGAACTCACATTTTTCAAGTTTGACATAAAGCCCATGTTGCCTGAGTCGGGTAAGTGCGTTTCATACATGTCTGCGGTGGTCAATCAGGGAAACGGAAAAAAACAGAATATCGTCCAGATAGACTATGACGTACAGGTCCAGAAAGTCACAGGAAGACATTAACTAAGTGTTTTAAGGTGGCCGGCGCGTTACACAGGCCAAAGTGCATGACGAGGTACTCGAAGTGCCCGAATCCAGTACGAAAAGCCACCTTCCACTCGTCCCCCTCTCTTATGCGGATCAAATTGTAGGCTCCACGGAGATCCAACTTGGTGAAAACTGTAGCGGACCACAATCTTTGAAACAGTTCAGGTACTAAGGGTAGCGGATATCTGTTTTTTATGGTAATTTTATTTAATTCCCGGTAGTCGATGCAGGGACGTAGGGAGTGATCCTTCTTCTCAACGATGAAGATGCCCGCACCTGCTGGAGATGTGGAGGGGAGAATGAATCCCTTCTTTAGGTTTTCATCAATATAGGTTTTCAGGGTGCCCAGCTCTTGCTCAGTTAAGGGAAAAATCCTTCCAAAGGGAACTTCACTTCCGGGTAAGAGTTCTATTGGGCTGTCGTAGGGCCTGTGTAGCGGGAGAGTCTCTGCCCCCTTCTTGCTGAACACATCCAGGAAATCCCGGTAGGGCTCGGGAAGGGATTGGTAAAGCTTGGTATCAGAGTCTAAGCAAAGACACTGAGATGGTGTTATGGGTGTTCCCAGTAGACAGTGTTGTTTGCAGTAATTGGAGAGAAACTGAATCTTTCCTGTGGACCAGTCGATGCTGGGATTGTGAGCTTACAGCCAAGGCATTCCTAGGATGATTGGAAAAGGGGAGAGGAGATGACATCCAGGTGTAAGAGTTCCTGATGTTCCGGGCCAATAGTGGCCAGTAAGGGAACGGTCTCCTGGGTAACTGGTCCGGAGCTGAGGGTGGAACCATCTGCTAAGAATATTGCAAGTCCCTGGGCCTTGGGTTGGAGAGGAATACTATGGTTATCAACGAAGGTTCAGTCAATGAAGCCGCTGCATGCTCCTGAGTCAATAATGACCGGTACCGGGATGTTCCTTCCAGGAAGCTGTAATATAACAGAAAGTGTCAAATGGTTACCAGATCTGGGTAAGACAGGTGCACATAAAGAAGAGGACGGCAGGCACTTACATCTCTTGTTGGGGCAGGCCCTCACAAAATGTCCTTGTTCTCCGCAGTACAGACACAAATTGAGCATACGTCTCCGCGTCTTTTCTTCTGGGGTCAGGGATGCACAGAGCAGACCAAGCTGCATGGGTTCTGGAGCTTCTGTGGCCGGAGCAGAAGAGGCGGGAAGAACTTGATTCGGAGCACTAGGAACCCTGGGCAACATCCAAGTGGGACGTGGGTGGCTAATGGACCTCTCCGAACGTCTCTCTCTCTCAGACAGCGGTCAATCTGGATTGACAAGTTTATGAGCTCATCCAGCGTCTGATGTATCCCAACACGTGCCAGTTCATCTTTGAGGGGATCAGATAACCCCAACCGATATTAGTGATGCAAGGCAGCGTCATTCCACTCTGTATCAGAGCTCCAACGTCTGAACTCTATGGCGTAGTCTTCGGCCGCTCTGCGACCTTGCTGCAGGGAGTGCAAGGCGGCTTCAGCAGTAGCCGTTAGTTGGGGGTACTCCTATAGCTGAGACATTGCTAGGAAGAGGTCATCCAAGGAATCCAGAGATCTGGATTTTTGCTCCAGTAAACGATGAGCCCAAGTTTGAGGCTCGCCGGTCAGTAGTGATATGACGAACCCCACCTTTGTGGCTTCCAGAGAAAACATGCAGGGTTGTAAGGCAAAATAAAGCTCACATGCGTTGCGGAATGCCCAGTACTTGCAACGTTCCCCAGAGAACTTTTCGGGTGTGGGTACCCTGGGCTCCGAGGGGATCATTACTACAGAGGGTGCTGTGGAAGGGCTGGCAGACGCTGCTCCTTGAGGAGATGCTGAGAGGGCCTGGACCTGTCCCTCTAATCTGGTATAGCCTTCTTGTAGGCTTTTGACTGCCTGGGTGAGGCCCACTAGGTGCCTACAGAGTTCATCCATGGGGGAGACTCGGTCATGGCTGCCTGATACTGTCAGGTCTCACACTTACCAGACCGGTGATTCCACTTGGGCAGAGGGTAGGCTCCCTTACGTATCCGACTCGGGGCCCCTGATAGAGCAGACAGGAAGCCCACGAGTGCGGAGTGGTAGGAGGGCCTGGTGAAAGGATCCGGAAGAGAGCTGGTCTTCCAAGCAGCAGGTAGTACTCAGGAACACTGGGAACTGACGCTGAGCAAGAGCTGTAAGGCTGGTCACACACAGGCAGAGGTCGGCAACGGACTGGCAGCAGAAATACAAGAAGAGCATGCAAAAGCGGGGTCAAACAAGCCGGGGTCAGGTTCAGGCACCAATCAGGGAGGTCCAATAGGCAAGCCGGGTCGTAACAGATCAGAACTTTGGAAACACAGGAACACAGAGAGGATCACGGAACTTGGCACAAGAGCTGTTGATCAGGCAGCACTGATCAGAGATTGCAGCAGACCTAAATAGGCTGATTGGCGCCAAAACGCCGCGCTCGTGGGCGCGCCGATATGCACAGACGCCCGCGCACCCGCACACGCCCAAACATGCCCCCGGACACCGGCGTGCACACCAGCACCACCAGGCACACGTACGGCAGCGCCCGTAGGCGGACGCGCGCTAACGCGCGCCCGGGCACCACCACACACAGCATGGCCAGCCGGATTTGACACGCTAGTGCCCCCAGAAGCATGCACCCCAGCATGCACAGGAACGCGCGCACCAACGCGCCCCGGCGCACACCGACGCCCAACCAGGTAACCTCTCTGACACCTTCATTCCTCTCAGTGCAGGTTTCAGAGAGGACTGAAGGTATAGTTGGGTTGGAGATCCCAGCTGATGAGGAGCAAGCAGAGGTCTGCTTTGCTCTTTGGTGTGGGACTTTTAGGTACACTTGCCAACGAACTGCATGGCAGGTCGACATATGTCTGGTTAAACATGTGGTGTCCAAGAGGGTGATGTTTTTGCCACGCGAGATACGCTTGAGACATATGTTACAAATAACAGCGGTGGGATCTTATACACTCGTCTCAAAAAAGGTCCACACCAAAGAACTTTTGGAATAACGCGCAGAGACAGCAGCGCCCTGTGATGTGTGATGCAGTCGGTGTGCTGTCCTTAAGCTGGCCCCTGGAGGGCATCCTGCCTCGTTGGAGATGTGCCTCCTCCTCCTCCTCTCTCCTATCAGGCACCCACGTGGAGTCAGTGACCTTATCATCCCCTCCCTCCTCATCACTGGAGCAAAGCTGGCAGTATGCTGCAGCTGGGGGAACATGATTGCCATATTGCTGTCCCCCTCTCTCTGGGCTCACGTTACTGCTTTCCTCTAGCTGGGTACCATCATCGGAGCCTTCAAAACGCTGAGCATCCTTCTGGAGCATGTACCCAACACTGTGGTCAAACAGTTTGGGGGACTCCTCAGGAGGACATGGTGGGGCTAGGGAAGGAGTGACTGATGTCTTTGAGCCGAGGGAAGAAGCTGCGTTGGCAGCTGCTTTGCCAGACAAAGTACCTTGAGCCTGGGTGAGAGAGGATGAGGAGGATGGCTTGATCATCCACTCTACCAAGTCTTCCGCATGTTGCGGCTCAACACGGCCAGCTGCCGAAAAAAAGGACAAGCGTGTCCCACGGCCACGTGCTGATGAGGATGCACCATCTCCACGACCAGCACTGTTGCCTTTAGACACAGAGCCTGCTTGCCCTCTTTTATTGACTTGTGACTGTCTGCCTCTCCTTGTTGGCCTTCCAGACATACTAATGGCCTGCAGTGAGATGTAGCTGCACAAAGCTGGGATGTATATATATACTGATACTGCAGCTAGCAGAATCAACTGCCTGCCCGTGGTATTAATAGGATCAGAACAACAGCAATTTTTCTTCAGGTAGCTTTAGGTGCACACTGTGCAGAGGACACAGTACAATAACTGTAAATACTGCAGCTGCCTGCCTGTGGTATTAATAGGATCAGAACTACAGCAATTGTCTTCAGGTAGCTTTAGGTGCACACTGTGCAGAGGACGCACTACACTAACTGTAAATACTGCAGCTGCTTGCATGTGGTACTAATAGGATCAGAACAGCAATTGTCTTCAGGTAGCTTTAGGTGCACACTGTGCAGAGGACGCACTACACTAACTGTAAATACTGCAGCTGCCTGCGGTACTAATAGGATCAGAACAGCAATTGTCTTCAGGTAGCTTTAGGTGCACACTGTGCAGAGGATGCACTACACTAACTGTAAATACTGTAGCTAATAGGACTAATAGGATCAGAAGAACACCAGCAATTTTCTTCAGGTAGCTGTAAATACTGTAAAAACACCTGCCTGCCTGTCAGTAGGAAGAGAATAACAGGAACGGATCTAGCTAAACTGAATACAGTGTGTATATATATATATATATATATATATATATATATATATATATATATACACACACATACATACATACACACACACACAACACCTAGGATGCATATATATATATATACATAGTGCATGCTTGGCCAATCAGGCAGCAATGCACTGCTTTGCCGCAATGAATTATGGGCCGTGACGCGCCACTCGAATTTGGCACGAACAGCCCATAACGTTCGAAATTCGATGAATGGTCGAACATGCGATGTTCGAGTCGAACATGGGTTTGAATCAAACTCGAAGCTCATCCCTACTCTTTGTTTACATGGCTGGGGATTCCTGACCAACAAATGAATAGGGCTGAGTGAACTCACTGGTTGCTAAGGAAATGGCAGGTGCCACCACCTTATGCTTCTTTTAAAACATTTGACAGAATAAGCTGACTTTATTTAGTGGTGGTAGAAAAACTGGTACCGTAAGCTAGAAATCTGACATAAGGGCAAATGTCTGAACAACTACACCAATGATATTGACACTCTGAAAACCTCCAATGTCTTCTCCTCTAGTATCTCTTCCATTACTCCTTATTCTGTCTTAACTCCTGGCCCCTATTCAATCAGTGTATTTTTCTCCATGCCTATGTAATTTACTTCTTTATTTCCATTTAGTCCTTTCCTGCGCTTATATTTCTTTGCTATTCATATGGTTTGTGGACTTTTTAGTTCTTCAAACACCCCTGCATCACATCTGTACCCTATGCTTTCATCTTGACCCCACTTAATTAGGGGAAAGAGCCAAGATGTTGATAAGGCTGGGCACCTGTCTAGGAAACTTAATAGAAATAGAGTTGTAATGTTTCCTAAGTACCATTAGTAGTATTTGTTTTTGCCTACTTATTGGAATTACTCTTAGAAGAAGAACTGTAAAAATGATTAAATAAATTGCCCAACCATTGCAAGAGACATAGGCGTGCGCACAGGGTGTGCCAGGTGTGCCTAGGCACACCCTAATCACTCTGTGTGGTGCATTTCCAATGTTTACACCCCTGATATTTCACCAAGTAAAAAATCTTTTTTTTTCCTCCTAAAAAAATTGCAAAAAATAATTAAAATAATATTGTAACTGCCCTACTGACACCATTCACTGCTCTACTGACACCTACCGTATATATACACATGCACACACATGCAAATGTGTTTGAGCTTTGGGTTGCACACCCTAATGCAATAGGCTGCGCACACCTATGGCAAGAGATATTTATTTGCTTAACTGTTTTGGTATGTTATGTTACCCCAATCAATGGTTTTAGTAACAACATTTGGTTGCTCCAGACTGTTTGCTACCCTCATGTTTCAGAGTTTCAAGCTCACATCTATCTCTATGAGCATAAACCCCCCTCTTCCCCTGCAGCTATACTATAAAGTCCATAAAACAGCCACGTGACCAAGGAATCCCCGTCCATGTCCAAGAGTTTATGGAGAAAAGCAGTTGGGACCGAGCATGGATATATAAAGCACCAT
Source organism: Lithobates clamitans (assembly GCA_037952925.1). Classification (NCBI taxonomy): domain Eukaryota; kingdom Metazoa; phylum Chordata; class Amphibia; order Anura; family Ranidae; genus Lithobates; species Lithobates clamitans. Next base: position 75,320 of record JBBGZY010001426.1, on the reverse strand, counting down.
CAGAGAGTGAATGGCCTGGTCTTTCAACTATATGCTGAACCTCTGTTCCACTTACACTGTAATTGGATGTTATTATTTTGGATAATCCATTTATTCTATATACTATATAGATGATATCAACTTATCATTATGTCTGCAGGGAAATGGCAGGTTTTTGCTTGTGGTAAAAAAATTAATGGGGATAGGTGATTTTTGGTGCTGAGTGTTTGAAGGGAATATATGTGGAGAAACAGTGAATGAACAGTGCCTATTACTCTGTGAGACAGAGAATAGCCATTACACCCAGTATTGCCCTAGGGTATTTATTCATCCAAAAGCATCAAAGCACTGATCTATCAGGGTTCCCACGTATCGCGCATAGGACCACTTGGTATGGTTCAAGGGGGGAGGGGGAGCATACTTTACCCTGCCTATCCCCCATTACCTGGCTTTGTGCTCAGATTAAGGGTCTGGTATGGATTTGTTGGGGACCCCATGCCATTATATTTTGCTCAAGGTTTCCCCCTAAGTGTCTGGTATTGATTTTTTATAGGGACTCATTTAATTTTTTTGTGTGGGGCTCCCTAAAATCCATACCACATTCAATGGTTCAGATATTGATTTGTCTTTCTTTTTTTTAACATTATAGCAAAAGTAACATATACAAAAAGCTGTTAATTCACTTTTCTTTGCAAGCTTTCTTTATTTTGTGAATATTAAAAGGTGGACCCCCAAAATAGATACCAGATCCTCATCCTTCTTGATAAGGCTCTGGGATGTATTTTGGGGGGTCCTTTTGTTTTCAGAAAAAAAAAAGCTTGCAGGAAAATGTGAATTAACCCAATTTATTGTCATAAAAAGTGTTTGGGGACCTGGTTCCTGCCCCGGGGGACATGTATCAATGCAAAAAAAAGTTTTAAAACCGTCCTTTTTTTGGGAGCAGTGATTTTAATAATTCTTAAAGTGAAACAATAAAAGTGTAATATTCCTTTAAATTTCGTACCTGGGGGGTGTCTATAGTATGCCTGTAAAGTGGCGCATGTTTCCCGTGTTTAGAACAGTCTGACAGCAAAATTACATTTCTAAAGGAAAAAAAGTCATTTAAAACTACTCGCGAATGAATTGTCGGTCCAGCAATACACATAAAAGTTCATTGATAAAAACAGCATGGGATTCCCCCACAGGGGAACCCCAAACCAAAATTTAAAAAAAAAATGGCGTGGGGGTCCCCCTCAAAATCCATACCAGACCCTTCAGGTCTGGTATGGATTTTAAGGGGAACCCCACGCCAATTTTTTTTAAAAATGGCGTGGGGTCCCCCCAAAAATCCATACCAGACCCTTATCCAAGCATGCAACCTGGCAGGCCGCAGGAAAAGAGGGGGGGATGAGAGAGCGCCCCCCCTCCAACTGTACCAGGCCACATGCCCACAGGGGAACCCAGAACCAAAATTTAAAAAAAAAATGCGTGGGGTTCCCTCTAAATTCCATACCAGGCCCTTCAGGTCTGGTATGGATATTAAGGGGAACCCCGTGCCAAAATAAAAAAAATGGCATGGGGTCCCCCTCAAAATCCATACCAGACCCTTCAGGTCTGGTATGGATTTTAAGGGGAACCCTGTGCCAAAATAAAAAAAAAATGGCGTGGGGTTCCCCCAAAAAACCATACCAGACCCTTATCCAAGCACGCAACCTGGCAGGCCGCAGGAAAAGAGGGTGGGGGAGGAGAGAGCGCCGCCCCCGAACTGTACCAGGCCACATGCCCTCAGTATTGGGAGGCTGCTTTGGGGTAGCCCCCAAAGCACCTTGTCCCCATGTCGATGGGGAGAAGGGCCTCATCCCCACAACCCTTGCCCAGTGGTTGTGGGGGTCTGTGGGCGGGGGGCTTATCGGAATCTGGAAGCCTACGGAATCATCACTGGGTGACCCCACCCCCCCGACACACAGGGATGTCCCTGTGCGTCAGAGAGGGGTGGGGTCACCTGGCGATGACACCGTGGGCCCCGCCCACAGTTTTAAAAGAGCTGTCACCTGCGAGGATGCATCATATGGCGTGTGCCTCCCATGGGGTGAAATGATGAGTTTAATCAACATTGACTCGATGTCTGTTCTTAGATTGTGACTTTGTGTTGACCGTCAGAAGGCTCCCTCCATCTTGTAGTCCTTACAGGACTATAAATATTGGCTCTCTTTTTCCCAGTCTTCACTACTTACCTAATCCCTATGCCTTAAAAGCAATGGGTGGTCTGGCTGGACAGCGTTTCCCATAGAAACAGACAGGGGCGTAACTAGAAATCACAGGGCCCCATAGCAAAATGTTGTATGCCCCCCCCTGCAAGCAGCCCCCTGTGCGTTTAATGGGCACAGTGGCTGCGTTTGATAGGCACCGTGGCTGCATTTGACGGGCACCATGGCTGTGTTTGATGGCACAGCAAATTACTTACAGGGTAGGGTCGAGGTTCATGTCAGGTGCAGTGCAGTCGCTCACAGTCTCACAGCAAGGCAGGCAGGCTCCATCAGGCAGCTCTTTTCAGAACCACTCCTCTTGCTCTGCTCACTCCCCTCCCTCTGAGCCATGCTGTCTGAAGATGGCAGAGGTGGGTGGAGCCGAGCTCGTTTTCCTGGCGCGGAGGCGGCGTGCTATGAATGCTGGGGTGGCTGCCGCCTCTGACATCACTGGTATGAACAGTACTCATTGGAAATCATGGGTCACGGCTTGACATGTGACTTTGCAGTGACAAGTTGCACTAGTGGAAACTGAGCCCAACACAGTGATCCAAGAGCAAACATAGAAAAGGGGATAGGAAGAGCCCAGGTGAATGCCATGAAGAGCACAATGATCCTAGAGCAACACTGAGAAGGAGATAGAAAAAACACAGGTGAATGCCATAAAAAGGGAAAATATACCTGCAAACAATGACCATATAAGCATCCAGCATGCATGAGTAGAGAGCTCCACCATTTGTTGCCCAAAAATGCCATAAAACCATTTAGAACTCACATTTGCCATTAGTGATATCAGTGCCTGAGCAGGTTTAGATCACCATCCTGGAAAAGCTCTAGCCAGGAAACACAGAGGCCGCATCACTTCCTGCCTCTCATGCTCAGAGTGTACTTGCACTGCTGCAGCAATCTTGGAAATGGCAAACTCCCATAACACAGAGAAAAGAAATAAAAAGCATATGCAAAGCAAAAGGAAACGCTGTCACTTATGTCAAAGCTTGTTTAAAGCTTTCGTTGAGAAGCCTGTGCCACCAGAATGGCGCTCCACCCATCTAGCTCATTTAGAGGCTGTACAGGAAGGACTTCCGCCCAGAAGAGGGTGAAATATGCCCCCCCCCCTGACCACCAGAATGTGGCTCCAACCATATAGCTTTGTTTAGAAGGCTGTACAGGAAGGACTTTCACCCAGGAGAGGCTGAACCTGGCTGGGGCGACAAGCAGTAAGGGATACCTCGCGACTCCAGTCTTGATCAGGTGAGGAAAAAAAGGAGAATGCTGTGAGCTGGGTCCATCTTTGATTTATAGTTAACCAGTCCTATTAGGTTGTGGGGGCGGAGTCACAACCCATATGTATGCTGCCATGATGCACCAGGAAACATAAGGCGGGGTTTATACTGGTGACAATATACCCCACACATGAGGCACACGCCGGCATTGCGCTTTCTGGTTGTTTATGCTTTGTGTGTTAAAAGACCTCTTACAAGTGAGCGCAATCTGTTTTTAAGAATTGTTTTAAATAAAGTGGATTTACGCTATGGGAGCATTCCCTTGTTTGTCCTTATATATATGAGAGACCAGAGCCATCTTTAATATTGATTGGACCCTGGGCAAACATTTTCTTGGGCCCCCCCACCCATGCAAATTTTCTCTCCACCTCAACATTCCAAAAAAAACAAACGTAAACTTATGTTTCGAATTGTATTGTAACTGTACTGTGTGCCCCTCATTTGTTGTGAAGCGCTGCACAAACTGTTGGCACTATATAAATCCTGTATATTAATAATGATGGGGGAGGTATCGGAGTCCAGGATGAAGGGTGGGGGGAGATAGGGGAGTCCAGGAAGAATGGGGGTGGGAGAGATGGGGTAGTCCAGGCTGACACACAGGGATTGGGAGTGTGTAATGTGAGGTGTTTGTATCATACAGGGCGCAGAAAAAATTAGCACAAGGGGACAGTACCTGCATATCCTCGACCCCAAAGTAACCATCTATTGGTCACCTCTGCACACCACTTTGCTTATCTCTGCACCCTCATCCACAGTTCACCTCTGTATCCCCCATCCATGTTCACCTCTGTACCCCCCAATTCACAGCTCATTTCTACACCCCCCCATTAACAGCTCACCTCTGTAACCCTCCATCCACAACTCACTTCTTTACCCCTTTCATCCACAGCTCACCTCTGTACCCCTCCATCCACAACTCACTTCTTTACCCCCCTCATCCACAGCTCACCTCTGTACCCCTCCATCCACAACTCACTTCTTTACCCCCTCATCCACAGCTCACCTCTGTACCCCTCCATCCACAACTCACTTCTTTACCCCCTCATCCACAGCTCACCTCTGTACCCCTCCATCCACAACTCACTTCTTTACCCCCCTCATTCACAGCTCACCTCTGTACCCCTTCATCCACAGCTCACTTCTTTACCCCCTCCCCATCCTCACCTCTGTACCCCTCCATCCACAGCTCACTTCTGTACCCCCCTCCCCATCCTCACCTCTGTATTCCCCATCCACCTTAATACCTCTCACCCACAGCTCACCTCTGTACCCTTCAATCCACAGCTCAATTCTATACCCCCCTATCTTCACCTCTGTATTCCCCATCCACCTCAGTACCCCTCACCCACAGCTCATCTCTGTACCCCTCCATCCACAGCTCATTTCTTTACCCCCCATCTTCACCTCTGTATTCTCCATCCACCTCAGTACCCCTCACCCACAGCTCACCTCTGTATCCCCATTCACAGCTCACTTCTACACCCCCCTCATCCACAGTTCACCTCTGTATTCCCTGTCCACAGCTCACCTCTATACCCCTCCATCCACAGCTCACTTCTTTACCCCCCCATCCTCCCCTCTGTATTCCCCATCCACCTCAGTACCCCTCACGCACAGCTCACCTCCGTACCCCCATCCACAGCTGACTTCTACACCTCCATCCACAGCTCACCTATGTACCCCTCCATCTACAGCTTGCTTCTTTACCCCCCCATCCTCACCTCTGTATTCCCCATCCACCTTAGTACCCCTCACCCACAGCTCACCTCTGTTCCCCCCATCCACAGCTCACTTCTACACCCCCCTCATCCACAGTTCACCTCTGTAGTCCCTGTTCACAGCTCACCTTTTGTACCTCTCCATCCACACCTCACTTCTTTACCCCCCATCCTCACCTTTGTATTCCCCATCCACCTCACTACCCCTCACGCACAGCTCACCGCTGTACCCCCCATCCACAGCTCACTTCTACACCCCTCCCCTCATCCACAGCTCACCTCTGTATTCCCTGTCCACAGCTCACCTTTGTACCCCTCCATCCACAGCTCACTTTTTTACCCCCATCGTCACCTCTGTATTCCCCATCCACCTCAGTACCCCTCACCCACAGCTCACCTCTGTACCCCCCAATCCACAGCTCACCTTTGTATCCCCCGTCCACCTCAGTACCCCCCATCCACAGCTCACCTCAGTACCCATCACCCACAGCTCACCTCAGTACCCCTCACCCACAGCTCACCTCAGTACCCCTCATCCACAGCTCACCACAGTACCCCTCACCCACAGCTCACCTCTGTGTCCCCCGTCCACATTCACCTCTGTACCCCCCAGTCCACCTCTGTACCCCCCCACCCACTTTCCCCTCTGTACCCCCCGTCCACCTCTATACCCCCGTCCACCTCTGTACCCCCCATCCACTTTCACCTCTGTACCCCCCATCCACCTCTATATCGCCCATCCACCTCTGTACCCCCCATCCACTTTCACCTCTGTACCCCCTGTCCACCTCTATACCCCCGTCCACCTCTGTACCCCATCCACTTTTACCTCTGTACTCCCCGTCCACCTTTATACCTCCCGTCCACCTCTGTACCCCCCATCCACTTTCACCTCTGTACCCCCCGTCCACCTCTATACCCCCAGTCCACCTCTGTACCCCCATCCACTTTCACCGATGTACCCCTGTGTCCACCTCTATACCCTCGTCCACCTCTGTACCCCCCATCCACGTTCACCTCTGAACCCCCCCACCTTTGCACCCCATCCACGTTCACCTCTGTACCCCCATACATGGTCACCTCTGTACCCCCCATCCAATTTCACCTCTGTACCCCCGTCCACCTCTGTACCCCCATCCACTTTCATGTCTGTACCCCCCGTCCACCTCTGTACCCCCATCTACTTTTACCTCTGTACCTCCCATCCACCTCTATACCCCCGTCCACCTCTGTACCCCCATCTACTTTTACCTCTATACCTCCCGTCCACCTCTATACCCCCCGTCCACCTCTGTACCCCCCATCCACTTTCACCTCTGTACCCCCCGTCCACCTCTATACCCCCTGTCCACCTCTGTACCCCCCCATCCACATTCACCCCTGTACCCCCATCCACCTCTATACCCCCGTCTACCTCTGTACCCCCATCCACGATTCACCTCTGAACCCCCCACCTCTTTACCCTCCATCAACGTTCACCTCTCTACCCCATCCACATTCACCTCTGTACCCCCCATTCAGCTCTGTACCCCCATCCACGGTCACCTCCATCCCACCCCTGTCCACCTCTGTACCCCTGTTCACCTCTGTACCTGCTCCTTTTGCCTTGCGTTAAAGAGGGCCCTATGAGAGACACAGGGGCTTCCCCATTACCTGAACTAACAAAGGAAGGAGATTGGGAGTAGAAGACAGTACACTGAAGGAGAGCATACATCTGGATATATCAGCATATAAGGTGCATTTGACATACATGTTTGTGCATGGGGTCCAAACCTTCTGGTGAGTGTGGGCACAAGAGTACAGAATTGTGTCTGCACAGCACGTAAATGATTCATTACTAGCATGAAAGACTGCACCAAAGTTCCCAACTGTCCCTGATTTCGAGGGACTGTCCCTGAATTGGAACAATGTCCCTCTCTCCCTCTTTGCTCCTCATTTGTCCCTCATTTTGGTCTGATCTATATAGTTGTATATAAAATGCACCACTTAGCTATCGGAAAGTGTTTCCCAGTGCTAAACCTTTCATCCAATTTGTAAATTTGAAAAGCCGGTATAAAGGAATAGTAGTGGTAAAAAAAGCACTTGTGGATTTAACTAATCCTTTTTTTTAATTTTTTTTTAAAATATTTTTAAGGGAGAGTGACAGGGGGTGTGTCCTATGCCTACATACTTTTTCTAATAGGTGTCCCTTGTTCTCATCTCAAAAAGCACGGGTCTTTTGAAACAGTATGAATAATTATCTGATAGCCATTGGGTTTTTTAAGCATTGGAAGAACCTTGAGAACTGCCTAATAATACTGTGGACTATATATGTCACTACATCTATATGATATATGCATATTTAAAGGAGTAAAAGTATTGGATGCAGCATTTAAATTAGTATTGTGATAACACATGAATTGATATAAGCTAGACATAATACCTTAAAGTGGTTGTGCTGTGATTAATGTTTTTAGATGCAGCCAGTTGCAAGGGATAATTTCCATGTTTCCCAGGGTTGGGCTTTAAAGTGGTAGTAAACCGCTGGGCATTTTCTTTTTTTTTTTCTAACCTGAAAGGTAATGTCATAATGTGCTAGTATGCATCGCATACTAGCACATTATGTTAAACTTACCTGAAAACAAAGCCTTCCAGCACCAAATTGTCACCCCTGCAGGCACTTCCATCTTCACCCGGTCTACCTTCCAGGTCCGCGGACTCCAGCTGTGTGACTGGCCGGAGCCGCAATGATGTCACTCATGTGCGGGAGCTGCCATTTACAGCACATGACTCTGAAGGAACAGCCCGGGCAGTCATCCCTTTAGAGCGCATGTTCCGGGTACCTCACTGGCTGCATGTACAGTAAATATCTCCAAAACGGTACATGTTTAGGAGATATTTACAGTACCTACAGGTAAGCCTTATTATAGGCTTACCTATAGGTAAAAGTCAGAGATGGTAGTTTACTCCCACTTTAAACTGCTTAAACCCCCCTCAGACCACCATCATTTTGTGTTCCTCATTCCTCATTGTGTTCCTCAATGCATTTTGCCTATAAACATAATTTGAAACAAATTTGCAAGTTTTGTAAAAATAAATTTTATGTGGAAATGCCAAATTTCAGTGATGCTTACTCTCTAAGCAAGAATTGCACTGCCTTGTACTTCAGAGGATAAGTCTGGAAAGATGATTTGTATGCTATTGTGGTAACTCTTTACAGTTTTCTTCACAGCCCACAAGATGGTAATCTTGCATTCAGAAGCTTTGCAATTATTGGTCAAAGATTATGTCCTGTGTCTGTAGATTTTAAGGTAGTGCAGGGAGCTCATTCAGTTGTAAAAAGGAGATGAAACTAGACATCTCCCTCACCCAGTTATTCTGTACATTTAGGAAACCATACAAAATCCCAGTTTGTTGCTTCATGAACTGTTTATTAAAATTATCCAGCCTTATTTTATTATCCATGAGGTCTCTTACTGCTCATGTTGTTGAGCAGGAAAAAAGCATAACCTCTAACAAACTTCCCTCTTGTTGATGCACTCTCCAGTGAGGCCCGAAGCAAGAGAAAAGAAGAGAAAATAGAGAAGGGCCGGGCATGACAGTGTGAGAAGGGGAGACACCATAGGGTTAAAAGGCAGTGAAGGTTTGCAAGAAGGGGGAAGAAAGGATTGGTGGAGAAGAGCAGAGTTGGGAGGGGTTTTGTTTATTTAAGGGGGAGGCAGGCCTCCTGGGCTTGAGTGGAAGGGGCAGACAAGATAGGAAGCAGTTTCCAGGCTGCTAGACATCACAGCACCATGGCCGACGTGGATCAGATTCTGGCCCAGCTACAGGCGGCTGCCACAACCAAGGGACCCAAATGGCTGCACAGCCAGGTGTCCTCCCTTCTAGAGGACCAGACATCTGTGTTGGCAGCGGGGGGGCAGGAGCTCCATCGGGCTCGGAGGTCTAGGCTTCTGGACCTTTTCTCACCGGGATCCTCCCCCTGAGCTTTGCGCCACAGTAGGAGCCCCGCACGGGACCCGTCAGGCCCACCGGCGAAGCACCCCTCGGCTTCCGCGGGTGGTGCGCCTGGATGGAATCCGCGCCATCGGCAGAGCTCGGTGGGTGGGGCTACAGGATGCGCACGCGAATCTCCAACGTCTGCTTGGAGAAACTGTCGGGAGCCAGCGGACTCCTCCCCCTCAGCGGTGACTGCACGTGGGGAGTCTCGGCGAGGGAGAAGTGCAGCCACGGCAGCCGAGCCGTTACCAGACGTGGTCGGCGGCTCTAATGAGAAGCCAGGTCCTCCTGCTGGAATGGAGAGGACACGGAGACGCAACAGGACATCGGGGGCTGCTGCACAGGGCCCAAGTTGAGGGGGCAAACGAAGTGGCGTATCGGTGGGCAGATCTGGTGCTGGTAGGCAGGGCCAAAAGTGGCAAGGATCAAAAGCATCCAGGCCCTCCTGGCCTGGGATGCTGCAGATGGAGGACCAACAATCTCCTGGAGTGCAGTCAGAGGGCGAGCTGTCTTGCTCAGAGGAGGCGCAGAGTCGCACGGCACCAGTAGATTCTGGAGCGGCGGCTGTTATCTACCAATTTTTTGAGTGCTGCATTGTGTGGGTTGTTGGGGGTAGTGCATGGGAGTGCCGCAGTAGCTGCTAGAGCCACGCCGCAATCATCTGTAGGCATGGCGGCTGGCCCTGCTGCTTCCGGGACAGATGTGCTGAGGGTCTGTGGGATTTGGGGCAGCGATTTGCGGGAGTTAAAGGGGTTCAGCACCTGCAGGTGTCACCGTGGGTCCCACCAGGTGGCGGGTCAGTTGCGGACAGTGCCAGGATAGGTTCAAGCGGGAAGGTCCCCCCGCCTCCCCGGTCATGGGGATCACACCTGCCACTCCAGGGCTTATGGTATCGCCCCTGGCCTTGGTGTCTGTATGTGCGGCTGCAGGGGACTAGGCCGGAGCGTCGCAGGAGGTCCCGGTTAAAACGGATGCTGTTAGGATTGCCGATGCAGCAAAATGTGAGGTTTACGTGTGCTGAGGGGCCGTTGGGGGGCACATTTAAAACAGGAAGTCCGGGAAAAGATTTGCAAGCGTGAGTATGTGGAGATCTTCTCTTTGCTACCCCTAGAGAAATGTAACTTGGCTAGGCTTAAGCCCGAAAACACCAAGAAGGAGGATGAGGAGAAGCGGCGGTACAGATTGATCCTGCGGACTTTCTCTTACTGGCTGCAGGTATTTGCCATTATGGCAAGTGTCATTGGGGAGAAGAGCTGGAACACTGTTCAGCATTCTTTTGTTACATGGACGCCATCGGAGAGGCTCACAGAGTTTACGGGGGATCAGCATGGCTACGGTACGACGAGCAGTTCCGGCAGCGTAGGGCCGTCTGTCCGTCTCTCCGCTGGGACCACAAAGACATTAGCCTTTGGATGCGTCTGATGTCCTCGGCTCGGGCCCCGAATCAGTTTTTTCCAGGGGGGGGCAGTGGTGCATCTTCCCCAGGACAATCAGCTAGAAAGAAATGGGGTCTCTGCTGGCAGTACAATGAAGGATCATGTAAGTTTGGGGGAGCATGCCGTTTTAAACATAAGTGCTCCGGCTGTGGAGGATCTCATCCCGTGTTCGGCTGCTTCAAAAAAGGCAAGGGCTGTGCCGGAGAGTTTGCTAACAAGAGGGATTACGCCGGTGAGGGGAGAAAGGAGGCAACCTTTCCTAAATAGATACCCAGACCAGGACGCGGCGAGGCTGTTGGGCCCGTGATTCTTGGAGGGTTTTAGGATCCCATGTTCTTTGGCTGCCGTCCTGCCTATGGCATGGAATTTGCGTTCTGCATTGCAGCATCCTGGGGTGGTCTCTGAGAAGTTGGCTAAGGAAGTAGCACTGGGTCGCATGGGCGGGCCTTCCTCGGTTAAGCCTTTGTCAGACTTGGTGGTTTCGCCTCTGGAGGTGGTGCCTAAGAAAGAGCCGTACAAGTTTTGCCTTAATCACCACCTGTCTTTGCCAAAGGGAGGTTCGGTCAATGATGCCATAGATCCTGAAGCATGTACGGTGTCTTATACCTCTTTTGACGCAGCAGTTGGTTGGGTTTGGCGATATGAAAAGGGGGCGCTGATGGCAAAATCCGACATTGAATTCGCTTTTCTCTTACTTCCAGGTCATCCGGACAGTTTCCGCATGCTTGGGTGCTGCTGGCAAGAGGAATATTACATGGATCGCTGCCTGCCAATGGGCTGCTCCATTTCCTGTGCCTTGTTTGAGACGATCAGCTCCTCTGTTGAATGGGTGGTTTGTGATATATCGGGGCTGAATTCCGTCATTCATTATTTGGATGATTTCCTTTGCATGGGGCCATCTTCATTTAATATGTGTGCGATACTTCTGTCCATGTTGCAGCGCATTGCACGTAGATTCGGTGTTGTGTTGGCTGCGAAAAAGATGGAGGGCCCGACTACTGTGCTCAGTTTTTATGGGCATAGTTTTCGACTCGGACGCTATGGAGTGTCGCCTGCCGGAGGATAAATTGGTGGTGCTCAAGATGGAGATTCATGGAACGTTGGGAATGCGCAAGTTTCAGCTTTGGAACCTACAACCTTTGTTGGGTACTTTTAATTTTGCATGTCGCATTATTCCCATAGGCAGGATGTTTTGCCGATGGCTGTCAGCGGCTACCACGGGGGTTAGGGCTCCCACCCATTTTATCGGTCTCAATAGGGAACATTGAGAGGACTTGAAGGCATGGCACAAGTTTTGGAAACCTATAATGGTCGATCAGTTTGGTTGTCCGGTCCGGTGAGCAACTTTGACTTGGAGCTGTTTACGGATGCAGCCGGGTCGACAGGTTATGGGGTATTTTACCAGGGTCACTGGAGCGCAGAACTTTGGCCGCGTTCCTGGGTAGACACGGGCTTTCTACGTAACCTGGTGCTCCAGGAACTTTTACCATTGGAGCTGGCTATGGAAATCTGGGGTGAGTCTTTTTGGTACTTGAAAATACGGTGTGACAACATTGCAGTGGTTCAAGTCATTGGTGATATGTGCCCCTCTGGTGTATTCCAGTTAGAATGGTTAGCTGGAATATGGTAATGGTTGCACTGCAGGTAGTGGGTTGTCTCCGAGCTGGTGTGTTAGGGCTGCAGGCTTATCATGGAGAAAGGTCCCGCAGTGTAGAAGTGGAATATATTTTAATATTGGGGTGCCATCAAAGACCAACAGGTTGAATGACTGATAGTTTTGTTTTCAGATGTTTATGTGTTAAAGAATATTACATTTTTATAGTTTGTTAATAAAAGTCTGTCATTTGTACTTCAACTCCATGTGTGGTCTTGTTAATTTTAGGTAGCAGTAAGGAGGGAGGTGGAGTATGAGTGGTCGGGCAGATATCAAGAAGGTTGGGGACATCTGGTCTACACTGGTCATGCACTGTTTTCATCATGTCTTGCTTAGGGATGAGGTGAACATACCTGGGTTTTGTTCATGGGAGGTTTCCCAAACAGCTCACAAATTCAAACACTAATCACAACCCCACTGGAGTCAATAGAAGCCAAATCTATAAAATCGATTTTGGCCATTTTCATGGTTAATAGACAAGGGACTGTGAAACAAATGACAAGGGTGACATGTACCAATTGCAAAGAAAAAAATTCAAATAATACTGTTTTGTGGGGAACAGCACTTTTAATGAGGTGAAACATTGAAAATGCAGAAATCCTTTAAAAAAACTGCTTTAAACCTGCTTGTGAAGCATCACACCTGTACAATGCACTACAGCAAAACTAACATTTATAAAGAAAAAAACATTTACATTTCCGGTAAGTGACAGTTTCTGGCCAGCTTTATTTTTTTTAAAAAAGGGCATGGGGACCTTCCAGAATACTTATTAGAACCCTTAAGAGTCTGATACATATTTTGGCAGCCATTTGGAGGGTCCAATTTACCTTGGCAATTCGCTGAACACTGGACCTAATCCCTAGTCCTGTTTTTCAGGGATGCAATATTATATTTGCCTTCTACTTTTTGCTTTCATGATATGAGATAGTGTTGGCTCACCTGTTTCTTGAGTATGCTGTGGCATTTACAGTGGCATTGGATGGCTGATTTGAGCTCCCTTTGTACCTCTATAAAGAGTGATCCCATTGAGGAAGTTCATATTTAAACTGTGTTGAGCAGGGGTGGACTGACAACTCATGGGTCCCCTGGGCAATAGGAGATCATGGGGCCCTCAGGTGTAAAGGTGGCCACGGTGCTTCTCCAGTCCACAGCTCCCCTTTTTCTTCCCCATTCCACAGCTCTCCTCTTTTCCCCAGTCCATAGCTCTCCTCTTGTCCCCAGTCCACAGCTCCCTTCTTGTCCGCCAGTCCATAACTCCCCTTTTGTCCTCCAGTCCACAGCTCCCCTTTTTCTCCTCCAGTCCACAGCTCCCCTTTTTCTTCTCCAGTCAACAGCTCTCCTTTATCTTCCCCATTCCACAGCTCCCCCTCTTGTCCCCAGGCCACAGCTCCCCTCTTGTCCCCAGGCCACAGCTCCCCTCTTGTCCCACAGTCCACAGCTCCCCTCTTTTCCCATAGTTCACAGCTCCTCTCTTATCCCCGGATCTACAGCTCTGATCTTGTTCACTGCTTCACAGCTCTCCTCTTGTCCCCCTGTCCACAGCTCCCCCTTTCTCCCCTAGTCCACAGCTCCCCTTTTCTCCCCCAGTCCACAGCTCCTCCTTTTCTCCTCCAGTCCACAGCTCCCCTCTCGTCCACCAGTCCACAGCTCCCCTTTGAGAGCCACAAAAGATCAGTTTCAGTCAGAGCTTTTTTTTCTCTGAAAATAGGTACAGTACTTACATACCCCCTTCCCCCAAAGAAACCATCTACTGCTCACCTCCGCACATCCTTCACTTACCTCTGAGCCTACCCCTTCAATACTCACCTCTGTACCCCCTATCCACAGCTTTTCTCCCACAGTCCACAGCTCCCCTCTTCTTCCACAGTCCACAGTTCCCTCCATCTCCCACAGTCTACAGCTCCCTCCTTCTCCCACAGTCCATAATCCACTTTTCTCCTCCATTCCACAGCTCCCCTCTTGTCCACCAACCCACAGCTCCCTTTTTCTCCTCCAGTCCACAGCTCCACTTTTTCTTCTCCAGTCTACAGCTCCCCTTTTTCTTCTCCAATCCACAGCTTCCCCCTAGTCCCACAGTCCACAACTCCCCTCTTGTCCCCCAGTCCACTGTTCTCCTCTTGTCCCCCAGTCCACTGTTCCCCTCTTGTCCCCTAGTCCACTGTTCCCCTTTTTCTCACCCAAACCACAGCTATTTTTTTCTCACCCAATCCACAGCTCCCATTTTCTTCCTCAGTCCACAGCTTCCCTCTTGTCCACCAGTCCACAGCTCCCCTATTTCTCCTCCAGTCCACAGTTCACCTTAGCAGCTTCCCCACACCTATAAACAACTCACCTCTGCACTTGCAATCCACACTTTACACCCTTGGTCCACAACAAACCTCTGTATCGCAAACTACAGCTTATCTCTGACCCACTTCCACATTTCACTTCTGCATCCCCATATCTACAGCTTACCCCAATCAACCCCCCACCCATTAAGCCTTCCCCACCCAGCTTTCAGCTCAGCACAACCCCCTATTGCCCACCTCCTTAAAAAGCTTCACAGTGGTGCAGCCGCAGTAAAACATACATGTCTGACAAGTGAGGGGAGGGACAAAAGCTTAGGAATCAAAAGGATGCAGCGTCGGGACCCAGGGTACCTGTTAACATATGCCATGCCATGCACAAGCCCAGAGCTAGCACACAGAAGCCAGTGGAGGGAGTGAGCAATGCAAAAACTTCCTCTACCGCTGTCTGTGTTTAATGACAGTTTGTAGAGGACAGAGCTGCCGGTTACCTGATGTTCTGCCTGAAAAAAGTAATTTCCCCCACCCACTGCCCCGATCACCCTGCCCTGCTCATGTTGCCCCCTTCTGGCCCTGGTCCCTCGGCAGTCCACCCCTGGTGTTGAGGCATCCTTTATTAAAGCTGTATGCACATACGGCTAGAGCTGTGGGTGAATTAAATGATACATAAAGAAAACAAATCAGAGCAGTTACTGACTAAAAAAAAAAGCAGACAATCCAGATTGGTATCAAATGCCTTCTGCAAAATCTGGCAGACACTTTGCAGTTTACTTTTTTTTTTTTTTTTTTTTTTTGATATTACATTCATACAATAATTGAACACTTAATCTGTATTATGCTTTTCAACCTGAAGCAACACAAGGATGTCTAAAATAAAGGCAACATTTCACAGTTAGATCCTGTATCAGTATTCGTTTGATGTAGGTTATATGCCTATCATGCCCTGTAGCAGTAGAAGGAGGAAGATATCTTTGCGTTTTCAGAAGGTAGCTTACATTATATGATAATTGATAATTGACGTTTTATATGCAGTTTTGTATTAAAAAATAATTTAAGAAAACATAGTGGAAATCAATATTCATGGTTAATTTTTGCTGACTATCTCAAGAGACTAAGGGCTTATTTACATCTACGTGTTTCAACAACATGTGCGTTAATACAATTGTTTCTGCAACATGTAGTAGTGCATGTTGCATGCATCGAGCCATTGTGGTGCTATTCATTTTGTATAAGACCCCAATGCACTAAGGCAGCAGTATCAAACTCAATTTCATCACAGGCCACATCAGCATTATGGTTGCCGTCAAAGGGCCGGTTGTATCTGTAAGACTATATACTGTAGGTTAGTATATTCCACAATATTTATTGACAACTTAAATAAAATGCATTCACACGGTAGCAAGTAAACATCGGCTTCACAATACAAAGACTGGTATGGAAACATCTCTCTTGCCTGCAACTCTCTGGCACCTGCTAATCCTCTATGAGAATTCCGCCCTGTGCAATGACGACAAAGCCCCGCCCATCTGACGCGTTGTGTCCAATAGGACTTTCTCAATGTGTTAGTTAGGCGGGACAATGATGTCACCACACAGGGTGAAACTCTTGGTAAGGATTAGCAGGTGCTGGTGAGGTGCGGGGGAGAGAGAGGTTTCCCTACTTGACTTTGTTATTGTGAAGCTGATGTTGCTACAGTGTGAGTGCATTTTATTCAAGTTGTCAATAAATATTGTGGAGTATACTACACCATTATAACTATTTTTCTCTATATAGTAACCCTTACCGGCGGAGTAGAGATTGTATATCAACGCTGGGATTATGGAAGAAAAGTAACATCCTGACTTAAAGCCATATTAGACCTCTTTTTGAGTGTGAGGTCCACCCAAGATGGTGAGGGTACACCTATTAAGCACGTGGTGAAATTTTGTGGAGTGGACTGAGAGAAGTTGGGATTGGATGAGGAATTTCACTTAAAGATGGACTTGTGGAAATTTTGTTTATGCACAGGAATTTATCGCATTTTATCTATTATATGTTTTTTTCTTTTATGAAGTTCACTTTATTGATTGGATTTATTATAAAAAACATCTTTGAACATAGTACATAATGATAAGTGGGATTTAAGATGCAATATGTCCATGGATGCAAATATTTTGATTATAGCACTTTTTTATTTAGTGATATATATATATATATATATATATATATATATATACACAGTGTCTCACAAAAGTTAGTATACCCCTCAAATTTTTGAAAATATTTTATTATATCTTTTCATGTGACAACACTGAAGAAATTACACTTTGCTACAATGTAAAGAAGTGAGTGTACAGCTTATATAACAGTGTAAATTTGCTGTTTCTTCAAAATAACTCAACACAGAGCCATTAATGTCTAAACCGCTGGCAGCAAAAGTGGGTACACCCCTAGGTGAAAATGTCCAAATTAGTCCCAATTAGCCATTTTCCCTTCTGGAGTCATGTGACTCGTTAGTGTTGCAAGGTCTCAGGTGTGAATGTGGAGAAGGTGTGTTAAATATGGTGCTATTGCTTCACTCTCTCATACTGGTCACTGGAAGTTCAACATGGCACCTCATGGCAAAGAACTCTCTGGGTATCTGAAAAAAAGAATTGTTGCTCTAGATTGCCAAGACCCTGAAACTGAGCTGCAGCATGGTGGCCAAGATCATACAGCGGTTTAACAGGACAGGTTCCACTCAGAACAGGCCTCGCCATTGTCGACCAAAGAAGTTGAGTGCACGTGCTCAGCATCATATCCAAAGGTTGTCTATGGGAAATAGACGTATGAGTGCTGCCTGCATTGCTGCAGAGGTTGAAGGGGTGGGGGGTAAGCCTGTTAGTGCTCAGACCATACACCGCACACTGCGTCAAATTGGTCTGTATGGCTGTCATCCCAGAAGGAAGCCTCTTCTAAAGATGATGCACAAGAAAGCCGCTGAAGACAAGCAGACTAAGGACATGGATTACTAGAACCATGTCCTGTGGTCTTATGAGACCAGGATAAATTTATTTGGTTCAGATTGTGTCAAGCGTGTGTGGCGGAAACCAGGTGAGGAGTACAAAGACAAGTGTGTCTTGCCTACAGTCAAGCATGGTGGTGGGAGTGTCATGGTCTGGGGCTGCATGAGTGCTGCCGGTGTTCTATTGAATAGTGCCCGCAGCCCAAAAGTGCCCGCGTATGCGCTGTACAGAAGGGCACTCCAGCTGATTTCCCAATCAGCTGGCGTAACGTTACCACCATACGCACATCGTAGGGGTCATTTTTTGACGGGAGATACCATTTGAAGGGCACAATTGAAAGCCATGCAAAGAGCAGAGGGAGACCGTAGTTTTCAGATTGTGCCCCACTATTGGGGGGTGGGTTTACAGTGTGCTGAAGGTCCAGCTTTGTGTGCGTTGCAGGACGGGTTTGGTGTGTCTAACGGCGGGTTTTTCTTGTGTCTAACAGCAGGTTGCAACACGCCCACAACCCAAACATAAGCACCCCCTAAAGGAGTGCAATTCCTCTAACGGGACTTTTTTCACGGGGTTACCTCTAATAAAGTAGAAAGTAGTAGAAGTTTATAGTTTTTGTATAAAAGTATTGTAGTTTATTCATTTAACATCTAAAAATCATTACACATGACCTAACCATATATACAATAAAATGGATGCATGTAAATGGGAAGAAATAATTCTATGAATAAATGACCAAATGCAATGATACAGGTAAGTAAAAAAACAATGATCATAGAAACCCGACGTTTCGAGGTAAGCAAAAGGGGTTGACCTCTTCTTCAGGGGTAACGACAATTGGTCAAAATGGGTATTTCATCTAGAAAATTAACAAAAAGCAGAGCAAACATGAGTGGATAGGCATTCACAGCAGGAGGCAGTAGAGAGCATCTAGTTTACATTATAAAGGTCAATTGACATTAACATATGTTACATCTTTAGTAAATTCTAGGCATATACATGCAGAGATTTCATACTGACCCCTTAAAATTCATATAATCACTCCCAAGGACATTATCAGCATCCAGTGCGAATCAAGAATTTGCCGCCCGTCACGGCCACACAGGGATCACAGAACTGAGGCTCAAGGAGATGGGGAAAAGACCAGGTAGATCACAGGAATAAGAACCAGGGTGGACTGAGGTTGCTTCACAAAGGATATCCCCAATATAGGAACAGACACAGTCCTCCCCTCAGGCTTGAGATAGCCTGTTTGATGGAGTTAGAGGGTGGGGGTGCAATCCTGCTGCAATGAAAATATTTCAATACGAGTCTTAAGGGAGAGCCTAGTATGAATACAATACTATTCTCAAAATTATAAGGAGTATTGGGGTTAGCAGATTCACCCGAGATTATAAGTATAGAACATGTATGGCACGTACCTAAAAAATGGGAGTAAGTGGAACCAGATCATGGGTCCCAATTTAAGCAGCAAGGAGGTATTTAGATAATACCCCAGATCAAATTGGGCAGGAGTCCAAAGAAGTATGCAGGTTCCCTGGTTGGGTGTGAGTCCGCATAGGTCTGCAGATTATAAAACACATCAGGGAAATATTATAAGTAAGTAAACGGTTAACCATTTGTAAAGTTTCCAAACATCCCAACCAGAGGGGGTCCATGAGTTTACCTGCCTGTCTTTACTTCCTCCAAGCACGTCTGTGTGGTGTCAGTAGCAGCTGATTAGTGCAGCGCCAGAGGAGTTTAAATGTATGTTTGCTGCAGTGGGTGGGGATGTCCAATTAGTACCTGATTGGCTGAACCGTGAGTAAGGGGCGGTCTAAAGCAGGGAGGACGTGAAGTGTCTGTAAAGGATATCCCCCGGGCAGAGCGACGCACAGCGTCATCCCCACGATACACTCCCTGGAGTGAAAACATCCACAGCAGGGCGGAGATGGGCGTGTGTAACAGCGCTGTGCTCGGCGGGGGGCGGAGCCAGCGCGACGTGGAGGATTCCCCCATGCATCTGAGAGTCCCGCAGCACAGAGCTGGCGTGCCCGTTGTCATGGGGATTCATGACACAGACTGCCAGAGAGAGGGGGGGCCGGGCGCGCTCTGAAGGGAGCGCTCCTCGGTCTCCCCCGGGTGCGCTGAGTGAGCTAACACACAGCCCAGGCCTGGATGGATTGAAGAGAGAGGAGTGAGAGTAAATGGATGAGTGGTGAGAGGGGGAGAAAGAAAGGCAGCGCAAAAGGGGAGGCACAGACATACAGGAAAGAATAAATAAGGAAGTAACAGTGAATGGAACACGCCCACAACCCAGGCCCACAACAGTGAGGCACAATCTGACAACTACGGTCTTTCTCCGCTGTTTGTATATTTTTCATAGGTGCCCATCAAATGGTATTTCCCATAACCACACAGCTAAAATAACAAAGGAGTGGCTTCACAACAACTCCGTGACTGTTCTTGAATAGCCCAGCCAGAGCCCTGACTTAAACCCAATTAGGCATCTCTGGAGAGACCTAAAAATGGCTGTCCACTAACGTTTACCATCCAACCTGACAGAACTGGAGAGGATCTGCAAGGAGGAATCGCAGAGGATCCCCAAATCCAGGTGTGAAAAACTTGTTGCATCTTTCCCAAAAAGACTCATGGCTATATTAGATCAAAAGGGTGCTTCTACTAAATACTGAGCAACGGGTCTGAATACTTAGGACCATGTGATGTTTCTGTTTTTCTTTCTTAATAAATCTGCAAAAATGTCAACAATTCTGTGTTATTCTGTCAATATGGGGTGCTGTGTGTACATTAATGAGGAAAAAAATGAACTTAAATGATTTTAGAAAATGGCTGCAATATAACAAAGAGTGAAAAATTTAAGGGGGTCTGAATACTTTCCGTCCCCACTGTGTATATATATATATATATACATATATATATACAGTGGGGACGGAAAGTATTCAGACCCCCTTAAATTTATATACTTTATATATATATATATATATATATATATATATAAAGTATATATATATATTTTTCACATTTATTTAAGAAAAACGCGACACTATTTGATTGCATTATTTTTTTGGAGTTTGTGATAAAACTGATAAAACTAACTGAAAAGGTTTGAGCAGCAAGGGGATTTATCTGTATTGTATTTACATAATTTTTAGCAATATTCTACAGTAAAGCAATGTTAAAATTATTTTCTAATTCTAATGTATTTCTAAGCCAGGGAATACTCTACAGTATCCTCTAAGGACAGAGCCAAGTTATAAAAACCAGACAAATTTTGGGAAAGCTATTCCCCTTTCTTCCTTCCAGCTAAATGCTTATGGAACTATAAATGTGCATTTACCAATACTAATAGATTAGTTCAGGCTGGTGTGCTCCCCACGTGCAATGCTAGACGACTTATAAGATATAAAGTCTTGATGAATATCTCAATAAAAAATGATGACTCTACTCATAGATTATCTTTACACATTCCCTCCCCTTCTCTATCATACCAATAACAATTGTGCATAGCAGTGGAACAGTTTCCAGTGTTTATTGTGGGACAATAAGGAGTAACCCAAAGAACACACTAACAAGAATCTCTTTTTTGTTTGGGGTGGGGGTGTTTTTTTCTGAAATTGCTGTGGTTTCTTTTTTTTTGTAATAATTGGCCAATTATAATTTTAATAATGTTTTTGCAATTGGTGGTTGTTTGTTTATTTTTTACAGTTTTGTTATAAATAAAGTATATAGGTTTTAAAATACAGTACCGAGTTGCCTCCCAGGTCTTGGATGTTTCAACATAATGCTGTAGGTAAAGCATAATATTTAGGTGTGTTGTGTAGTTCCTGCAGGATGGCATTGAGACTGAGTGAATATAACGAGGTGAGGTACCTGTAGCCTGGGCTGGTCAGGCAAGGTCCAAAGTGGCTGCAGAAGAGTATCTGTGCCACAGTCCAGAAACTGTGGTGGTCTGGGAAGGCAGTAGCTGGTAAATAACCCAGCGATTCCAAGGGCAAGGAAAGCAAGCAGTCCAAGATTTGGGTAGGCAGCAGGCAAGCCTACTCCAGTAAACAATCGGAGGTTGGCAGCAATTCAAAAAAAGAATCCAAGTTCAAGACAGAGGTCAGAAACAAGGGAATCCAAGAAAGGTTTACGGGCAGAGACAATTGAAGTATTACTGGCAGGGAACTAAGAAACAAGAGCCAGAGCTCTGGGCCTGTGATGATCAAATAGATCACCAAAATATCATGGACAATCAAGAGTGAGGAGACAGGGTGGCCAAAGCTGACCACTGCCTAGTAACCAGAATCTTCCATTAGGGGCACACCACTACTGGCTAATCAGTGCAGGAGGTACATCAGGCCAGGAGGAAGAAGTGACCACTGGCTGCAAAGAAGTGAGACTTATGCTCTGAGAGGTGACTGCAGGAAGAGAGGGAAAGAGAGTGCATCCAGCTCTCCTAACTGCAACAATTTCAGGTAATTCTTGAGTGCAACACTTCTACAGCCTGGTCCAATGGTTGTGGCAAGTTCATTAAGAAATGCCACCATTTTGGCAATTAAAAAAAAAAGTCAAAATAAATAAATCCTTGTTCACATTGGAGTAAATTATTTGACTCTGTCCCAAGCTGTGCCATTTATTGCAAAGACGGGAGATTTTTTAGTGTTCAAGGCACTCATTATGAATACCAGGGAAAGTGTGCATGTATGTGTTTCCAATTTATTCTTGTTTATTTTTCACTTCATAAATATGACCCATTTTTTTTACTAGCACATCAGTAGGTTGTATATTGTAAATCAATTAATCATAAAGTAGCAAAACTATTTTGCAATATCAGTATCCAATATAACTTTATATACATACACTGTGAATAATGTAACTTCTTTTTTTTTAATCTGGAAAAGTAAACACCAATCCAAGCCTAAAATAGAGAATGCATGGATTTGTATACATTTATATGTGAATATCAGAATACTGTAAAGTGGTGAAATATCATGTTCATACAAAAATGAAATAAATGTACTGCATCTGCTTTTATGACAGGTGATCAGTCATATTAAAAAGCCCAATGTGCATGTAATCTATTCTGTTCAATAAAACAAATAAAATATAAGAAGCTGATGTATATTTATACATTAGTTTGAAAGTGTGATGCATTTCAACTTTTGTCTTCTTTATGCTGATTATTAGCTGCATGCAGCACTCTTTTTCACATTCACGTTATTTTGAATAAGGCTGTTCGGAAATGGGATGGTTGTTAGGAAATTCAGTGCTACACTAACAGCTTTCCAGTTCAGAACTTGACACTTTTCCCCTAGTCATTATAGGAGGCAAGGGAAACAAGCTGAACAATTTGAGATGAATGACTATTCATAGCAGAGGAGTTGTACTGCTGCATTAAATCTATACCTTATTACTATCTGCAGCTTATCTTACAGATGATATCACTGATATTTTCCATATACAATTTTTTTCTAATAGGCACTGCCGACAATATTGGACCACTATGAGCTGCAATGTTCAGAGAAGCACTTACCTGAGACACAAACTTGTGCCTATCCTGCTAGAACTGGTCCCTGAATGGCAGCAATATTTGTACTACAATATACAGTAGGGATATGCAATGTATAACTGCATGCTAAACAATAGTGTGTTTAATTAAAGCTCCAGAAAAACAGCTAAGAATAAAGATGAAGGACATACCATATATGAGAGATGTTTTACCTGCCAAAAACTTGTATTTCTATCTATCTAGTCCTAAGACAGCCTTGTCTGGCAGTGCAGGAGACCTGATTTTCCCTGCTTCTTTTCAGTAACATTTACAGGCCTTGTCCCTTCTCCAGCCTGTTACTGGGCAGTGAAAAAAGAAGCAACAGACTGAGCTCATCATCTCTTTGTCATTCTGCTCTCTTATATCATCATGGTCCAGGCACTGCAGAACAAAACTGATTGGCTTCTTGTGTTGCTTCTCTCTCTCCCATTCTGAGCTCTGTTGTACAGGGACTGCAAGAGACGGATACCAGGCCAAATTCAGGTACTAACTTAAAGTGTAACTAACACGTGACTGGACCAGAGCGCTCTGAAAATAGATAAGCATCTTCCTTCTACAGGGTAGTTAGTAAAGGCATTAGAAGGTGGGTGGGAGCAGTTTAAAGCTTAGTTAGTTTTAGCCCAGACGTTTGCTCTAACCACTTAAGGACCGAGCCTCTTTCTGAGATTTGTTGTTTACAAGTTAAAAACAGGTTTTTTTGCTAGAAAATTACTTAGAACCCCCAAATATTATAATTTTTTTTTCTAACACCCTAGAGAATAAAATGGTGGTCGTTGCAATACTTTCTGTTACACCGTATTTGCGCAGCGGTCTTACAAGCGCACTTTTTTTGGAAATTTTTGAATTAAAAAATAAGACAACAGTAAAGTTAGCCCAATTTTTTGTTTATATTGTGAAAGATAATGTTACGCTGAGTAAATTGATACCCAACATGTCACACTTCAAAATTGTGCCCGCTCGTGGAATGGTGACAAACTTTTACCCTTAAAAATCTCCATAGGTGACGTTTAAAAAATTCTACAGGTTGCATGTTTTAAGTTATAGAAGAGGTCTAGGGCTAGAATTATTGCCCTCACTCTACCGATCGCAACAAGACCTCACATGTGTGGTTTGAACACTGTTTTACTATGCGGGCCTTAGTCGCGGGACGGGACGCGTTTAAAAAATGTTTTTTCTTATTTATTTTACCTTTCTTTTTTTACATTTTTATACTGTTTAAGGAAAAAAAATTGTGTCACTTGTATTCCTATTACAAGGAATGTAAACATCCCTTGTAATAGAAAAAAGCATGACAGGACAAAAAAATTGTCATTTAAAAAAATGAAAAAAAAAAGGCCCTTTAAGAGCTATGGGCTGAAGTGACGTTTTTATGTCGCTTCCGCTCTGCAGTGATATGGAGACAGGTGGGGGCCATCTTCCCCTCACTTGTCTCCATACCCAGGCAGGGGACAGGCGCGATCGCCACCGCCGCTGCCGGCGGCTCTGGTGAGCGCCGGAGGGTACCGGAGCGTGGCGGGAGAGGGGCCCCCCCGAATCTGCCGCAGAGATCACGTTTATCTTAAACCAGACCGCTCACTGAAGAAAAGGATACCGGGGTTATGGCAGCTAGCTGCTGCCATAACAACAATATCCTTCAAAGTACTGATATATAACGACGGTGGGCGGTCCGGAAATGAGGTACTAATGAGTACAAAGTACTAATTAATACAAAGTGCAATAATTTGAAAAAAACAATGCTTGAGCATACAGCAGGGTCTGAATGCATATTGTGAGGGGTCACTTTAACTGTAGAGCTTCATGGACTCAGTACACTTGCCAGCTTAAACTTTAAGGGGCTTCAGGCCACTATTGTTCATGAACAAAAAGTTATTTCACAAGATTTTCTCATGCAGGGGTGTTTGGCACTGCACTCAACAACAAATTCAGCCATCTGGTTATTTGTGGCCTGCTTAGACCCTTTTTCTGTTTCCACACGGACTGCAATGTTTTTCTCGGGTGATGGCCTGGTCATTGCAGGCTAGAATAGACACTTTCCTCATGTTTGTGCACACACACAGCTGCTCCTTTACAACATAAGTTTATTGGGGGGTAAGAGAAGAACTGTGCCTCTGTTAGCTCCCAAACAAAAAGACCTGTGCACAGCTGCACAATCCATGAGGATTGGGTGGGTACCATTTAAAAGGCGGGCCTAAGAATGGAGGCTTTATCATACTCAGTTCTACAAAGCGTTTGGGCTTCAGGATGCAGACCAGAACTTGCTAAGCTCTGAGAAAACAAAAAGCTTGTTTTCTCAATAGTAGACACATATCCTGGAGCCTCTCACCCTGTGTAGGTGAGAAACCAAAATGACACATAAACACTGCTCACACTTGCCCAGGGACTCCTTGCATGCTGGACTGTGCTAAACTGCTTCTCACTATGACAGTTCTAGCCTGTCACATTATTTATTACAATGCATTCATTTCATGCTGAACTGTTTTCTGTAGTACCGCTGACCTTGTATTCTCCTACCTCTGCACTCTCTTTCCTCTCATTGATCAAAATCTTATCAGTTTCACGCTGTCCATGTCTTCATTCATCTATCCCTCCAAATAGCAAATGATTACCTGTAGAAACCTTTGCTATTTTAACCCCTCTCTTCTCTGTTCTGCTGCTGATCACCGCTATTATAAATCTCACTACGGACCTTCGCTTAGCTGGCTTCTTCTCTCTACAATGTACGCTCACTCTCATCCAAAAATGGAATAGCCCCCCCCAAAAATCCATACCAGACCCTTATCCAAGCATGCAGCCTGGCAGGCCAGGAAAGGGGGGGATGAGCGAGGGCAGAACCCCTTTCCTGAATTTAATCAGACCACATGCCCTCAACATGGGGGAGGTGCTTTGGGGCAGGGGGGCTCTTTCCTCCCACCCCAAAGCACCTTGTCCCCATGTTGATGGTGACAAGGGCCTCTTCCCCAAAACTCTGGGCTGTGGTTGTGGGGATCTGCCAGCAGGGGGCTTATTTGAATCTGGAAGCCCCCTTTAACAAGGGGGGCCGTCAGATCCTGCCCCCCATGTTAATGAGTATGGGGTATGGGGTACATTGCTCATTCAACAACAAAAAGTTTCAAAAAGAACTAAAAACACAGACACGGTTTTTGACAATTCCTTTATTAAAAATAAAAAAACAATGTCCCCTGATGTAAATCCATCATCAACCACAATGGCCACCACCACTGCAGGACCCGAAAAAAGAAAAAGAAAAAGCTCTGCCCGAGACAAAGGCTACCTGGCAAATTCAGGCTCTGACGTTTAACAGTTCTTATATAGGTAAGGGGCAGAGCCACCTGGTGTTGTCACATGGTGACACCGCCCCCTTGTGACGTCACTGACCCAGCATGCACCGCCATTCATAGAACACTCCTTCAGGGAAAAACTTTTCCTGAACGTAGGAACTGAAACTAGTATGAAATGGGCATTTATATATAAAAATGACTAACTATTAAAGAGGAGGTAAACCCTGATGGGTTTTACTTCCTCTTTTTCCCCAGCAAAGTAAAAGCATAATGGACTAGTATGCATCGCATATTAGCCTATTATGTTGCACTTACCTGAAGGGAAAGCCCGCGATATCACTGCTGTCCCCGCTGTGTGGAAGCGTCCATCTTCACCCCTCTTCCTTCCGGGGTCACTGACTCCTGCTCTTTGACTGGCCGGAGTCGTGTGACGTCACAGCACAAGCCCTTTAGAAATGGCACAATCATGCCCTTTCTTCAGTGCACATGCACCGTTGACGTCGCAAGCGTATATGGTAAATATCCCCTAAACCGTACAGGTTTAGGAGATATTTCCAGTACCTACAGGTAAGCCTTAATATAGGCTTACCTGTTGGTAAAAGTGGTTGTACAGGGTTTACAACCACTTTAAATGTGTGTTTGTGTTGTAATAACGGCAAGTAATAATAAAAAATGTTTGCAAAACATCTTTTCACATAATTTCAGAAAAATAGATAAGCTATAGTTAGCTGTATAGTAAGCTGTAGTATTGTAAATTACCGGTACTTGAAGTTATAACTGTTCAATAATTTAGAGGTGAAGAGTGCAGTCTTTTTGCAAAGAACTATGATCATATGAAAATGTGCTACTTTTATTTTCCTATTGTTTAAAAGCACTTCAGCTCCAGGAAGGTTTTACCTCCTTCATGACCAGGCCATTTTTTGCAATACGGCACTGCCCAACTGACAATTGCACGGTCATGCAATGCTGTACCCAAATTAGATTTATATAATTTTTTCCCACAAATAGAGATTTATTTTGGTGGTATTTGATAACTACTGTTTTTTTGTTTTTTGTTTTTAAATGTATTACTGTATATCAAGAAAATAAGAACTTCAATTCTGAAAAAAAAATTGTTTTTACTTTCTGCTATAAACCATCCAATCCAACATCCAATAAATAAAAAAAAAAACAAATCTAATTTCTTAATAAATTTAGGCCAAAATGTATTCTATTTTTTTACAGTATCTCACAAAAGTGAGTGCACCCCTCACATTTTTGTAAATATTTTATTATATCTTTTCATGTGATAACACTGAAGAAATGACACTTTGCTACAACGTAAAGTAGTGAGTGCACAGCTTGTATAACAGTGTAAATTTGCTGTCCCCTCAAAATAACTCAGCACACAGCCATTAATGTCTAAACCGCTGGCAACAAAAGTGAGTACACCCCTAAGTAAAAATTTCCAAATTGGGCCCAATTAGCCATTTTCTCTCCCCGATGTCATGCGAGCTTGTTAGTGTTACAAGGTCTCAGGTGTGAATGGGGAGCAGGTGAGTTAAATTTGGTGTTATTGCTCTCACTCTCTCATACTGGTCACTGGAAGTTCAACATGGCACCTCATGGCAAAGAACTCTCTGAGGATCTAAAAAAAAAATTGTTGCTCTACATAAAGATGGCCTAGGCTATAAGAAGATTACCAAGACCCCAAAACTGAGTTGCAGCATGGTGGGCAAGACCATACAGCGGTTTAACAGGACAGGTTCCACTCACAACAAGCCTCACGATGGTCAACCAAAGAAGTTGAGTGCACGTGCTCAGCATCATATTAGGAGGTTGTCTTTGGGAAATAGACATTTGAGTGCTGCCAGCATTGCTGCAGGGGTTGAAGGGGTGGGAGGTCAGCCCAGAGGCGGCTCCATAATTAGGCAAAATAGGCGGTCGCATAAGGCCTCGCCCTCCCAGGGGCCTCGCCGCCGCCTACTTTGCCTAAAGAACCGCCTCTGGCTATCCTCATACTACATCAGTCCCAGGTACAGTCAGCGGAGCTTCGTGCCGCCTCGTTCAGAGTACAGTCAGTCCGCCTCCTCTCTGCTTTGTAACACCCCATCCCACCAGGGCACTGCCCAGTCTCCACTCCTTTCAAGAAAACTCCACTGGAACAGCAGATGTCCTTCTTGTCAGAACACCAGCAGACACACACACAGAGACCGTCAACTGCCCCGCCCGCAAGCAAATCCTGTCCCTCCTTTCAGCCAATAACTTGTGCAAGGGCAGAGCTAGCACCTCAGCACAGGATCGTGGAGTCCACCCTCCTTCCAGGGCGGGGCTTCCGTGGTGGAGGCGGAGCCAATTCCAGTACACTGTAGCCTGTCTATGTGCAGCCGACTGACTGAGTTGTGAGGGGACAGAGCCTTGCTATGTGTGAGGTACATGGGCTTGGGGGGTGGTACATGTGACTGGGGGGTACATGTGACTGGGGGGTGAGCAGGTGACTGGGGGGATACAGGTGACTGGGGGGTTACAGGTGACTGGGGGGGTAAATGTGATGGGGGGTTACAGGTGACTGGGGGGGTACATGTGACTGGGGGGTGAGTAGGTGACTGGGGGGATACAGGTGACTGGGGGGGTACATGTGACTGGGGGGTGTGCATGTGACTGGGGGGTGTGCATGTGACTGCGGGGTGTGCAGGTGACTGGGGGGGTGCAGGTGACTGGGGGGTGTGCAGGTGACTGGGGGGGTGCAGGTGACTGGGGGGGTACATGTGACTGGGGTGTGTGCAGGTGACTGGGGGGGTACATGTGACTGGGGGGTGTACAGGTGACTGGGGGGTGTACATGTGACTGGGGGGTGTGCAGGTGACTGGGGGGTGTGCAGGTGACTGGGGGGTGTACATGTGACTGGGGGGGGTACATGTGACTGGGGGGTGTGCATGTGACTGGGGGGTTGAGAGCACTGACACCAGCGCACAGTACTAAGTATTAATTAAAATTAATTGCATATATTAAGAGCCCTGGTGTCAGTGTTCTCTCAGTGCTGGTGTCAGTGTGCTCTCAGCGCTGGTGTCAGTGTGCTCTCAGCGCTGGTGTCAGTGTGCTCTCAGCGCTGGTGTCAGTGTGCTCTCAGCGCTGGTGTCAGCGCGCTCTCAGCCCTGGTGTCAGCGTGCTCTCAGCCCTGGTGTCAGTGTGCTCTCAGCCCTGGTGTCAGTGTGCTCTCAGGCCTGGTGTCAGTGTGCTCTCAGCCCTGGTGTCAGTGTGCTCTCAGTCCTGGTGTCAGTGTGCTCTCAGTGCTGGTGTCAGTGTGCTCTCAGTGCTGGTGTCAGTGTGCTCTATCTCAGCCCTGGTGTCAGTGTGCTCTCAGCCCTGGTGTCAGTGTGATCTCAGTCCTGGTGTCAGTGTGCTCTCAGCCCTGGTGTCAGTGTGCTCTCAGCACTGGTGTCAGTGTGCTCTCAGTGCTGGTGTCAGTGTGCTCTCAGCCCTGGTGTCAGTGTGCTCTCAGCCCTGGTGTCAGTGTGCTCTCAGTGCTGGTGTCAGTATGCTCTCAGTGCTGGTGTCAGTGTGCGCTTAGTGCTGGTGTCAGTGTGCTCTCAGCCCTGGTGTCAGTGTGCTCTCAGCCCTGGTGTCAGTGTGCTCTCAGCCCTGGTGTCAGTGTGCTCTCAGCCCTGGTGTCTCAGCCCTGGTGTCAGTGTGCTCTCAGTGCTGGAGTCAGTGTGCTCTCAGCCCTGGTGTCATTGTGCTCTATCTCAGCGCTGGTGTCAGTGTGCTCTATCTCAGCGCTGGTGTCAGTGTGCTCTATCTCAGCGCTGGTGTCAGTGTGCTCTCAGCCCTGGTGTCAGTGTGCTCTCAGCCCTGGTGTCAGTGTGCTCTCAGCGCTGGTGTCAGTGTGCTCTATCTCAGCGCTGGTGTCAGTGTGCTCTATCTCAGCACTGGTGTCAGTGTGCTCTATCTCAGTACTGGTGTCAGTGTGCTCTATCTCAGCGCTGGTGTCAGTGTGCTCTATCTCAGCACTGGTGTCAGTGTGCTCTCAGTACTGGTGTGATGGAGCACACTGACACCAGCCCTGAGATAGGGAGTACTGACACCAGCGCTGAGATAGAGAGTACTGACACCAGCGCTGAGATAGAGAGTACTGACACCAGCGCTGAGATAGAGAGTACTGACACCAGCCCTGAGATAGAGAGTACTGACACCAGTACTCTTAATATATGTAAATCATTTTTATTACTTGAATTATTATTTTTTTCCCATTATAGGCGTTAATGGTGCCTCAGGTCTAGGTTATGCCTAAGGCCTCACAAAGCCTAGAGCCGCCTCTGGGTCAGCCTGTCAGTGCTCAGACCATACGCCTCACACTGCTTCAAATTGGTCTGCATGGCTGTTGTCCCAGAAGGAAGCCTCTTCTAAAGATGATGCACAAGAAAGCCCGCAAACAGTTTGCTGAAGACAAGCAGACTAAGGACATGGATTACTGGAGCCTGTCCTGTGGTCTGATGAGACCAAGATAAACTTATTCGGTTCAGATGGTGTCAAGCGTGTGTTGTGGCAACCAGGTGAGGAGTACAAAGACAAGTGTGTCTTGCTTATAGTCAAGCATGGTGGTGGGAGTGTCATGGTCTGGGGCTGCATGAGTGCTGCCAGCACTGGGGAGCTACAGTTCATTGGGGGAACCATGAATGCCAACACGTACTGTGACATACTGAAGCAGAGTATGATCCCCCCCCTTCGGAGACTGGGCCGCAGGGCAGTATTCCAACATAATGACCCCAAACACACCTCCAAGACGACCACTGCCTTGCTAAAGAAGCTGAGGATAAAGGTGATGGACTGGCCAAGCATGTCTCCAGACCAAAACCCTATTGAGAATCTGTAGGGCATCCTCAAATGGAAGGTGGAAGAGCGCAAGGTCTCTAACATCCACCAGCTTTGCAATGTCATCATGGAGGAGTGGAAGAGGACTCCAGTGGCAACCTGCGAAGCTCTGTTGAACTCCATGCCCAAGAGGGTTAAGGCAGTGCTGTAAAATAATGGTAGCCACACAAAAAAATGACACTTTGGGTCCAATTTTGACATTTTCACTTAAAGGTTGTACTCACTTTTGTTGGGAGCGGTTTAGACATTAATGGCTGTGTTTTGAGTTATTTTGAGGGGACAGCAAATTTACACTGTTATACAAGCTGTACACTCACTACTTTACATTGTAGCAAAGTGTCATTTATTCAGTGTTGTCACATGAAAAGATAGAATGAAATATTTTCAAAAATGTGGGGGGTGTACTCACTTTTGTGAGATACTGTATATATTAGCAAAGGGGCAATCAGTGACATAGCAGGACGGTGATAGTGCAGCGGAAAAGCTGGCACTAACTGACACTTTATGTCTATCTATGTTGTCATAGATAGAACTTGCCAGAAGTTATCATGCAAATAACAGAAGATAGGAGCAGAAAAAGACACAGGACTTAAGGCTTTGGAGAAAGATAAGAAAACACTACAGATTAATGTGCTTAGTTCAAATTTCATTAATTAGGTTTACATCCACTTTAATAACAATAGCCATATCTCTCTGCCATGTGCCTTTTAACCAAATCAGAAATCTTCTGTCATTTTTAAAATATTATCATCTTAAAGAGGAACTGCAGTCTACTCACATAATTTGTAATAAAAACATCTTTGCCAATCTGAAGCGTCCCTCCAACCACTTTGCATATTATTTTATATATACTATGATTCTGTACTTGCCAAATATGCTGCAGAAATCTTCCTCCACTGAGTCTGGCTGCATCCATTTTAACTGTGGGCAGCTGAATCTGCTGTCTGTTCACTTTCTGGATTTACACAGAAACACAGAGGCACACCTCCGGCTCTGCAGCCCTGCAGCTCTCATTGACCCTCTTATGACTCACCCCCCCCCCCCTTCTCTGGCAAACTCTCACGAGAGTGAGAGAGAGAGTGAGAGAGAGAGAGAGCTTTGCATGATGTCATAAGCCTTTTTACCAGACAAGAAACAGGAAGTGGGCTGTATAAGGTATTTAATGGCAGAAACAAAAATACTATCCATAGGTAAAACAACAAGGGCAGAGGATTTAATAGATGGAAAGATGAAAAAATGACTGAAGTTCCGCTTTAAGTACTCCTTTCGGCATCTGCTTATACATTATATACAGAAAAAAACCCACAATCAAGCACAAATAAATGAAACCTATACAAAAAATTAGTAAAAAAGAGTATGGTGCGTGGTGTGGGAATAGGCAGGGCGGGCATGTGACCTTGCAATTTTGTACTGTTTTTATTGATATTCATCTGTGCAATGTGAGTTTATTTGTATACAAGCCTGTTTTATCACTGTAAACACTATGCAATCGATGTTGGTTTATTACTCATTATTTCAATTGCATTATAGATTTGATATATCCCACCTCGTCCCTGAAGAAGGAAACCTCTTTTCCAAAACATGTTGAGATTTGCCTGAGGACTATGCCCAGACTGACCAAGTGATGTGATACTGGAAGACTTCTCAGACTATTAGGGTAATTGTATTACTGCATGGTACTATGTTTTACATTTACAGTATGTCACTATCTTCTGTAACTATAGTACTATTTTATTGACCTATTGGTCTTTTTTATGATGTTTGTAATAAAGTTTGGCATCTGCCTTTTATGCTTTGACTGACACCTACAAAGTCCCTTGGGGGTCTTTTGTTTTCTTTTTAATATACTGTAAGCTCAAGAAGCTAGAGGTAGACACGAGCAGATGTACAAATGTTCACCTTGATGTGGTCCAAGACCTGATGCACTGGATTTGAATCTGGTAATACATTTTTTTTGCAGCTTAGCACTCAAGGCATTGATAAATGGCCTGTTTACCGTAAAAGGAAACAGATACCTATGGATGATCAAGAGAGACAGTAACCTGGGATTTAACCCTTTGCTGACAGAGCAGTTTTTGCCTTTTTGCACACGTTTAAAAATATTTTTGGGCCTGAAGATTACATAAAACCCTCGAAGATTATATATTTTCCGAACGCAGAAAACTGCAGAATAAAATAGTGGTAGTTATAAATGTTTATGTCATGTGATATTTATGCAATGGTTTATAAAGTTCAATTTCTCAATAAAAAATACACTAAAGTTCATTTAAGGGCACACAAACACAATGTATTATCCAGTTTTAAAAAAATATATAAAAGATGAGGTTGCACCAAGTAAATAGATACCCAATATGTCAAGTTTTAAAATTGTACATGGCTGTAGATGTTAACGAACTTTGGTACCCTATATGTTCCATAAGTGAAGCTTGCTTTGAAAGCCCCTACAGGTCATCACTTTGACTGGTACATGATGACTGCAGTGCTGTAAGCATGCGAGTATGGCAATGCCTTTCAATACCTGGCAGGTGCTTAAGGGAAGGGATATAAAAAAATAAGGCTTCCTCTCCAAACACTTTCTAATGCCCTGTACACACGGGCGGACTTTTCGGCAACAAAGGTCCGACAGTCTTTCCAAATGACTTTCAACGGACTTTTGACGGACTTCCAACGGACTTTCGAACGAACGGACTTGCCTACACACATTCACAACAAAGTCTGACGGATTTGTACGTGATGACATATGACCGGACTAAAATAAGGAAGTTCATAGCCAGTAGCCAATAGCTGCCCTAGCATAGGTTTTCATCTGTTGGACTCACATGACTGGAGAGAGGAACGAGAAGCTGCCTTCAAAACTGTTGTGTGGTGCCAGGAGTGGTCTGGGTATTCAATCTAATCATCCAATCATCAAACCTCCAGTCCATCAGCGGACCTCCCTTATGAGTAAAGGCCCTGGCTGGGTATAAGCCAACTGCCCGATTTACCTGCCAGCTGGTAAGCAGGTTCTCCTTAAGGTGGTGGCACGTGTGATATATCGTTTGATTCACCTTGGTGTTCGTCATTAGATTGAATTGGTCACCGTTCATCCAAGAGCAATTGTACGGATTTTCCATTTAATAGCGCAGCTTTCTTCCCTCTATACAGTTTATTTGTGTTAACACATATCGAGCTGCTGCTTTTTGGACTACATTTTTAGCTTACAGTTATTGTGAATTTTTAATTTATTTTCACTTATGTTTCAATGTATATATTTTTGACCTAGCGCGTTTTTTGTTTTGTTTTTTTTTTCTTGTTAATCTGTTGGACTCGCATGCAGACGAGCAGTTTTTTGGATAGGAACTGGGTCCGGCAGAGTTCCGACGTAAAGATTTGAAACATGTTCCAAATCTAAAGTCCGTCAGATTTTCAACAGAAACAGTCCGCTGAAGGTCCGATGAAGTCCACACACAGTCGGATTGTCTGTCGGATTCGGTCCGTCGGACCAGTCCGGTCGAAAAGTCCGCTTGTGTGTACAGGGCATAATGCTGAAGAACACCAGGCTCTTTCACATCTCCAGTGCCCAAGTGAGAGGTGAGCATTTGTGATGAGCTTTGTGTGCAAATTGCTTGCCCCCATTTAAACTGTTCCCATGCATACAACAGGACATCAGTGGCACTATACATTATTCCGTTTCATACAGAAGGCTTGTGAGGACTGTGCACTGTTTATTTGAAATCCTTATTGTGTCTTTGACGTCATTGATCATTCTTTAGCTCTTAGCTATGAGATTTTAAATTCACAGTGCATTTGTACCAAATCTATGCATTACTGATAGTGGCAGACTTTCACATCTATTCTGAAAATGTTATACCTCTAGGGTTATCAAGTTTTCTACCTTCATAATCTATTCTGTAGAAAGTTTGAATGAGTAGAAAACTATATTAAAACCACAACGGTATACTTGATAGTGCACATCTTTTAACGTAGAATAGAAAGTCAAAAAACTAACTCTGACATTAAGAAATAATCATAGTGCACTGTTACTTAACCAAAAGATGATGACTTCAGAACTGAAATAGTTCTTTGTAAAGTAAAACCCTGAAAAGCACTCCTATTTTTTTAAAGGGATCATTTTTACTTTGACACATGCATCCATCAGAAAAGCACATGCAGAGAAAAAATAATCAACAATAAAAAAATGTAAATGTGTACAAAAATGTTTTTATAAAAATATAGTGATTGTGGGAGGGTAAATAGTTGGGACTGCACCAGAGTTTGGATCTCAGCACTATCAAAGGTGAGGTTTCTGCCCTTTCTATCTTGTTTTAGAGACCACTTTCTCTCACTGCTTGATTAAGACCTTTGCACAGAGAGTTTCCCATGTAGCATCCCCTGTTTGTTCCTCTGTGACTCTCTTGTAGTATCTAAATCTGGTTTCCTCTAGACTTCAAAAACGCCCTTTGATCCATTAGAGACATTCTTCTCTCTACAAGACAGTATTCCTTGTAGCCATCACCTCTGTGTAAGTGTCTGAACGGCGGGCTTTATCTTTCAGAGAACTTTCTTTGGTTTTTGCATAAGAAAAAGGTAGTGTTGAGGCCTCAGATTCCTTCTCCCCTAAAAATAGTACCCAGTTTGCACTGCCATCAATGCATGTGTTTGACCGGGGCAGAGACAGCCTTACAAGGAGCAAATAAAAATGTAAATGATGAAACATTTTGTTACATAGTTACATACAGTAGTTACATTTTTGGTAAGGTTGAATGAAGAGACTGGTCCATCCAGTGTAACCTGTGCGTGTGTCTTTAGGTCACTACCATTTTCAATATCTCTGTACATGGTGTTCACTAGGAAACACATTCAAGAGTTTTTTTTTCAATTTTTCTACACACCCCACTGACACCACCAACTGTAGAGGGGAGTTACACATCCTTACCACTCTAACAGTAAAGAACCAGTTACACAGTTTAAGATTGAACCACTTATTGTCCAAATTGATTGTGTAGCTGCATGTCTTCCTTAAAAAATCTTGGAATAAATAGTTTTCTCCCAAGGATAAAGTCATCATTTAAATATTTGTATATTGTAATCCTATCCCCTCATAGCTTAATTGCCATTCTCTGGACACTCTCCAGGTCAAGGACATTCTTCCTGAGCATTGATGACCAAAACTGGACTGCATACTCAATATGTTGTCAAGTTGTTGTCAAACCAGAGTTTTGTAAAGTGGTAGAATATATTTTGTTATCCTGCGTAAATATAGTATTAGGTGGAAAAATCAGAGCCATGGACAGAAATTAGTATGTGTGTGTGTAGCTGCTCCCTCCACTGTGACTACTACCAAGGTAAAGTCAGGAATGGGTATGGTATTTTAAAGTGGATGTGGCGCTGCTTGTATCAATATGTATCTCGTGAAGAGTGCAAAAAAGTGAAAAAACTGATAATACAATAATATTAACAATAGTTAAAATTGATATATTGAATAAACAGTGTCTCAATTAAAATACCTAATGCATTTATAAACTTGTGCAAATAGCATTTAAAAAATCAAAACAAAGTGACCAGTGCTGCATATCGTAAGTCCAATGCTCCTTTGGTAATTCAAAGCAAAGGCAAAACAAAAGGTGATAAGCGCTGTAAACAGTGCTCCAAACAATATGTGTGAGCATTAACCAGTCCTTGGTATAGTGATGCTGAACAAAAGACTTAACCTGATGTGGCACAAAGATCATGCTGTGTGCCTGGTGTCTCCACACGTGCTTCCCCTCTTTTTGCTCCACTCACCAAAAATCTCTCCCTTTATAGGGGTAACCTGCATTCACAGCCCTTCCTGGCTGTATCTAGATATCCAGGTCCACTGATGGAGCTGCCTCTATATATATCCAGGTCCACAAAGAAACTGCCTCTCCTTTCCTTGCAATCTCACATATATGTGGAAACATCAAAGACAAGCTTTATAGCGTAACTCTGTTTAACATAGTTTATTATAAAAATAGAAGCATTGCACTTACATTTGGATAGATTCACATGAGCATATATAAAAAACTGGAAGTCCAGGACGTGATGTGTTCCAGGGACCCAAAACTGGAAGTGATGCAATGACACTTTAGCTCTGATCTACGCGTTTCATCACATCAACGTCATCAGGAGCAGCCTACACTACTTACCACACTTGTCACCTTTTGTTTTGCCTTTGCTTTGAATTACCAAAGGAGCATTGGACTTACGATATGCAGCACTGGTCACTTTGTTTTGATCTTTTAAATGCTATTTGCACAAAATCATGAATGAATTATATTTTTTTATTTTTATGTATTTTTTAGGTGCCATTTACACAAATTTATGACTGCATTACCTATTTTGATTGAGACACTGTTTATTCAATATATTAATTTTAGTTATTGTTAATATTATTGAATTATCAAGTTTTTCACTTTTTTGCACATTATTCTTCATGAGGTACATATTGATACAAGCAGCGCCACATCCACTGCAAAATGACATACCCATCCTGAGTAAATACCCTTTTGTTTTGCCTTTGCTTTGAATTACCAAAGGAGCATTGGACTTACTATATGGTCACTTTGTTTTGATATTTTAAATGCTATTTGCACAAAATCATGAATGAATTATATTTTTTTATTTTTATGTATTTTTTTAAGTGCCATTTACACAGATTTATGACTGCATTACCTATTTTGATTGAGACACTGTTTATTCAATATATTAATTGTAGTTATTGTTAATATTATTGTATTATCAAGTTTTTCACTTTTTTGCACATTATTCTTCATGAGGTACATATTGATACAAGCAGCGCCACATCCACTTCTAAATACCATACCCATCCTGAGTAAATACCCATTTTTATTATTGAAAATAGTCCATTAGCCTTGCTTGCTACATCTTGGCATCAAATGCTATTGCTCAGTCTGTGATCTACTAGGACCCCCAGATCCCTTTCCATCCCATTCTCCAAGAGGTTCTCCCCATAGTGGGAAACTGCATGCATATTTTAGCCCCCAAGTGTATTACTTTTAATTTTCAATATTAACTCCCATTTGCCATACAGCTGTCCACCCTTCTGTTTTAACTAGATCTTCTTGTTGCTATACCCTGTTGTGAAGTTATTGCCCTATTTAGCTTTGTATCATTAGCAGACAGTGAGATTGAACTATTTATTCCAACCAGTATATCATTTATGAACAAAAATAAATAGACTTGGTCCAAGAACAGAGGCCTGGAGCACACCGCTCACAACTGTAGACCATTCAGAAAATATGCCCCTAATAACCAACTGGATGTGCTCTTGTATATTATAAATTCCAAAATACCTTAATTTGTAAATTAATCTTTTGTGGTGTACTGTATCAAATGTCCTAGCAAAATCTAAATACACTACATCCACAGGTCTACCACTATCCAAATTACAGCTTACCTCCTCATAGAATGTTAAAAGGTTAGTCTAGCAAGAACGGTCTTTCAAAAACCCATGTTGGTTGCTACTAATGAAATTCTTGGGTATAGTCCCTTATCATTCCTTCCAATAATTTACTTCCAATAATGTTAGGCTGACTGACCTGTAGTTTAGAAGTATATATCTTGGCCCTTTTTTGAATATTAGTACCTCTTTTTGCTTTTTGCCAATTTGCTGGTACCTTTCAAGTCAGTAAGTTGTCTTTAAAAAAAAATAGGAATAATAGTCTGGCTATGGCTAACATGGCTAAGTTCTGAGAGAATTCCAGGGGGGGAGCCATCTGGTCCTGGTGATTTTTTCACATGAAGTATTTCTAGTCTTTTTTGAACACAGGTTTCTCTCAGGCACAAGAGTGCAATATAATGTTATTAACATTATTGTCTTGTTTATTATACCCCTCGTTTTTGTTTGCATAAACTGAGGAGAATGTATTTAATATTGTTGTAAAAAATGAATCCCCCGTGCTAAAGGTACTAATTAGAGATTAGGCCTGCCGCTTCTGTACATTACATAGGGCAAAACATGGAAAAAAGGGGTATGAATACCACAGCGCTGACAGCCTGAATAAATACAATAATGTGCAACTAGTGCATACAAAATGAAGTGCAAATTAATCTAACAATACAAAAAATATATCAAGCATGTAGTCAGTGAAAACTTAAACACGTGCAAATAAGCATAAACTTCTAGTTGGAAATTTCCTTTCACAGGTGCCTTCCAAGGGTGCTACTGTGTTAGAAATAGTGCAAATCAATTAAATATGTGACCAGTGAAAGTCCAAAATGACGTTCACATAAACATATAGCAATTCCCAGTTGATAAGTTCCTTTCCCAAGTTCTTTTCAAAAGTGCTGCTGTGCTAAAAAAACATATGATGCTGTAAACAGGTGCATACAGGATCCACCCCCCCTCCCCCCTTATGGTTGAACTCACCAGATCCAATGGACCCCCAAGCAGTACGTTGTTGTGGGTCAAGTAGGCTTAGTATGGTGATTGTTGCCTTCTCCTTGTCATATATATATATATATATATATTGGCTTGCGAAAGTATTCGGCCCCCTTGAACTTTTCAACCTTTTGCCACATTTCAGGCTTCAAACATAAAGATATAAAATTTTAATTTTTTGTGAAGAATCACCAACAAGTGGGACACAATTGTGAAGTGGAACGAAATTTTTTGGATTTTTGAAACTTTTTTAACTAATAAAAAAATGAAAAGTGGGGCGTGTAAAATTATTCGGCCCCCTTGCGTTAATACTTTGTAGAGCCACCTTTTGCTGCGATTACAGCTGCAAGTCGCTTGGGGTATGTCTCTATCAGTTTTGCACATCGAGAGACTGAAATTCTTGCCCATTCTTCCTTGCAAAACAGCTTGAGGTCAGTGAGGTTGGATGGAGAGCGTTTGTGAACAGCAGTTTTCAGCTCTTTCCACAGATTCTCGATTGGATTCAGGTCTGGACTTTGACTTGGCCATTCTAACACCTGGATACGTTTATTTGTGAACCATTCCTTTGTAGATTTTGCTGTATGTTTGAGATCATTGTCTTGTTGGAAGATAAATCTCCGTCCCAGTTTCAGGTCTTTTGCAGACTCCAACAGGTTTTCATCCAGAATGGTCCTGTATTTGGCTGCATCCATCTTCCCCTCAATTTTAACCATCTTCCCTGTCCCTGCTGAAGAAAAGCAGGCCCAAACCATGATGCTGCCACCACCATGTTTGACAGTGGGGATGGTGTGTTGAGTGTGATGAGCTGTGTTGCTTTTACGCCAAACATATCGTTTTGCATTGTGGCCAAAAAGTTCGATTTTGGTTTCATCGGACCAGAGCATCTTCTTCCACATGTTTGGTGTGTCTCCCAGGTGGCTTATGGCAAACTTTAGATGAAACTTTTTATGGATATCTTTGAGAAATGGCTTTCTTCTTGCCACTCTTCCATAAAGGCCAGATTTGTGCAGTGTACGACTGATTGTTGTCCTATGGACAGACTCTCCCACCTTAGCTGTAATTCTCTGCAGTTCATCCAGAGTGATCATGGGCCTCTTGGCTGCATCTCTGATCAGTCTTCTCCTTGTATGAGCTGAAAGTTTAGAGGGACAGCCAGGTCTTGGTAGATTTGCAGTGGTCTGATACTCCTTCCATTTCAAAATGATCGCTTGCACAGTGCTCCTTGGAATGTTTAAAGCTTGGGAAATATTTTTGTATCCAAATCCGGCTTTAAACTTCTCCACAACAGTATTACGGACCTGCCCGGTGTGTTCCTTGGTCTTCATGATGCTCTCTGCGCTTTCAACAGAACCCTGAGACTATCACAGAGCAGGTGCATTTATACAGGGACTTGATTACACACAGGTGGATTCTATTTATCACCATCAGTCATTTAGGACAACATTGGATCATTCAGAGATCCTCACT
The DNA here is from genome assembly GCA_037952925.1 of Lithobates clamitans. Classification (NCBI taxonomy): domain Eukaryota; kingdom Metazoa; phylum Chordata; class Amphibia; order Anura; family Ranidae; genus Lithobates; species Lithobates clamitans. The sequence goes on along the minus strand of JBBGZY010001426.1, from coordinate 34,257 downwards.
GAACTTCTGGAGTGAGTTTACTGCACTGAAAGTAAAGGGGACGAATAATTTTGCACGCACCACTTTTCAGTTTTTTAATTGCTAAAAAAGTTTAAAATATCCAATAGATTTCGTTCCACTTCACAATTGTGTCCCACTTGTAAGTTCAAGGGGGCCGAATACTTTCGCAAGCCACTGTGTATATATATATATATACATATATATACACAGTGCCTTGAAAAAGTAATCTTTCTCAACGTGGCACATAATTGTGAAGTGGAAGGAAAATGATAAATGGTTTTCAAAACAATAAATATGTGAAAAGTGTGGTGTGCATTTGTATTCAGCCCCCCTGAGTCAATACTTTGTAGAACCACCTTTACAGCTGCAAGTCTTTTTGGGGATGTCTCTACCAGTTTTGCAAATCTAGACAGTGACATTTTTTGCCCATTCTTCTTTGCAAAATAGCTCAAGCTCTGTCAGATTGGATGGAGAGCATCTGTGAACAGCAATTTTCAAGTCTTGCCAATTCTCAATTGGGTTTAGATCTGGACTTTGATGGGCCATTCTAACACCTGAATATGCTTCAACCGAAACCATTCCATTGTAGCTCTGACTGTATGTTTAGGGTCATTGTCCTGCTGGAAGGTGAATCCCCGCCCTCTAACAGGTTTTCTTCTAAGATTGCCCTGTATTTGGCTCCATCCATCTTCGATCAACTCTGACTCTGACAGTGCTCTGTGAGATGTTCAAAGCTTGTTTTTTATAACCTAACCCTGCTTTAAACTTCTCCACAACTTTATTCCTGACCTGTCTGGTGTGTTCCTTGGCCTTCATGATGCTATTTGTTCACTAAGGTAGTTTAACCAACCAGAAGGCTTCACAGAACAGCTGTATCTATAATGAAATTAAATTACACACAGGTGGACTCTTTTTACTAATTAAGTGACTTCGGAAGGCAATTGGTTCCACTAGATTTTAGTTAGGGGTATCAGAGTAAAGGGACTGAATAAAAATGCATGCCACACTTTTACATATTTGTTTGTAAAAAATGTTGAAAACCATTTATCATTTTCCTTCCACTTCACAATTATGTGCCACTTTGTGTTGGTCTATCACATAAAATCCCAATAAAATACATTTACGTCTTTGGTTGTAACATGACAAAATGTAGAAAATTTCAAGTGGTATGAATACTTTTTCAAGGCAATGTGTGTGTGTGTGTGTGTGTGTGTATAGTAATAATTTTTTCTAAATCTATTTTAGCTACCCTGACTGAACTCTTGCATTTCTTATTGCATTCTTTGTAGTTTTTGAATGCTGATGGTGACCCTCCAGTCTTATATATTTTATTTTTTTAACCACTTTTATACTGGACCATTGTCATATGATGTCCCCAGGAGCACTCTGCCATCCTAGGCGGGTGTCATATGATGTCCTCTGCTTCTTGCCGCTCCTGCTGGCCCCTCGGAGGCCCACAAGCGTGGCAATCGGGAATGAGGCCCATCCCAGATCAGTGTAAAGAGCCAAAAAAAATCGTCTCTTTACCGCGTGACCGGCTCTGTCCAATCATCGCCGGCCACATGCACTGTCCTCGTGCACAGCACGCAGAGTGGTGATCAGGGACATCACCCTGACACAGCCCAGCCCTGATCACAGTAAAGTGCCAATGAAATTGGCTCTTTACCACATGACCGGCTGTGCCCAATTACAGCCAATCACAGAATGTCAACAAACCGCGGTAACGAGCTGTTACAGGGTTCTCCTCCTTACACACTGATCATGTGTGAGGAGGAGATTGCAGTAACAGCTCGTTACAAGCAATACAACTAGTGCACAAAGACCAGCTCATATATAAACCCAGGAAGCCACCAACATGAAAAGTACACTCACATAACTCAAAGGAATATTAGATAAATATATATGTGGCGCTACCTATTCTAGAATCAAATAGCTGATGAGAAAATACGATCATCAATAAAGATGATGGAAAAAATCTTCAATGTAGCGTGCAATAATCAAGTAAGTGGCAATGACAATAATACTGTGCAAAAAGATGTAAAGTGAAGTGACCTTACTCATCAAAACACCTAGTGTATATAAAACAATAATAAAAGTAATGTGTGGACTCCTAATATGGAAGTGATTAGATGTAATGTGTGGACTCCTTGCTCATCAAAGCGCATAGTATATATAAAAAAATGATAAACGTAATAAGTGGACTCCTAATATAGAAGTAATTAGATATACAAAATATGCTCCATAAGTGTGCAGTAATCAGGTACGTGACAACGACTTTAGAAAAGTGCAAAAACTATAGTGAAGTGACCTCACTATTCAAAGTGCATAATGCATGTAGAGCAATGATAAACAATCAAAATATACCATAATGTGTAAATCCTAATAATATTGCCATGCACATAGAATCAAAATAATAATAAGCAATGTAAAAAATATATATCATCCGGTGTAACTAACAATAGCAACCAGAGGAATTACAATAGAAATGATATAAAGGTGCAAGTGCAATAATAGATGTGTAAACAAATAAGGATGAACTAATAGCACTAAGGCTATGGAATAGATGTCCAAAGAAACACAAAGTGCAGTTCAAAAATGGTAGCGTGCGACTCCCAATAACAGCCCGGTATGAGTCCTCTGAGAGTAATGAACAAAGTGCAAGTGCAGTGACCAGAGCTCTGAGACAGCCAGCATCCGCTGGTGAGCCTATCGATCCAATTAGGTTCCGGAGTGCGCTGATCATTTCCCCCAGCCTCTCACCTGTAGTTGCGGCCCCCAATGGGCCGAATCGAGCGTGTACCCACAGGTAGTGGAACAGTATTAATACAATTAATCTGTGTTCGCTGTTACCTAAATTATCCCGTACTTCCACATCTGCAATCAGCTCTGTGTTGTTTTTAACTAGTAGGGCCAGCAGGGCATTATTGCTAGTTCTGGCTTCCACCATTTGACTCATGAAATTGTCCAGCATTACATTCAAGAAATTAATATTTTAGCTAAGTGTGCAGTTCTGTCTGCCCAATCAATATCATGGTACTTGAATACCCCCATAATTATAACATTGCCTTGCCTCCCCACCATTTCTGACTTTGAAAGGAGATGGGTCTCCTCCTTATTGGTAAGGTTAGTGGGCCTATAGCATACACCCACAATTAACTTGCCATTTGTTTTGTCCCTTTGAAGCTCCAGCCACAAAGATTCCAATTCATTACTAGCCTCGTTAGCAATGTTATCTTTCATATTCACTATCAAATTGCTCTTGATTTACAGGCACAACCCTCGCCCTCCTGTACCTACCCCCTCCCTCCAATATAGAGCATACCCTTGGATAGGTGCAAGCCAGTCATGTAAACCTTCAAACCAGGCTTCTGATATTCCCACAAAGTTAAATGTCTAAAAAAAAAAAAAAAAGCAATGGTCAGGGTTAAAATAGCTGGGTTTGTAAAAGATTTTTTTGCTCAACACTATCAAAGGTCAAGCTTCTGCCCTTTTTACCTTGTTTCAGAGACTGTTAGCCCCTCACTCCATAATTAAGACTTTTGTATAGGGAGTAGGGATGAGCTTCGTGTTCGAATCGAACGCATGTTCGACTCGAACATCGGCTGTTCGACCGTCCGTCGAATTGCGAACGTTATGGGCCGTTCGCGCCAAATTCGTGTGGCGCGTCACGGCCCATAATTCACTGCGGCATCGCAGTGCATTGCTGGCTGATGATTGGCCAAGCATGCACTATGACCCGCATGCTTGGCCAATCAAAGCGCCGTCAGTAGAGAGAGCTGTAATTGGCCAAAGCCAGGGTGGCTTTGGCCAATTATGGCTCAGGGGATTTAGTACACGCCCCACACTATATAAGGCCGCCTGCACGGCGGCCCTGTGTAGTGTGTTCCGGTGTGCTGATAGAGAGAGAGACAGACAGTGTCATTTGATTTGAGTTAGCTAGATTAGGTTAGATCTGTTCCTGCTATTTACATTTAATGCAGTGCTTCCTGCTCACAGTGTTCAGTTAGATCCGTTCCTGCTATTTACATTTAGTGCAGTGCGTCCTGCTCACAGTGTTCAGCTAGATCCGTTCCTGCTATTTACATTTAGTGCAGTCAGTGCGTCCTGCTCACAGTGTTCAGCTAGATCCGTTCCTGCTATTTACATTTAGTGCAGTGCGTCCTGCTCACAGTGTTCAGCTAGATCTGTTCCTGCTATTTACATTTAGTGCAGTTCGTCCTGCTCACAGTGTTCAGCTAGATCCGTTCCTGCTATTTACATTGAGTGCAGTGCGTCCTGCTCACAGTGTTCAGCTAGATCTGTTCCTGCTATTTACATTTAGTGCAGTCAGTGCGTCCTGCTCACAGTGTTCAGCTAGATCTGTTCCTGCTATTTACATTTAGTGCAGTGCGTCCTGCTCACAGTGTTCAGCTAGATCTGTTCCTGCTATTTACATTGAGTGCAGTGCGTCCTGCTCACAGTGTTCAGCTAGATCTGTTCCTGCTATTTACATTTAGTGCAGTCAGTGCGTCCTGCTCACAGTGTTCAGCTAGATCTGTTCCTGCTATTTACATTTAGTGCAGTGCGTCCTGCTCACAGTGTTCAGCTAGATCTGTTCCTGCTATTTACATTTAGTGCAGTGCGTCCTGCTCACAGTGTTCAGCTAGATCTGTTCCTGCTATTTACATTTAGTGCAGTGCGTCCTGCTCACAGTGTTCAGCTAGATCTGTTCCTGCTATTTACATTTAGTGCAGTGCGTCCTGCTCACAGTGTTCAGCTAGATCCGTTCCTGCTATTTACATTTAGTGCAGTCAGTGCGTCCTGCTCACAGTGTTCAGCTAGATCCGTTCCTGCTATTTACATTTAGTGCAGTCAGTGCGTCCTGCTCACAGTGTTCAGCTAGATCTGTTCCTGCTATTTACATTTAGTGCAGTCAGTGCGTCCTGCTCACAGTGTTCAGCTAGATCCGTTCCTGCTATTTACATTTAGTGCAGTGCGTCCTGCTCACAGTGTTCAGCTAGATCCGTTCCTGCTATTTACATTTAGTGCAGTGCGTCCTGCTCACAGTGTTCAGCTAGATCTGTTCCTGCTATTTACATTTAGTGCAGTGCGTCCTGCTCACAGTGTTCAGCTAGATCTGTTCCTGCTATTTACATTCAGTGCAGTGCGTCCTGCTCACAGTGTTCAGCTAGATCTGTTCCTGCTATTTACATTTAGTGCAGTCAGTGCGTCCTGCTCACAGTGTTCAGCTAGATCTGTTCCTGCTATTTACATTTAGTGCAGTGCGTCCTGCTCACAGTGTTCAGCTAGATCTGTTCCTGCTATTTACATTGAGTGCAGTGCGTCCTGCTCACAGTGTTCAGCTAGATCTGTTCCTGCTATTTACATTTAGTGCAGTCAGTGCGTCCTGCTCACAGTGTTCAGCTAGATCTGTTCCTGCTATTTACATTTAGTGCAGTGCGTCCTGCTCACAGTGTTCAGCTAGATCTGTTCCTGCTATTTACATTTAGTGCAGTGCGTCCTGCTCACAGTGTTCAGCTAGATCTGTTCCTGCTATTTACATTTAGTGCAGTGCGTCCTGCTCACAGTGTTCAGCTAGATCTGTTCCTGCTATTTACATTTAGTGCAGTGCGTCCTGCTCACAGTGTTCAGCTAGATCCGTTCCTGCTATTTACATTTAGTGCAGTCAGTGCGTCCTGCTCACAGTGTTCAGCTAGATCCGTTCCTGCTATTTACATTTAGTGCAGTCAGTGCGTCCTGCTCACAGTGTTCAGCTAGATCTGTTCCTGCTATTTACATTTAGTGCAGTCAGTGAGTCCTGCTCACAGTGTTCAGCTAGATCCGTTCCTGCTATTTACATTTAGTGCAGTGCGTCCTGCTCACAGTGTTCAGCTAGATCCGTTCCTGCTATTTACATTTAGTGCAGTGCGTCCTGCTCACAGTGTTCAGCTAGATCCGTTCCTGCTATTTACATTTAGTGCAGTGCGTCCTGCTCACAGTGTTCAGCTAGATCCGTTCCTGCTATTTACATTTAGTGCAGTCAGGTCGTCCTGCTCACAGTGTTCAGCTAGATCTGTTCCTGCTATTTACATTTAGTGCAGTCAGTGCGTCCTGCTCACAGTTTTCAGCTAGATCTGTTCCTGCTATTTACATTTAGTGCAGTGCGTCCTGCTCACAGTGTTCAGCTAGATCCGTTCCTGCTATTTACATTTAGTGCAGTGCGTCCTGCTCACAGTGTTCAGCTAGATCTGTTCCTGCTATTTACATTTAGTGCAGTTCGTCCTGCTCACAGTGTTCAGCTAGATCCGTTCCTGCTATTTACATTGAGTGCAGTGCGTCCTGCTCACAGTGTTCAGCTAGATCTGTTCCTGCTATTTACATTTAGTGCAGTGCGTCCTGCTCACAGTGTTCAGCTAGATCTGTTCCTGCTATTTACATTTAGTGCAGTGCGTCCTGCTCACAGTGTTCAGCTAGATCCGTTCCTGCTATTTACATTTAGTGCAGTGCGTCCTGCTCACAGTGTTCAGCTAGATCCGTTCCTGCTATTTACATTTAGTGCAGTCAGTGCGTCCTGCTCACAGTGTTCAGCTAGATCCGTTCCTGCTATTTACATTTAGTGCAGTGCGTCCTGCTCACAGTGTTCAGCTAGATCCGTTCCTGCTATTTACATTTAGTGCAGTCAGTGCGTCCTGCTCACAGTGTTCAGCTAGATCCGTTCCTGCTATTTACATTTAGTGCAGTCAGTGCATCCTGCTCACAGTGTTCAGCTAGATCCGTTCCTGTTATCTTCCTACTGACAGGCAGGCTTGTCTGGTTACAGTATATAAAGCTACCTGAAGAAAATTACAGGTGTTCTATCCCAGCTTAGTGCAGCTACAGGCCATTAGTATGTCTGGAAGGCCAAGAAGGAGAGGCAGACAGTCACAAGCCAATAAGAGAGGGCAAGCAGGCTCTGTGTCTAGTGCTGGTCGTGGAGACGGTGCATCCTCATCAGCCCGTGGCCATGGGACACGGTTGGCCTTTTTTTCGGCAGCTGGCCGTGTTGAGCCGCAACATGCAGAAAACTTGGTCGAGTGGATGACCAAGCCGTCCTCATCCTCCTCATCCTCTCTCACCCATGCCCAGGGTGCTTTGTCTGGCAAAGCAGCGGCCTCTTCCCTCAGCTCAATGTCATCAGTGACTCCTTCCCTAGCTCCACCATGTCCTCCTGAGGATTCCCTCGAACTGTTTGACCACAGTGTTGGGTACATGCTCCAGGAGGATGCCCAGCGTTTGGAAGGCTCTGATGATGATACTGAGCTCGATGAAGGCAGTAACATGAGCACGGACAGAGGGGGTGCCCAAGAAGGACAGCAATCTGGCAGTCATGCTCCCCCTGCTGCAGCATACTGCCAGGTTTGCTCCAGTGATGAGGAGGGAGGGGATGATGAGGTCACTGACTCAACGTGGGTGCCTGATAGGAGAGAGGAGGAGGAGGAGGAGGCGGCACATCACCAACGAGGCAGGATGCCCTCCAGGGGCCAGCCTAAGGGCAGCACATTGACTGCATCACACCCCAAAGCTCCACATGTGCAGGGCGCTGCAGTCTCTGCGCGTTATTCAAAAAGTTCTTTGGTGTGGGCCTTTTTTGAGACGAGTGCATCAGATCGCACCGTTGCTATTTGCAACATATGTCTCAAGCGTATCTCGCGTGGCCAAAACATCTCCCGCTTGGGTACCACATGCTTGACCAGACATATGTTGACCTGCCATGCAGTTCGTTGGCAAGCATATCTAAAAGACCCACACCAAAGAACAAAGAGGATCTCTCCTTGCTCCTCATCAGCTGAGATTTCCAACCCCACTAGACCTTCAGTCCTCTCTGAGACCTGCAGTGAGAGGAATGAAGGTGTAGAATTAGGTGTGTCACAGCCAAGTACTTGTGGGCAATCTACTTTTGGTACACCGACATCAGATTGTACCAGGCAAATTTCCCTGCCCCAGCTGCTGCACCGCCGAAAGAAGTTTGCTCCCAGCCATCCACATGCCCAGCGGTTGAATGCTAGCTTGGCAAAATTGCTAGCACTTCAACTGCTGCCTTTTCAGTTGGTAGACTCTGCCCCCTTCCGTGAGTTTGTGGAATGTGCGGTTCCTCAGTGGCAGGTTCCCAAACGCCACTTTTTCTCACGGAAGGCGATTCTGGCTCTCTACCGGCATGTGGAAGGCAATGTCCATGCCTCGCTGGACAGGGCGGTCAGCGGTAAGGTGCATATTACCGCTGACTCATGGTCCAGCAGGCATGGACAGGGACGTTACTTAAGTTTCACGGCGCATTGGGTGACTCTGCTGGCAGCTGGGAAGGATGCAGGACAAGGTGCAGTAGTGTTGGAGGTTGTTCCGCCACCACGCCTCCAAAATGCTGATTGTGACACACCTCTCTCCTCCACCCCCTCCTCTTCTTCTTCCTCCATGGCCTCTTCCTCGGAACCAGCGGTGCTCCGTAGGCGTTCAAGGGGCTACGCAAGTATGCAGGCCAAAAGATGCCATGCGGTGCTTGAGCTGGTGTGCTTGGGGGACAGGAGCCACACTGGGGCAGAGGTTCTGTCAGCTCTGCAGGGGCAGGTTCAGAGGTGGTTGACGCCACGCCAACTTAAGGCAGGAATGGTGGTTTGCGACAATGGCACCAACCTCCTCTCTGCCCTCCGACAGGGACAACTGACCCATGTGCCCTGTTTGGCTCACGTCCTTAACTTGGTGGTGCAGCGGTTCTTGGGCAGGTACCCGGGCTTACAGGATGTCCTGAGGCAGGCCAGGAAAGTCTGTGTGCATTTCCGCCGGTCATATAATGCCAGTGCTCGGCTGACGGACCTCCAAAAGGAGTTTAACCTGCCCAAGAACCGCCTAATCTGTGACATGCCCACCAGGTGGAACTCGACATTGGCCATGCTGCAGCGGCTGCACACGCAGCAGAGGGCCATCAATGAGTACCTGTGCGACTATGGCACCAGGACAGGGTCAGGGGACCTTGGTTTTTTTTCCCCACGCCAGTGGGCCATGATCAGGGATGCATGCACTGTCCTGTCACCATTCGAGGAGGCCACGAGGATGGTGAGCACTGACAGTGCATGCATCAGTGACACTGTCCCCCTTGTCCACCTGTTGGAGCACACGCTGCGTGGAATAATGGACAGGGCACTTGAGGCAGAACAGAGGCAGGAAGAGGAGGACTTCCTTAGCTCTCAAGGCCCCCTTTATCCAGACAGTGTTCCTGCGTGCCCGCCGATCACACAGGAAGAGGACGAGGAGGAGGAGGAGGAGGAGGAGGAGGAAGATTGTGTCAGTATGGAGGTGGAGCCTGGCACTCAGCATCAGCAGTCTTTAAGGGATCAGTCCCAAGGAACACATGGACTTGTACGTGGCTGGGAGGAGGTGGCTGCGGACGTTGTTGTCCTTAGTGACCCAGAGGACTCCGGACCGAATGCCTCAGCAAACCTACGCTGCATGGCCTCCCTGATCCTGCAAAGCCTGCGTAAGGATCCTCGTATTCGTGGTATCAAGGAGAAGGACCAATACTGGCTGGCAACCCTCCTTGATCCACGTTACAAGGGTAAGGTTTCGGACCTTATCTTGCCATCGCAGAGGGAGCAGAGGATGAAACATCTTCGGGAGGCCTTGCAGAAAGGTCTGTGCAACGCGTTCCCAGAGACTGGGAGGTTACAAACTCCTGTTTCTGGACAACGTGTTGCTGAGGCTTCGGTCAGTCAAAGAAGGAGCGGTGGAGAAGGTGGCCGTCTGACCGATGCGTTCAGACAATTTTTTGGTCCGCAGCCCCAAGGTATGATCGGTTCCAGCAACCATCGCCAGCGTCTGTTTTACATGGTGCAGGAATACCTAGGGGCAAGATCAGACTTGGACACCTTTCCCACCGAAAATCCTCTGGGTTACTGGGTCTTGAGGATGGATCACTGGCCAGAGCTTGCACAGTATGCAATTGAGCTACTGGCCTGTCCTGCATCCAGCGTTCTTTCGGAACGCACATTCAGTGCTGCTGGAGGCGTGGTAACCGATCACAGGGTGCGTCTGTCCACTGACTCGGTCGATCGGCTGACATTCATAAAAATGAATCAGTCTTGGATCACCACCAGCTACCAAGCACCTGATGCTGATGTAACTGAATAATTTTTTTCAGATCCCTTCAAAGACTGCCTATGCTGATGCTGAGTGACTATCCCTGAGTAATTATCCTCTTCCTCCTCAATCATCACGCTGATAGCTTGTAAGAACATTTTTGGTTCTGGGCGCCACCACCAGTGCCTAAGGCACAATTTTTCAGCCCCTGTCTAACAGGGGCGTGTAATTACAATTTTTGATGCAATACTTTGCAGCAGGGCTTGTTCCTGCGTTCCAACTAGAGTGTCTGTGAGGGGTTGCAGTGTTGTGGCACCAGCACCAGTGCCTAAGACCCAATTTTTCTGCCCCTGTCTAACAGGGGCGTGTAATTACAATTTTTGATGCAATACTTTGCAGCAGGGCTCGTTCCTGCGTTCCAACTAGAGTGTCTGTGAGGGGTTGCAGTGTTGTGGCACCAGCACCAGTGCCTAAGACCCAAATTTTCTGCCCCTGTCTAACAGGGGCGTGTAATTACAATTTTTGATGCTATACTTTGCAGCAGGGCTCGTTCCTGCGTTCCAACTAGAGTGTCTGTGAGGGGTTGCAGTGTTGTGGCACCAGCACCAGTGCCTAAGGCCTAATTTTTCAGCTCCTGTTCAACAGGGGCATGTAATTACAATTCTTGATCTAATATTTCACAGCAGGGCCCTGTGAGGGCTTACAGTGTTTTGGCCACAGCAACACCTAAGGCCCAAATTTCTGCTGAGTATATAGGGCAGGACCCTACTTTCAAACATCTAACTTACAAACGACTCCTACTTGCAAACGGAAGGAGACAACAGGAAGTGAGATGAAATCTACCCCTAAGGAAGGGAAATTCTCTCCTGTAAGAGTTAATATGGGAAAACAATTTCTCCTTTCCACTGATGCTTTCCAATCCTTGTTCCACAAAAAAACCCAAATTTTCAAAAAACATTTTTCATTGGGACAAAAAAGTGAGGTGAAATCTTCTGAAGAGGAGGAAAGACGCAAAACAAATGTCACAGGGGTGATAACCCTTCCCTATGTTTTCCAAAAAGCTTAGAAAAGATTTTTTGGCTGGAGCTAAACACATTAAAAATGTTCAAAATTACAAACAGATTCTACTTAACAACAAACCTACAGTCCCTGTCTTGTTTGCACCGCCTGTATACTGCTGTTCAGAGTATATAGGGACCTTTCCTTATTTTAATTTGGGTGCGGGGTTCCCCTTAATATCCATACAAGACCCAAAGGGCCTGGTAATGGACTGGCGGGTACCCATGCCGTTTGTCTCACTGATTTTCATCCATATTGCCATGACCCGACATGACATTAAACCCGCAAGCAGTTTTAAATGAGATTTTTTCCTTTAAAAATGACATTTGGTGCAGGGACTGTTCTAAACATGGGAAACACGCGTCACTTTACAGGCATACTATAGACACCCCCCAGGTACGATATTTAAAGGAATATTTCACTTTTTTTTTTTACTTTAAGCATCATTAAAATCACTGCTCCCGAAAAAACGGCCGTTTTTAAAAGTTTTTTTTGCATTGATACATGTCCCCTGGGGTAGGACCCGGGTCCCCACACCCTTTTTAGGACAATACCATGCAAATTAGCCTTTAAAATGAGCACTTTTGATTTCGAACGTTCGAGTCCCATAGACGTCAATGGGGTTCTAACGTTCGTGCGAACTTGCGGTCCGTTCGCGGGTTCTGGTGCGAACCGAACCGGGGGGTGTTCGGCTCATCCCTAATAGGGAGTTCCCATGTAGCTCCCACTGTACATTCCCCTGTGACTCCATGGGATCAGATTCTGGTTCTGATTCAGAAACTGCTTTTTGAGTCCATTATATTCTTCTCTCTACTCTCACCTTTAAGTTGGTATTTCATGTAGCCATCACCTCTGCTAGGCCAGTGTCAGAGCTGGCAACCCTATCTTGCAAGGAACCCTTCCTAGTTTTTGCATAGGAACAAGGTAGTACTGAGACCTAGGATTTCCTTCTTCTCTCTAATGCCCTGTACACACGTTTGGATTTTCGATGGGAGCTTGTTGTCGGAAATTTCGACTGTGTGTAGGCTCCATCGGACATTTTGCATCGGAATTTCCGTCACACAAAATTTGAGATCTGGATCTTACATTTTCCGACAACAAAATCCGTTCTTGTAAATTCCGATCGCGTGTAGACAATTCCGACGCACAATGTTCCACACATGCTCAGAATCAAGTACGAGACAGAAGCGTTCGGTCTGGTAAAACTAGCATTCGTAATGGAGATAGCACATTTTTCACGCTGCAATTTTTAAAATCTTTTAATGCAGTGCATTTTCTTCTTCTTTAGAATGCTAGGATAATGAAGTACTTTTGCTGCTGACATTCACACAGAGTTCTGAAAAAATTAATTCTTTATTATTTCTCGTGATCTCATGAATTATTTTTTTTTTGTCAGATCTCCACAATAATGTTTAGAATTTTTGTTTATATATATATATATATATATATATATATATATATATATATATATATATATTTTATCCAGATCCCTTTTTTTTATAGTGATCTCCATAATTTTTTCTTTCATTTTGTGTCAAGTTACCACAACACCATTATTATCTTGTATTTTTTAACCTCAAGGAGGTTGGTGTTGGTGTCCCTTGTTAATTTGACATTGTATTTTTGAAATGTACCTGCCTACTCACAAACAAACTGTCCTTGTTGAAGTAAAATACATAGGCAAGTATTTGTAAAAAATAAATAGCCATTTATTATGGGTCATAACAAAATAAAGAGGAAGGCAATGCTGGAGAAACTGGTGAAATTTGCGAAGTCTTTGTACCCCAGGGCAGACATCAATTATTTTGCAGTCAAAATTGGTGGCCTGAGGAGTCCTTATAATAGTGAGCACAATCCAGTCCAGGACTACAAGAGATCAGGAACAGCAGCAGATGACATATCTGTCCCCAGGCTGTGGTCTTACCCCAGCCTGCATCTTTTGTCAGACCAGACTGAACCCAGGCCATCACTTTCTTGTCCTCCTTCCACGCTTTCTTCCACGCTTGCTTCCAGGCTGTGGCTCTGGTGTTGTAGTTGCGGCAGGAGGTGGAGGAGGAGGAGGACCATGGTTGAACTCACAAACGTAGCTTTGGCTTGTGAGTTCGCCCCTATACCCCTTATTTAGGGCTTGTAACATAACTTCCTCACATAAGAGGCGTTGATCCTCCTCAATTTCCTGCATTTTGCTGGCTGCCATGTAGGCATAGTCCTCTTGAATATTGGGGAGGGGGGTTTCTGAGGGCCGCAGTAGCCTTCCAAAATAGGCCAAGTGCTGCCTCCTCCAGGTTACCCCTCTTCCTGGGTCTTTTTTTTGGAAGGCGGAGGGGGGGGACCTGGGATTCAGGCAGGCTACTGGGCCCAGCCACCTCCTGGCTGCCATTTACTCCGCCACCTCCTGGCTGCCACTTTCCACAGCCTCCTCCTGGCCTAGACTTTCCTGTGTATGAAAAAGGGACATAGTTTTAGTTTTTGGTTCATCAATCATACACAATTTTCAGCTCATGGCTGTTGCAAATTGAATGTTAATAAATAGAAAAGACTATCATTCTGACCCCAGCATTTTTCATGCTTCTCCCAATCATTTGTGGCCACTACTGTCTATTGATATGTAAAACACTTTGTAAAATCAGAAATTACTGATCAATAACAACATCTAGTTAACATCATTAATTATTTGACTAGAAATACGTTGAGCAATGATTTACCTGGCTCAAGCTGGGCTCCTCCACTTCTTCCCGGCTGGAAGGCCCAGGTTGGAGGTCGGAAGCCTCAGCTGAGGTGGAAGGAAGCCTTGAAGGAAGACTGCAGAGTGCTGGTCTGGGTTCAGTCTAGCCTGCCAAAAAATGCAGTCTGTCATAGTACCACAGCCTGGGTACATAAATGTCATCTGCTGCAGCTCCTGATCTCTGGGAATCCTGGACCTTCTTGCCCTCCCTATTATAAGTGCTCCTCATGCCACCAATAAGGGCCTTCAAATAGGGGATGTCTGCCGTGGGGATCACCGGCTTCACAAATTCCAGTAATTGATCCAGCGCTGCCTTCCTCTTTGTTTTATTGTTATAAAAGGGGTGGTTTACAGACAGGACAGCTCCCTGTACATATCAATGAATATGGGGATAAAGTCCTGATCATTCAATAGATCCATTTTCTCTGCAAGACACAACACAAGACAAACCCTAATGTCAGGCTAAACTCTCCTAATCTTGTCCAAATATAGGCCTCAATCTATAAGCAGTATAGGCCACTGATGCACCAAGTTAAAATTGTACCTTCGTTCTAACGATCGGCGCTTCCGATACTCAAAGAAACACAAAGTGCAGTTCAAAAATGGTAGCGTGCGACTCCCAATAACAGCCCGGTATGAGTCCTCTGAGAGTAATGAACAAAGTGCAAGTGCAGTGACCAGAGCTCTGAGACAGCCAGCATCCGCTGGTGAGCCTATCGATCCAATTAGGTTCCGGAGTGCGCTGATCATTTCCCCCAGCCTCTCACCTGTAGTTGCGGCCCCCAATGGGCCGAATCGAGCGTGTACCCACAGGTAGTGGAACAGTATTAATACAATTAATCTGTGTTCGCTGTTACCTAAATTATCCCGTACTTCCACATCTGCAATCAGCTCTGTGTTGTTTTTAACTAGTAGGGCCAGCAGGGCATTATTGCTAGTTCTGGCTTCCACCATTTGACTCATGAAATTGTCCAGCATTACATTCAAGAAATTAATATTTTAGCTAAGTGTGCAGTTCTGTCTGCCCAATCAATATCATGGTACTTGAATACCCCCATAATTATAACATTGCCTTGCCTCCCCACCATTTCTGACTTTGAAAGGAGATGGGTCTCCTCCTTATTGGTAAGGTTAGTGGGCCTATAGCATACACCCACAATTAACTTGCCATTTGTTTTGTCCCTTTGAAGCTCCAGCCACAAAGATTCCAATTCATTACTAGCCTCGTTAGCAATGTTATCTTTCATATTCACTATCAAATTGCTCTTGATTTACAGGCACAACCCTCGCCCTCCTGTACCTACCCCCTCCCTCCAATATAGAGCATACCCTTGGATAGGTGCAAGCCAGTCATGTAAACCTTCAAACCAGGCTTCTGATATTCCCACAAAGTTAAATGTCTAAAAAAAAAAAAAAAAGCAATGGTCAGGGTTAAAATAGCTGGGTTTGTAAAAGATTTTTTTGCTCAACACTATCAAAGGTCAAGCTTCTGCCCTTTTTACCTTGTTTCAGAGACTGTTAGCCCCTCACTCCATAATTAAGACTTTTGTATAGGGAGTAGGGATGAGCTTCGTGTTCGAATCGAACGCATGTTCGACTCGAACATCGGCTGTTCGACCGTCCGTCGAATTGCGAACGTTATGGGCCGTTCGCGCCAAATTCGTGTGGCGCGTCACGGCCCATAATTCACTGCGGCATCGCAGTGCATTGCTGGCTGATGATTGGCCAAGCATGCACTATAACCCGCATGCTTGGCCAATCAAAGCGCCGTCAGTAGAGAGAGCTGTAATTGGCCAAAGCCAGGGTGGCTTTGGCCAATTATGGCTCAGGGGATTTAGTACACGCCCCACACTATATAAGGCCGCCTGCACGGCGGCCCTGTGTAGTGTGTTCCGGTGTGCTGATAGAGAGAGAGACAGACAGTGTCATTTGATTTGAGTTAGCTAGATTAGGTTAGATCTGTTCCTGCTATTTACATTTAATGCAGTGCGTCCTGCTCACAGTGTTCAGCTAGATCCGTTCCTGCTATTTACATTTAGTGCAGTGCGTCCTGCTCACAGTGTTCAGCTAGATCCGTTCCTGCTATTTACATTTAGTGCAGTCAGTGCGTCCTGCTCACAGTGTTCAGCTAGATCCGTTCCTGCTATTTACATTTAGTGCAGTGCGTCCTGCTCACAGTGTTCAGCTAGATCTGTTCCTGCTATTTACATTTAGTGCAGTTCGTCCTGCTCACAGTGTTCAGCTAGATCCGTTCCTGCTATTTACATTGAGTGCAGTGCGTCCTGCTCACAGTGTTCAGCTAGATCTGTTCCTGCTATTTACATTTAGTGCAGTCAGTGCGTCCTGCTCACAGTGTTCAGCTAGATCTGTTCCTGCTATTTACATTTAGTGCAGTGCGTCCTGCTCACAGTGTTCAGCTAGATCTGTTCCTGCTATTTACATTGAGTGCAGTGCGTCCTGCTCACAGTGTTCAGCTAGATCTGTTCCTGCTATTTACATTTAGTGCAGTCAGTGCGTCCTGCTCACAGTGTTCAGCTAGATCTGTTCCTGCTATTTACATTTAGTGCAGTGCGTCCTGCTCACAGTGTTCAGCTAGATCTGTTCCTGCTATTTACATTTAGTGCAGTGCGTCCTGCTCACAGTGTTCAGCTAGATCTGTTCCTGCTATTTACATTTAGTGCAGTGCGTCCTGCTCACAGTGTTCAGCTAGATCTGTTCCTGCTATTTACATTTAGTGCAGTGCGTCCTGCTCACAGTGTTCAGCTAGATCCGTTCCTGCTATTTACATTTAGTGCAGTCAGTGCGTCCTGCTCACAGTGTTCAGCTAGATCCGTTCCTGCTATTTACATTTAGTGCAGTCAGTGCGTCCTGCTCACAGTGTTCAGCTAGATCTGTTCCTGCTATTTACATTTAGTGCAGTCAGTGCGTCCTGCTCACAGTGTTCAGCTAGATCCGTTCCTGCTATTTACATTTAGTGCAGTGCGTCCTGCTCACAGTGTTCAGCTAGATCCGTTCCTGCTATTTACATTTAGTGCAGTGCGTCCTGCTCACAGTGTTCAGCTAGATCTGTTCCTGCTATTTACATTTAGTGCAGTGCGTCCTGCTCACAGTGTTCAGCTAGATCTGTTCCTGCTATTTACATTGAGTGCAGTGCGTCCTGCTCACAGTGTTCAGCTAGATCTGTTCCTGCTATTTACATTTAGTGCAGTCAGTGCGTCCTGCTCACAGTGTTCAGCTAGATCTGTTCCTGCTATTTACATTTAGTGCAGTGCGTCCTGCTCACAGTGTTCAGCTAGATCTGTTCCTGCTATTTACATTGAGTGCAGTGCGTCCTGCTCACAGTGTTCAGCTAGATCTGTTCCTGCTATTTACATTTAGTGCAGTCAGTGCGTCCTGCTCACAGTGTTCAGCTAGATCTGTTCCTGCTATTTACATTTAGTGCAGTGCGTCCTGCTCACAGTGTTCAGCTAGATCTGTTCCTGCTATTTACATTTAGTGCAGTGCGTCCTGCTCACAGTGTTCAGCTAGATCTGTTCCTGCTATTTACATTTAGTGCAGTGCGTCCTGCTCACAGTGTTCAGCTAGATCTGTTCCTGCTATTTACATTTAGTGCAGTGCGTCCTGCTCACAGTGTTCAGCTAGATCCGTTCCTGCTATTTACATTTAGTGCAGTCAGTGCGTCCTGCTCACAGTGTTCAGCTAGATCCGTTCCTGCTATTTACATTTAGTGCAGTCAGTGCGTCCTGCTCACAGTGTTCAGCTAGATCTGTTCCTGCTATTTACATTTAGTGCAGTCAGTGAGTCCTGCTCACAGTGTTCAGCTAGATCCGTTCCTGCTATTTACATTTAGTGCAGTGCGTCCTGCTCACAGTGTTCAGCTAGATCCGTTCCTGCTATTTACATTTAGTGCAGTGCGTCCTGCTCACAGTGTTCAGCTAGATCCGTTCCTGCTATTTACATTTAGTGCAGTGCGTCCTGCTCACAGTGTTCAGCTAGATCCGTTCCTGCTATTTACATTTAGTGCAGTGCGTCCTGCTCACAGTGTTCAGCTAGATCTGTTCCTGCTATTTACATTTAGTGCAGTGCGTCCTGCTCACAGTGTTCAGCTAGATCTGTTCCTGCTATTTACATTTAGTGCAGTCAGGTCGTCCTGCTCACAGTGTTCAGCTAGATCTGTTCCTGCTATTTACATTTAGTGCAGTCAGTGCGTCCTGCTCACAGTTTTCAGCTAGATCTGTTCCTGCTATTTACATTTAGTGCAGTGCGTCCTGCTCACAGTGTTCAGCTAGATCCGTTCCTGCTATTTACATTTAGTGCAGTGCGTCCTGCTCACAGTGTTCAGCTAGATCTGTTCCTGCTATTTACATTTAGTGCAGTTCGTCCTGCTCACAGTGTTCAGCTAGATCCGTTCCTGCTATTTACATTGAGTGCAGTGCGTCCTGCTCACAGTGTTCAGCTAGATCTGTTCCTGCTATTTACATTTAGTGCAGTGCGTCCTGCTCACAGTGTTCAGCTAGATCTGTTCCTGCTATTTACATTTAGTGCAGTGCGTCCTGCTCACAGTGTTCAGCTAGATCCGTTCCTGCTATTTACATTTAGTGCAGTGCGTCCTGCTCACAGTGTTCAGCTAGATCCGTTCCTGCTATTTACATTTAGTGCAGTCAGTGCGTCCTGCTCACAGTGTTCAGCTAGATCCGTTCCTGCTATTTACATTTAGTGCAGTGCGTCCTGCTCACAGTGTTCAGCTAGATCCGTTCCTGCTATTTACATTTAGTGCAGTCAGTGCGTCCTGCTCACAGTGTTCAGCTAGATCCGTTCCTGCTATTTACATTTAGTGCAGTCAGTGCATCCTGCTCACAGTGTTCAGCTAGATCCGTTCCTGTTATCTTCCTACTGACAGGCAGGCTTGTCTGGTTACAGTATATAAAGCTACCTGAAGAAAATTACAGGTGTTCTATCCCAGCTTAGTGCAGCTACAGGCCATTAGTATGTCTGGAAGGCCAAGAAGGAGAGGCAGACAGTCACAAGCCAATAAGAGAGGGCAAGCAGGCTCTGTGTCTAGTGCTGGTCGTGGAGACGGTGCATCCTCATCAGCCCGTGGCCATGGGACACGGTTGGCCTTTTTTTCGGCAGCTGGCCGTGTTGAGCCGCAACATGCAGAAAACTTGGTCGAGTGGATGACCAAGCCGTCCTCATCCTCCTCATCCTCTCTCACCCATGCCCAGGGTGCTTTGTCTGGCAAAGCAGCGGCCTCTTCCCTCAGCTCAATGTCATCAGTGACTCCTTCCCTAGCTCCACCATGTCCTCCTGAGGATTCCCTCGAACTGTTTGACCACAGTGTTGGGTACATGCTCCAGGAGGATGCCCAGCGTTTGGAAGGCTCTGATGATGATACTGAGCTCGATGAAGGCAGTAACATGAGCACGGACAGAGGGGGTGCCCAAGAAGGACAGCAATCTGGCAGTCATGCTCCCCCTGCTGCAGCATACTGCCAGGTTTGCTCCAGTGATGAGGAGGGAGGGGATGATGAGGTCACTGACTCAACGTGGGTGCCTGATAGGAGAGAGGAGGAGGAGGAGGAGGAGGAGGCGGCACATCACCAACGAGGCAGGATGCCCTCCAGGGGCCAGCCTAAGGGCAGCACATTGACTGCATCACACCCCAAAGCTCCACATGTGCAGGGCGCTGCAGTCTCTGCGCGTTATTCAAAAAGTTCTTTGGTGTGGGCCTTTTTTGAGACGAGTGCATCAGATCGCACCGTTGCTATTTGCAACATATGTCTCAAGCGTATCTCGCGTGGCCAAAACATCTCCCGCTTGGGTACCACATGCTTGACCAGACATATGTTGACCTGCCATGCAGTTCGTTGGCAAGCATATCTAAAAGTCCCACACCAAAGAACAAAGAGGATCTCTCCTTGCTCCTCATCAGCTGAGATTTCCAACCCCACTAGACCTTCAGTCCTCTCTGAGACCTGCAGTGAGAGGAATGAAGGTGTAGAATTAGGTGTGTCACAGCCAAGTACTTGTGGGCAATCTACTTTTGGTACACCGACATCAGATTGTACCAGGCAAATTTCCCTGCCCCAGCTGCTGCACCGCCGAAAGAAGTTTGCTCCCAGCCATCCACATGCCCAGCGGTTGAATGCTAGCTTGGCAAAATTGCTAGCACTTCAACTGCTGCCTTTTCAGTTGGTAGACTCTGCCCCCTTCCGTGAGTTTGTGGAATGTGCGGTTCCTCAGTGGCAGGTTCCCAAACGCCACTTTTTCTCACGGAAGGCGATTCTGGCTCTCTACCGGCATGTGGAAGGCAATGTCCATGCCTCGCTGGACAGGGCGGTCAGCGGTAAGGTGCATATTACCGCTGACTCATGGTCCAGCAGGCATGGACAGGGACGTTACTTAAGTTTCACGGCGCATTGGGTGACTCTGCTGGCAGCTGGGAAGGATGCAGGACAAGGTGCAGTAGTGTTGGAGGTTGTTCCGCCACCACGCCTCCAAAATGCTGATTGTGACACACCTCTCTCCTCCACCCCCTCCTCTTCTTCTTCCTCCATGGCCTCTTCCTCGGAACCAGCGGTGCTCCGTAGGCGTTCAAGGGGCTACGCAAGTATGCAGGCCAAAAGATGCCATGCGGTGCTTGAGCTGGTGTGCTTGGGGGACAGGAGCCACACTGGGGCAGAGGTTCTGTCAGCTCTGCAGGGGCAGGTTCAGAGGTGGTTGACGCCACGCCAACTTAAGGCAGGAATGGTGGTTTGCGACAATGGCACCAACCTCCTCTCTGCCCTCCGACAGGGACAACTGACCCATGTGCCCTGTTTGGCTCACGTCCTTAACTTGGTGGTGCAGCGGTTCTTGGGCAGGTACCCGGGCTTACAGGATGTCCTGAGGCAGGCCAGGAAAGTCTGTGTGCATTTCCGCCGGTCATATAATGCCAGTGCTCGGCTGACGGACCTCCAAAAGGAGTTTAACCTGCCCAAGAACCGCCTAATCTGTGACATGCCCACCAGGTGGAACTCGACATTGGCCATGCTGCAGCGGCTGCACACGCAGCAGAGGGCCATCAATGAGTACCTGTGCGACTATGGCACCAGGACAGGGTCAGGGGACCTTGGTTTTTTTTCCCCACGCCAGTGGGCCATGATCAGGGATGCATGCACTGTCCTGTCACCATTCGAGGAGGCCACGAGGATGGTGAGCACTGACAGTGCATGCATCAGTGACACTGTCCCCCTTGTCCACCTGTTGGAGCACACGCTGCGTGGAATAATGGACAGGGCACTTGAGGCAGAACAGAGGCAGGAAGAGGAGGACTTCCTTAGCTCTCAAGGCCCCCTTTATCCAGACAGTGTTCCTGCGTGCCCGCCGATCACACAGGAAGAGGACGAGGAGGAGGAGGAGGAGGAGGAGGAGGAAGATTGTGTCAGTATGGAGGTGGAGCCTGGCACTCAGCATCAGCAGTCTTTAAGGGATCAGTCCCAAGGAACACATGGACTTGTACGTGGCTGGGAGGAGGTGGCTGCGGACGTTGTTGTCCTTAGTGACCCAGAGGACTCCGGACCGAATGCCTCAGCAAACCTACGCTGCATGGCCTCCCTGATCCTGCAAAGCCTGCGTAAGGATCCTCGTATTCGTGGTATCAAGGAGAAGGACCAATACTGGCTGGCAACCCTCCTTGATCCACGTTACAAGGGTAAGGTTTCGGACCTTATCTTGCCATCGCAGAGGGAGCAGAGGATGAAACATCTTCGGGAGGCCTTGCAGAAAGGTCTGTGCAACGCGTTCCCAGAGACTGGGAGGTTACAAACTCCTGTTTCTGGACAACGTGTTGCTGAGGCTTCGGTCAGTCAAAGAAGGAGCGGTGGAGAAGGTGGCCGTCTGACCGATGCGTTCAGACAATTTTTTGGTCCGCAGCCCCAAGGTATGATCGGTTCCAGCAACCATCGCCAGCGTCTGTTTTACATGGTGCAGGAATACCTAGGGGCAAGATCAGACTTGGACACCTTTCCCACCGAAAATCCTCTGGGTTACTGGGTCTTGAGGATGGATCACTGGCCAGAGCTTGCACAGTATGCAATTGAGCTACTGGCCTGTCCTGCATCCAGCGTTCTTTCGGAACGCACATTCAGTGCTGCTGGAGGCGTGGTAACCGATCACAGGGTGCGTCTGTCCACTGACTCGGTCGATCGGCTGACATTCATAAAAATGAATCAGTCTTGGATCACCACCAGCTACCAAGCACCTGATGCTGATGTAACTGAATAATTTTTTTCAGATCCCTTCAAAGACTGCCTATGCTGATGCTGAGTGACTATCCCTGAGTAATTATCCTCTTCCTCCTCAATCATCACGCTGATAGCTTGTAAGAACATTTTTGGTTCTGGGCGCCACCACCAGTGCCTAAGGCACAATTTTTCAGCCCCTGTCTAACAGGGGCGTGTAATTACAATTTTTGATGCAATACTTTGCAGCAGGGCTTGTTCCTGCGTTCCAACTAGAGTGTCTGTGAGGGGTTGCAGTGTTGTGGCACCAGCACCAGTGCCTAAGACCCAATTTTTCTGCCCCTGTCTAACAGGGGCGTGTAATTACAATTTTTGATGCAATACTTTGCAGCAGGGCTCGTTCCTGCGTTCCAACTAGAGTGTCTGTGAGGGGTTGCAGTGTTGTGGCACCAGCACCAGTGCCTAAGACCCAAATTTTCTGCCCCTGTCTAACAGGGGCGTGTAATTACAATTTTTGATGCTATACTTTGCAGCAGGGCTCGTTCCTGCGTTCCAACTAGAGTGTCTGTGAGGGGTTGCAGTGTTGTGGCACCAGCACCAGTGCCTAAGGCCTAATTTTTCAGCTCCTGTTCAACAGGGGCATGTAATTACAATTCTTGATCTAATATTTCACAGCAGGGCCCTGTGAGGGCTTACAGTGTTTTGGCCACAGCAACACCTAAGGCCCAAATTTCTGCTGAGTATATAGGGCAGGACCCTACTTTCAAACATCTAACTTACAAACGACTCCTACTTGCAAACGGAAGGAGACAACAGGAAGTGAGATGAAATCTACCCCTAAGGAAGGGAAATTCTCTCCTGTAAGAGTTAATATGGGAAAACAATTTCTCCTTTCCACTGATGCTTTCCAATCCTTGTTCCACAAAAAAACCCAAATTTTCAAAAAACATTTTTCATTGGGACAAAAAAGTGAGGTGAAATCTTCTGAAGAGGAGGAAAGACGCAAAACAAATGTCACAGGGGTGATAACCCTTCCCTATGTTTTCCAAAAAGCTTAGAAAAGATTTTTTGGCTGGAGCTAAACACATTAAAAATGTTCAAAATTACAAACAGATTCTACTTAACAACAAACCTACAGTCCCTGTCTTGTTTGCACCGCCTGTATACTGCTGTTCAGAGTATATAGGGACCTTTCCTTATTTTAATTTGGGTGCGGGGTTCCCCTTAATATCCATACAAGACCCAAAGGGCCTGGTAATGGACTGGCGGGTACCCATGCCGTTTGTCTCACTGATTTTCATCCATATTGCCATGACCCGACATGACATTAAACCCGCAAGCAGTTTTAAATGAGATTTTTTCCTTTAAAAATGACATTTGGTGCAGGGACTGTTCTAAACATGGGAAACACGCGTCACTTTACAGGCATACTATAGACACCCCCCAGGTACGATATTTAAAGGAATATTTCACTTTTTTTTTTTACTTTAAGCATCATTAAAATCACTGCTCCCGAAAAAACGGCCGTTTTTAAAAGTTTTTTTTGCATTGATACATGTCCCCTGGGGTAGGACCCGGGTCCCCACACCCTTTTTAGGACAATACCATGCAAATTAGCCTTTAAAATGAGCACTTTTGATTTCGAACGTTCGAGTCCCATAGACGTCAATGGGGTTCTAACGTTCGTGCGAACTTGCGGTCCGTTCGCGGGTTCTGGTGCGAACCGAACCGGGGGGTGTTCGGCTCATCCCTAATAGGGAGTTCCCATGTAGCTCCCACTGTACATTCCCCTGTGACTCCATGGGATCAGATTCTGGTTCTGATTCAGAAACTGCTTTTTGAGTCCATTATATTCTTCTCTCTACTCTCACCTTTAAGTTGGTATTTCATGTAGCCATCACCTCTGCTAGGCCAGTGTCAGAGCTGGCAACCCTATCTTGCAAGGAACCCTTCCTAGTTTTTGCATAGGAACAAGGTAGTACTGAGACCTAGGATTTCCTTCTTCTCTCTAATGCCCTGTACACACGTTTGGATTTTCGATGGGAGCTTGTTGTCGGAAATTTCGACTGTGTGTAGGCTCCATCGGACATTTTGCATCGGAATTTCCGTCACACAAAATTTGAGATCTGGATCTTACATTTTCCGACAACAAAATCCGTTCTTGTAAATTCCGATCGCGTGTAGACAATTCCGACGCACAATGTTCCACACATGCTCAGAATCAAGTACGAGACAGAAGCGTTCGGTCTGGTAAAACTAGCGTTCGTAATGGAGATAGCACATTTTTCACGCTGCAATTTTTAAAATCTTTTAATGCAGTGCATTTTCTTCTTCTTTAGAATGCTAGGATAATGAAGTACTTTTGCTGCTGACATTCACACAGAGTTCTGAAAAAATTAATTCTTTATTATTTCTCGTGATCTCATGAATTATTTTTTTTTTGTCAGATCTCCACAATAATGTTTAGAATTTTTGTTTATATATATATATATATATATATATATATATATATATATATATATATATATATATATATATATATATATATATTTTATCCAGATCCCTTTTTTTTATAGTGATCTCCATAATTTTTTCTTTCATTTTGTGTCAAGTTACCACAACACCATTATTATCTTGTATTTTTTAACCTCAAGGAGGTTGGTGTTGGTGTCCCTTGTTAATTTGACATTGTATTTTTGAAATGTACCTGCCTACTCACAAACAAACTGTCCTTGTTGAAGTAAAATACATAGGCAAGTATTTGTAAAAAATAAATAGCCATTTATTATGGGTCATAACAAAATAAAGAGGAAGGCAATGCTGGAGAAACTGGTGAAATTTGCGAAGTCTTTGTACCCCAGGGCAGACATCAATTATTTTGCAGTCAAAATTGGTGGCCTGAGGAGTCCTTATAATAGTGAGCACAATCCAGTCCAGGACTACAAGAGATCAGGAACAGCAGCAGATGACATATCTGTCCCCAGGCTGTGGTCTTACCCCAGCCTGCATCTTTTGTCAGACCAGACTGAACCCAGGCCATCACTTTCTTGTCCTCCTTCCACGCTTTCTTCCACGCTTGCTTCCAGGCTGTGGCTCTGGTGTTGTAGTTGCGGCAGGAGGTGGAGGAGGAGGAGGACCATGGTTGAACTCACAAACGTAGCTTTGGCTTGTGAGTTCGCCCCTATACCCCTTATTTAGGGCTTGTAACATAACTTCCTCACATAAGAGGCGTTGGTCCTCCTCAATTTCCTGCATTTTGCTGGCTGCCATGTAGGCATAGTCCTCTTGAATATTGGGGAGGGGGGTTTCTGAGGGCCGCAGTAGCCTTCCAAAATAGGCCAAGTGCTGCCTCCTCCAGGTTACCCCTCTTCCTGGGTCTTTTTTTTGGAAGGCGGAGGGGGGGGACCTGGGATTCAGGCAGGCTACTGGGCCCAGCCACCTCCTGGCTGCCATTTACTCCGCCACCTCCTGGCTGCCACTTTCCACAGCCTCCTCCTGGCCTAGACTTTCCTGTGTATGAAAAAGGGACATAGTTTTAGTTTTTGGTTCATCAATCATACACAATTTTCAGCTCATGGCTGTTGCAAATTGAATGTTAATAAATAGAAAAGACTATCATTCTGACCCCAGCATTTTTCATGCTTCTCCCAATCATTTGTGGCCACTACTGTCTATTGATATGTAAAACACTTTGTAAAATCAGAAATTACTGATCAATAACAACATCTAGTTAACATCATTAATTATTTGACTAGAAATATGTTGAGCAATGATTTACCTGGCTCAAGCTGGGCTCCTCCACTTCTTCCCGGCTGGAAGGCCCAGGTTGGAGGTCGGAAGCCTCAGCTGAGGTGGAAGGAAGCCTTGAAGGAAGACTGCAGAGTGCTGGTCTGGGTTCAGTCTAGCCTGCCAAAAAATGCAGTCTGTCATAGTACCACAGCCTGGGTACATAAATGTCATCTGCTGCAGCTCCTGATCTCTGGGAATCCTGGACCTTCTTGCCCTCCCTATTATAAGTGCTCCTCATGCCACCAATAAGGGCCTTCAAATAGGGGATGTCTGCCGTGGGGATCACCGGCTTCACAAATTCCAGTAATTGATCCAGCGCTGCCTTCCTCTTTGTTTTATTGTTATAAAAGGGGTGGTTTACAGACAGGACAGCTCCCTGTACATATCAATGAATATGGGGATAAAGTCCTGATCATTCAATAGATCCATTTTCTCTGCAAGACACAACACAAGACAAACCCTAATGTCAGGCTAAACTCTCCTAATCTTGTCCAAATATAGGCCTCAATCTATAAGCAGTATAGGCCACTGATGCACCAAGTTAAAATTGTACCTTCGTTCTAACGATCGGCGCTTCCGATACTCAAAGAAACACAAAGTGCAGTTCAAAAATGGTAGCGTGCGACTCCCAATAACAGCCCGGTATGAGTCCTCTGAGAGTAATGAACAAAGTGCAAGTGCAGTGACCAGAGCTCTGAGACAGCCAGCATCCGCTGGTGAGCCTATCGATCCAATTAGGTTCCGGAGTGCGCTGATCATTTCCCCCAGCCTCTCACCTGTAGTTGCGGCCCCCAATGGGCCGAATCGAGCGTGTACCCACAGGTAGTGGAACAGTATTAATACAATTAATCTGTGTTCGCTGTTACCTAAATTATCCCGTACTTCCACATCTGCAATCAGCTCTGTGTTGTTTTTAACTAGTAGGGCCAGCAGGGCATTATTGCTAGTTCTGGCTTCCACCATTTGACTCATGAAATTGTCCAGCATTACATTCAAGAAATTAATATTTTAGCTAAGTGTGCAGTTCTGTCTGCCCAATCAATATCATGGTACTTGAATACCCCCATAATTATAACATTGCCTTGCCTCCCCACCATTTCTGACTTTGAAAGGAGATGGGTCTCCTCCTTATTGGTAAGGTTAGTGGGCCTATAGCATACACCCACAATTAACTTGCCATTTGTTTTGTCCCTTTGAAGCTCCAGCCACAAAGATTCCAATTCATTACTAGCCTCGTTAGCAATGTTATCTTTCATATTCACTATCAAATTGCTCTTGATTTACAGGCACAACCCTCGCCCTCCTGTACCTACCCCCTCCCTCCAATATAGAGCATACCCTTGGATAGGTGCAAGCCAGTCATGTAAACCTTCAAACCAGGCTTCTGATATTCCCACAAAGTTAAATGTCTAAAAAAAAAAAAAAAAGCAATGGTCAGGGTTAAAATAGCTGGGTTTGTAAAAGATTTTTTTGCTCAACACTATCAAAGGTCAAGCTTCTGCCCTTTTTACCTTGTTTCAGAGACTGTTAGCCCCTCACTCCATAATTAAGACTTTTGTATAGGGAGTAGGGATGAGCTTCGTGTTCGAATCGAACGCATGTTCGACTCGAACATCGGCTGTTCGACCGTCCGTCGAATTGCGAACGTTATGGGCCGTTCGCGCCAAATTCGTGTGGCGCGTCACGGCCCATAATTCACTGCGGCATCGCAGTGCATTGCTGGCTGATGATTGGCCAAGCATGCACTATGACCCGCATGCTTGGCCAATCAAAGCGCCGTCAGTAGAGAGAGCTGTAATTGGCCAAAGCCAGGGTGGCTTTGGCCAATTATGGCTCAGGGGATTTAGTACACGCCCCACACTATATAAGGCCGCCTGCACGGCGGCCCTGTGTAGTGTGTTCCGGTGTGCTGATAGAGAGAGAGACAGACAGTGTCATTTGATTTGAGTTAGCTAGATTAGGTTAGATCTGTTCCTGCTATTTACATTTAATGCAGTGCGTCCTGCTCACAGTGTTCAGCTAGATCCGTTCCTGCTATTTACATTTAGTGCAGTGCGTCCTGCTCACAGTGTTCAGCTAGATCCGTTCCTGCTATTTACATTTAGTGCAGTCAGTGC
This sequence comes from Lithobates clamitans, assembly GCA_037952925.1. Classification (NCBI taxonomy): domain Eukaryota; kingdom Metazoa; phylum Chordata; class Amphibia; order Anura; family Ranidae; genus Lithobates; species Lithobates clamitans. The sequence goes on along the minus strand of JBBGZY010001426.1, from coordinate 6,260 downwards.
GTCCTGCTCACAGTGTTCAGCTAGATCCGTTCCTGCTATTTACATTTAGTGCAGTGCGTCCTGCTCACAGTGTTCAGCTAGATCTGTTCCTGCTATTTACATTTAGTGCAGTTCGTCCTGCTCACAGTGTTCAGCTAGATCCGTTCCTGCTATTTACATTGAGTGCAGTGCGTCCTGCTCACAGTGTTCAGCTAGATCTGTTCCTGCTATTTACATTTAGTGCAGTCAGTGCGTCCTGCTCACAGTGTTCAGCTAGATCTGTTCCTGCTATTTACATTTAGTGCAGTGCGTCCTGCTCACAGTGTTCAGCTAGATCTGTTCCTGCTATTTACATTGAGTGCAGTGCGTCCTGCTCACAGTGTTCAGCTAGATCTGTTCCTGCTATTTACATTTAGTGCAGTCAGTGCGTCCTGCTCACAGTGTTCAGCTAGATCTGTTCCTGCTATTTACATTTAGTGCAGTGCGTCCTGCTCACAGTGTTCAGCTAGATCTGTTCCTGCTATTTACATTTAGTGCAGTGCGTCCTGCTCACAGTGTTCAGCTAGATCTGTTCCTGCTATTTACATTTAGTGCAGTGCGTCCTGCTCACAGTGTTCAGCTAGATCTGTTCCTGCTATTTACATTTAGTGCAGTGCGTCCTGCTCACAGTGTTCAGCTAGATCCGTTCCTGCTATTTACATTTAGTGCAGTCAGTGCGTCCTGCTCACAGTGTTCAGCTAGATCCGTTCCTGCTATTTACATTTAGTGCAGTCAGTGCGTCCTGCTCACAGTGTTCAGCTAGATCTGTTCCTGCTATTTACATTTAGTGCAGTCAGTGCGTCCTGCTCACAGTGTTCAGCTAGATCCGTTCCTGCTATTTACATTTAGTGCAGTGCGTCCTGCTCACAGTGTTCAGCTAGATCCGTTCCTGCTATTTACATTTAGTGCAGTGCGTCCTGCTCACAGTGTTCAGCTAGATCTGTTCCTGCTATTTACATTTAGTGCAGTGCGTCCTGCTCACAGTGTTCAGCTAGATCTGTTCCTGCTATTTACATTGAGTGCAGTGCGTCCTGCTCACAGTGTTCAGCTAGATCTGTTCCTGCTATTTACATTTAGTGCAGTCAGTGCGTCCTGCTCACAGTGTTCAGCTAGATCTGTTCCTGCTATTTACATTTAGTGCAGTGCGTCCTGCTCACAGTGTTCAGCTAGATCTGTTCCTGCTATTTACATTGAGTGCAGTGCGTCCTGCTCACAGTGTTCAGCTAGATCTGTTCCTGCTATTTACATTTAGTGCAGTCAGTGCGTCCTGCTCACAGTGTTCAGCTAGATCTGTTCCTGCTATTTACATTTAGTGCAGTGCGTCCTGCTCACAGTGTTCAGCTAGATCTGTTCCTGCTATTTACATTTAGTGCAGTGCGTCCTGCTCACAGTGTTCAGCTAGATCTGTTCCTGCTATTTACATTTAGTGCAGTGCGTCCTGCTCACAGTGTTCAGCTAGATCTGTTCCTGCTATTTACATTTAGTGCAGTGCGTCCTGCTCACAGTGTTCAGCTAGATCCGTTCCTGCTATTTACATTTAGTGCAGTCAGTGCGTCCTGCTCACAGTGTTCAGCTAGATCCGTTCCTGCTATTTACATTTAGTGCAGTCAGTGCGTCCTGCTCACAGTGTTCAGCTAGATCTGTTCCTGCTATTTACATTTAGTGCAGTCAGTGAGTCCTGCTCACAGTGTTCAGCTAGATCCGTTCCTGCTATTTACATTTAGTGCAGTGCGTCCTGCTCACAGTGTTCAGCTAGATCCGTTCCTGCTATTTACATTTAGTGCAGTGCGTCCTGCTCACAGTGTTCAGCTAGATCCGTTCCTGCTATTTACATTTAGTGCAGTGCGTCCTGCTCACAGTGTTCAGCTAGATCCGTTCCTGCTATTTACATTTAGTGCAGTCAGGTCGTCCTGCTCACAGTGTTCAGCTAGATCTGTTCCTGCTATTTACATTTAGTGCAGTCAGTGCGTCCTGCTCACAGTTTTCAGCTAGATCTGTTCCTGCTATTTACATTTAGTGCAGTGCGTCCTGCTCACAGTGTTCAGCTAGATCCGTTCCTGCTATTTACATTTAGTGCAGTGCGTCCTGCTCACAGTGTTCAGCTAGATCTGTTCCTGCTATTTACATTTAGTGCAGTTCGTCCTGCTCACAGTGTTCAGCTAGATCCGTTCCTGCTATTTACATTGAGTGCAGTGCGTCCTGCTCACAGTGTTCAGCTAGATCTGTTCCTGCTATTTACATTTAGTGCAGTGCGTCCTGCTCACAGTGTTCAGCTAGATCTGTTCCTGCTATTTACATTTAGTGCAGTGCGTCCTGCTCACAGTGTTCAGCTAGATCCGTTCCTGCTATTTACATTTAGTGCAGTGCGTCCTGCTCACAGTGTTCAGCTAGATCCGTTCCTGCTATTTACATTTAGTGCAGTCAGTGCGTCCTGCTCACAGTGTTCAGCTAGATCTGTTCCTGCTATTTACATTTAGTGCAGTGCGTCCTGCTCACAGTGTTCAGCTAGATCCGTTCCTGCTATTTACATTTAGTGCAGTCAGTGCGTCCTGCTCACAGTGTTCAGCTAGATCCGTTCCTGCTATTTACATTTAGTGCAGTCAGTGCGTCCTGCTCACAGTGTTCAGCTAGATCTGTTCCTGCTATTTACATTTAGTGCAGTCAGTGAGTCCTGCTCACAGTGTTCAGCTAGATCCGTTCCTGCTATTTACATTTAGTGCAGTGCGTCCTGCTCACAGTGTTCAGCTAGATCCGTTCCTGCTATTTACATTTAGTGCAGTGCGTCCTGCTCACAGTGTTCAGCTAGATCCGTTCCTGCTATTTACATTTAGTGCAGTGCGTCCTGCTCACAGTGTTCAGCTAGATCCGTTCCTGCTATTTACATTTAGTGCAGTCAGGTCGTCCTGCTCACAGTGTTCAGCTAGATCTGTTCCTGCTATTTACATTTAGTGCAGTCAGTGCGTCCTGCTCACAGTTTTCAGCTAGATCTGTTCCTGCTATTTACATTTAGTGCAGTGCGTCCTGCTCACAGTGTTCAGCTAGATCCGTTCCTGCTATTTACATTTAGTGCAGTGCGTCCTGCTCACAGTGTTCAGCTAGATCTGTTCCTGCTATTTACATTTAGTGCAGTTCGTCCTGCTCACAGTGTTCAGCTAGATCCGTTCCTGCTATTTACATTGAGTGCAGTGCGTCCTGCTCACAGTGTTCAGCTAGATCTGTTCCTGCTATTTACATTTAGTGCAGTGCGTCCTGCTCACAGTGTTCAGCTAGATCTGTTCCTGCTATTTACATTTAGTGCAGTGCGTCCTGCTCACAGTGTTCAGCTAGATCCGTTCCTGCTATTTACATTTAGTGCAGTGCGTCCTGCTCACAGTGTTCAGCTAGATCCGTTCCTGCTATTTACATTTAGTGCAGTCAGTGCGTCCTGCTCACAGTGTTCAGCTAGATCCGTTCCTGCTATTTACATTTAGTGCAGTGCGTCCTGCTCACAGTGTTCAGCTAGATCCGTTCCTGCTATTTACATTTAGTGCAGTCAGTGCGTCCTGCTCACAGTGTTCAGCTAGATCCGTTCCTGCTATTTACATTTAGTGCAGTCAGTGCATCCTGCTCACAGTGTTCAGCTAGATCTGTTCCTGTTATCTTCCTACTGACAGGCAGGCTTGTCTGGTTACAGTATATAAAGCTACCTGAAGAAAATTACAGGTGTTCTATCCCAGCTTAGTGCAGCTACAGGCCATTAGTATGTCTGGAAGGCCAAGAAGGAGAGGCAGACAGTCACAAGCCAATAAGAGAGGGCAAGCAGGCTCTGTGTCTAGTGCTGGTCGTGGAGACGGTGCATCCTCATCAGCCCGTGGCCATGGGACACGGTTGGCCTTTTTTTCGGCAGCTGGCCGTGTTGAGCCGCAACATGCAGAAAACTTGGTCGAGTGGATGACCAAGCCGTCCTCATCCTCCTCATCCTCTCTCACCCATGCCCAGGGTGCTTTGTCTGGCAAAGCAGCGGCCTCTTCCCTCAGCTCAATGTCATCAGTGACTCCTTCCCTAGCTCCACCATGTCCTCCTGAGGATTCCCTCGAACTGTTTGACCACAGTGTTGGGTACATGCTCCAGGAGGATGCCCAGCGTTTGGAAGGCTCTGATGATGATACTGAGCTCGATGAAGGCAGTAACATGAGCACGGACAGAGGGGGTGCCCAAGAAGGACAGCAATCTGGCAGTCATGCTCCCCCTGCTGCAGCATACTGCCAGGTTTGCTCCAGTGATGAGGAGGGAGGGGATGATGAGGTCACTGACTCAACGTGGGTGCCTGATAGGAGAGAGGAGGAGGAGGAGGAGGAGGAGGCGGCACATCACCAACGAGGCAGGATGCCCTCCAGGGGCCAGCCTAAGGGCAGCACATTGACTGCATCACACCCCAAAGCTCCACATGTGCAGGGCGCTGCAGTCTCTGCGCGTTATTCAAAAAGTTCTTTGGTGTGGGCCTTTTTTGAGACGAGTGCATCAGATCGCACCGTTGCTATTTGCAACATATGTCTCAAGCGTATCTCGCGTGGCCAAAACATCTCCCGCTTGGGTACCACATGCTTGACCAGACATATGTTGACCTGCCATGCAGTTCGTTGGCAAGCATATCTAAAAGACCCACACCAAAGAACAAAGAGGATCTCTCCTTGCTCCTCATCAGCTGAGATTTCCAACCCCACTAGACCTTCAGTCCTCTCTGAGACCTGCAGTGAGAGGAATGAAGGTGTAGAATTAGGTGTGTCACAGCCAAGTACTTGTGGGCAATCTACTTTTGGTACACCGACATCAGATTGTACCAGGCAAATTTCCCTGCCCCAGCTGCTGCACCGCCGAAAGAAGTTTGCTCCCAGCCATCCACATGCCCAGCGGTTGAATGCTAGCTTGGCAAAATTGCTAGCACTTCAACTGCTGCCTTTTCAGTTGGTAGACTCTGCCCCCTTCCGTGAGTTTGTGGAATGTGCGGTTCCTCAGTGGCAGGTTCCCAAACGCCACTTTTTCTCACGGAAGGCGATTCTGGCTCTCTACCGGCATGTGGAAGGCAATGTCCATGCCTCGCTGGACAGGGCGGTCAGCGGTAAGGTGCATATTACCGCTGACTCATGGTCCAGCAGGCATGGACAGGGACGTTACTTAAGTTTCACGGCGCATTGGGTGACTCTGCTGGCAGCTGGGAAGGATGCAGGACAAGGTGCAGTAGTGTTGGAGGTTGTTCCGCCACCACGCCTCCAAAATGCTGATTGTGACACACCTCTCTCCTCCACCCCCTCCTCTTCTTCTTCCTCCATGGCCTCTTCCTCGGAACCAGCGGTGCTCCGTAGGCGTTCAAGGGGCTACGCAAGTATGCAGGCCAAAAGATGCCATGCGGTGCTTGAGCTGGTGTGCTTGGGGGACAGGAGCCACACTGGGGCAGAGGTTCTGTCAGCTCTGCAGGGGCAGGTTCAGAGGTGGTTGACGCCACGCCAACTTAAGGCAGGAATGGTGGTTTGCGACAATGGCACCAACCTCCTCTCTGCCCTCCGACAGGGACAACTGACCCATGTGCCCTGTTTGGCTCACGTCCTTAACTTGGTGGTGCAGCGGTTCTTGGGCAGGTACCCGGGCTTACAGGATGTCCTGAGGCAGGCCAGGAAAGTCTGTGTGCATTTCCGCCGGTCATATAATGCCAGTGCTCGGCTGACGGACCTCCAAAAGGAGTTTAACCTGCCCAAGAACCGCCTAATCTGTGACATGCCCACCAGGTGGAACTCGACATTGGCCATGCTGCAGCGGCTGCACACGCAGCAGAGGGCCATCAATGAGTACCTGTGCGACTATGGCACCAGGACAGGGTCAGGGGACCTTGGTTTTTTTTCCCCACGCCAGTGGGCCATGATCAGGGATGCATGCACTGTCCTGTCACCATTCGAGGAGGCCACGAGGATGGTGAGCACTGACAGTGCATGCATCAGTGACACTGTCCCCCTTGTCCACCTGTTGGAGCACACGCTGCGTGGAATAATGGACAGGGCACTTGAGGCAGAACAGAGGCAGGAAGAGGAGGACTTCCTTAGCTCTCAAGGCCCCCTTTATCCAGACAGTGTTCCTGCGTGCCCGCCGATCACACAGGAAGAGGACGAGGAGGAGGAGGAGGAGGAGGAGGAGGAAGATTGTGTCAGTATGGAGGTGGAGCCTGGCACTCAGCATCAGCAGTCTTTAAGGGATCAGTCCCAAGGAACACA